>CM024587.1:28201126-28801126 GCA_014182565.1 Eucalyptus marginata | reverse complement strand
GAAATCGCGAGGAGAGAGACAAGGTTGGAGGGATTTGGCTGTTGAGGAAGAGACGAGAAGAAGCGTGAGAAAGAGGGGGAAATGTGTTTTCCTTTTTTCAGAAAGGGAAATCAGTTTCCCCAACTTTAGAAGGGAATTTTCTGTTGACTGGAAAATTTTTTCTTTCACTGTTCAATTTTTACGCCCTAAACGTCGGAAAAGGAGGAAGGAGTTTTTCCAAAAAATATTTTTTATGAAGTGAATGGAGCCTATGTTTGTTTCGCGAAAAATATAGTATTTTAAAAAATATTTTCTAAGTAATTTTTCATAAAAATGACAATATTTTCCAATTTTCGGTTGAAATTGAAAAAATGAAGTAAAATATATTTTTTGCCATTTTATAAGCAAAATATTTTTCTCCATGCACTCATTTCAATAATTATTTTATTTTATTTTCTTAAATCGATTTTTAATTATTTTTTAATTTTCTTTTCTTTTCTTTTTTTTTTCTTCTTCCTTGGTCGGTGGCAACCTCGAGCGAGACTCGAGCGCTGTCCAATTCGCCGGATCTAACAAGGCTTGAGCTCGCCTAACAACGAGCCTCGAACAAGCTTAGGCAAGGCGAGGCAACGCCTCACCACGAGTCGGCGAGGTTCGACCTCATTGGAATTTGGCGAGTTGGAGCTCACCTATGGCTAGTTGCTGACCGTCACCATGGCTGATGACCAGCCAAAGAAGAATGGGAAAAAAAGAAAATTTAAAATTTAAAATAATTAAAAAAATCGAATTTATTTAAAAATAAAAAAATAAAAGGAAAAAGATGTTTGGTGAAAAAAGTACTTGGTTAAAAAGAAAAGTACTTGGTTTAGAAATGGAAGAAATATGATGAAAAAAAAAAAAGGAAAACAATTTTCCCACTTTTGAAGGTGTTTTTTTTTTTCCTATTAACGGAAAATATTTTCCTTAACTAGTTTATATTTCATTAACTAAACACCGGAAAATTTGGAAAACATTTTTTAAAAGTTGTTTTTTGTGAAACGAATGGAACTTAAAAAAATTGCTTGATTTTCCTTCACAATTATCAGCGATGCAATGGCTAAGCTAACCCTTTTTCCATGCTTGGAGAGTGACTTTTCGAGAGATGCGAGCTGTTGACTTGTAACAATCTCTGTCGTGTTTTAGGTTGCGAAGGACGACCAAAGAGAGAGTCGCCGTTGATGGCATCACAACGTTTGACCTCGGGATCTTGATTACCGTAATGGAGTTGGTTGTGACGGATCTTGTTTAAGGCACTGATGGTTTTAATAAGTGAGAAAAACTATCGAATCTGTCAGTGCTCAAGCTCTACATTTCACGTAGGTACGTGAGCGTAGCGACAGTGCAAGAAGAACGATATGAGAATAATGTCAATTGGGAGTTTGAGAGTCTATTTAGAAAGTCAACAATCAGGGACAAAGCCCCCACATACATCGACCAATTTGGATTTTTCGTACTCTCCATTGAGTTGTTACCGGTTGTTGAGTGAGTCATTTGATGGGTAAATCATTTCGATTGGTGCATAGAGGAAGGTGCTAGAGCATTTGAATATCGCTAGTATCTAGACAGAGAAGCAATTTGATGCTTGACTTACTTCAATAGAAGTAGGTAAATTTTTCGAGCGATCCATTTGTTTGTCCTTTTTGTTGAACATATGGGTTCAAATGAGCACTCTCACAACATTCCTTTGGGATCACCTTGGAGCATAGACGTAATTATTTTCAAAGATTACTGAATGTGTGTGGAATGGCGAAATTGTCACACAATGTGAGAATTAGTCGGGTACTCAAAAAATGCCCAACTTTTTCCGTTAATATAAGAGGAAAAAAGATGTAGGTTAGTTCATTGTATACCGTCTCAATGTGCATATAATGAGATCGCACATTATATATTTGAGCGAGTACATTCTTTCAAAGATCGGAATTTCCAGTACATACACCCGCGTTCCTGTTTACACACATAATAGAAGTTCATTAATCTACTAATGGACACAGGTTCGCATGACCATATATACTTCTGCCCTCACACATGATCCTATCTATGCCGATGTCCATGCATCCCAAATTTAATCATATTAATTCATACGAATCTTTCTCACGCACACAAACAAAATAGCATAAGCACACATACTTATGCGCGTGACAAGAAAAAGAAGAAAATGATTTTAAATGGCCGGACAGAGAATCTTCAATGAATTAGCTTTCATGTTAGAGAAATCAACCCCCAAGGTTGGCGCAATTTGTCGAGGCATTGGGGAATCTACAGTTCGGAAACTAGTTATCCACCGGAAACCTACAAATTGGGTGTAAGTTGCTGTGGTTTAGGGCTACTTACACAGGTTAAAGGCCCGAATTTAGGCGGTTCAAGGGGCTTGTAGGGTATTCAATGGCCCAGGAAGTCGAGTGTGTATGCATGCCCTCTGAAACTTCCATTCAAATTTTAATATAATTATTGTTCAATTGACCATTATATCGTAACAAAATATTGCAATATATATCTTAAGGTTTAGGCGCGAATGAAATTTTTAGGTAGAGTTTTAAGGTTGAAATCCAATGAGTTCGCTTATATATTGTAGATCTGAATTTGAAGTTTTGACTATTAGAATATATGTACATAGGATTCATAGTTTCGTGGCACATCCAATTCACATACATGGAATGAGCTAGGGCTTGAGGAAAGCCCAATTAACCTTTGATTAAAAGTGGTTTCGGAATATCGGCGCACTATTTTTGTTTGGGTTTTAAAAGGCCCAAGGTATGGTGGGAATGTGTTTCCGACAAATTGATCAGACTTGGCTTCTTTTATTTACACAGCCTTACAAAATCAACAACTTAAAATTTATGATGATAATACAAATTCTTTTTTTTTTAATGATAAATTGAATGCCCTACATATTTCAGTACTTTCATTTATATGGAGCATTGCTTGTATTAACACAATTTATGGCCAAAGTCCAGAGATTTGCAATAAAGGAAATCAGAATGAGAGATAGTATACTAATCCACTTACAAAAGATAATTGAGATGTAAAAATTTCCCCCAATGTGATTTACTAATATATTTAGAATTCTACGATATCAATTATCAATTCTCAATAGAAAATCCCGATTGTTGATTCTTTTTATGAAAATATCATGAAATAAGTAATTTTCTCATTTTTCACCATCACTAACGCCTATTTGTCTTTAAGCAAAAGACTCAAGACTCTTCCCACCTTAAACTCTATTTCCCTATTTCTCCAAATATTTCTTTCCATCCTAAGACAAAATATTATTGATAGGTCAAATTGCCCCTCTTTAGATATTCCAAGCCTTCTAGTGCTACCTGCCATCATGCACAAACTCCTCACCAATACCATCGACCCCCTCCCCTATGTTCACGCTCGGGTCTCTCTCTCTCCCCTCAACTACTGAGGTCATCCATGATTTTGTTGCAGCTCAATACCGAATTGAAGATCGTCAGTTACCACGGACGACCTTGGCCCATGACCTCCATTGGACGTTCAGAGCTGCCGAGGTCATTCATGACTTGAAGGAGGCCAGCAGCCTCGGATCAAGGTCAATGTCGCTGTTAGGCAACTTGGGTCAAGGCCATCAGAAAGGAAGAGTAAGAGAGGGATGACAAGCCATGGGATAGTGTGCTGACGGCTAGAGCCAATCCGTAGTCGTAGTCGATGATGGTGGTTGAGTTTAGGGCTTTGGTTGTTATGGTTTGGGATAATTTTTTTCCTTTGGAATGGATTAGGTAGGTGTTGGGAATTTAGGATTTAGCGAGAGAATTTTCAGAAAGTTGTAAATAAGACCATAAAGACAACAATGTAAAGCCGCAAAGTAGGGTCAACAATTGTAGAAAGCTTGAAATTCCATGTGTAAAATGGTGGGGATGGCTCTTTGTTTTCCATTATAGACCTCAATTAATTTTTCATCTTCTCCATTTTTTTTTTTTTAATTTTTTCTTCGTCCGATGTAGTTCTGCCTTTCCTCTTTCCTCTTAACTTTATCATTCTATCGTTTCTCCCTCCTATACTATGAGATTCACTCACATAGTTAACTTTTTCCTTTTTCGTTGTTTTCAGTTTGTCCTCTTTACCACTTCATTTCTTTTTATTTGCAAAATTTACTTTTTCAGTTTTCTTTCATTATATACTATTTTTTTAGCACACATTATATAATGCTATATAATGCTATATAATGGTAAAATAGCATTATATACTATTTTACCAATTCAATTTTTCTTTTCCTATTGTCTATAATGCATAAAAATCTGAGTTAGCAAATGGCCGTCATTGTTGATCAAAATCTAACAATAACTATAATATCAAAAGATATATTGATTTTATTATTTTTGAAAGGCTAAAATACTAACCAATACAGCTTTTATTGAAAAAGAGACAAAACATATATTTTGTCCATAAAAAATTATAAATTTACTTGAAAGAAGCATAACATTTCAAATTTAATCACAGGCCAAAATGAGACACTTTTTCTTAATGTTAATATGTATAGTTTACTATGGGATTGACAAAATAACTATAAACATGCTTGGATGGACTCAGCAAAAGTATTAACGACTTTGTATCCGAAATGGAAAACTATTTTCTTTCAAAAGACTGCATGAAAGGCCTTAAATATGATGCATGATCGCATGATCCAACAAATCATTTATTAGTATAATGTAAAACTCTATAAAGTGCAACCTAAGCTGATATTTTTTGTATTTTCTTTGGAAAACGAAATAACTCTAAAATTTACATGAAGATGCAAAGTCGCTATAATGAACAAAAGACATGCATTATTTTTGAAAATCCCCTATGTTGTTTGGAATATAACAAAACAATCAAATGCTACTAATGTGTGTATTGGTTGAGTATACCAGGTGATATATGTACAAACCAATATGCATAAAACCATGTGAGTTAGTATGAGAAATGCTCTGTCACAGCCAAGAGTGTTATACCCTATCGAACAATGGCAGCCGATATCAAAAGTGAACAAGATATTGAGCGTTAAGATGTCTAGAAGTTGTAAGGACCTTCAGATAAAATGAACATCTAGAAGGACCGTGATTGAGGGTGAATAGGTCGATGATTTGAAGGTACCAAGATATAGTGAACGGTTGGATGGACCTAGTGATGGTAAACAAGGCTAGAACGAGAATGTTCGGTGGATCTTCAAAGGACTATGAAAGCGAACAACTTGGTTAGGTCATAATTGCCAATTTGCTTAGAAGGACCAGAAGATAGATATTCAGATTGTTATCATGAGCAATGGATCATTATTAGGAGTAGTAGATTGTTGGTAGGAGTAGTTGCCAATATCAAATGAGGTGGAAGACTATAATGATATCGATGACCTGTGTGAGTTTAGTGAAGACTAATGTGTAAGGGCTAGTGCAAACACCTAGAGGGGGGTGAATAGGTGTAAATAAAAATTCTACAAGACTTAGGAGAAATAAATTACCTATATAAGATAATAGACTGTAATCGTATTTTAGTTTTGGGCAATCAAGTAAAGCTACGAATAAAGTAAGGAGTACAAGGAAGAAAATAAGAACACAAAGTTTATAGTGGTTTGGCTTAGATCAAGCCTACGTCCACTCTCCTGCACTGACAGCCCTAAGGCTGGATTCCACTATGAAACAAATAAGATTTTACAACTTGTGATCTTTTACTTTCTCAGTGAAGAGTCTATATTGATCTCTCACAAAGTCTCACTAAGTATCTCTCTCTTTTGTATACAACTTTGAGCTGAATGAATGAAACAGTAAGTAACTTGAGAGCTTCAGACTTTGGAATTCTTCTTTCACGCACACCCTCGAACAACTTGAGAGTCTGCCTTAAATACTTCTTCATGCCTTTATAACCGTTGGCACTTACCAAAGGAATTATTCCAATCTACCCATTGGACAGAATCAATCAAAGGGATCTTCGAGTCGTTAGATGATTGTGATGAAAGCCAGTCAATCCTGTTCACCCATACAATCATGATCTTTAGTTTCCATAAGTAGAACCTTCCAAGTTTACTCGCCTTTCAAATGATCTTCATATCGGAATTGTTTTCAATAAAGATAAGAAACAAGTAGGTGATGTATCCAGCCATAAGGTCATCCATAAAACATACGAAATGAATCCATGATAATAATCCCACATCTGGATAAGTCTTCGTACTTCGATCTGGAAACTGTCAGTGAGGGCAGACCTTGAAACTAAGGTCTGGTTGCCTTCAGACTTTGACACTTTAGTCTAAAAGTCTTCAAACTAGACTTTGGAAAGGTTTTGTCAATCTTCAAAACAGTAAATGAATTTTCTCCAACAATCTCCCCCTTTTTGATGATGACAAAACTTTCCTGCAGATTTGAAAACTTTTGACTTGCAAAATAACACTTAAGCAATACATGATATCTTATAAAAATAAGTTGATTAGGATCTGGATAGCATCGATTCTGCAACCACAGAAAACATGTTAGTTCTGCACATAAATAACTATCCAGCCAAAACTAAGTTGAGTTGCTGCAAGTGTCAAAAGGGTTCTCAAACAACAATCCAAAATAAGTTCAACGTTACAGTTCAAAAATCCAAACAAGTCTAAACCAATACCAGTTTAAAGTACAAAAATAAACAAAAATAGAATCTACACACATTCTCCCCCTTTTTGTCAACAGCAAAAAGTGGAGAAATATGTTAAAACGAGTTGGGTAAAATCATGGCTGTTTGGGGATACGAACAATTTGGAAATCCCCCATAGACTTGATAGTCTCCTCTAGCTTCCTCAAAGTCTCCTTCAGTTGCTCAATGTCCTCACCCTTTGCAGTTGCTTGCACTTGAATCTTCTAGGCTTGTATATGTTCATGGAGAGAGTCTGAAGTAGACTTCAAAGCTTTGTGGAGATTCTGGATCTCATACTCCATTCCATATTGTCGCGACCAATTTTTCGGGTGCATCACCTAAAATTAGGCTAATGGATTGCTAAGCCTAGACTTAGCTTGGGCTCTCTCAAGTCCATACTAACTCGCGATTTAAATTCAAATATCTAGCATGCAAAAGATTTTTCAATTAGGAGTCGCCACTAATCTATTTTTGGTGGGTCGATTAGAAACCCAAGTAAAACAATGGCAGAATCATTTTACTTCTACGAACCAAAGATTTTGGGTACGGGGACTTAGTTACACTAGATTTCTCTAATGCCCTTTTGGTACCATTTCTTTTATTTTCAAAAATGTTTTGCAGGCAGCTTCAATTGATTTTAATTCACTTTCCTAACATGTAAGGCGATCATACGGGTGCGCATACCACTAATTTAACACTTAGGAAAGTAATTAAATAATGCAGAACTTACCTCAAAGCAACGAAAGCATCTGCAGTGTTAGATTAGAATTCACATCAACAATCCTAGATATGATTTCTAATTAACAACTAATCACTCAATTTTTGCCTTCACTTTTAAACGAGAATATAGTCCATATGCAATGCAATGCAGTACTTCTAATATAAAATGAAATAATATGGCATGTCAAAATGTCCTAAACTATATGAATGAGTAAAAAATTTTGTGATTTTTTCTAATGAACATGCAATAATTAAATATGCAATCTAAATTAACCAAAATGACCTAATTCTAATGACAGACAATTTCTAATTAAATGACCTAATAATAAACCCTAAATGACGTGTATTTCATGAATCTAATTCTACATGACGTGCACATGATTTTGAAAATTCATAATTAAAATCACTAAAAATGAAAATCAAACTAAAGTGAAATACTATCTATTCTAAATGTTTTCTAAAGATGCATTTAAAAACCTATAATGCAATTCATCTAAAGATCCATCTAGACCTAAAATTAAACATGCAATTTTATCTAATATGCAATGACGTGCAGAGAATGTCCTAATTCTAATTTTTTTTCCTTTTTTTTTTATGAAATTCGAAATTAAAATTAAACATGCAATTCAGATAATAATAAAAACTAACATCCTAAATGAATGCACTTTTTTTCCTTTTCTTTTTCATGACTCAAAATAAAATCCATATCTTAAACATGCAAGATAATTAAAAACCAACCTAATCTTTTTTGGATTTTTTCTTTTACAAAAATAAAATTGACTTAAACACCACGACATCAAATCAAACAAGATAAGATTGATATTCGAAAATTGGCAAACCATATCTCGCGCATGAGATCGGGTTGTCCAATTTTAAAATTAAATCACAAATCGAATCTCGAGCATGAGATCAGATTGTCGATTTTTGCAAGGGATTGCGAGTTAGATTTCGGGAGCGAAAATCGGACTCGACAACCCCTAATTTGAGGGGCACTTTCATGTCGGAATATCAATCATATATTTAGGAACAACTTCACTAAAAAAACAAGCTGTAAGGAAAAATATAAAAAAAAAAAAAACCTATAAGTGAATAAGTAATTAAAAAAAAAAAAAAAAAAAAGAAACTACCTAATTTCTTTTTTCCTTTTTTGTTTTTTTTTTTCTTTGTTTTTCCTCTTCCCACGCACGGTTCGCGGGTCTCCAAGGGGCAGCTGGTCCTTCGATCGGCTTCGGGTAGAAGGACGATGGAGCAGTCGCTTCGGGCGCGACACGGTGGGCTCGGGCGGTGCGGCGTCGCGGCTGGCTTTGGGTAGAAGGACGACGGAGCAGGTGGCTTTAGGCGTGACACGGTGGTGTGGGCACGGTGGTGCGGCGTGAGGCTCCGGGTCACTCGGCGGTGTGGACCTCTGGCCTCTGGTGCGCGAGCGCGAGCAGCAAAGGGAAGGATCGAGCGGCGCGGGTCTGGCGCACTTGGTTTCGGGTGGAGGCACAGCTTCACAGACCAAGGTGTCGGGCGGTGCTCGGAGTGGCAGGGCTTCGTCGGGCTGGTGTCACAAGGGCAGGTCGCGGCAACAACTGACAGATCCAGACGGGGCGGAACAGAAACAAATCGGCGCCAGGTGATCACGGACAGATCGGGGGCGGTTGTGGGTCAGCAACTACTGGTTGGGCACCAGATCCCGGACCGGCGCGGGCTCATCGAACGGTGAGGAGCAGTGGTGGTCGCGCGTGGGTCCTGCAGCGCGACGAGGCGTCCGATGGAGCAAGGCAGACGGCGGCCGCGGCTGGGTCGCGATGAGGCAGACGGCGAGTGCCTCATGGGTCGGTGCGGTGGCGGTGGTGCTGCTTGGAGGCAGGCGCGCAGTGGGTGCGTGAGGAAGAAGACGATCCTCTCTCTCCTCTTCTTTCCCTTTTTTTCTTTTTTCTTTTCTGCCTCTCCCTCTCTCTCTCACGTCACTTTTCTCCCTGCGCACACTTCCCTCCGGACACTTTAACTTTTCCCTTGCAGCCTTTTCTTTCCTACGAAGAAGGAACTCTAAACCCTAAGGAAAAAGCTTTGTATTTGTGTGTTGCTTTTTCAAGAAAAGAACAGACTAAGGGAAAACTTTTTCGTCTCTCCTTTGCTTTGGATTGAAATTTTTCGACCTAGAGAATCGAGAGAAAAAAAAACCTCATTGTGTGGCCATATCTTCAATGTGTGGCCCCCCCCTCTCCTTCTGTAGTGTAGCGACCTATTTATAGGTGAGTAGACTAGGGTTTTAGATCAACATCCATGAGGATTTTTCGAACGCAATATTTGTTTTTCTCAAATTTCAAATCCCGCAAAGATGAGCTCGCAATATTTTTCAAACACTCGCCCTATCCAAAATCATATCCCGGAAAAATTTCAAAATTTCTATTTTCCCGCGAGATAATTTTCAATTATTAAAAAACATGGGCTTGGGCCAACTTGCTTGCTTCGTGGGCTGGTCCATCTAATTTGAACCCATCCGCCACCGGTCCAACAAAATGCCGACAATGCAAATAAAAAATAAATGCACCTAAATCTATATGCTATGCAATTAATATTTTTTAGGGCTAAAATTAACCCCTAATTTTCTATGCAAGAAATAAATGACCGGATCACTAAAATTTAGGTGTCAAGAGCTACCCCTCTTTGAAGGTGAGCTCGTAGAGGTTGCGTTCAAAGACAAATTGAAACCTAAATTTTGACTCTGCACAAGCACATGAATGATTTGATTTTTGATTTTTGATTTTTGATTTTTTTTAAATAATGAATCCCATTTTAAAATGCAATTTATATGATGCATGGAAATGCTAATGCAAATGCATGATGCGAAAGGAAAGAACGTACCTGCAATTACTTACCAGTCAGTGCGGTAAAGCATTTTGAGGTACCTGATAAATCCCTATTTACTCCACAAGTACCCAACTTTCACTCAGGTTTCTTAAAGAGTGTAATAGGTAATAGATTGAGACATTGAGATTGAGAAGAACATTCACATCCAAGGTGAAATGTTCAACGAAAAGAATTGAGACATCTAGATCCAGACTGAGATGTCAAGAAGATTTTTTTTTAAAAAGCTCGAAATACCTAAATCCAGACTAAAGTATAACGAGAAAGCTCGAAAAACATTCACATCCAAAGTGAAACGTTTAACGAAAAGAATCAAGACATCCGGGTCCAGACTGAGATGTTGAGATATTTGAAGCTCGAAATACCTAGATCCAGACTAAAGTATAACGAGAAAAGTCGAAAAAACATTCACATCCAAAGTGAAATGTTTAGACGAAAATAATTAAGACATCCGGGTCTAGACAGAGATGTCATGATTTTGAATTCGAAATGCCTAGATCCAGACTAAAGCATAACGAGGAAAATCGAAGAACATTCACATCCAGAGTGAAATGTTCAACGAAAATAATCAAGACATCCGGGTCCAGACAGAGATGTCATGACTTTGGAAACTCGAAATACCTAGATCCAGACTAAGGTATAACAAGAAAGATCAAAGAACATTCACATCAAAAGTGAAATGTTCAACAAAAGAATCAAGACATCCGGGTCCAGACAGAGATGTCATGACTTTGGAAACTCGAAATACCTAGATCCAGACTAAGGTATAACGAGGAAGATCGAAGAACTGTTTTCCTAGGACTCGTACCATTCTACGGTCGCCTAGTATAGCGGTGTTTGGTTGTGTCTAGGACTTGTATCATTCTATGGTCGCCTAAACGGGGATTTGCCTTCCAGGACTCGTACCATTCTACGGTCGCTTGAATAGGGAAATAAATGCTGTCTAGGACTCGTATCATTCTACGGTCGCCTCGACGGGGAAATAAGTGTTGTCTAGGACCCGTACCATTCTACGGTCGCCTGTTAGAGTAATAAATGTTGTTTAGGACCCGTACTACTCTATGGTCGCCTAAACGGAGGTTTTGCTTGGTTAGGGCTCGAACCATTCTTCGGTCGCCCAGCATTGCAATTTGGAGAAAAATCTTTGGGGACAACTCAATCGAGTGTCAATGTATTCAAAAAGGGAATACTTGTGCAACGACAAATATTTAAGGTATGAATAGAGATACACTTACCTGGTGACATCTCCGCTCCTGGGGGATATGTCTCCTGTAAAACTTGGTCATAGAAGAGGCAATATGCATTTAGAGTCATAGACATGCATCAATTCAAGTAAGGTTCATGCATGATGATTTATACTAATCTTGCATCACCTAATTTCCATTGGGGAGGATTTCAAAAGAATATTCCAATCTGAACACATGAGTGTCATGGATATGTCAAATGAGAGATCTTTCGGTCTAAAAGGACTTTTCACTCGTCCTCATTAAAATGGCTATTTCATCCTGTCCTTTGATGCAGGATTTTGATAGTCACTCTATCTTACCATCATCATGTCAAACAAATGTCTGAGCAATCTCGCAAGTGGTACGACTTTACCAATCTGAGAGATCTTTAACAGGGACCGTAATATAGGCTTGGTTAACGGCTTAACAAATGAGACTCCTTGAGTCGAGGTTATTGAAAAAAAATGATATTCTATCAACATCTCTAGGTTTACAAGTCAAGAAACATGCGAAACGAGGCAGAAATCATCTTACTCGCACTTCTTCAAGCGATGCTTTCAAACATATGAACTCTTACATTAATCCAAGTGCCATAATCTGAAGAGACTTTCCAAGGGACGTAACGTAGGCTTGGTTCATGGGTTGAGAAGCGAAATGATCATTAGGCTCAAAAAGTGTTTAGGGGGTCAAAGTTGGTGATCATCTTGACATTTCCACCAATTTTCTTCCACGCCATCGAAGATTTTCTTCACATCAAAACTCTATTGATTGCAACAACACTTGAGTTTTTTTAATAATGCCTTGTGGGGATACTACTCACTACATCAAGTGTTTGATTTTTCTCTTTTCTGGGCATTGGCCTTGCATTTACCAGGCACACTGCTTTTTCATGCCCCATTTTTTTGTACTTACTTTCTTTGGACTTGCACAGCCTCCATCTTTTATCAACATTGTAAACCATGTTACTCGAGTGGTTTGTTTTTTTTGCCTTGCCCCAGTGTAGAGGATGATTACTAACTAGGTTTCATGTGAAATAAATTCATAGACTCAAGTGGGCTATGCAATGGATAAAGTGTATAGGATAGAGAAAGAACTGCTCTTCGTTGTCCTAAGGCACTTCAAATTATCGTACAAGTTACACTGTGAAAGCAATACTCGAAGATTGATGCAAGTGTGAGTAAGAAAACTCCTATCATTCATTTCAAATTTTGCCCCAGTATGGGACGATCCTTGATAGGGATAATTTAAAAATCTCTTCATGTGTGTGGGCTCAAATGGCTAAACAATGGATATACCTGTAGTGTTTCGGGTAGAAGAAGAAACTGCCTCTCGTCACTTCGATTGACGTACCATTTGCGAGATCACCATTTTCCTTGCAGACATGGAATTTTTCCACACAACTCACCGATGGTTAGTGTATGAAACAGTGTATGGAATAATGTTTGCCTTTCATCATTCTAAAGTATCCCATTTGACACATTCAATTTATCTCACACAATTCATCAAGGAAAACATGCAAGATTTGCAACAAATATGAACAATTCAACTCATTGAAGCAATTTATTTATCTCAAAAATATTTGCAGTTCAAAACATAGTATGGAAAATTCAATCATGGGTAATTCTTCTTGACAGCATTAGAACTAACAGGAGTGGAGAATTCATGACCATCCATCTTTGTCTGGATTAAGGCACCTCCAGGAAGCACCTTCTTCTCTATATATGGACCACCATAATTTGGAGCAAACTTGCCCCCTGAATTTGAAATTGGATTGGACCATTTTTACACCTTTGCATGCCATAAAACCGTCCCTGAAACAGGATGTAGATGGATAAAAAAGGCAAATAGGGTAAAACAGATTTTTTCTGAAAGATTTTTTTTTTGAAAACTTTTTTTGAAAAGCAATTGGAAAAGCATTTTTTTAAAAAACATTTTGACAACGAGAAAGCATGATGAAGCCCAGGCCTTAGAATTCTCCTTGGATTTTTCTTTTTGTTTATTGGCTGGATATCATCACTGGGCTAGTTTGGTGTATCTCATCATGCCCTCAAAATAGAACTTGTAATTTTATTGAAATTTATCAATCAATTACAATTTATTGAATGGAAAATGCGATTTCAAGTCCTAAAAAGAAAGCGAAAAAGAAGAAATCAAAAACAATTCCTAGAAAGCAATAAAAATTCCCGCGCAGGGGAATGTGTAAAAGTAATAAGTTACTCTTGCAGGCCAGGGCCAATTTCTGCCAGAGGTCCTTCATCAATGGCTCCTATGACAAGATCGTCGAATAGAATTGTGATCCCTTCTAGAGGTCTTTCATCAATGACATTCACCATATACTCATGCTTAGGTAGAGGATTCTTCTTGACATTCGATTGAGCAATGCTGAAGGCAAACGCCTTGGTGTCCAATAAGTTTTGGACCTTATGCTTCAAAGTCATACATTCATCAGTCGAATGTCCTACTTCCTCCATATGGTACTCACATTTCTTGGAGGGGTCATAGCTAGAAAATTTTTCAGCATTGGGTCGCTTTGGTTCATAAGACAACAATTCCTTCTTTTGAAAGACCTTTAAGACTAGGGACAGAGAGCTAGGAAGAGGAGTGAATTGCCTCTTAACAAACTATCGAGGCGCGATCGGTCGAACACCGCCCTGTTGATTATTAGGGACATGAACAATCGGAGGCTTGCTAGATTGTGCATATGCAACATTGATTTCTGTGCTAGGTTCTTGGTCTTTCTTCATGGGGAACTTTTTGCCTTGATGGGTTGGTTCATTGAACCATCCATCTCTTAGCCCAACTTCGATCTGTTCACCCACCGGGATAAGTTGGTTGAAGTTCTCAACGTACGTGCTAGCCATCCGGTTACGAAACTCAAACGGGAGAGTCTTGACGAACAACTTCATCAGCTCTTTGTCAGCAGACTCCGAAGTGACTTGAGCGGCCAGATCTCGCCACCTCACAGCATACTCCTTGAATGACTCACTCTTCTTCTTCTCCATCCGCTCAAGATCCTCTCGGGAAGGTGCAATGTCCATGTTGAACTTATATTGCTTGAGGAATGCATCGTTCACTTCATTTCAAGTGTCAAGGAGGTTTACATTCTTCATTATGTACTAGTTCAGTGCAGGCCCAGTCAAACTTGCATGGAATGATTGAATCATGAGGGGCTCATTCTTGACATATTGGGCAATGTGTACGTGGTACATCTGCAAATGAGCTTTTGGGCAGGAAGTACCATCGTATTTCTCGAACTCCGGCATCTTGACCTTCTCATACACAAACAAGTCGAATGGGAGTGAGCTTTGTGACTCTTGCAATTGCTTCACTTTTTCCTCGAGTTTCACAACGCGTTCATCTTGCTTCGTCTTAGGGACGTTGTCAAGCTTAGCCTTTTCGGCAGTGATCAACGGTGGGTCATCTTCCAACCCAGGCATGTCGTCATCAATAATTTGGGCCCTGTTTGTCAGCTTTGAAACTACTATCTCAGGGAGGGCAGGTGCAGGAGTTGGATTCGCTCGGAGGAATTGGAGTTGATTCGTCACAAGCTGTACAGAGGCGAGCACTTGTTGGAATTGAGTCTCCACAGCGGACATACAATCACGCATTTCAGTTTGGTTGGCCATTCTAGCTCTTAATCACGTGATTATGGGCAAACGTGAGAGATCTGTTATCACCTAATTCCAATGAATAAAAATATGTAAGTACGAGGTGTAAATAGAGAGCCACTCCATGACAACAATCTTATTTTTTAGTCACGAAAAGTCCACTCATGAAGATGATTCCCTAAAAATGGACTAGGAAAATAAGGACATGGGATGCCTTAGGAGGGACGAAATTTCCCCAAACATGGACTAGAAAAAAACCAAAATTTGAAACCTCCTAACATGAATTGAAAACGAATTTCTAATTTTTATTTTCCAAATGATTCATTGCATGTCAATTTCCTCATTTCATTTCTAATTGACAAAGGAATTAGATCCAATGCCTCACCTAAATTGTCATGGACGGACCAAAAGTCTGACAAAGTAAGTAAATTGCATAGTATAGGGATAGAAGACTTATTTCACCAAGGAAAATCAATGGCAATCACATAGACATGCACATGAGATGTGAGGCTCAATTTCTACTCTATAAGGCTTAGCAAGGTGGAGCCACAAGGATTATCAGACTAGCCACAAACTTGTGGACTATGTCGGGTCCTTATGACTCTGGCTTGGTCAAAGAGCCAACCCAGGTTGAGGCATGTGGACCGAGGTGGGTATTCTTGACACCATGAAAGAAATTTCGGGATTGAGATGGGCGACTCGTACCGCGAGCATGCGGTCGGAGTGGTATCCATCTTAATACCATCCTAAATGATCCTATGCGGCCCAGGTTCGACGGCAGATTGTGTGTGCAAAAGTGTAGTGTAAATGCAAAGCATACACAACAGTTTATAGCAAGCAACACTTCATATGTGCAAATAAACCATGCATTCCTACACCTCCCTACAAAACAAGGGTTAGTAAACACTTCCCTTTATACCTCCCAATCTGCAAAAACATTTAACACCTTAAATGTTAGGGACATACTTGGGATCCTTGCTGCCAAACAAAAACATTTTTCAAAAAAGAAAATTGGCCTAAGTCCACTAAGAGTTTCAACTCCAGTCCCTAGTGGAGTCGCCAAGTTGTCGCGATCAATTTTTCGGGTGCACCACCTAAAATTAGGCTAATGGATTGCTAAGCCTAGACTTCGCCCGGGCTCTCCCAAGCCCATACCAACTCGCGATTTAAATTCAAATATCTAGCATGCAAAAGATTTTTCAATTATGAGTCGCCACTAATCTATTTTTGGTGGGTCGATTAGAAACCCAAATAAAACAATGGGAGAATCATTTTACTTCTATGAACCAGAGATTTTGGGTACGGGGACTTAATTACACTAGATTTCTCTAATGCCATTTCGGTACCATTTCTTTTATTTTCAAAAATGTTTTGCAGGCAGCTTAAATTGATTAAAATTCACTTTCCTAACATGTGAGGCGATCATACGGGTGTGCATACCACCAATTTAACACTTAGGAAAGTAATTAAATAATGTAGAACTTACCTCAAAGCAATGAAAGCATCTGCAGTATTAGATCAGAATTCACATCAGCAATCCTAGATATGATTTCTAATTAACAAGCAATCACTCAATTTTTGCCTTCACTTTTAAACTAGAATATAGTCCATATGCAATGCAATGCAGTGTTTCTAATATAAAATGCAATAATATGGCATGGCAAAATGTCCTAAACTATATGAATGAGTAAAAAATTTTGTGATTTTTTCTAATGAACATGCAATAATTAAATATGCAATCAAAATTAACCAAAATGACCTAATTCTAATGACAGACAATTTCTAATTAAATGAACCAAATAATAAACCCTAAATGACATGCATTTCATGAATCTAATTCTACATGACGTGCACATGATTTTGAAAATTCATAATTAAAATCACTAAAAATGAAAATCAAACTAAAGTGAAATACTATCTATTCTAAATGCTTTCTAAACATGCATTTAAAAACCTATCATGCAATTCATCTAAAGATCTATCTAGACCTAAAATTAAACATGCAATTTTATCTAATATGCAATGACGTGCAGAGAATGTCCTAATTCTAATTTTTTTTCCTTTTTTTTTATGAAATTCGAAATTAAAATTAAACATGCAATTCAGATAATAATAAAAACTAACATCCTAAATGAATGCACTTTTTTTTTTCCTTTTATTTTTCATGACTCAAAATAAAATCCCTATCTTAAACATGCAAGATAATTAAAAACCAACCTAATCTTTTTTGGATTTTTCTTTTACAAAAATAAAATTGACTTAAACACCACGACATCAAATCAAACAAGATAAGATTGATATTCGAAAATTGGCGAACCATATCTTGCGCATGAGATCGGGTTGTCCAATTTTAAAATTAAATCGCGAATCGAATCTCGAGCATGAGATCATATTGTCGATTTTTGCAAGGGATTACGAGTCGAATTTCGGGCGCGAAAATCGGACTGACAACCCCTAATTTGAGGGGCACTTTCATGTCGGAATATCAATCATATATTTAGGAACAACTTCACTAAAAAAACAAGTTGTAAGGAAAAATATAAAAAAAAAACTATAGGTGAATAAGTAATAAAACAAAAAAACAAAAGAAACTACTTAATTTCTTTTTTTCCTTTTTTGTTTTTTTTGTTTCTTTGTTTTTTCCTCTTCCCACGCACGGTTCGCAGGTCTCCAAGGGGCAGCCGGTGCTTTGATCGGCTTCGGGTAGAAGGACGACGGAGCAGGTGGCTTTAGGCACGACACGATGGGCTCGGGCGGCGCAGCGGTCGCGGCTGGCTTCGGGTAGAAGGACGACAGAGCAGGTGGCTTCAGGCTCGATACGGTGGTGTGGGCACGGTGGTGCGGCGTGAGGCTCTGGGTCACTCGGTGGTGTGGACCTTCGGCCTCTGGTGCGCAAGCACGAGCAGTAAAGGGAAGGATCAAGCGGCGTGGGTTTGGCGCACTTGATTTCGGGCGGAGGCGCGGCTTCATGGACCAAGGTGTCGGGCGGCGCTCGGAATGGCAGGGCTTCGTCGGGCTGGTGTCACGAGGGCAGGTCACGGCGGCGACTGACAAATTCGGACGGGGCGGAGCAGAAACAAATCGACGCCAGGTAGTCACGGACAGATCGGGGGCGGTTGTGGGTCAGTAGCTATTGGTTGGGCACCAGATCCCGGATCGGCGTGGGCTCATCGAACGGTGAGGAGCAGTGGTGGTCACGCATGGGTCTTGCAACGTGGCGAGGCGTTCGACGGAGCGAGGCAGACGGCGGGCGCGGCTGGGTCGCGATGAGGTAGATGGCGAGCGTCTCATGGGTCAGTGTGGTGGCGGTGGTGCTGCTTGGAGGCAGGCATGCAGCGGGTGCGTGAGGAAGAAGACGATCCTCTCTCTCCCTCTTCTTTTCCTTTTTTTTCTTTTTTCTTTTCTGCCTCTCCCTCTCTCTCTCACGTCACTTTTCTCCCCGCGCACACTTCCCTCCGGACACTTTAACTTTTCCCTTGCAGCCTTTTCTTTCCTACAAAGGAGGAACTCTAAACCCTAAGGAAAAAGCTTTGTATTTGTGTGTTGCTTTTTCAAGAAAAGAACAGACTAAGGGAAAACTTTTCGTCTCTCCTTTGCTTTGGATTGAAATTTTTCGACCTAGAGAATCGAGAGAAAAAAACCTCATTGTGTGGCCATATCTTCAATGTGTGGCCCCCCTCTCCTTCGTAGTGTAGCGACCTATTTATAGGTGAGTAGACTAGGGTTTTAGATCAACATCCATGAGGATTTTTTCGAACGCAATATTTGTTTTTCTCAAATTTCAAATCCTGCAAAGATGAGCTCGCAATATTTTTCAAACACCTGCCCTATCCAAAATCATATCCCGGAAAAATTTCAAAATTTCTATTTTCCCGCGAGATAATTTTCAATTATTAAAAAACATGGGCTTGGGCCAACTTGCTTGCTTCGTGGGCCTGGTCCATCTAATTTGAACCCATCCACCATCGGTCCAACAAAATGCAGACAATGCAAATAAAAAATAAATGCACCTAAATCTATATGCTATGCAATTAATATTTTTTAGGGCTAAAATTAACCCCTAATTTTCTATGCAATAAATAAATGACCGGATCACTAAAATTTAGGTGTCAACACATATTGCTGAGCCTTTAAATCCAAAAGAATTTCCAGCAGCCTTTGAAAGTTTGCTGTTGGTTCTGTTGTAGCACTGGGTCTAGCCGAGTCAGTTCTAGGAGTCTTGAGATGTGAGGGAACATTGGTAGTTCGATCACCAGGACTAGGAGTGGATTCCTCAACATCTGCTTTAGGATATGGAGAGGCATAGACATCCTCTGGATTTGCTAGGGATCTACTTACATCACTAGTAAAGATAGGTGAAGAAGTACCTCTTTTTCTAGCATCTCCCCCTGTTTTTGTGCCTTCAGTTGGAGAAAAGAATTCTTCTTCTTGTCCTTGCTCTGCTTCAACACTCGAGTGATGTTGTTCGTCTCTTACAGTTCCACTCCGAGTCTTTTCGGAATCCTTGGACAATGATATAGCATATGTTGGCTCAAAAGAGTCATCTCGACCCTCTTCTTCCTCTTCTTGTCTTCCTCTTCCTTCTTTCTTTGTTCTTTCTTCACCTCTCTTCTCTATTTCTGCTCTTTCTCTGTTCTCTCTGTCCTCTGGCGCTTTGAAGCTAACAAAACTCCGTAAATTACGCAAGGCGGAGAGAGTGATATTGTCCTCATATTCTTCATCCTGCAAGATAAGGGCTCTCCTCTTCTTGATTGGTGCGGTCATGGGCTCCTTACCTTTTCTCTTAGTTGCTGTAGAGTCTTGTTTTGCCTTAACAGAGGTCTTCTCTTTCAGGCACTCCAATTCCTTATTCAGCTCATTCAGACGCATCTTTGAAACCATTTTCAGCCCAATGACCATTGGAGCAATGGTTCTAACACATAGAGAAGCAGAAATTTGAATTTGGAAAAGTTTGAAGAGTCAAGTGACAAGCGCAGAGTAAGGTAGTTGTCCCTTGTCCTTCACAATTGTCCTATACATGTGCATTAGGATAGTGTGAGGCAGTGAGAACATATAGCCAATGTTGATTGCATACATCAACTTCGCTTCAGAGTGAGAGACATAAGTTTTTGAAGTGGATTTGGGTCTGATGCAATTGATCACGATCTTGTGAAGTAAAATATTGGAGGCATTCATTCTAGTGTAAGAAATCTTGTCCTCAGCAAATCTGTCCCGAACTAGAGCCAAAGTCGCATGACCAACAGACACACTGATTGGTTGGAAACTCCCTCTTTCCACACCAATCACATCAGCCAACGTATCCACATCAACCACAAATTCTTTGTCCCTAATCGTAAAACAAAATCTATTCGCATCTAGAAAAGATAGATTTGAATAGAAGTGCGATCGGTTCGGGGTAGGCTTCAGTAGTTTCTGAGCAAAAGCGTTCAAGCTGAAGAAGTGCAAACTTCTCCCTTAGTTTTACTTTCAAAGAATCGAGAAAATCAAAGTCCACACTTCTAGGGTTCATAACCCCTTTCTTCAGTAGATTCGAATAAGTCATTTTGTCGTCCTTGGAACGGAATAAACTTGTTCCCTCTCCACGAATAGTTGCAGCAACACCCATTCTAGGCTGAAAATGGGTATACATTCTTTCATCATTGTCATTTCATTCATGTTGATTAAAGCCACTAACACGCAGATCACTTGGAAAGTTGGCAAAAGTCATTGCAGCAAAACCTTTAGGTGCAATGCCTAACCTTTCCATGGTATTTAAAAAGAGAGTTTCGTTCTTGTAACCATTTGTCCGCAAGAACTCATCGATCAAAGTCATTGCAGAACCACATATCTTTAAGTTCGAGTAGAGTCTAAACAAAAATTAGGATTTTTGTGTTCTTACAGGTTCAACATCTTCAACAATCTCTTCTTCTACTTGTGGAGGATCTTGTGTCGCTTTTTGTGAGAAGTGATGCTGTTGAGAATGTTGTTGAGATTGTTGCTGAGTAGTATCTTCTTCTTCAAATAAATCGAAGTGGGTAGGACCCTCAGACATGTGCTGTGATCCCCTGTTTGCAATTCTCGAAGATTTCCTCTGGAAAGACATTATCAAAGTCTTGGAGGATTTCTTGATCTTGTTTGTTGGAAAAGGTGAAGGCTTTTTGAATCAAACACAAGAGAAATGAGAGAAAATAGGATCTCTGTATTCTAGGGTTTGAATGAGTGTAAATGAAGAAGAAAAATTTCGACTATATATAAAGCAAGTGAAACAGGGTATACGAAAAGTCATAAAGGAAAAAGTAAAAACTGTCTTTTTCAAAAATAAAAACTACCTTTTTGAAAATGAAAAACCACCATAAATTCAAGGATAATTCCTAAAAATGAAATAGGCAAGTAGCGATTCAAAAATCAATGTACCTTTTCGAAGCTTTATCCAAAAATAAACTCACATTCATTTAGATAGTATTAACTTACAATCGTAACTTCGGACATTCTCCGAGTCCGAACTTCTTCAGACTTTACTCGAGGAGATAATATGTTCAGTCTGGTGCGAATAGACTCAAATAAATTTTTCTCCAATGGTTTTGTGAATGTATCTGCCAACTAATTTTTTTAGTCGATGAACCGGGTCATAATTTCTCCGTTTTGAACATGATCTCTAATGAAGTGATGTATGATCTCTATATGCTTTGCCCTTGAATGAATAATTGGATTCTTCGTGAGATTGATGGCGTTGGTGTTGTTGCATTTGATCTCGGTGCATGATTCTTCAACTTCAAAGTCTTTTAGCCGTTGTCTTATCCATAGGATTTGAGAACAGCAACTCCGAAGAGCCACATATTCTGCTTCAGCTGTTGAAAGAGCTATGGTACTTTATTTTCTTAAAAACCAAGATACCAGTTTGTTGCCCAGCAGTTGACATGTACCAGAAGTACTCTTTCTATCAACTTTGCATCCTGCTAAATTTGCATCTTAATATCCAAGGAGAGTAAAGTCTCATTCTTTCGAATACCACAGACCTAACTTTGGTGTTGTTGCAACGTATTTGATAATGCGTTTTGCAACACTTAAGTGAGATTCTTTGGGATCTGATTGGAATCTAGCACAAATAAAAACACTAAAAAAATGTCAGGTCTAGATGCAGTAAGGTAAAGAAGCGAACCAATAATGCTCCTGTAAAGCCTTTGGTCTACACTCTTTCCTCCTTCATCTTTATCCAGCTTCGAAGTACTTAACATCGGTGTCTCTGTCTTTTTGCAGTTCTCCAATCCAAACTTCTTGATGAAATCTTTTGCATTCTTCTCCTGGTGAATAAAAATATCTTTCTTTGATTGTTTGACTTGTAATCCTAGAAAGAAGGTTAACTCACCCATCATACTCATCAAATTCCTCCTGCATACATCTAGAGAATTTCTTGCATAGATTTTCATTAGTGGATCCAAAAACAATATCATCAACATAAATTTGAGCTAATAAAAGATCTTTACCCTCTCTTTTTATAAACAAAGTAGTATCTATTTTACCTTTAACAAAACCACTTTAGATTAGAAAATTACTTAACCTTTCATACTAGGCTCGAGGTGCTTGCTTCAATCCATATAAAGCCTTTTTTAGTTTGTAGACTGAGTCTGGCTTTCTTGGATCTTCAAATCCATATGGTTGTTCCACTTAAACTTTTTCTTGGATGAATCCATTTAGGAATGCACTTTTTACATTCATTTGGAATAACCTGAAATTTTTATAGCAAGCAAAAGCAAGTAATAATCTAATTGCTTCTAACCTTGCTACTGGTGCATAGGTCTCGTCATAGTCTATCCCTTCTTCTTGCATATATCCTTTGGCCACGAGTTTTACTTTGTTTCTAACCACTTTTCCTTTTCTCATCCACCTTGTTCCTGAAAACCCATTTAGTTCCAATAATAGATTTACCTTTAGGTTTAGGGATTAGCTCCCCAACATCATTGATGCTGAACTGTCTGAGTTCCTCTTGTATAGCTTCAATCCAGCTTTCATCAGCCAAAGCCTCTTCTATGCTTTTAGGTTCAATATCAGAAACGAGTGCTAAAGTACTAGACTCTTCTCGCCTTTTGGATCTGGTGCGAATTCCTTCATCAATGTTGCCGATGATGAGTTCTTCAGGATGACTTGACTTATGCTTCCAGTTGTTGGTAGATCTGAGAGTCTGTTGATCTTCTGCTTCGCTTGAATCTTTTGATTCTTGTTGTTGTCGAGCTTCAGAACTCTGAACTACTTCAGGGGAAGTAGACTTTATAAAGTTTAAAGCAGGTTTAGATTTTTCAAGTTGAGTCTAGTTTAGTTGATTCTTCACAGACTCTTGAAACTTTACGTTCATAGATTCTTCCACAGACTGAGTCTTTTTATTGAATACTCTATAGGCTTTGCTTGAGGTTGAGTAGCCAAGAAAAATTTCTTCGTCTGATTTTTCTTCAAATTTACTAGTTCGATCATTTGCATTTTTTAAAACAAAATACTTACAACCAAACACATGAAAATAAGAAACATTTGGCTTTTTCCCTTTAAATACTTCATAAGGAGTTTTCTCTAAAATAGGCCTCAAGAATACTCTATTAATGATATAGCAAGTTGTAGGAACTGCTCCAGCCAAAAAACGAGAGGTAATATTACTCTCAATTAAGAAGGATCTATTCTTTCTTTCCAAAACCCCATTTTGTTCTGGAGTGTATGAAGAGGAGAAAACATGTTGGAAACCAAATTCATCACAGAATTTCGCAAAGTCTTGATTTTCAAACTCACCTCCATGGTCTGTTCATATGCTTGAAATAGCATATCCTTTTTCATTATGAACTTTCTTGGCAAATTTTGAAAAGTGAGAGAATGCTTCAGACTTACTTGTTATGAAGTATATCCAAGTAAAGCGAGAGTAATCATCCACAATTACTAGACAGAATCTCTTTTCACCAATGCTTTGAGCTCTGGTTGGTCCAAAGAGATCCATATGCAAAAGCTGCAAAACTCGATTAGTAAAAACTTGATTTATAGGTTTAAAAGAACTTCTAACCTGTTTTCCCAAAACACATGGCGTGCATAAATCAGACTTTTGATAAGCCAAGTTGGGAAGACCACGAACAAGCTTCTTGGAGGAAATTTTGGCAATTTGTTTCATGTATACATGGCCAAGTTTTTGATGCCAAAGATTTGCTTCATCTTGAATGGAAATTAGACATTGAGAGATTTCTTGTTTTATATCCAGAAGGTAAATATTCCCATGTTTTCGTCCAGTAAAAGATTGAGAGAAATCTTTACTTATTCCCGAACAAATGCCTTCTTGGAAATTAATTTTGAATCCAGTATCACACAATTGACTTATGCTAAGTAGATTGTAATTTAAACCTTCTACCAAGGAGACACTATTGATAGTGAGACTTCCAATCTTCATAGTTCCACAACCAACAATTTTTCCTTTGTTGTTTCCTCTAAAGGAAACTTTTCCACCATTCATTTGAATAAGTTTTACAAAGCAACCTGAATCTCCTATCATGTATCTCGAACAGCCACTATCCA
Organism: Eucalyptus marginata; assembly: GCA_014182565.1. Lineage (NCBI taxonomy): Eukaryota > Viridiplantae > Streptophyta > Magnoliopsida > Myrtales > Myrtaceae > Eucalyptus > Eucalyptus marginata. Next base: position 28,776,579 of record CM024587.1, on the reverse strand, counting down.
AATACCATTTGATCTTCTTCTTGATAGTAACCTGTAATTATAAAAAGAGCTCAAGCTTTCTATGGTACCCACATTTTCTTAGGTCCAGGGGAGTTAGTACAAAAAATAGTCTTTGCCCAATCCCTTTTTACAGGTCTCCAAACTTTGGGACATTCCTTTTCGAAATATTATGAGTTGTTACACTTTAAACATTTGAGAGCACTTTGGCCAATAGGTTTTACAAAAACTTTTTGAAAATGAATTCTGTAAAATGTTTTTGTAGGTCGTCGTTTGATTCTTTCCTTTACTTTGGGAAAATCAATTAAATGAATAGTTTCTAGTGTCATGCCCAAACCAGATTTATTAAAATAAAGTCTTTGTACAGAAAGAATCTTTTCCAACTTCTCAGAACCTTTTGAAAACCTTTTTGTGATGTTTGAAATATCCTCTTTCAAAAAGGCATTTTCCTTTGAAAGAAAGTCTGTGTTTTCTTTTAAATCAATAAAACTTTTATCTAGATTTTCAAACTTATCTTTCCAAGAAATCTCCCGTTGCTTCAATTTAGAATTCTCCCTCTTCAGCTCAGAAATCCTTTTAAGAGATGTTTTGAGACTGAAACAGAGTTCATATATATACTTCGAGACTTTAATTGGAATTTTTAAATTACTGACCTCGATTTCTTTGTCTGAATCTGAGTTTGAATCTATTTCGAGTCGAGTCTAAGTCTATTCTAATTTTGCCATTAGACATATGTTGGCATATTCCTCATTACTTTCCTCGCATTCAGTATCGCTCCATGTCTCTGCTTTGAGAGCCTTTTTGTATTTCTTTGCTTTTCCATTCTTTTTCTTCAACAGAGGACAATTTGGTCTGATGTGTCCCTTTTTCCTACATTTGAAGCATATCACATCTTTGTTGTTTTCATTGTCCTCAGTTAGATTCTTCTGGAATCGTCGAGTGCTTTGCTTCTTCCAGGTGAATCTTTTTCCCTTCATATTCAGCTTTCTGAACTTCCTTATCATGAGAGCTAGTTCTTCATCATCCATGTCATCTTCAGAATCTGTATCATCAGAATCAACGTTAGACTTTAAAGCAATTGACTTCTTACCTTTAGGATCTTCTTCTTCATTGATTTGTTCCACTTCATATGATTGAAGTGTGCCAACAAGTTCATCTACTGAAAGAGGTGCAATCCTCTGGATTTCTCTAATTGATGTCTTCACGTGATTCCATTCTTTGGAGAGTCCATGCAGCAATTTATTGACCTTCATTAGTCCTGAGATTGGCTGTCCTTGATATGCCAAGCCGTTTACAATTTCTGTGAAGCGACTAAACATATTAGTGATGGATTCTCCTGGCTTCATCTTGAAGGCTTCATACTGTCCGAGTAAGATATTGATTTTTGTTTCTTTGACTCGATCAGGTCCTTCATAAGTAACATGCAATCTATCACAGACTTCTTTTACTGTTTCACAAGATAAAATTCTATTATACTCAGCAGGAGATAAAGCACAGTATAATGAGTAGATAGCTTTAGCAGCAAGAGCTTGTCTCTTGGTTATTTCAGCTTGTGTCATTTCGCCAGCGTCTGCAACTTCCTTTCCTCTTTCTGAGGTTGATGTAGCTTTGGGAATGATCCATTTTTCTACTACATCCCATTCCAGGGGATCTTTCGATCTCAGGAATGCCTTCATTTTGTTTTTCCACACATTGTACTCATTCCCATCAAAGTAAGAAGGCCCAGTGTTGCTTTGGCCTTCAACCAAACCTGGAGCCAAAATACTAACTATAGATCTTTAGCTTAAGAAGTAAAAACACTTCAATAAATAAACACACAAGCTCTAATACCAATTGTAAGGGCTAATGCAAACACCTAAAGGGGGTGAATAGGTGTAAATAAAAATTTTACAAGACTTAGTAGAAATAAATTGCCTATATAAGATAACATATTGTAATCATATTTCAGTTTTGAGCAATCAAGTAAAGCTACGAATAAAGTAAGGAGTTCAAGGAAGAAAATAAGAACACAAAGTTTTTAGTGGTTCGGTTTAGATCAAGTCTACGTCCATTCTCCTGCGCTAATAGCCCTAAGGCTGGATTCCATTATGAAACAAATGAGATTTTACAACTTGTGATCTTTGACTTTCTCAGTGAAGAGTCTATACTAGTCTCTCACAAAGTCTCACTAAGTATCTCTCTCTTTTGTATACAACTTTGAGCTCAATGAATGAAACAGTAAGTAACTTGAGAGTTTCAGACTTTGGAATTCTTCTTTCACGCACACCCTCGAACAACTTGAGAGTCCGCCTTAAATACTCCTTCATGCCTTTATAACCGTTGGCACTTACCAAAGGAATTCTTCCAATCTACCCGTTGGACAGAATCAATCAAGGGGATCTTCGAGTCATTAGATGATTGTAATGAAAGCCCATCAAGCCTGTTCGCCCATACAATCAGGATCTTTAGTTTCCATAAGTGGAACCTTCCAAGTTTACTCGCATTTCTAATGATCTTCATATCGGAATTGTTTCAAATAAAGATAAGAAACAAGTAGGTGTTGTATCCAGCCATAAGGTCATCCATAAAACATATGAAACGAATCCATGAGAATAATCCCACATCTGGATAAGTCTTTGTTCTTCGATCTGGAAACTGTCAGTGAGGGTAGACCTTGAAACTAAGGTCTGGCTGTCTTCAGACTTTGACACTTCAGTCTGAAAGTCTTCAGACTAAATTTTGGAAAGGTTTTGTCAATCTTCAAAATTGTAAATGAGTTTTTTCCAACATAATGAAGATACCAACAACAAGAGGACAAGTTTAATATGATGAGGATTTCATGAAAATTTAGAGATATCATGATCAATATTTCATTAGTAATAAAGATATCTACAAGAGGAGAACAAGTCTAATATGATGAGAATTTAATGAAGACTTGGAGGTACCATGGTCAATCTTTCGTTAATTAGAAGTCTTCGGAAGCCGACATCCTCTCAAGGATCATTGAATGATTGATTGTCGTCACCCTTGTGGTGCACCCAAGCTTGCGACCTACTCATGGTACTTGGAGGTACCATGGTCAAACTTATGATTCGGTTAATGGATTACTAAGATTAAACCTAGCTCGTGTTCTTCAAAGCCCATACCAATTCACGATTTATAGTTCAAGTTTTTAAATACAAATCATTTTCACTTATGAATCGCCATTGATCTATTTTTGATGGATTGATTAGATGCTCAAGTAATGCGAGAATTACTTTATTCCAATAATTGCGCCTAAGGAATGAGTTGGATGACTAAAATGTCACACTTGAAAAATTTAGCTTGTAGGCATCATTGATGGTGGCTCGCTTTTCGCTCTTCCATTGGTCCACCTATACCCCGCATTTAATGGAGTTTGACATTAATGATGCCGTAGTTGCCAACTCGGCAAATTTAGAATCTTTGGTCATTAATAAGGGGTCCATGTATTGTTCTCCGATTGGTCCACGTGTGTGCCACCTTTTCTAGAACTTTCAAGATATTTTTGACCTCCATTATGACTTTTGAAAAGTTAAGAGACACCTCATTCTCCTTCATTTAATGAAGGTATTCAAGAATTTTCTTTACTTTATTCTTTCCTTCCTCAAGAAGGCGGTCTAGAGAATTCTATTGTCCAAGTTAGTTTCGGGGCTGGAAAATAGATTATTAGGTACACCTCGAAAAATCGAATCACGTACACTCGAGGTTCGGCCATCATGCACCATGCTCACCAAACTGTTTCCTTCAATGGTCGGTTGGCCCAAACAGTCGGTTGTCATTATAAGGCTATCCATGGCCCAGCATTATGCCTTGTCATTATAAGGCTATCCATCGCCCAGCATTAAGCCAAGGCACTCATGGACCTTAGAATTAGTGACAGAATAGCCGGGTCTATCCCTAAACTCATCTCGATTAGCACCCGATCCATCCGTATGGCTCATGGTCGATGCATTACCAATCCATGATCGGACATCACCAATTCAAGATTCCTTTCCGATCACTAAGAATTAAATAGGGAATGATGCATTTTTGGTTGGAAGGTGATCGCATCGGATCGTCCGTGCATTGGTGCATAGCTGGGCGGAATCACCCACGGTCAGCCACTATGACCGGTTGTGACCATCTGCCGATCCAAAATCATCCCGTGTTCAATTCTCATGATCAAAAAGTCATCTTATGAGCTGGTAATCCTATCCCATTGGTATGGTCGGTAGAAATTCATGGCCGACACCTCGACCAGTTCGTGACTAGTCAGTCGGTCGGTTGAACTATGACCGATTTGTGATTCCTTGCTAATCGAACCGATCGATCCATGGCCAATGACCCATGATCGATCCTTTTTGAATCTTATGGCCAATCCTTACGGGCTCGGAATCGAGGATGTTACACATAATCTGATGGTTGCAAAGTCAACGCATAAAACCCCAAAGACCTTCACTTCTTCACACTTGAATTGCAGACTCATCAAGGACCTCGACTTCCTTATGGATATGAACAAGTTCCATTCATACATGCATGCTGGTTTAACCATGAAATTTAGAGATTCACACGAGCATAATATTTTGCTAGCCAGAAAATTGCTGCCATGACATTTAAAATCCGATTGCTTATGTGTTGACACATAAATTTTAGTGACCTATTTACATATCAACTGCATATAAAATTAGGGATCGACCCCAACCCAAAACAAAAAAAATATTAGTTAAATAACATAGAGATATCAAGAGCATTTGCATTAACAGTAATGGGTCCATATAATTGCATTGGAGTTAATGGACTAAAGCAAAGACGCACTGAATTTAAATAATATAAACTAAGCCCGCTGAGGAACGAAGTTCAGCCAAACCTATAAACAATTGGCAAGATATTCGTTCATACCCTGTTGAGCAATACCGTTGAGCAAGGTTTTTGGCAAGACCTTGCTCGACCGCCGCATTGCAGTGTCACAGCGGCACCACCAAGCTCAGTCTTCGCCGCTGCGCCAAACTCATCCTGGTCCTTTACTGTTTATCCGACGAAGCTCACCGTGCCATTGCTGCTGTTAGCACCACGCTGCCCCTGTTCTGATCAAACATAAACAAAGATGCACACACATGTCCTATCAATATATGAAAAGGCTAAATAATCCAATGTGAAACTACAAATTATTGTATTGTAGTACTGAGACAAGTTCAGTAGAAATTACTTAATGGAAAAATCAAGACGTTAAAGTATTAAAAAGCATCAGATGAAAATAATAGTTCCATAAATTATTAATTCAAAGTGAGAGGACCAAACAATCACTTGTATATCTTAAAATAATTAGTCAATGGAAAATATTATCATTATTAACAACAATTTATATTTAAATATTATTGTGAATTATGAAAAAAAAATTTGTTCATTTATTTTTCTAAGCGATACAAGCGATTATTTTTAGGAAAATGTTTTCCAAATCATTTATTTTCTGCGAAATAAATGGATTCAAATCAAAATATGAGATCTTTGTGGGACTAGTTTATAATATAACTATTATTTAATTGACCGTTATATGGCAACATATGTTGCAATTTGTCTTAACAGAAGCCTTAGGCGGGAATGAAATTTTTAGGCAAATTTTTAAGGTTGAAATCAAATGAGTTCGCTCATATAGTGTGGATCTGAATCTAAAGTTTTGACCATTCGAATAGAAGTGCACCGTATTCGCACGTTCATATATGGACTGAGATCGGGCTTAAGGAAAGCCCATTAACCTTTGATTATAGGTGGTTTTTAAAGGCCCAAGTTATGGTGGGAAAGTGCTTCCCACAAAACTGTTTATATAGATAGTCAGTACAAATCACATGAATTCTTTGTTTTTTGTGATATATTGAATACCCTATACATCTCAATACTTTCATTTATATGGAGCATTGCCTGTATTAACATATATAACGGACAAATCTCAGAGATTTGCAGCAAAGAAAACTGTAACCGGACATAGTATGCTGACCAATTCACCAAAGATAATTGGAGGCGTGAAAAGTTTCTCTCAATGTAATTTACTAAAAAAAATATGAAACTTCGAGATATCAATTATCAATTCTCAATAGAAAATCTTGATTGTTGGTTCTTTTAATAAAAATATCAAGTAATTTTCTCATTTTTTATGACTAGGCAGGCGTGTTGTATTACAATTAGCTATAAAAGTACCCTGAAATACCCTGAAACACCCTGAAACAAGTTTTTACTTGAGCAGAAAAAAAATCATATGCCATGTGTCATGTTGGTAGTGGATAACCACCATCACTAACGCATATTTATGTTTAAGGAAAAGACTCAAGACTTTTCGCACCTTTAACTCTATTTCCAAATTTCTCAAAATGTTGCTTTCCAGACAAAATCTAATCACAACAAAGATCAAATTACCCCTAGAAATTCCAAGCCTCCAAGTGCTAGCTTCCATCATGCACAAACCCCTCACTTTCCACCACCCACCGTCATCTGGCACCGTTGACGCCCCTCCTCACTAATATCATCGACTCCCTGCCCCTACGTTCACGCCCCTCCTCACTGATACAATCGACCCCCTGCCCCTACGTTCACGCCCCTCCTCACTAATACCATCGACCCCCTGCCCCTACGTTCACGCTTGGTTCTCTGGTGACCTTGATCTGCGGTCCCGGATCGCGATGGACTACCTCAAATCCAGGTCATCCATGATTTTATTGCAACTTGCAACCTTGATTGAAGATCGCCAGATGCCACATACGACGTTGGCCCGCGACCTCCATTTGAAAGGGACCGCCGAGGTCATTCATGGCTTGAAGGAGGCCAGCGCCTCAAATCAACTTCAATGTTGCTGTTACGCAACTTCAGTCAAGGTCCAGAGAGAGAGAGAGAAGCCTGATTTCTAAAACAGTTAGCTTTTTGACAACTTGTAATTTCTATTCAACGATTTCACACACGATACACCTATTTTTTTCTTCTTCTTCTTCTTTTTTTAAAATTTCTTTAAGTGCTAGAACTATCGTTTCTATTACTTCCCACGACGCAGATTACTTGCCCTGTGTCATGCGTATTGAAGAAGACATCATTTTCTAAAACAACGAGCATGGCTCCCAATTAAAGTCATCAATGGGGGTAATTATCAAGTTTTCATTTCAAAACTCTTGTACATTTTGCATGGACAAATCCCATCACATGCCAAATAAGAAGTATTACTAGTATGTCCAACAAAATCCCCATGTACCATCACATAAAAGTTTTCGATAGATGAAGATATTTAGTGAAATCTCAAGTGTTAATGCATTTTCATATGAATCGGTTAGGATGATTGAGGTTCAACCATGGCCAATGACTTTCTTCTTTACCAGTCTGTGTGGCAAAAAGAAAAAAACTTAAAAGATGGTTGATGGCTTTCTTCTTTATCGGTCCCCAGTTTGTGATTTTCTTCTTGCCCAATTTTTACTCTTACTTATTTATAATTCAACTACAATGACCTAACTTTAAGTTAAAAATTAACTTATTTGGTAAAATCATCCCCTCCCCTTTTCCAAGCCAATCCGTACAGAAATCTTAAGGTATTTCAAGTGCAGTACTTTAAAAATAAATCATCACCTAGAAGAAATCCCTCTACACTAGCATAACAACAAAAGTGCACCAAAAATCTTAAATCCTTGCACGGAATGCATTTGAGTCCTCATTATTTGACAAGCGCAATCAAGTCATCCGCCTTTGCAAAAAGTAAAATAAAGTCTTTTCCATGGAGAATGCCAAAACTTGCCCAAATAGCACTAGAAGCCTATGCGGTAACCCTTAATTTCACTTCTTGATATAAGTTTAGGACTTTGTGACTTGATTATACTCATAGAATGGTTTAAGACTCAATTATACTTTTCCATTTTCATAGAACCTTATTGCAGCAATTGAAAGGGTTGACACTTAATTACAGTTCGTACATAAGATGAAGACTTTTGGTATAATTTCCCCCAACACATGACTACGGCATTTTTAATGAAGCAAACATTGCATGCCAAGCATTGCATTAAGGAAGGGTTAATTTGCTATAACAACCTATTAAATTCGAACACTTTATGTGAATAAGAACAAACGCATCGTAGGATTAAATTTAACACTGCGTTACATACTCATTTACCTCAGTGGCAGGTGTACAACGTCATTATGATTAGGATTGGCCAAAGCTATGTCTTTAATTTTGCGGAAGACAAATTTAATTTAGCGTGCAAGTTCCTCCGTTTGGACCTGAATATTCAACCCAGCCAGGAAATTTACGCATCCTTTTCTTCCGTGAATGAAGCTTGCCATGCTGGAGTGCACGTCGGATTCCATAATTCCATGAAAAGAATACATATTTAGTCAAAATCTAACTCAGCAAACTGCAAGTTCGAGTAGATTGAAAGTCATGCTGGGTAAGTTTGACAAGTGTAACGACCCATAACCTCATCCAAGCACCAAACGAAACAGGTGCTTCAAGGAAAATAAGAAACAAATATGGTGCCTTAATCTCCAAAGTTTTACATAATTTATATTCATTCATTAACGAGCAATGCAACTCTAGAATCATTGATCTATATCATGATTAGCGATATACTTTAGATCAACCAATAATGTGCACATCTAAATAGACACATCAATGTTTCAGAGAAAATTGAGAATGCTAGCACATCAATTTACAATCCACGTGTTGGTATTATAGATGAGTTAGAAATTTTTAGGGCCGACCATCACAAATAAAAGTCCAAGACCATGACTTTCCATCAACCATTGTAACGCGTATTGATCCAAAAAACCAAAACATGCCAAACCCCAAAAGACCATGACTTCTCAATGTATAGTCATGATCTGATGGTCGTAAAGTCAACGCACAAAACCCCAAAGACCTTGAGTTCTTCACACTTGAATTGCACACTCATCAAGGACCTCGACTTCGTGATGGATGTGTACAAGTTCCATTCATACATGCATGCTGGTTTATATATTAATTGAGTCATAAAACCATGAAATTTAGAGATTCGCATGAGGGGGACACTTCCCGTTAAGTGATAAATGAATCATTAATATTTCATTCATGGAGTTTCTCTATTATTCATATGGTTCCATATTTTGAAAAATATAAAATTTATTTAAGCACAATAACCGCGCCAAGTACTATTTGCACAATTTGCTTCCAATCTTGATAAAGCTACCCAAAATCAATTGGCAAGAGGTCAACAATTACGTGAATTGCTTAAACAATCCCAATCAGCCCCTCTTGCTAGCTGGAAAATTGCTGCCATGACATTTAAAATCTGATCGCTTAAGGGTTGACACCTAAATTTTGGTGATGCATTTAGGTATCAATTGCATACAAAATTAGGGATTGATCCCGACCCCCAAAAAAAAAAAAAGTTAAATTACATATAGATATTAAGAATATTTGCATTAACAGTAATGGGTCCATATCATTGCATTGGAGTTAATGCACTAAAGCAAAGACGCCTTGAATTTAAATAATATAAAGTAAGCCCGCTGAGGAATGAAGTTCAGCCAAACCTATAATTCTTCAAGCTTTCAATCGAAATAACGTCAAATGGAGAGTGAGGGAGGATTTTTCACTATGCTTCAAAAAGAAAATAATGAAGTTTTCCGCGCATTTTAATAGTAGAGATTTCAAAGCCATTATCCACTGGATGATAATACGTGTTGAGAAAAGAAAATGTTGTCGGAGTGAATAGCGCTCATATTAAAGGAGCTGGTATTATAGTTTTACAATTTAAAGTCACCATGACACGCACAAAGTCCGCATATTTTTCTCCGTCAAACATCAGCTTTATAAAATTGTTATCCATGACATATTTCATTTAAATTAATTAATGAAAGGATGACAATAAACATATTAAATATATTATGGATCTAATTAGACCAACTGAAAGTTGGGAGGCGATATTTCAATTTATCAAGAGTAATTTAATTGAATCAATTGAAAGTTCCAATATAACATGACGCATGGATAAAAGTTGATAAGACTGTTAATATCATTATCTCTTCTAGCCATAGAAACCTCCAATCAGTCAACTTCCCTCAATCACGGAGGAAGAATTTAAAGGTAGACTCGTGTAATTTACGCATCCTTTTCTTCCGTGAATTAAGCTTACTTTGCTGGAGTGCACGTGAAATTCCATAATTCCATGAATATATACTAATCCGAATCAAACTCAGCAACTGCGAGTTCGAATAGATTGATAGTTACGCTAGATCGTTATATGGAGTAGCATATTGTTGTCAAGAGCCGTTGCCGAAATCAGATGAGGGGGAGGACTGTGGTGCTACCGATGGCCTGTGTGAGCTCAATGAAAACTAATGAATATATTGACAAGAGGAGAACAAGTGTCATATGATAGACTTGAGGATACCATGGTCAATCTTTCATCACTGATTAAGATATCGACAAGAGGAGAACAAGTCTAATATGATAAGTATTTCAGAAGACTTTGACCTCACATGGTCAATCTTTCCTCGACTAGAAGTCTTTGGAGGTTGACATACTTTGAAGGATCACTAGATGATTCATCGCAAGTCATTTCATATGGTTTTACCATGGACAGCACCAACACTTGTGATAATGAGAACGTCCTGATTATGAATAATGGACTGTGCTGATATCAAGTGTTGGAAGGTGTTGGCCACTTGCTCATCTGATTGGAATGTTGATTACGACGAAAAAACAACCGCTAATAAGTGTGTATGTACATGTGAAATTACACACTTATTGATTGCGATGACTTGTTTAACCAACTTACATAGCCTGTGGGTAGCTATGTAACTTTTTGACTACATAGATCATATTTGTCACCACTTATCTAGTTGTTGATTGATTTCTAAACAATTAACTTTTGACTACTTGTAATTTGAATTCAACGATTTCACTTGCAGTACACCTGTATAGGACATTTTTAAATTTTTCTTCAACTGTTCGAACGGTCATTTCAATTACTTCCCACTGCACTTTACTTGCTTCATGTCACTTGAAATGTTGATCATGACGAAAAACAGCCGCTAGTAAGTGTGTACATATGTGTGATTGCAATGACTTGTTTAATGAACATACATTGTTCATGGGTTGCTATATAACTTTTTGACTATACAACTCATATTTGTCACCACTCATTTGGTAGTTGATCAATTTCTAAAATAATTAACTTTTTGACTATTTGTAATTTCCATTCAATGGTTTCACACACGATACATTTGTACATGACATTTTTTTTTTCTTTAAGTGTTTGAACTATCATTTCAATTACTTCCCACGATGCACGTTACTTGCCCGTGTCACATGTAGCGAAGAAGACATCATTTCTAAAAGAATGAGCTTGGCTCCCAATTAAAGTCATTAGTGGGGCAATTAGTACCTTTCTTTTCAAAACTCTTGTCCATTTTGCATGGACAAATCCCATCACATGCCAGACAATAAATGTTACTAGTTTGTCCAACAAAATCCCTATGTACCATAACATAAAGGTTTTCGATAGATGAAGATATTTAGTGAAATCTAAAATGTTAATGTATTGAGCAATAAATTTCAAGATTGAATATTTCGTATGAATTGGTCTAGATGATTGAGGTTCAACCACTGTCAATGACTTTCTTCTTTAGTACTCTATGTGGCAAAACAAAAAAATTAAAAAGTTATTCGAAAAAGAAACTCCAAAAGAAATAAAAGATGGTTAATGGCTTTCTTTTTGCCCAAATATTACTTTTACAATATTTAAAAGAAAAGATAGACTCGTGTAATTTCCGTGAAAGATTCAGTTGAAAGACAAATAAGCCTCGAAATCTGTTTTAGGAATCCCATGTGGGTCTTCACTTTTCAAGCAAATTTGCTTTGCTTATTTATTATTCAACCGTAATGACCTATATTCAAGTTAAAAATTAACTTATTTGGTAAAATCATTCCCCTCACCTTTTTCGAGCCAATATGTACAGAAATCATAAGGTATTTCAAGTGCGGTACTTAAAAAATAAATCGCCACCTACAAGAAATCCCTCTATACCAACATAACAAAAAAAAAAAAAAAAAAAAAAAAAAAAACGCATTAGAAATCATAGATTTTTGCATAGAATGCATTTGAGTCCTAATTATTTGACGAGCGCAATCAAGTGACCAACTTTGCAAAATGTAAAATCAAGTCTTTTCCATGGAGAAATGTTGAAACTAGCCCAAATAGCACTCAAAGCCTATGCGGCAACCTTTTATTTCACTTGTTAGTATAGGTTTAGGACTTTATGACTTGATTACACGGTGTAATTTACACCCACGGAATGGTTTAACACTCAGTTATACTATTCCATCATAGGACTTATTGTAGTAATTAAAAGGTTTACTCCTCGATTCCAGTTCATGTATTAGATGAGACTTTTGCTACAATTTCCCTTAACACATGACTATGGCATATTTTTAAAAGCAACATTGCATGCCAAAGAACTGCATTACACTTAAAGAAAGGGTTAATCCGCTATAACAACCTATTAAATTCGAGAATGCTAACCCAGTTAGGTCAAAAGAAAGATAGGTCTTGATTATTGGGCATTGAAATGTCAAGTTTGAGGAGAAAAAGAAAATTGACGTTGCGTCCCGGCTAAGCCTCTTGGATCTCATATAAATGACGCAAGCCTTCATAACTCATCCGTGTCATGCATTGGGATGTTACACTTGAGACATCAAATTCGAAGTTACCATAAATTATTAGTTCAAAGTGAGAGGACCAAAATCAACACTGGGTTTCGATTTAATACTTTCAAGCAATTTTTCATTAAAAAAAAAAAAAAGAAGTGGGAACCCGTGCAGCACATGCACGGGAATTCTACTAGTATTTTAGAACAGCTTGCAAACCTGGACAAAACCCTTTTCTTTATATAATTAAGGTGGTCTTACTCTTGTTCAAGCTTTCAATCGAAGTCATGTCAAATTGAGAATGGGGGAGGATTTTTCAGTATGCCTAAAGAAAAGAGCTAAGTTTTCTGTGCATTTTGTAGAGGTTAGACCTAAAAATGTCCTTAAAAAGCTTTATCTTGGTTCAATCCGGATTTTGGGATCGTCGGGATGTAAAATTTTAAGAGGGTACTCCCTCTCTAGGAAAAGATAAAAATACGGGGAGAATTGGGGGTGCGAGGCATTTGGGCATTGATACGTAAAAATAAAGTACACTTCCGTGGAGCCCACCCTCACTGTATAAAACGGACGAGCTGCGACCCGCGGAGGTAATTGAAGCCATTACCTTGTCCTTTTGATCGCTGTTGAGGAGAGTCCACTGGATGATAATGTTTTTTGAGGAAAGAAAATGTCGTCAGAATGAATAGTGCACATATTTAAGGAACGGGTATTATAGTTTTGCAATTTATAGTCAACATGACACGCCCCAAACCCACGTAATTTGCTCCATCAACATCAGTTTTATCAAATTGGTGTCCATGATGCATTTCATATAAATTAATTAATGAAAGGATGACAATAAACACATTAAATATAGTAGGGGATCTAATTAGACCAATTAAAAGTTACCGGATGACATTTCACATAAATCAAAAGTGATTTAATTGAATCGATTCAAAGTTCAATATGACATGACGCATGAATAAAAGTTGACAGACTACTAGTATTATTATCTATTCCAATAATAGAAACTTCCAATCAATCAACTTCCGAGGAGATATTTAACATCACTCTTGTGGGGAGGTCATGACAGTTATCACAAAACCTTTCACATTATTCCTTGGAGCATTAGTCAAAAGGTCCATTTGTACTCTCATAGAGTTGAAAGCAAGTGTGAATATGTAGACGTAAAGAACAAGCCATTTACCGAATTAGACATGATCGAGGGGCATCATTTGATAGTTAGTCTTTCTTTCCATTGTTTTCATTTTTAAAAATTGAGACAATCATTTGGTTTGCTTTGATATTAAATACTAAGAGCAGGTCCAAATTAGCGAACTGTCTATTGATGCAATCAAAAGATACTCTGTCCATTATGGAGAAGTTCATCTTTATTGCATTTCTTGATGTTATGTTGGCTTCCCTATTGATGTTTCAGCCCATCTCCTGTTCCAGCAACTTCACTGATCAAGTGGCTCTCCTCCACTTTAGATCAACGATTGAAATCGACCCAACAAACACGATCAAAGGTGGCAACTGGACCACTGAAGCAAAGTTTTGTGAATGGATTGGCGTCATTTGCAACAACCGCAAGCAGAGAGTTACGGCTTTAGACCTCTCGCACATGGATCTCCAAGGAAGACTCTCTCCCTACCTAGGCAATCTTTCTTTCCTGGCTTCTCTTGATCTCCGCAACAACAGCTTCTATGGCGCGATTCTAATAGAAATCAGTCATTTACGCCGTCTAAAGAAACTTGTACTTGACATGAACCAGTTTGAAGGAAATATTCCTCCTCACTTAGCCCGATGCCAAAACCTCAAAGTCATGTCACTTGCGATGAATAGGCTAACGGGCAGCATACCAAGAGAATTCAGTGCCTTCCCTAAGTTGCAACAACTGGACCTTAGCTCAAATGAGTTACGGGGTCAAATTCCAAGCTTCCTGAGCAATATATCCACATTGCAGGTCATTACATTGGCCAACGCCACTCTCACAGGTTCGATTCCATTAGCACTTTTCAATAGATCGCTCACGAGTGTCATTTTGATGCGCAATTATCTCTCTGGAAGTCTTCCCTCCGATCTTTGCTACCGCTGGCGTAACATTCAGATACTTGCACTGCCTCTTAACCAATTCAGTGGCCTGCTACCAGAGACGCTAACCCAATGCAAAGAGCTTCTCACGTTGTCGTTGTCAGGCAATCGTTTTCAGGGAAGCATTCCTCGAGATATAGACAGCTTGCAAAAGCTGCAAAAACTCTATCTCGGTGGTAACAACTTGACTGGCGCAATTCCTCGAACCATTGGCAACATGTCGAGCTTGCGCATCTTGAGCTTACCTGATAGCCAGATAGGAGGTGACATTCCGAGTGAGATTGGCAAGTTGGTCAATTTGAATTTAATGATCCTTGAGGGAAATCTGCTAACGGGCGAAGTGCCTCAAGAGATTTTTAACATTTCTTCGCTACGAGCGCTTTCTTTGATGGACAATTCACTCTCCGGAAGCTTTCCCTCAAGTAGCGAACTAAGCCTTCCGAATTTGGAAGAAGTCCATCTATCAATAAATAGCCTTGGCGGAAACATCCCACAATATATTTCGAATTATACGAGCCTAATTATTTTCAATGCTGCTCTCAATGAACTTAGCGGACCGATACCCATGAGTTTGGGCAACTTGAAGAACCTCAGAAGCTTCGCGGTTTCGTCAAATCAGCTCACAGGAGAGCCTTATTGTTCAGAGCTCAGTTTTCTATCTGCCTTATCAAATTGCCAATCTCTCCAAACCTTGGATCTAGGAGAAAACCCGCTTCACGGCTCCATACCAAAATCTATCAAAAACTTCTCCAGTTCCTTACGAACTCTATTCGCTCAAGATTCTCAAATAAGAGGTCGCATTCCTGAGGAAATGGGTTTCTTGAAGAGATTGACTTTTCTAGTGTTGAGCGATAACGATCTAGTCGGCAACATCCCATCGTCGATCGGAGGATTAGAAAGCTTGCAAAGGCTATATCTTGATAACAACCATCTCGAAGGACCAATCCCCAATGAGATATGCTACTTGACAAATTTAGGAGAGTTGGTGCTCTGGCAAAATAGGATATCTGGATCGATCCCGAATTGCATTGGAAACCTCAGCAATCTTCAAAACTTTCTCCTAAGTTCGAATAACATGACATCAGTTATACCGGTTAGTCTGTGGAGCCTTCAAGAGCTTATCTTCCTCAATCTGTCACTCAATTCTTTCAATGCAGGACTACCACTTGAAATAGGAAAAATGAGAGCTATGAACAGCATTGATCTTTCTTGGAATCAACTTACCGGCACCATACCAAGTTCCATCCAAGAATTGGAGAGCCTTGCTTCTCTCAATTTGTCAGGGAACTCATTTCAAGGATTGATACCGCAATCAATCGGCAACCTTAAAGGGTTGGACTTCCTTGATCTCTCCCACAATGAGTTATCTGGTGCAATACCTAAGTCCATGGAAGGACTTAAATATCTGCAAAATTTGAACTTGTCCTTTAACAAGCTATCAGGAGCAATTCCTAATGGTGGGCCCTTTGGAAATTTCTCGGCTGTCTCATTCATTGGGAATGAAGCACTTTGTGGAAATGCTATTTTTCAAGTCCCACGTTGCAAAGTAAATGGAAAGAAATCTTCAAGGGACAAGCAGCTCCATTTACTATACATTATGGTGCCAATTGTATCAGCTGTACTTTTAGTCTTTGTCATTTGCTTGCTTAGAAAGCATGGGAACACTGGCAAAAAAGCTTTAGTTTTGGTGGAGAACCCGCCTGGAATTGACCACCCGATGATATCATATCGGGAGCTTTGCTCGGCTACTAACAACTTTAGCGAAAGCAATTTGCTTAGAGCAGGAAGCTTTAGCTCTGTATACAAAGGAACTCTAGCCAATGGGATGGATGTCGCAATCAAAGTACTGAATCTCCATATTGAAGGCGTCCTAAAAAGTTTCGATGTAGAATGCGAGGTTTTCCGCAAGATCCGGCACCGGAATCTAGTCAAGGTGATCAGCACCTGCACGAATGCCGATCTAAGAGCTTTGGTGCTGCAATACGTGCCCAATGGGAGCTTGGAGAAGTGGCTTCACTCCAACAACTACAACTTGGGTCTCCATCAACGGGTGAAGATAATGGTAGACATCGCTACGGCACTCGATTATCTCCACCATGGCCAACAAGAACCCATTGTGCATTGCGATTTGAAGCCTAGCAATGTTCTCCTAAACGAGGACCTAGTCGCACAAGTCTGCGACTTTGGAATCTCAAAGATTTTGGCTGAGAACAAGCTTGAAACACAAACCCAAACTCTCGGCACAATCGGATACGTTGCTCCAGGTACATTTGCCAAATTTTAGCTAATTTGGGCTTTTGATTGCTAGTATAATGGTATAATATAATAGAGATATATTAACACTCATATGACTCTAGATCTTATTATTTATGCCCCAAAAAGAAAAAAAGATCAATCTATGATGTTATTTTTTCACAAAAAATGTCGCTTGCAGAGTTCGGTTTGGAAGGAAAAGTCTCAACAAAAGGAGATGTTTATAGCTTCGGCATATTGTTGTTGGAAGTGATAACCAGAAAGAAGCCAACCGATGAAATGTTCAATGCAGATATGAACTTGAGGCTTTGGGTAGGTGCAGCAATTCCAGACAGAGTGCTTGACATCATGGATGGCAAACTCATTAGCACGAAACATGAAGATCTGACGCCTTCGGAACTCGAGAGCATAATTTCATCGATCCTAGAGTTAGGACTAGAATGTTCAAAGGACTTGCCTGAGGAAAGAATGGACATGAAAACTATCATGGTTAAGCTCAACAAGATCAAGTTGTCACTGCCTTGATAACAAAATAAGGTGGAGAGCAGTACGTAGAATAGGGGCATAGTATCATCTGAGTTTGTACACGGTCATTTCGTTTTCATGGCATTGTGTATAGCCATCTGCTATAAAGTTTCTGATCTTCTGAGCTTTCTGAATCGGAGAAGAGCAGTACGTAGAATAGGGGCATAGTATCATCTTAGTTTGTACACGGTCATTTCGTTTTCATGGCATTGCGTATTTCCATCTGCTATAAAGTTTCTGATCTTCTGAGCTTTCTGAATCGGAGAAAAACAATTAAAATCGCTACAACATTTTCATGCGTTGACATTTGACCCAACAAGATTCTCAACTCATGTCTGACTTCGGAAGGTATAACACCCGTCTCGATGTCAGAATGTCGAAATGAATGTTTAGAACTAATTCTTCATTGCGACATTCAACAGAGCCTCGACATTTTCGGCTTATGGATCGCCATACAGACTTTTTAAAGTCCCTATTTTTAGTATAATCACTACCTAATCTACAAGACCACCCACCTTGTTGTAAGTCATAAATAAATTGAACAAGACCTTAGTGGTATTAGAAATAGGTCTCCACTGGAAAACTTTACCACCACTATTTTAAATTACATTATCGTTCAATAATGTCATTTTCGTATCAAACAGTTAAAAAACGCAACACAAAACAAATAAAGAAAATTTATTAGTATGACATAAAAGGCACAAAAAAAAAAAAAGTACTTATAAGAAAACCTAGAATAAATCGTCAGCTGTCATCTCGACATCTTGGTTGAGATTGTAACTGGCCCATCGACCTTCCTCATCGAATTCATCATCAAACACAAATCATTTTTATTACTACCAACAAATTTGTCGCTTAAGTGATATTTGGAGTTTCGGATTAAATATTTTAGGCTGGGCATTGCTAATATTGGCCCAAATTAAATTTTTGTATGGGCTACTTTTGTGGTTTAACTTGCAGGAATAAAATTTTAAGATCTTGACGGGCAATCTAAAATGGTTTTATCTTTAATCCACTTTCCGTGTGATAGGGATCGTTTAGTAGATTTAGAATCGTAGGTCATTGATCGTACAATCTGACCCACAAGTTTAACAACCATGTCGCCGTATGCTACTAGCAGCGGCACCCGGAAGGAAGTGCTTTATCAATTGTAGTGCTCTACCTAAATGAAGGGTGAATATGTGACCGGTGCACTTGAGGGATTCCCAATTCAAGAGCCACATGTTATCCACTCAATGTGTGCAAACTACTCTGTGCCAAGGCTATTGCACAAATCCAAGGTGTTTTTTCCTAAGTAGTTTATGGGGCTTACAGGGTATTTGAAGCTGAGTCTCCACCTCTGTAACCCAAAAAATAAGGAATTTTCATTCAAATTAAATGAGATCTTTGTGCAATTAGTTTGTAATAATATTTAAATTACAATAGTGTCCATTACATTGAACATACCATTACAATTTATCTCTAATGACTATACAAAGATTTGTTTTTTATGATATAAGTGAATATCCTATATATTTCAATATTTTCATTAATATGGAGCATTGATTGTAATAACAAATATTACAAATCTATATAACTTTATCTTTACCAAAAAAAAAAAAAAAAACAAATATTACAAACAAAACTCAGAGATGCTTGGACATGCTTGGATGGACTTATTGAAAGTATTCACGACGGTGTTTCTGAATTTAAAAACTATTTTCTTTCAAAAGTTTACCAAAAGATTTTACACGACTCTAAATAGATTTCAAATATAAATATGTGAAACTCAAAATCATCAAGGTGAATAACATTAAATAAAAGTCAACTCTCAAAATTTACAAGTAGAAGTAAAAGTTAAAAAAAATGTTTAACCATTTTATCCCACCGAAAACTTTATCAAATGAGAGCAGCACATCATGCATTGTATACAAATTTATAAGATAGAGTTAAGATTATAAAAATACCTTCTAATAGTTGAAATGGTGAAGCAATTCTTATGGTCGAAGCAACATGCGGACTCTTCCTGGTTATCACAAAGCCTTACCACATTCGTCCGGGGGAGCTCTAGTCAAATGGCTTTGGCCAGCTTAAAGAACCTCAGATACTTCACAGTTCAGTCTATCAGCTAATAGGAGAGACTTATGGTTCAGAGCTCGGTTTTATCTCTGCTTTATCTAATTACCAGTCCCTGCAGACCTTGTTTCCGGAAGAAAACTGGCTTCGTGGTTCCATACCGAAATCTATCAATAACTTCTCAAGTTCCCTATGAATTCTCGTCGCTCCCAAATGTCGGTCACATTCCCGACCAAATGGGTTTCTTGACGAGCTTGACTTTCTATAGTTGAGCGATAATGATATAAACAGCAACATCCCATCATCTTTGGAGGACGAAAAAGCCTACAAAGGCCGTACCTTGATAACAACCATATTGAGGGACTGATCCCTAATGAGATATGCAACTTGACTGGTTTAGGAAAGTTGCTGCTCAAATAGGATATTGGTATCTATCTTGAATTGCATTGGAAACAAATGGTCAATCTGTGAAGCCTTCAAGAACTCATATTAATCAATCTATCACAACTCTTTCTATGGACGACTACCACATCAGATGGGGAAAATGACAGCTATAGAGAGCATTGATCATTCTTGGATTGACTTAAAGGCGTCATACCGAGTTTAATCAAGAACTTAAAGACCCTTCCTTCTCTTGATTCTGAAAAATAATAAATAATTAATAAATACCAAAATTAATTAAATAAATGCAATTAATTACCAAAAATGCAAACTTAGGCTGGAAATGCTTAATTAACCGCCCGAACGAGCTGGGAAAATTTTTGAATCTATTACTTATCTAGTCCTTAATTAAGCCATTCTAACCACCTAACATGCAAAATCGAATAATTAAATCGCTAATCCGTTCGAACTAGCCACATAATCCCTAATTAGCCTAATCTAAACACCCCTTAAGCATCATTAAATCCTTAAGCAAAGTTTAGTGAGTAAACTCACCGATTTTGTGATTCCGGTGAGTCCACGATGACGGTAACGTGGAGACAAGCGACAAACCTCCTATGGTGGCACCAACCAAGGCCCGGAAGAGGCATAAAAAACGGGCTCAACAGCTCACGGCTGGGCTGAGGGCTCGAATTCTGCTCATTGGGCCAAGAGAACTGGAATGACGATGAGAAAGGCTAAAACGGTGATGACGGGCGGATGAGGCTGCAGTGGGCGAGCAGGGGCGACGACGGTTGCTAGGCGGTGGCCAGGGGGCTTCAACGGTGGCTTGGGCAACTCAGGGAATGGCGAGGTGGCTCGGGACAGGCGGGACAAGCGTGCGGGACATGCGGAGCAGCACGTGAGAGGGGGCAGCAGCGACGGGCTCGAGCGGCAGTCCGCCGGCTTGTCGAGCATGTGACGGGCTAGGGGGAGTTTGGTTGGTTTCTCTGCAACTTTAGAGCTTCAAAAGTGGCAACCATGGAGAAAGGTAGCCTGCTAAAGAAGAAGGAGACAGCTGAAGACTTGGAGGGTCCCTCTTGCCTCCAAAGTCCACCTTTCTATATCTTTGGTCTATTGGCAAGGCCCCACCAGCCTTGGCTGTCTTCCATGGCCCTTTGGCAGCCCTTAAACTTCCCTAGCAAGCCAACCAAGTGGTTCAAATGTTTCCTCTCCCATGGCCTACGGATTTTGTAACATTTTCCCCCAAATTGAACCTAATTATCCTTAAATTGAACTCAATTCGGTCCCCAAAATTTCAACCAAGATGTCCTTGACCAAATTAACATTTTTCCTCACCAATTGGACTCACTTGAATCCCAAAAACGTGATAAAAAATGGTCCTCTGATTATTCCAATAAAAAAATGGCCCTACTTTGAATTTTTGCCAAAAATATCGGTTTGTAGAAAAATCTTTGGAGGGTGAGTCAACGTTCCTAAAATGAATCGTGACATGGAAAAATTTCAATTTCTAAAATCGGGTTCAAATTCACGATTAATTTCAATCTGACGCAATTTTAGCATGACATAGACTACCGAGTAGCTTTTAGGAATTTTTTGTACAATTGACCCGTGGTCGATTATTTTCAAGCCACACTGTACATCTTTGACACATTGGTAACTCTCGGTTGTCGTGAAAATCTCGAGGTTTCAAATATGGGCGCATGGTACCAAAACGACAGAAAAATCGGTCTAGTGCCTATTGACGAGAATTTTGCAATCAAGGGGAATCACCCATACTTTAATCACATATCTCAGTCGAATCGGCCTATTTTTTATCTCTGATCGATTTTTAACTGTGCCGTAATGACCTTTGCAGATTAGCATGGTCAAGCAGTCGATTCCTGATCGAATTCTCAAGTCTATTGTGTTAAAAACCCTTAACGGTTTCACCTGATAGACTAGTTATATTATGAATGATCAACTCGGAGAATAAAACTATAGGCGCGTCGATGAAAAGCCCAACTTATTCAATTGAAAACAAAACTTGAAAATCAAGCTGTCACAACTTTTCCCCTCTTAACAAAAAATTCGTCCTCGAAATTTAAACCATTACAAGTCTCTAAACAAAAAGGTGGGGGGTATCGTCGTCTCATCGAGTCTTTACTTTCCCATGTTGCTCATTTTGTCCCATGATGTTGCCAGACCACTTTGACTAAGGGGACCATCTTGGTACACAAAACCTGCACCTTCCGATCTATAATATGAATTAGCCTTTAATCTATCTTTGATAATTGTAATTGCATTCACTGACTGTTGAACTAACTCTGGGCTTGGATCTTCCATTCTCCGACTTCATCCCAACAAACTGGAGTTCTACACGCTCTGCCATACAATGCTTCCAACATTGCCATCTGAATACTTTGTTGGTAACTTTTGTTGTAGGTGAACTCAACGAGATGATGCTATTCCTCCCATCTTCCTTTGAAATCTAGCACACATGCTCTCAACATGTCTTTGAGAGTCTAAATCGTCCTTTCGGACTAGCTATTTATCTGCAGATGGTAAGCTATGCTGTATTGCAGCTTTGTTCCTAAGGTGGTTTGCAAACTTTTCCAAAAGGCAGTTGTAAATCTTGAGTCTCGATCTGATGTAATCGTCACCGGCACTCCATGCAGACGAACAATCTAATGCATGTACAATTCTGCATGCCTGTCCAAATCAAGGTCCTTTGATACGGCGATGAAGTGAGCCGACTTCATCAATCTGTCGACCACTACCCAAATGGAATCATTACGCATCTAACTCCTTGGTAAGCTCGTCACAAAATCCATTGTGATGTGTTCTCATTTTCACTCGGGAATCTCGAGAGGTTGTAGAAGTCCTCTCGGCTTACAGTGCTATGCCTTCACTTGTTGACACGTTAGACACTTGGCAACATGCTTGGCGATATCCGTCATACCGGTCCACCAATAATGTTGACGCGGATTCTAATACATCTTTGTACTACCTAAATGAATGCTGTAACTGCCACGATGAGCTTCTAATAAGATCTCCTCCTTAGGCTCTGCATTGTCAAGTACACACAATCGTCCTCGGAACCTTAGTGTTTCCGTCATCAGAAATCTAAAAATCAGCCTTCCTCTTTTCCATATCTTCCTGCAGAATCTTTTGGATCTTTGGATCTATCAACTTCAACGTCTTGATTCTTAGCTGTACTTTGGTTCAATTCTGAGGGTGGCCATAAGACTTGAAAGGTGGCCTACCTCAAATTTGAAAACCAAATCTCTAGCTCATTTGAATAAAATCCACGCCTAAATCACCATCTGTGCAATCGATGATTTTCGACTCTACGCATCTGTAACTCTTTATTAGCTTTTTCCAGGGTGATATTAGATGTCGTAATCATAGTCCTTCAGAAGTTCCATCCAGTGACGTTGTCTCATATTCAACTCCTTCTGAGAGAATAGATACTTGAGACTTTGATGGTCAGTAAAGATCTGGAATCTTTCTCCACACAAATAATGTCTCCAAATCTTTAGAGCAAAAATAATTGTTGCGAGTTCTAAGTCATGTGTTGGGTAATTCAGCTCGTGATGTCTCAACTAACGGGACGTGTATGCAACAACCCTATCATGTTGCATCAACACACAACATAGTCCTCTAAACGACGCATCGCTATAGATCTCGTATCCTCCAGGACCAGATGGTATGGTCAGCACAGGTGTGGTAGTCAACTTCTGCTTAAGCTCTTGGAAACTACACTTGCACTTGTCTATCCACACAAACTTCTCTTCCTTCTTCAGCAGTCGAGTCAATGGCGAAGCTAAAGCTAAAAACCCTTCCACAAACCTTCTGTAGTAACCTGCCAAACCCAAAAAGCTTTTGATCTCTGTCATTGTAGTCGGTCTTGGCTAGTTGATAACTGCTTCGATCTTGGTTAGGTCCATAGAGATTCCTTCGCCTGAAATCACGTGACCTAGGAAAGCAACACGAGTCAACCAAAACTCACACTTGCTAAACTTAGTGTACAATCCATGATTCCTCAGAGTTTGAAGCACCATCCTCAAATGCCTTTCGTGCTCCTCTGAACTTCTCGAATACACCAGGATATCATCGATGAACACGATCACGAATTGATCTAGATATTCTTTAAACACTCGCTTCATCAGATCCATGAAAGCAGTTGAGGCGTTCGTCAAACCGAATAGCATTACAGTGAACTCATAATGGCCGTATCGCGTACGAAACACTAGCTTCGGTATATCCTCATTTTTAATCCTCAGTTGATGATATCCCATCCTCAAGTCGATTTTTGAAAATATTGACGCTCCTTGTAGTTGGTCAAACAAGTCATCGATCCTTGGGAGTGGATACTTGTTCTT
Organism: Eucalyptus marginata; assembly: GCA_014182565.1. Taxonomy (NCBI): domain Eukaryota; kingdom Viridiplantae; phylum Streptophyta; class Magnoliopsida; order Myrtales; family Myrtaceae; genus Eucalyptus; species Eucalyptus marginata. The sequence goes on along the minus strand of CM024587.1, from coordinate 28,752,300 downwards.
GATCGTCACCTTATTGAGTTGACAATAGTCGATGCATAGACACAACGGACCATCTTTTTTCTTCACAAATAGAACTGGTGCTCCCCAAGGTGATGCACTAGGATGTATGAATGTCTTATCCAACAGCTCTTACATCTGCACCTTCAATTCTTTCAACTCAAACAACGCCATCCGGTAAGGAGCCTTAGAGATTGGCTTTGTCCCGGGTGCTAATTCAATCACAAACTCTATCTCCCTCTCTGGTGGCAAACTTGGAAATTCTTTCGGAAAAAAATGTATGGAAACTCTTGGACTATTGCAATGTCCTCGATCTTCAGTTCTTCAATTGTCGTATCCACGATAGTTGCCAAGTAACCTTGGCAACCCCCATCTAACAAATGGGTTGCCTCGAGCGACAAGATTAAGGTAATTAAGGGTCCTCCTCAACTTTCGATAAATTCGAAACTTTTATCTGTCGACGGGTCAAACTATATTACATTACGACAACAATACATTACAATGAAAAGCTCCTCGAGCTAAACCTTTTTTTTTTATATGACGTTACAGTTATACATAAGCAAACTAGTCAAGTACAACTCTAGCTAGTGATTCTTCTTTCTACAGCTTTATTACAACAAACTGAAATTCTACAAATTTAACCAAAACTCCGATGCGCTACTTTGATAAAATCATCCCCCAAAAACATTCTTCCTCTGATTGGTGCATGCTTCGGTTTCTTCCTGTCCCTTTTGCCACCCTAGAGGCGTCCTATCTGCGGTAGCAATGCTTATGCTCTCTTGAACCTACGCAAATAGTTCCTCACTTGATGGCCGGGCTGGCCACATCCATAACATCCTCCGTTATACCAGGACACTGGGTTGGTCCATGCTTCCCTCTACAAACTCGGCACGTGTCTGGTGAGTCCTCTACCTCCTGTCGGGTGACAGCATACACCCGTCCTTATGTTGGAGGTCTGTTCGGTCCATCCTATTGAGCAATATGCGGTGCAAACTCCTTATTCTGGCCTAACGGTGGTGGCGACAATAACTGTTGTAGTCTCCTTGGCTTTCTGGGACAATCTTTGGCCTTGTGACCTTATTGGCCACACTCAAAACAAGCACTCGTCACAAAATGGCATGGGGTTGATCTATGTCGTCTTTCGTAGAAGCAACACCCACCATTTGGACTCGACGCTAACTTTCTAATTCCACCATTCCTATTGGGTGGGACAAGATACCTTCCTCCGGTCATGGGCTTCTTCCTTAACTGGTTTCCATCTTTATTGGATCTAAACCTCTACTTAGACGCAACAACTTGCTCCCAAATCGCATCTCCATGCTAGGACCTCAGCAGATGCGGCAGCAACGATGGCTACGACATTGGCGGTGACAATGGCAGAGGCAGCATCGGTAGCTTGATCTTGTGCTTGCTAGTCCAAAATGCTTCCCAAAGTCTCTAGCACTTGAATGATCCCGTTGAACCTAGGATCGCTCGATGCTGCTACACTCTCAGTATCGGCCTACAGCAGTACTCTTACGCTTGCGCTAGCCTATGCCAACACTCTACCACGACCACCTCGGGTACCGACCCTGGTCGACGTCCTACCACGAGAGGCTGACGCAACGCTCCTCTTCTGAGGAGTTCTCGACTCCGGATCACTCATCTTATAGAATCTCTACAGAACTTGCTTTCCAATTCCACCCCGAATTAGGAAAACTGAGCGACTCACACGAACAAACTACCAATCAGCTATCTCATGAACCCATAAGCATGCAAATCACATGCATAAGCATAAGAAAAGGGCATTTTCTACTAACTATCTCATGAACCCATTGCACCTTATCACTCCAACTATCAACTTGCTCTAATACCACTTTGGGCGGGGATGTCACGCCCCGATCCTCGAGCGCATGCCCATCCCTCGGTGGTCGATAAAATTTGCGACATCCCAAGATGCGTCGCCGACCTAGTCGATTATGCACATGCGAAAGCGTATAAATTAATCCCTTGACAACAACAGACATGGGATAGAAAAGCAGGACAACCAATTTCAAATCAAACACATTATTAAAAACCACAATCTGGTTTACAAATAGAAGCCAACTCTAGGGTCTAAGTATAGGAGGTCTATCTCTAAAGAAACTTCTTAGCCACCCATGCTCCTGACCCTTCCACCTCAAGCTCCGGGTTCTTCACATTAGGGATTTGAAAAGTTAAGCCCACGATGGGGTGAGACAATATCTCATCAAGTTCACCCCCTAAACCTCAACTAGGAAGGAAATACGCCTAAAGGCAGTCTATGCACACAATACAGAAGACTTACCTCGCCTCAGTTCCCTCCTGCATGTTAACACAATTCATATATCACATAAGTGTAGTAACAACACTCGAGCATTTGGAACGTCTCATTTCAATCTTAGTCAATCAATCCATCAATTAATTGAATCAATACAATCAATCCATCATTCAATCAAACAATTGCTCACAAGGGTCCCGATTATAAGGCCAAATCGTTATGACACGTCTTAAACCATGTCACACAATTTTGTCCCATAATCAAGCATGGTTCCATCTACACCCGATATTCACTCTCGATATTCAAATTCCCAATCCAACCTCAACATCCCCACTCAATAATCCGACCTAATACTCAATACCAGGCTCAAGGTTCTAGAGGTGCCCTCTCCCCACAAAATTCTGACATCATGTGGCACTTAGTCCCTGACCACAATTAGTCATAGTACGAGGTACTAGAGGTAGCTCTCACGAATTCACACTGTCGTGTAGCACTTAGTTCTCAACTATAATAAGTAATAGCTCAAGGTACTAGAGGTGGCTCCCACTAAGTCACACTGTCGTGTAGCACTTAGTTATTGGCCACAAAAAGCACTAGTACAAGGTTCTAGAGGTAACTCACACGAAGTCTCGCTATCGTGTAGCACTTAGTTCTTAACTATGTAGGACAGTACTGCAAGGCTTCTAGAGGTGGCTCCCATGTGACTCAAGTCACCATGTAACACTTAGACCTTGACTACAAATAAGCTATAGTACAAGGGGCTAAAGATGGCTCACACGAAGTCTCATTATCATGTAGCACTTAGTACTTTACCGGCTCACAACCCATTGGGTTCCCTCAACACAACACATGTCACCTCAACTTTCAATAGTCATCTTGCCCTGACTATATATCATAAAAAATCATCCAATATCGACCAAGAACATTGTGCTTTGCACACAAATTCCTCAATCAAAATAACGAACTTGGCATATTTTCGTCGTGTTAAAAATATGTGATAAAAATAATCGTGTGAGGGTACACGGTCAGTTTGAGCAAAAATACTACATCTTCCTTTACAAAAATCCCACTATTTATTATAGTGCCTAAAAATATTTTTGGCATTAAAAACCGATACTCGACATTTTATAAACAAAATATTAAAATTACACAATTTTGGGATAAATACCCAAAATTACGATTTCCACTTAATTTGCACAATATAGCATTCAATTGCACAAACTAAGCACACCATTGCAATCAGCACGAAATTCCGGTCACCGGCTATCCCGATATAATTTTCGAAAAATAATAAATAATTAAATAAATACCAAAATTAATTAATTAAATGTAATTAATTACCAAAAATGCAAACTTAGGTCGGAAATGCTTAATTAAATGCCCGAACGGGCCGGGAAAATTTCCAAATCTATTTAGATAAATAGTACAATTTATCTAGTCCCTAATTAAGCCATTCTAACCACCTAATATGCAAAATTGAATAATTAAATCTCTAATCCATTCTAACTAACCACCTAATCCCTAATTAGCCTAATCTAAACACCCTTAAGCATCAATAACTCCATAAGTAGAGTTTAGTGAGTAAACTCACCGGTTTTGCGATCCGGTGAGTCCACGATGATGGCGATGCGAAGACGGACAACAAACTTCCTAGCGGTGACACCAAACAAGACTCGGAAGAGGCCTAAAATGGGCCCAACAGCTCAAGGCTGGGCAAAGGGCTCGGCTTCTTCTCCTTGGGCCGAGAGAACAGGAACGGTGACGGGAAAGGCTAAAACGGCGAGGACGAGCGAACGGGGCTATAGTGGGCGAATAGGGGTGATGGCGGCTGCGGAGAGCGAGCCAGGGGACTCCGATGGTGGCCTAAGCAGCTCAGGGAATGGCGAGGTGGCTCGGGACAAGTGAGACGGGTGCGAGGGATGCACGGAGCAGCACGCATGCGGGGGCGGTAACGACGGGCTCATGTAACGGTCCGGCGGCTTGGCGGGTGTGCAACGAGCTAGGGGAGGAGCTTGGCTGGTTTCTCTGCAACTTTAGAGCTTCAAAAGTGGCAACCATGGAGAAAGGTGGCCTATTGAAGAAGAAGGAGACAGCTGAAGACTTAGAGGGCCCCTCTTGCTTCCAAAGTCCACCTTTCTATCTCTTTGGTCTTTTGGCAAGGCCCCACCAGCCTTGGCTGTCTTTCATGGCCCTTTGGCAGCCCTCAAACTTCCCTAGCAAGCCAACCAAGTGGTCCAAATGTTCCCCCTCCCATGGCCTACGAATTTTGTAACATTTTCCCCCAAATTGAACCCAATTCTCCTTAAACTGAACTCAATTCAGTCCCCAAAATTTCAACCAAGATGTCCTCGACCGAATTAACATTTTTCTTCACCAATTGAACCCACTTGAATCCCAAAAATGCGATAAAAAATGGCCCTCGATTATTCCGGTAAAAAACAGCCCCACTTTGAATTTTCACCAAAAATCTCGATTTGCAGAAAAATATTTGGAGGGTGAGTTGACATTTCTAAAATGAATCGTGACATGACACAACTTTCAATTTCTGAAATCGGGTTCAAATTCGCGGTTAATTTCAATTTGGCGCGATTTTAACGTGACCTAGCCTACCTAGTAGTTTTTAGGAATTTTTGGTGCAATTGACCCGTGGTCGATTATTTTCAAGCCACACTGTACATCTTCGATACATTGTCGACTCTCAATTGTTGTGAAAATATCGAGATTTCAAATACGGGCACATGGTACCAAAACGACAGAAAAATCAGTCTAGTGCCGAAAACGAAATTTCGCAATCTAGTGCCGAATCACCCACACTTTAATCAATATTTTAGTGCCGATTGAAAATATCGTTGATGTTGAATTATCTGAGTTCTTCTTGCATTGCTTCAATCCAAATTTAATCAGTTAAAGCTTCTTCTATACTTCTAGGTTCTATCTCAGAAATAAGTACCACGGTGCTAGACTCTTCTTGCTTTTTGGATCTGGTGTGAATCCCTTCATGAACATCACCAATGATAAGTTCTTTAGGATAACTAGACTTGTGCTTCTAGTTGCTAGTTGGTCTGACAACATGCTGGTCCTACATAGTCAAGAACTAAGTGCTACACGATAGCGAGACTTTGTGTGAGTTACCTCTAGAACCTTGTACTAATGCTTTTTGTGGCCAAGAAGTAAGTGATACACGATAGCGTGACTTCGTGGGAGCCACCTCTAGTACCTTGAGCTAGTACTTTGTATAGTCAGAACTAAGTGCTACACGACAGTGTGAATTCGTGGAAGCCACCTTTAGTACCTCGTGCTATGATTGATTGTGGTCAGGGAACTAAGTGTCACACGATGTCAGAACTTCGTGGGGAGAAGGCACCTCTAGAACCTTGAGCCTGGTATTGAGTATTGAGTCGGATTATTGAGTGGGGATGTTGAGGTTGGATTAGGAATTTGAATATTGAGAGTAAATATCGGGTGTAGATGGAACCACCGATATGAATTATCCGTGCCTGATTATGGGACGAAATTGATTGACACGGTTTAGGATGTGTTATAACGATTTGACCTTATAATGAGGACCCTTGTGAGCAATTATTTGATTGAATGATGGATCGATTGTATTGATTCAATTAATTGATCGATTGATTGACTAAGATTGAAATGAGACGTTTCAAATGCTCAAGTGTTGTTATTGCACTTATGTGATATATGAATTGTGCTAATATGCAGAAGGGAATTGAGGCAAGGTAAGTCTTCTGTATTGTGTGCATAGATTGCCTCTAGGCGTATTTCCTTCCTAATCGGGGTTTAGGGGGTGAACTTGCTGAGACATTGTCTCACCCCATCGTGGGCTTAACTTTTTAGGTCCCTAATGTGAAGAACCCGGAGCTTGAGGCAGAAGGGTTAGGAGCATGGGTGGCTCAGAAGTTCTTTGGAGATAGATCTCATGTACTTAGACCCTAGAGTTGGCCTTTATTTGTAAACCAAATTGTGGTTTTTAATAATGTGTTTGATTTGAAATTGGTTGTCCTACTTTTCTATCCCATGTCTGTTGTTGTCAAGGGATTAGTTTATACGCTTCCGCATATGCATAATCGATTGGGTTGGCGACGTGTCCTGGGATGTCACAAATTTTATTGACCATTGGGGGATGGGCACACACTCGAGGATCGGGGTGTGACAAAAGCAATTTGCTTGGAGCAAGAAGCTTCAATTTTGTATACAAATGGACTCTAGCCAACAAGATAGATGTCGCAATCAAAGTATTGAATCTCCATATTGAAGGCGCACTGAGAAGTTTTGACTCATAATGTGAGGTTTTCAGCAAGTTCCGACACCAAAATCTAGTCAAGGTAATCAGTAACTGCACTAATGCCGATCTAACGAGCTCTGGTGCTGCAATACGTGCCCAATGGGCGCTTGGAGAAGTGGCTTTATTCCAACAACTACAACTCGGATCTCCATCAGCGAGTGAAGATAATGGTCGACGTCACTACAACACTCGGTTATCTCCACCAAGGTCAACCGAAACCCGTTATACACTGCAATTTAAAGCCTAGCAATGTTCTTTTGAACAAGGGCCTGGTTGCCCAAGTCTGTGACTTTGGAATTGTGAAGATTTTGGTTGAGAACAAGCTTGAAACACAAAGCCAAACTCTCGGCATGATTGGTTACATTGCTCCAGGTACATTTGTTGAATATTAACTAATCCAAGCCTTTGATTGCCAATATAATTTTATAACGTAATAGAGATATTTTAACAATCATTATGCCTCTCGATCTTATTACTTATGTCTCAAAAAGAAAAAGATAAATCATTGATGTTTATTTTTTCACAATATATCATGCTTGTAGAGTACGGTTCAGAAGGAAAAGCCTCAACAAAAGGAGATGTTTATAGCTTTGGCATATTATTGTTGGAAGTGATTACTAGGAAGAAGCCAACCGGTGAAATGTTCAATGCGGATATGAACTTGAGGTGATGGGTAGGTGCAACAATTCCACACAAAGTGCTTGACATTGTAGATAGCAAACTCCTTAACATGAACCATGAAGATCTGACACTTATCGATCTTAGAGTTAGGACTAGAATGTTTGAAGACTTACCTGAGGAAAGAATCGACATGGAAACTGCCGTGATTAGTCTCAACAAGATCAAGTTGTCACTTCCTTGACAAGAAGATAAGGTGGAGGTCAGTTCACAAAATTTGACCATAGCATCAGCTTTGTTTGAACGCAGTAATTTCGTTTCTATGGCTTTGTGCATAGACATCTGCAACAAGGCTCCTAATCTTTTTGTGAGCTTTCTTAATCGGAGGAAAACAGCTGAATACGCAACGGCATTTCCAGCAATGAAATTTCATCCAACGAGGGTCTATCATATGTCCGACTTTTGAAGGTATAACACCTGCTCTTTTTTGCGAGATGAGTTTTTCAATCTCTTGTGAGTTCGGAAATTCTAATATATCAGCTCACAAGGACCCAACTGATAATCTTACGAGCAAATTGGTCATGTTATTTTATTAGATGTACGTGGTCTCTACGCTTCCACGACTCTTAATGATTTGGAGCGTTTTGCAGTTGCACATTGAGAAATGTTTATTGCACAGAAAATTGATGGTTTGAAAATTTTTTTATCAAAATATTATATGTATCGCTTAAAAGAAATAGTCAAAAGGAAATGTTTGCATCAACAACAAGAGTTTATACCTGATCATTTTCATTGATAATATCAATTTTTTGTATTAATTTATTTTTGTAAGTGAAACAACCGATTAATTTATGAATTTTTAGGCTGTGAAGTTGCTCTGGACATATATTTCATGTGAACTTATCTGGCCTTGTCCTATGGATCCAATTGAGCTCTATCAAATAGTTAGTGATTATATAAAAGAAAACCGAAGAAAAGAATAAGTGGCTTGTGGCTTTGGCTATGTTCTCCAAATAAAAACTTATTGTAGGAGTTTCTTGATTTGCCAATGACGAACATTGTTTTTTTCCCTTCAAACCAAGATTGATGTCAAGAAGATGTCATTTTTGATTGGTCATTGGCATCTTCTTCCTCCTTTGACCAAGCAGTTTTCTTTGTGCTTTACTAGGCCGGTTGATGGGCCGGCCTGGGAATGTCAGTTTCGAAATTAAAAATCAAGATGATAAACAAAATGTAGTACGTGAAAAAAGAGAAAGAAGAAGAAGAAGAAAAACAAATCCATCCCAACAGTCTTTGGCCAAGTCTTCCCTTTCATAGGTTGACGTGAGCAACAATGATTCGAATACCTGAATTGTTCCAGGAGTGGCCCACCAATCAATTTTTAGATTGATCAGAAACCTGATATTCTAGATGTTATCTGAAATTCAACTAAACATTTAGAGGTTAATTGGCCATTGAAAATTGAATATGTTGGTCTGCGTATTTGATTATGCATGAGGAAGGTGAGCACCTTTATATTGCTCTTTTGATACGATATTCCTTCGTTAAATATATATAATTAACGAACTGTGTATATATACCCCATGCCCACGAGTTCCGTCACAATCATATTCCTCAGACAAGCAAATGGAGTTTTATTTAATAGAGGGTTGGCTTAAAATTGCGTAGTCTCACACCTACTCAGGTTTTTTCCTTGACTTTGACGAGACCCGACGTTCCTCATGCTTCGAGCTATGTTAGTCTAGTTTATGTCCTTATTCAGATCTTGAGGTTAGGCACATGGATACTTGGCGAGTACTTTGCGTCATTGGCTACTTCTCCATTGTTGCAACTATGTGTTTCTAGCATTTCTCTTTAAAATGACCTGATTAGACTTTTTTAAAAAAATATTCTAGAGATTCCAACACATAGGTTTAGAATGCAATTGCATTCCTTACATAGTCTTCGTTCATTGACATTGTCATTGGATGATAGTTTCTTGGCCAAGGACAAGCTCGCGTGGCACTTGGTGAGCCGAGAACACTAGATCAACCTTCAGATCGTTCCTAAGGACAATATGGCGAGTCACATCCTCACACCAAATTGTACCAAGCCAAATTAAACGTGGGCATCTAGTCCATCAAATAAAACACAGATCATTTAGAATAACAATTTGTTTCAGTTTACCATTGTTGACACATGATTTTTAATTGACACATCCATAAAGGTAAAAACTCATGATTGGGATTTCCAATGACAACAAAGCTTGTTTCTCGAACAAAAAATGTCATTTTTTTTGTTTCTTTCTTTTATCTTGTCATTGTCAAGAAATTTCCCATTCATTTTTATCGAAAACCAAAAAAGTCAAACAGTTTACTTTTGAGTTGGCTTTTAGAATCCTTTGACTAAATGTCAACTCCAAATCAAAAATTGACTTTTCACATAAAAAGATCCCTTTTAGTCTTGATAGCACTTGAGTTACATTAATTTTCAAAAATATCAAAGATTTAATCACAAAATCAACATTTTAGGAAAAATCAATTAAATCAAACCTTTGATCAAAAAATTGGAAAACACAAAAATCCATGAATCACCTTGTTTTTGTCCCAATTTGATTTTAGCATCAAGAATTTTGCGAAAATTGATTAAGAATCTTGTTTTCCGAATTTTTAAATTTTAGGTCCAAAATCAACCATAAATAAAATTACTCTCATTCTAGTCATAATTAGGATTAGTTTTTTTTATGACACTTGATCTAAAGATCATTACCCATTCGCTCATTCAATCGATTTTGAAATCGATTGTGTCGAAATGTGGATTGTTAATTTTAGCCTTAATTAAGGGGTCGGGATCAACTCTAGATGATTTGTGAATGGACTTATAGTTTGAATCCCGCACTTCTTTAAAAAGCATCCATTCTTTAGCCATCATTTGGGCGATGGTCGATTTGTGACTAAGCGTGTTCACAACTTTATTTGCTTTTCCTAGATAATATAAAATGTTGTAGTCATAATCTTTCAGAAATTCCATCCAACATCTTTGTCTCATGTTGAGTTCCTTTTGGCAAAATAAATATTTCAAGTTTTGATGATAGGTGTATATCATGAACTTCTCCTTGTATAAGTAATGCCTCCAAATTTTTAAGACAAAAATGATGGCCGCCAACTCTAGGTCATGAGTTGGGTAGTTTAACTCATATGGCCTCAATTGCCTGGACGCATATGTTACCACCTTTCTATGTCGCGTCAAGACACAGCCTAGCCTTTTATGAGAGGTATTGCTATAGATCTCAAATCCTCCTAGACTGGACGGTATTATCAAGATTTGAGCAGTGGTTACCCTTCGCTTGAGCTTTTGGAAACATCGTTTGTACTTGTCCGTCCACTCGAACTTCATATCATTCCTTAGAAGTCGGGTGAGGGGAGCGGCTATGCTTGCAAATTTTTCCACAAACCTTCGGTAATAAACAACCAAGCCTAAGAAACTTCATACCTCCATGATTGTCGTGGGTCTTGGCCAGTTAAGTACTGCTTTCACCTTGGATAGATCCATTGAGATTCCAACGCCAGATACCACGTGATTGAGAAATACCACGCGGTTGAGTTAGAACTCGTACTTGCTAAATTTTGCATAAAGTGCTTGTTCCCTCAGGGTTTATAGCACTATCCTCAAGTGTTGTTCATGCTCGCTTGAACTCTGAGTATACCAAGATGTCATCAATAAATACGATCATAAAATTATCCAAGTATGTCTTGAATACTCAATTCATCAGGTCCATAAAAGCAGCTGGTGCATTGGTCGGGCCGAACGACATCAATGAGAACTCGTAATGGCCATATAAGGTCCCGAATGCCATCTTTGTTATGTCTTCCTTCTTGATCCTTAGTTAATGGTAACCCAATCTTAAATCGATCTTGGAGAACATCGACACTCCTTGAAGTTGATCAAACAAATCATTGATCCTCGGCAACGGGCATTTGCTTTTTTATGGTTACCCTATAGAACTGCTAATAGTTTATTAAAATGTGTAAAGATCCATCTTTCTTCTTTACAAATAAAATTGGTGCGCCCCATGATGAGGCACTTGGACAAATGAACCCTTGTCAAATAATTCTTGTAGTTGCACCTCTTATTCCTTGAGCTTGGACAAGGACATCTTGTAGGAAGCCTAAGAGATGTGCTCCGTTCTAGGGATTAACCTAATCACAACAAGTCTCAGTAATTTCTTGAGAAAAATGTCAAGAAATTCTCATACGACCAAGATGTCTTCCAACTTTGGTTCTTCCTATAAAACATTCGCCACCGTTGCCAAATAACCTTGGCAACCTTTCTCAAAAGTCGAGTTGCTTCCAGTGCAGAGATGAGGGGTGTTGAAGGTCCTCCCCTATTTTGTATAAAGTTACAGCTGGGACGGTTGGGTGGACTAAAGTGAATCACCTTGCTATAACAATCCACATTGGCTTGTTGGTTGCTGAACCAATCCATCCTATTATGACATCGAAATCATACATGGACAACACTACTAGGTCTATAGTTTCTTTTTGCCCACTTATGACAATTCTATACCCTCGACACACTACCATAGACAATACTTCATTTTTCATTGGGGTAGAGACACTAAGGGTGATCTCCAAGGGTTTGGGTTCTAAATTCACCAACTTCACGAATTTCTTGGAAACAAATGAATGTGTGGCACCTGTGTCAAATAGTGCATATGCAGCGAGATCATGTAAAAGGACCATACCTGTAATAACAGTCTTGGAGGCCTCAACTTCCTCCTGTGTTATGGTGTACACCCTTCCTTGGGCTAGGGGTCGATTGGGGTTGTTTTAGGGTGGTGTTCCATTTTGCATCCCTTGTCATCATTGTGGACAATCTCGTATGGCATGGCCTTGTTGGCCACATCTAAAGCATGCTCCTATTTGCATTGACATGGGGCATCACTGTGCCATCTTCCACAAGTATGGCATACGTTGCTCGGAGTAAAGGGCTGCCTTTAGTTGATGTTGTTCTTCTTCTTGGAGGTGAATTGATGCTTACCTCCCGCCATTGGTCTCTTGCCTCGGCATTGGTCACCTTTAGGGGTTGAATAGTACAACCTAGTTGCGGCAACCCATTTCAATGAGTCTTTCTCGATGAGTTGAGCTCTCTTGTACAATTGATTGTAGTCCTTCAAGTTCAACGGCACCAATTGACTCCGGATATTAGGCTGTAGGCCGTGTCAAAATCGTTTTGCCCTACCATTAGGTCCTCAATCAGTTTGGGAGCATACTTGGAAAATTCCACGAACTTGGCTTCATATTGATTGACTATCATGTTGTTTTGGCGAAGTCGCAGGAACTCCTCCATTTTCCGATTGCAAGTGCATTCGAAAAAGTATTCTCCGTTGAATGCCTTAACAAAGGCATCCCATGTGAGCACAACACTTTCAGAGAAGATTCTCCCTTTCGTGGCTTTCCACCAATGATCGGCCTTATCTTGTAATTGGTAAGTCACTAGGGTCACCTTGTTTTCATCAATACATTGTAAGAGTGCAAAAAAATTTTCCAACTCATCGAGCCAAGATGTAGCCTCCTCGCGATCTCCTGTCCTAGCGAGCCATGGGAATCGTAGCTTTAGGAATTGCTCAACCAGGCTATCATTGGACGTTCACCATTACCATTTCTATTTTTGTTTCCATTCATTACAGCCATACCATTGGTTACTTGTTGATGGGACCGTTGTTACATCAACCCACCTATAGTCTCAAGAGCTTCCAGAATCCCATCTAATTGAGTGTCTTGCCTTGACTTTCCTCTTGAGGTTGAAGTGTGGTCCTAAGCACTCATGCTAAAACTGTAGGAATTTCTAGAGAAATCTTTTCTACATCCATAAATAAAGTTAGGAATTAAGACTAACACTTGAGAGAATCGACTAAGCAATCACATGTATGGGGTGTTTTCCCAACTAACTATCCAAATCCCAGCGCTCCTTATCACTTTAGATAATAACCTCAATCCGATACCAAAAATGGTTGTAACGACCCTAACTCCATCTCCAGGGTCACAAACGATGAGGGTTATATTTTTCATGACATCCCAAGCATGTCGCCGACCTGTATTTCTTTCTTTTATTGATCTTCAACATATATACATATGGAAACGATCAACACTCAATCACAAAACATCACAACAAGTTAGTAGGAGAAAACACGTGTACAATCATAAGTTGACATATACATGGTAACTACTTGTAATTTTACATACATGTCTCGTTTATTTTACAAGCCCATCTACTGGGGCCAATTTCCATGCTATCTAATATATATGGTCCTTTCCAAAACACATCGAGTTTCGGGGTATCCTAATCTCCTCTAACAAGATTCTACCAAAATTGGTACCCCTAATGACCAACGGCGTTCTTTAGTCTTCTATAATGCCATCAGGTCGAGTGTTGCCATTAGGCCCTGGTAGATCGTCAAAACCACGAAGTGGGCTGATAAAGCTTCCATCGATGCACTCATACCGGGCATGGTATTTGTGAGGGATGAGTTCACCCAATCGTTCATCCACCCAGATGGTTGTAGTGACCATCTGATAATGTTTTTTAATAATTGCAAAGTAGACCATATTCTTAGGCATAGTCATATCCATAGGAATGTCGAACCTTACAAGAGATGCAGCCATCCTACAAATTTGAAGAAAAAGAATAGGTAAGTATAACTCAGTAAGTAAACCCACTAAAATCTAGGTAGGATGATACCTTGTTCTTCAACAAGCAAATAACTTATCTCATGCAATTGTTGATGGCAAATCAATAGTAAGATGAAAACCATGCCGTAGTAAAAAAATGAGAGATCCTCAAATGAATGAATGCAAGCATACACCAAGGATCCATTACACATATGAGGAACTCATGCACATGAGGTTCATTTATTAATGATTGAAACCCTTCGACTCTTCAGGAATCCACCGAGCATTCGAATGCATCGGGCATTGTCACTGAAATCAATCGAAATCCATCGGTCGACATCATACTTAGTCCATCATGTGTTCATGCATCAAGCATCACAAGCCGATTCTTACCTTTACTTTTTATTCCAAGGCCCGAAGGTGTGCCATGCATAAGTGTGTGAAATATCTTAGCGGTTCCAAGTTGTTGAATGTGCCAAGCTCAAATGAAGGTTCATGGGTTGGTTCAACCCATACGATACACCGATTTAGTATCAAACTTGGCTCGGGAAACTGATACACATCAATATTACCCTAAGACCAAGAAATGACCAATTCATTGTGATCTCACATTTGTCCAAGGCCAATGAAATTCTTACTTGGAATTCAGGCCGTGGACATATATTTATAAAAGTGGTTTAGAATTGCTTATAAAACAATATCGAGTTTTCTTTAAAACACCTTTCAAAACTATTGGGATAAACATAAAGCGAAGGCATAGTAAAACAAGCACAATAACCATTCACTTTAACAAGCCAAGCCAAGGTACATCAATCAAGCATAAGACTACATAAGACTACACCACTTCAAATTCAAAAGCCAAAGGCCAAGCCAAGGCCTAACACTAATTCAAAACTAACTCAAGCAAGCATACATAAAACCTAAATCAAGAATAAAAAATCAAGCATAAAATTGTTACAAGCTTGGATTAGCATAACACAATCTCCTAATCAGACGTTAGTAAGTTTGCTTACTACTTTCTACACTGGCAGTCTTAAAATGGTGGTGATAAGGATTCCTAGGGAAGAGAAGGCCAAATTTTGAGAAGAAGAGAAGAGGGTTGTCGGTTGTAGAAGGGAAGAGAGGAGAATGGATTTTGGTGAGGTTTTGTTAGGATAAATTGGTTTTACTCTATTTATAGGGCTTTTCCCCAAGAACAGTTTGAACAGGTCATTAATTTAACTAGTAAGGTATTTCAAACACTTATGCATGGCAAGCTTTCGGGTCTTGAATTAAAAGCAAATATAAGAATTGGCTTGTGATGCTTGATGCATGGACACACGAGGGACGAAATTATTCCGTCAACTGATGGATTTCAACGATGATGCGCGATGGATTTCGAAAAACCGATGGATTTCATTTATGCCATCAACTGACAAATTTAAAAGACAATGCCCGATAGATTTTGGATGTCCAATGGATTCTAGAAGGATCGATGGATTTCGATCATTAATAAATGTACCTTGTGTGAATAAGTTCCTCATATGTGTAATGGATCCTCGATGTATGCTTGCATTCAAACATTTGCGATCTATCATGGCATTTAATTAATACATGGTCACACTTGTCTTCCCCACTTACTATGTGCCCCAGGTCATTTACTAGGTCTCCATTTTTTGTCTCAAATACAACTAGTCAAGAAACATTTTAGAGGGGTCTTACTTGGTCATCAAACCTCAAAATAGGGTATGATTATGTCTAAGTAGCTTGGGACACTTCAATAAGGCATTTAAAAGCTAGACTCCAAGCTTGGATGTGTGACTCTCCCATCTTAGGTGAAAATTAGTTTTGAGCAATTTCTGAAATCAATATCATTACTTTCTCAAATGAGATTGAAAAATTATGAAATTCTAATAACATTTTTCATAAGGGAGCCAAGTCCAATTCATGCTTTGGAAAGAGCAGCATATCACTAAACACAATCCATTAATCTACCCGTCGAACAAGCCCAATGACCGCAAAGAAGGACCCCTTACGAAAAACAAATATTTACAAAACTCTTTGAAAATTTTATATATTATAAACATGGATGTCCTTTAAAAATTTTGTGAATGAAGTATGTCCTTTAAAAATTTTGTGAAGGAAGTATGTCCAAATTCAAAATTGAAAATTTTATTAAAATTCGAGAAAGCAACTTAGTCATCGTTTTTACTACACTAGGCAGGTTCCATATAGTAAATGATTGGGCTTTAGTCCCAACCATTTTACCTCAGAAAATCTTAAATTTAAGTATGTTGTAGACTAAGATGTTTTGAACAACTTTCATGTAGGAAGTTTTTTTAAATTTGAATCATAAAAAGCTTTGGAAAATTGGTAAACATAGAAGATCTAGTAGTTTTGAAAAATCAAAGATGGCCAATCTAATTGGGGAGAGGTGGCGCCCCACTTAGCCATGAGTCAAGAAGTATTAATGGTTGGATAACCTTAACTTCCAAGTTTCCAACTAGGTTCTAAGTTAACTTGGACACTTCATATTGATCATCGAATAGATAAATTCCAAAAATATTAATGTAGTCTTATTTTGAGTCCAAAGTTTGGACTTGACTTTGCTTCTTTCTCTCTCTCTCTCTCTCTCTCTCATGTGCCCCTTCCTTGTTGGCTCCAAAATCTACATTTCACACTTAGTTATCAGAGTATGACTAGGTTTGGGTTATAGGGACACATATTCCGCATTTCATTTACTATGTTCACACATGTTCGCATTTGTTCATACTTTTTTTTCTAAAAAACTTTGACTAGTCCAAGGCCTGGGTGTCTCCTTCATTAATGGTTCCTAGTCCAAGTCTAATCTTATCTTCCAAGACAAAAGTTCAATGTGCCAAGTGTCCATGCTCCTTAAATTACTACGTGACAAATGTATTAAATGCAACTTGGAAAAATATCTAAGTTTTTCAAGTCTTGTCATTGGGCGGGAATTAATCGAGTTTGATCATGATCGACCACTTTATTTAGTCGGAGATTCATGCTTAAGCCATGCCTAAATAGAGCCAGACACAACCAAGCCTAATCAACTAAACCGAGCTCAAGCTATCCTTTACTGAGAAAAAAGGCTCGTGACTAGGTCCTAGAGCCGTGCCTTGGCCTAATCAGTTAGTCTTCTAATCAATTTGTGGGCCAGTCCACAGCTAGTCCATCGTGGCCAGCCTTGTGACTAGTCCTTAGGCCAATGGACCAGTCCTATAGCCGGTCTTGTGACCAGTCCAACATCCTGCACCACAAGTCCTAGTCAATTCAAAATTGAACTATGTTGAGTTTATTCGATCTATGATCAATTATCGATTATCATGTAATTGTGTGGGACTGAACGATCCGTCTCAATTGATGGTCGCATTGGATCGATTCATGGTCGTCCATGACTAGCACAATGCTAGGGCGAAATGACCCGCGACTGGTGCAATAACCAAGTGAAATTGAGTGAGTCATGA
This sequence comes from Eucalyptus marginata, assembly GCA_014182565.1. Lineage (NCBI taxonomy): Eukaryota > Viridiplantae > Streptophyta > Magnoliopsida > Myrtales > Myrtaceae > Eucalyptus > Eucalyptus marginata. The sequence goes on along the minus strand of CM024587.1, from coordinate 28,734,993 downwards.
CCATCCACCGATTCATGATAGTACATAAATGTTTCACAACTGATCTTTATGGTTGAATAACCATCCCATGGTCGAACACTCCATATCCAGACATTTAGTTGTCGAGTCCCGATCGGGCCAATTTAACTCATGATCAGCCTTCGTGTCGGCTCATGGCCATTGCCATATCGTTCCTTAGCCTACTAATCAAGGTCAAAATAAGGATTGAAATCGAGGATATTACATTCTAATTTGAGGAATTTAACCTTCTTGAACATAAGAAAATCGAGTTAATGAACTCCGATAAGTGAAATTCAAGTTATTCCATAATTTGAGACTAAGGTTTAATTTCGAGAATTGAGGCTCAATTTCATCCTTAAACTTAGATTCAATTTTAGCTTGAAAGTCGCGCCATCAATTCAAGGTTGATTTTAATGCATTAAGTTGCCCTAGGTATAGGCAATTAATCCTATAGGTGCCTTGCAATTTTAATCGAATTCAATTTTAATTAATTTGCACTTTTGAGCAAGAAATTACATGAAATTATCAAATCCAATCACATGTATCCATGAGGTAGGTCCAATATTTTCATGTTAATTAAGCAATTAGACCAATAAAAAATTACCGAATTGCGTTTATATTGTTTAATTAGCCTAGTTTTTTCAAAATCATACCATTTCTCCTTAAATTGGACTGTTTTTTTCTCAAATTGGACAAGATTTTAATTCAATCAAATTGCATAAAATTCTAAAACCCCCTGATTGAACCACCCAAGGAACCAATTGAACCGACTTGCATTGGTCCGACCGGTCCAATTGGTCACTAGAAGAGGATGCTAATTCAATCCTCCTCTGGCCCGCTCTTGGTGGCCGGTGATTGCCCTTAGGAGTACCATCATGCGTATTTCTCCCCCTTGCCCTCCAATTTTTCAGATTTTGTGAAAATGCCCTCGGATTTTGTGAAATTACAAAATTACCCTTAATTAGGCTTTAATCACAATTTCAATTTCAATTGCCCATTTCAATGCATCACCACCATCCGAATAATCACATGCATGATTTTAATCTTGATTAACCCTTTAAACGGATTAATTAGGCTTTAAGGTCAAATTTTAGTCATCAAATTGAACCGATGACTAGGATTCAATCATGAGGGATTGTATATATATCACTTTCCCTCCAAGACTTAGGGGGTGCCTCATTTATTAACTTTCCAAATCTAAAATCACTTTATCTCTCTCTCTCCCCCCCTTTCCCGCCATCTCCCTCTCTAACCCTAACTCGCATGGCCACATTCCATCATCGGTGATGGTCTCATGTTAGCGATTCCTTGATTAGCACCCCATTTGCCTCTGATCCCTACCATCCCTCTGTCATCGTCGAAGTAGTAGTACGTTTGATCATCACCCCGATCATCCCATCCAGGTGTTCCTTCCTCGCAATGTTGAAGACCGATGATCAAATCTGTATTGAAGCCAATGGTCCTTTTCTCATTGATTGGTGATTAGCGATGATCCTAAGGAAGCCCTACCATTGTCGATCACTCCCTAGGCATGTCCCCAACCTCCAAGTGGTCGGGGTTTAGTTGGAGAGCCACCAGATACGATCCGATGGTTGTTTTTTCACCGGCAGCGCAAATCGAGTCTAGCCGGACCCAATCCTTCTTAAAACCATTGATTGGTGGCTAACCAACGCCATTCAACCCCATTTTAGTGGTCCTCAAGTCCTTACGAGCCCTCTCGACGATAATCATAGCTTGCTATGGTGGTCCGATCATTGTTCATTTGAGTTCAATTCGTTGAAAATCACACAAAGATAAGCATCCATTCCTGAGCTCAATGAAGCAAAGTCTCGTTGGGAGATCGAGGCTAGAGCTCGCACTTAGGGCCAATTCAATGATGATAATGCCTATTATAGGATATTTAAAAAATCTAGAAGGGATGTAGATGATTGATGATGGTTTGAATAATGTTGATTGCTTGATTGAGCTTATTTTGCAATTTTCGAATGCTTGGATGATTGATTAGAGAAATGCCTTGATATCAACTTGTAAATGTGGTTTTCTATCTTTAAATCTTCACGAAAGTCAAAGTTGGTTCAAATATCTTTTTGACAAGCCGTAGAATGCCCCAATCGGGCCTCATTTGATATGGTTTTTGCATGCTCAAATTTGAGTCCAAAATCTATCACTTGTTCTATTGATCTATTAAGTTACCGTATGCATTATTTGTCAATATTTTGCTAATTTTGATGTTGGTTCCTTCATGTAAGTTTCTCAAAATTGCATTGATTATGACATATCTATTTTCCAATTTTTTTAGAGTAGATTTGATTAGGAAAGTCTTCAAAAAATTGTCCATATATTGATTTGTCTTGTTTGAGCCCCATGTGTGTTTGCTTAGAAAGGAGCTAGTAGACATGCTTGATTGGATTTACACCTTCATGAAAGTCATAGAAACACTTCATAAGCTTTCTAATAAGGTGTAGATTGCATTAAACGATCATCGTTAGCTAGGTCAATTGCTTGTACGAAGTCACATTTATTTTCCGCAATCTGTGATGGTGGATGTTCTGCTTTTAATTCCTATTTTTATATAGATTTTTGTGAACCAAATTGGACTTCGATATCTCGATAAGAAATTATCAAAATATTTCATTCTATACACATAAAGTTTCGTAGATTTTTATCATGTCACTAGATTAAGGAAAATCATCCTTATTTTGTGCAATCCCTACTATAATTATGATTGATCATGTCTTTGTGAAAATTTCTTCGATTAAGCTCCTAAAGAGTATAAGTGATGCATGATGCCTTATAAACATACTTAGAAAACATCATAAGCTTCGAAATGGTATATGGTACGTGTCATTTGAAGGTCATTTGCTATATGAAAACCACTTGCAAAATTGACACATCATATCTGAAAATTTCATGCATTCTGTCGTGTATGCTTTTTGGTGATAAACTACCTATTGACGTTTGTGAATTTGTGTGATTTTTTGTACATCGATCTAGGGTTAGATGTTTAATCAAATTTATTCACTGCATTTAGCCATATGTCATGTTTGAATGTCACAATTTTCATGCATCATTTTGATGGTTTAGCAAGCCTATCTTCATGCATCATGTTTTGCCATGTTCATCACTAATATACGTACTTTTGCAATTGGCATCGTTTGAACATAAATTGACCTTAATTAAACTCGGTGTCTCTTAAGTCTTAGGGCACGTCTTGATCTTTCTAATGACGCCAATTTTGCCTCATTTGCATGCCGTTTGGCCCATTTTTCATTTTTGTGAAGTTTGTTCTGAAATCTGTCATGAGTGAAATTCAGAATGCTTGTTCTACTTTTATTGAACCAGATGCTTTGTCATTTTTGTATTAATTTTTTGGTAAGGATTTTGAAGTCAAGTCCTTAATAGAATTTGTTTGTCATTCACATCTATATTGTGAATTTTCAGGATTTTTAAACATCATTTGCTAGGACAAATTGCCATTGATTTTGTAACATCCTCGATTTCAACCCTTATTTTGGTCCCAAACTAGGAGGCTAAGCTAGATAGGCCTTAGGTTAGTCAAACATTCTTAGAAAATAAGTGTGAACAAGTGTGAAAAGCATTAAATGGGGATGATGAATGTAGAGGCTTCTGTGTCCCTATAGCCTAGCCTAATTATAACCCTAAACTAAGTTGGAGATCTTGGAGGCCAAGAAATGGACTACACATCCATTGGAAGAAAGAGTAAGCAAGTCAAACCTTCTTGGACAAGATAATAGCGCATTAAATACATTTGGCTTCTAGTTATTTAGGGCCTACATGGTAACGTTTTTGTTTCTCCCAATTTCTGTTATTTTGTTTCCCGGAACAAAAAAAGAACAGAAATCCGTTTAGTAAAACTTTTGTTCCTGGGAACAATTTCTCTATTTTTTTTGTTCCCGGAACAGATTTGGAACGGAAACAAGAAACAAAAAAAAGTAACTTCTTGTTTCCGGAAACACTTTCTAAAAATAAACCAATTTTTTCTTTTCTTTTTTTCTTTTGTTTTTCTTGCTAGCTGCAGCCTTGGGTGGCCGCTTGCCAACCGCCGGCCACCATCGGCCGACCACCGGCCGTCACCGACCGTCACCCCACCGCCCGTCGCCGCCGTCATCTGATCGTTGTCGCTACCGCCCACAGCCCACCGGCCACCCCCGACCTCCAATGGCCGCACCTATCGCTGTTACCGCCACCAACCGTCGATCGCTGCCGCAAGACCTTCGGCCGCCATCATCGCCGCCCCCTAACCATTGGGCCATCGCTGCCCGCCGCCATAGGACCGCCGACCGGCGACAATCGGCGGCGACGGGCGACGAGCAGCGGCTAGCGGTCGGCGGTTTGTGGAATTAAAAATAAATAAATACAAAAATAAAAATCATACCAAACATTTCTATTCTTTTTCTATTTCAAGAATATAACTTTTGTATAGTTACCAAACATCTTATTTTATTCGGAAATTGTTCCCCGGAGTGGAAATAGAAAAAAATTATTTCTAAAAAGAAACTGTTCCCCGGCCAAGAAGTGTTACCATGCGCACCCTTAATGTCGAAATGAAGTGTCCAAGCTAATCTAGGACCTAATTAGAAACTTGGGAGATAAGGATGCTTGACAATTAATGCTTCTTGACCAAGTAGGATGCCTCCTTTTCCCAACTAAGGTTGCCACCTTTGATTTTCGAAATTATTGGACCCGCACTACTTGCCAATTTTACACAGATTTTTGTGGTGCAACTTTAAAGAAAATTCCTTCATGCAAATTGTTCTAAACATCTTGATCTACAACATACTTAAATTTCATATTTTTCTGAGGTGAAATGGTAGGGACAAAGGCCCAATCATTCACCGTCTGGAACCTGTCTCGTGTAGTGGAAACGGTGAACAAGTTGCCTTCTTAAATTCTTATAAAATCTCCCCTTTCGAATTTGGACATACTTCCTTCACAAAAGTTTTAAATGACATCCATATTTACAACATATTAAAATTTCAAAGAGTTTTGTGAAGATTTGTATTTCAAAATGAGTCTCTCTCTCCGACTGTTAAATCTGCTCGACGGACGAATATTTGGGTTGTGTTCAATGATTTGCTGCTCTTTCCACAGCACGAATTTGACTTGGCTTCCTTCATGAAAAATGTCTTTTAAAGTCTTCTCTAAAACATATTAAAATTTCATAAGTTTTCGATTCCGTTTGATAAAGTAAAGACACTGATTTCAAAAATTGTTCAAAACTGTTTTTCTCACCCAAGAGGTATGAGTCACGCCCAAGCTTGGACTCAAGTTCTTAAAGGCCATGTTGAGGTGTACTTAATGATCTCTTCCTCGACCCCGAAATCAACTTGGATGATAGACTTTTCTAGATTGCCTTCTTGAGGAAGGAAAATTTGCCTTCTTAAAGAAGGAAATGAAAGTAGGAAGAAAACTCTAGAATTCCTTTATGAAGAAGGTGAAGTGTCCCTTGACTTTTCAAAAGTCATGATTTTGGTCCAAAATATCATGGATATTCTAGAAAAGTGGCATACACATTGATCAATTGGAGAGCGCTACACGAGCCCTCATTAATAACCCAATATTCTAGAATTGCCTAGTTGGCAACCTAAAGTAGCTTTATCATTATACTTCATTAAATGTCCATTAAATGTGGGGTATTGGTGGACCAATGAGAGAACGAAAAGTGGGCCATAATCGATGACGCATAGGAGCCTAGATTGCCAAGTAAAGCCTTTAGCTTGGCCAACTCATCTTCTAGGTATAATCATGAGGCAAAGTAGGCTTGCCACCCAAGGAAAGTAGGCGGGACACTTGGAAACATGAAAGATGATTGCTTGGCTTGGTAATGATGACTCCAAGGGCTATAAATAGGAGGAGCACTTCCCATTTTCCTCACTTGCCTTCCATTTTCTCCACCCTCCTTCTCCTAGAACGCCCCTCCTCCTTCCTCATGCTCTCTCTCTCTCTCTCTCTCTCTCTCTCTCTCTTTCGACCTTCAAGCAAGCCGTCCATCTTGTGTAGTTCAAGCTTTAGTTCGATGTTCATCCAAGTAAGTAGAATCTCTAACTCTTGGCTAGGGTGATAGCCTACATCGTCAAGTTTAGTGGTGTTCTCACCCGTGTAAGCCATGTGTATGTTGTAATGTTCTTTTGTGTGTTTGCTTATGTTTGCATGCTTAAATGCGTTTACACCCCGGGACGAGGTCAAGGTTCGCTCGGCTTGGAATTGACATCAAATCGTGATGGCCTAAGCATGCGACCCAAGCCACAAACCAAGAATCGTTCCCAGCATATTTTATAATATGATGTTGAGGATCATGGCACACTCACTTGAATGAGTATGCTCTCAGGCCTTGCATACATTCGCCAAGATAATATATGAAAAACCGGCTTGTGTGTGCACTTAAAGAGGAAAAAGCGTCCGTCGCCACATAGCGTTGGCAGCGATGCCTCATTCATTAAATGGGATGCCCTGATTGAGCCATGATGCTTGGGTTTGAGCCTGGATGTCTCGGGTAAGTTAGCCCCGGGATGCCCTGGTTGAGCTAGAATGCTTGGGTTGAGCCTGAATGCCTTGGTGAGCTAGTGCGAGGATGCCTCGGTTGAGTCGGGAGGGCCTAGTTGAGTCAAGACGACGATAAATGAATTTGCGTGAGTGCCGATATATGCATAAGTATGATATGTTGATGTGTTCATTGACAAGCTGAAGGTAAGCGTGCATTGAAGTGTGTATGTAGTCGAGGTGTAGCAATAAGTTTGTTAATGATCTGCCATCAATATTACATTGCGAGTGTTGTACCTACTAGATTTTGATGATGAGATGTCTTTCTAGTAGAGAATTAGGGGTTTTACTTACTGAGTTTCCCCAAAACTCACCCCTCATCCTTTCAGTCTTGTAGGCGTGGAAGTCTCACGTCAATTTTGGGAGTTGCAATCTCACTAGAGGAGCTAAGGTTTACCCCGACCCTTTGAAGAGGTGGTAGTTGTAAATATAACGGCCCGTGATAAAGGCCTTGTAAACGTAGCTAATGTAATTGTGTGTTTGTGAATGGTTGTTTTCCTAGCTGCTTGTTGTTGTCTAGGTGTTGTATGTTGTATGTATGCTTCCACATGTGCTTAATAAAAAAAATAAAAAGAAATGGGACAGCAACGCACCTTGGACGTCGCAAAAATAACCCTTACTGCTCGTGACCCTTGGGACGGAGTCGAGGTTGTGACAGATTTGCCCTGATGTCTTGCCGCCTTATTATGTTCCTAATGCATTATTTTGTGTTCTTGGATTTTTATAAATTCATGTGTAGCCTATCTTAGGAAACTTCCTTCACAAAAGTTGTTCCTCATCAAGTGTTTGATGTACTGTGATTTTCTTAGCACCAATTATCCAAACGTCCTACCCCGATTGCTCTAATTTTGATTGCCTTATTTGATGTTTACTATTATGATTCTTCGATGCATCTCTTATAGGATTTTTTTAGAATATCTTACATGCTGAATTGGGATTAGTCGTCTTCATGATTTTTTATCCTCATGTTCCAAATTTCATGCATAAAAACTTTAAAAATAAAAACTTTTTGCCATGCTTTTCAAGCCCATCAAATGTTGCAAAACAATCTAAAATCTCATATTTTGATTGATCCGAATCCAATTTTCACTCATATGATGCCTATAGAAAAATTGTTTTGGATTTTTTTTGCATTTCAATTTGATATGACTTTATCGAATTCTTGATTCATGTTTAGGACTTTTGTGATGCTTAATCAGTTGTGCCCTCTGAGCTCACCTAAGCAACTAAACGCAATTCTTGGTTCGATATAATCATGTCCCTATCTAATATTTTCCTTTAAAAAATTCTATTTGACATGAAATTTGTCGAAGTTTAAATCATATTTAGAACGTCTATGATGCTTGATCAACTGTGCCATTTGATGCACCTAAGCTAATTTTGATGGTTAAATATGCTCCAAAGCATTGACAAAATATGTCCCTTTTCATCAAAACTTTTTGAAGTAGTGCATCTCTCTACCGAATGTTCACAAAATCCTTTTAGGCATCACATGAGTCATATATTGATGGCTTCATTGGCTATGAATTGTATGTGTATGTGTTTGGCACATGATGACTGAATAAGTGATCCGATGTCGACTCACTAGTTTGCTTGATTGATTTAGAACCAAGGCTCAATGACTTGCATGCATGTTTACTTTCAATTATACATGTGATTTTTAGATGTATACATAGGTGCGATGCCTAATCTCATGGGGTGTCTTGGGTCACATTTAGAACCCGTTTTAGGAAATTTTAGCATTGGTTGCAACGCGAAAACACAAATGATGACCAATGGCTACAACTCATTTAAAATTGAATTGCCTAGGCATCCTAGATAGATCGTTGCATGAACCACAAAGGCCAACCCCAATGCCATGCTTGATTAGTTAAATACATTGACTTGACTCCTTTATTGTGATTGTTTTTCTCTATTTTCTATATGTGCATTTTTTTTTTCTATTCATATTGTAAACATTTTAGTCTAAGTATCATACTAGAATTAGGATAGGTCCATGGAGGTGGCGATCCCAAAGATGTGAAGACGACGAATGGTCGATGTCTAATCCAACCTTATTTTGTACTATTCATTACCCAATATATGTCTCGGGTTCATTTTATACATTGTATAAATGGCCCACGAGTTGCGGGCTCCTTTCCTTTGTTTTATTTTCTTTATTTCTGTTTTAGGATTGCATGTTAGATTTACTGCTTTTCTTAAACTGTTTTGAGTGTTTACTTACCACATTATCTTTTAAATTCTCAATGTTTGTTTCCTTTTCCTTCTTTTAATTAGAAGTAGAATGATATGAAACTGACCATCCATACATGATCACTTTGTTAATTTCTTATTGTACAAAAGAGTAAAAAGACATGCATGGATACCTTAAGAAACATAACGACTGTTAGGTACCGAAAGGGCGTTTCCATAGTTGCGTGGATATTGAGGGAACACTCTCGATCCTCGATTGGGTTTTTCTAGCCGATCTCCAAAAATGAGGCTAATGGTGACTCCTAGAATCGAGGTTGGCAAGAGAACTTAATTGAGGGTCGGGAGTAGTCCCTCCATTTCTACACAACTAGATATCTAGGTTCGGCGGCTTGGGTTACACTAATATTTCTATTAGTGCCCTTTTGATACCTAATAGTATATCATGTTACCTAAGGTGTCAATGCATTTTTTTAACTTTCTCGTGATCATTTAACCTAAACTAAGTTATCATACATAGATAGTAATTTTCGTGCCACTCTATTTCTAAGGAAGATAAAAGAAAGCACACAATTGAATTAAAGTACGAGGCAGTAAGTAAACAACTAAGTAAAATGATAAATCTATCATGCAATCCTAAAAAAAAACTGAAAAGAAATAAAATGAAATAAAATGAAAGAAAAGAAAAGAACTTGCAACTCATCAGGTGTTTATACAAATGAGGAAACCCCAGACATATGTCGATGATGAATGGTACCATCTTCGTGTCTTCGTGAGCTTCGACCTTCGAGGGCCTAATCTAATCCTAACCTAAATCTAAGCTAGGTCCATACAATGGGAAAAAAAAAACATTCATACACATCAAAACAGTCAAAAGCACGGCATATAATCAAGAGTAATCGATCAAGTGAAACAAGGTTCAAAATTAACCAACTTTGGGCCCCAAGGTCGACCTTTGCAATTCATGCTAGGTCCCTCTAGACATCTACCCAATTTATTTTATGATTTATAGCCATTATTGACTATTTGTGTTCTTGCATGGCCAATAACGCTTATAAGTTCCTAAAAAGATGTTCTAAGTGAATCCCTAAGATTTTCCCTTGATATCAAGCACCGCGCCTAATATACATCTAAAATATGCACACATTGGCATGAATTAAACACACAGGCGAGCATTTTAAGCTTTATTTCTCAACCTATCAATCAAGTGAGTGAACCATTAGCAGGTCACTTATTCCAAAGGTATGTGCCAATCACAAACATAAACATTTCTAATGAATGACATGGTTTCATACATGAGTGGTACATGTGATGCTTCAAAGATGAATTTGAAATGTTTGAGAAAAAGAAAATAAAGTTTTGAGACAAAGGGACATCTCAGTTATGGAACGCATTCAATTACTTAGACTAGTCTGGGGCTCACATAAATGCACTCATAAATATTGCAAACATTTTAAATACGGTCCAAACCTCGACTTTTCCAATGTCAAAGCAAGTATTTGAAAGATTCTTGGACATTGAAAAGATCACATGTGCCAAAGATATTTCATTGTGCAAAGACAAGTATTTCCAATCAAGATTGAGAAAATGTGATTGAAAGGTCAATTCATTTATTGAAAACCTTTTGACAATGAAGATCAAGGGACTTGAAACAAATTTCATGATGACGATATGTCCTAATTCCATACACAAGCTATCCCAAAAAAATCTAGATAGGCAATCACAACAAAGGTCTACAACAGAACATTACAAACAAAGTATGTCAAATCAGCAAAATTGAATGGCACCCATTAATTATTTACCTTTGAGAAAATTATGTAGCATGTGTAACTTAATATGGAACAACTTTCATAAGAAATTTTATTTAAAAAAGCAAATCATGATTTTATAAAAATCCAACAATGCATATCATCAAATCAAGAATTTGACAAAACAGCAGAACATCAAGTCATTGCAATTGAGATTTACCCTATCAAACGAAGTTTAAAAATCACAAAATTCACCACAATGAAGATAAAAGGATAACAAACAAACTTTATTGGGGGTCCGACTCAAGAATGTTTACTAAAAAAAATGCTACAAATATAGCAAAAGTTTGCCTAAACAAGGATAGAAACAAGGTTTCGAATTTAATCCTAGGTCAGAATTCTAATCTAACATAGGAAAAATGGAAAATGGGGCTAACGATGAGTAAATTGCATAAAATTAGTGACACTTGAAGGGTCTAAGCATGCGTTATGACTTCCTAGAAGGGTCTGAGTTCATTTCAAGTCAATTTGATGCTCTAAAGTTGAGGTTTGTGAAAGTGTGCATATCAACCATTAACAAACCAGAATACAAACATGTCTTTAAATCACTTATGTAATGCAGAAATGGCATGAGATTCACACACGACAAAGAATTGGATGCAACAAATGATTAGGGTAAACATCTTACCTCTAAGTCGGCATGCGAAAGTGTCATACAAGTCAATGACAATGCAACATGATTTAAGAATATAATGATATAGTTGATGATTCCAAAGTGCAACTAGCCCAATTGTGGCATAATTTTTGCATATCACATGGCACTCAATCATGACAAGCCACGTATACACACAAAGCTTATAATGCACATTTTAATAGTCAAGAAGGCATTGACACGAGATTTGATCTCTAAGGGACCCGAACAAGCATGAGATAATGTGTGCATGATAAGGCATTAATCCAACCATGAAATCACAGAACATGCTTCATTTTGGTCACCTAGGAATGTGTAAAAATATAATGAAAAATTTGACACATAGAATGATCAAAGATAATTATGATCACACGAATTGTGATGAAAAAGAAAAAAACAGATACGTGTTACAAAACATCCGAATTGCAACAAAACCTACATGTGTTTAAACACACAATTAACATAGCAAATGACAATGAAATCATACAAATCATGCACCGATAGAAAGCACACAATGTGTATTTCAATTTTCATAAAGATGCTAAGGTCAAAAGAACCCATTGATATGCTCATTTTTACCAAAATACATCTCGGATTGATCTAGGCAGTTTTGACCTACCGAAACTAATCCGAAATATCAAGGAAAAAAGTATGTTATACAAGAGACAATTTGAAACAAATCTCATGAAGAAAATTTTCTCAAAAAATCAATCATAGAAATTGGCACAAAAATAACAAATTGTAGAGGCAGAATAAGAACAAAACCAAAAACAAGTTAAGAAATCTATATAATCGAGCAGATTGTGAGGTATTTTCCAGGGCCAAACGTTGCCTATTTGGGATGTGCAACCTATCAAATCAAAGGTCTCGAAACATACTTTTTAAGTTTATAAGGTTTTGAGTTCAAACAAGGTCATCCAATACCTCGTTTTAGGCCAATAACAACCATATCATATATGCACAAAAATTGCAAATTAGCATCTATTATGCTCAATCAATCCTCAATCTCAACAAATCATTGAACAATCGCATAATCTTTTCGATGTAAACATATTTCATTGATCTAATTGCGAATACTATGCTTCATTGGATTTAAGCTTAAAGACAAACCTTTGTGCGATTTCGTCCATTTTGACGCAATCGGACAAAGCAATCGTCGCCGAGCACGAATGGACCTCCAAATATCAAATCGGATTACCTCAAACCACCAATAGGCTGGCTGGACGTGAAAACCAGTCCAGCCAGTCCAAGGATCGAGTAAAACCAGTCCAAAGTATTGCGAATACCTTGCTTCATTGGATTCAAGGATTGAGTAAAACCAGTCCAAGTTTGGATCAGTCTTCAAGCGCCGAGGAAAGAATGGACTGCTAGAGAGTTGATCGGTTAAGCTCCGACCATCCAGAGGTCAAGGACAGGTCCGACGTTTGATCGAGGTGATCGATGACCTTAGGCACCTCCGGTGACCACCATTTGGTCCAATTAGATGAAACCCATCCGATTTGGACCGGTTTAAGGCTGCCGATAAACAATCCAGCTATCGGAAAAGATCCGATGACTTTCTAATAGGGCCTCGACCACAACAAGGTTGGAGTTCGATTTAGAGCTCAGTTTGCAGTGGTTGGCATCAATTTGTACCATCACTAGTTGCTGATCGATAAGATGAGGCTCACCGATCCAACCGGCGGTTTGCTTGCCACGGGAAAGATGAGGCCATGTGGTGGTTCAAAGAGATTGGAGATAGGAGATCTCATGGTCTACAATTGGATGAGAGGACAGTAGCCGCCGGGGGGAATGATCGAAGGCAACGAAATGGGTAGCACGTGGCCGTGAACTAGTGGAAGCCAGGTGCGCGAAAAAGAGAGAAAGGGCGATTTAGGCGGGAGAGAAAGACAAAAAAGACGCAGAGAGAGAGAGAGAGAGAGAGAGAGAGAGAGAGAGAGATAGAAGAGAGAGAGAGAGAGAGAGAGAGAATTTGCAAAAAAGTGAGCCTCTTTTAAAATTTGGAGGGAAAAACCCTTTTATACTAATCCCAAAACAACCTATCTTGGTCATTGGTTCGATCCGACGGTCAAAATATTAATCTAATGGCCAAATCAAAATTTTAAAGGACTAAACATCATTAAGAAGTGTTGGGAGACTAATCGAATGGGTCCGATTTGCGAAAATCGGGATTTAAAATTAAAATTGCACTTAAAGGCCTAATTAGGGGATACATTGCAAATCTCCGAAATTCAAGGGTTAATTTGCAAAATCGTGAAAATATAAGGACATAGAATTGACACGGTGAAAAGCCCAGGACTGATCGCCAGAGCTCCAGAACCGGTGGACAAGGGCCGAACCAACCTGTCCTACCGGCAACCGGTCAAATCAGTTCACGTCGGTTTGACTGGTTCTGGCCAGTTCTTGCTAGTCTATGCCTATATGGTCCTTATGGGTTCAAAATTATGCAATTTGGTCCCCACGGACCAAATTGAAGAGAAAACTTGCTTGATTCGAGAAGAAATTGTCCGATTTTGATCCAATTAAGCTAGTGGAATTCCATTAATGCAATTCATGGACTCTATTGACTTAATTGAGCAATTATTGTAAACAACATACCAAAACCATGGGTACATGAAATTGAGCCTTAAGGGCTAAAATGAGCAATTTCGCAATTTTTTGACCAAAATTACAAATTAATTGAAATTGAATTCAATTAATATTGCAATATATCTATTTAACTAATTACCCACGTGTGGTATCGCCTAATGAATTTTAAATTGACCTTAGGTTAAAGTGCCAAAACTTAGGCTAAAAATGAATCGATGTCTAATATTAAAATTGGACCTAGATTCATGAAATTGAACCATAGTCTTAAATGGGTCAACCTAAATTTTATCAATTAAAACTCGACAGCTCGATTTTCTTACCATTGAGAGAGTGAAATCCCTCAAATCGGAAAGTTCTAATATGAAGTTCTCAAAATTGACCTCGGATTCGGACTTATCTTAAGAAAATGAGTGGAAAACAATCATCCATTTGTGAATAATGAAAAATCGATTTTGGCCCCCTAATTATGGCTTAAAATGGCAACTCTCTTTTCGACGTGATAATTTAAGAAATTGAATGAACAAGTGGATTAAAAATAAACTTTAGACCAAATTTCATGGAATGAACCGCACCTAATTATGATTAAAATGAAGGTAATTTTATTTTTGATCAATTTAAAATCTAAAATCGAAAAATTTGAAAAACAAGATTCTTAATCGAATTTTATGAATTTTGAGACACGTAAGTCAAATTGACACTAAAAAAAAAAAAAGTGTTTTATGGGTTTTTTATTTTTTCAATTTTTGGTCAATTTAATTAAAAGTTAACCATTTAGTTGACTTTTCCTAAAAAGTTGGTTTTTGAACCAAATTTTTGAATTTTGAAAAGTTAATTTGAGAAAAGTGAGATTTTTGTCCTAGAGTTGACTTTTGGTCAAAGGGTTAATCAAAAAATTAATTTTGAAAGTCAATCGTTTCACTTTTCGGGTTTTCTTGAAAATGGATAGAAAATTACTTAGAAATTGCATAGCAAAAGAAAGAAACAAAAACGATACTTTTAATCGAGAAACGCTCCATCGCAATCGAAAATCCAAATCTCGATTTTTCACCTTTTTTGACGTGTCGACTAAAAATCAGATATCAACAATGTTTTTTTTGTCTTTTAATTGAAAAATGGTGCTGAGATAGAGTCACGACAAAATTCCACTATCACATGAGGTGTGAGTTTGGGAGAGCTCACAATCATAACCAATAACCTCATGGTTACTCACCTCTAAACCCTACCTTTACGTCCATGGGTGTGCCGAGGTTGAGTAACAACAACCATAACCTTATCAAAAGAGCAACATTAATTCTTGACCAGTTTATGCACACGAGACTAACCTCATCTTTAGAGTTCTCTAAGATGATATTTATTTCACTCCAAGACTCCTAGCACAAATATCCTAACCTCACTATCACAAACCAACCGTTCCATCTCTTTTGCATCACTCACTCTTCATCCCAATGTCATAAAACTCCACTCTTTAGTTTACAAGGGTACGAGAAAAATCAGGTTGGGACATTCTCACCCGCCCAATTCTGCGACACCCTTATGGCAAGCTGTTATATCGCTTCCCTGCGCCCCACACTCGTCACTATCACTCCTTTGGGACTTACATGCCTGCAAATGCTTGCCCAACAGAAAAAGCCAATACACTCCATTAGTAGCTTCTCCTAATTAAGTTGTTCATGAATCTCCAAA
Source organism: Eucalyptus marginata (assembly GCA_014182565.1). Classification (NCBI taxonomy): domain Eukaryota; kingdom Viridiplantae; phylum Streptophyta; class Magnoliopsida; order Myrtales; family Myrtaceae; genus Eucalyptus; species Eucalyptus marginata. The sequence continues at coordinate 28,719,531 of CM024587.1, read as the reverse complement.
CACTTGTACTTTTTCTTAGAAGTGTGGTATCTTGAGCCAACTACACTCCTTTGATAGCACTTTCTTTCACCTGGTCTTAGTAAACCAGTGGAGGTTTCTTTCCTCACTTGAAACGTGATAAGAGACCTCCACTTGAGATTTCCCAGGATCTAGGAATGTTTTCCTTTTTGGTGAGTAATTAAGTTTATTCTTGTCCTACTCATTGCCATCTTGGAAGCTCACTAGGAGCCACACCTTGTTAGAGCCTTATAGCCTCGACAATCACCCCTCGCTCTCATAGGACTAGGTAGAACACAGATTTTCTCCAAATCACCCACCTATTGGAGGGATCCTGCTTTGATACTATTTGTCATGGGTGGACAGTTTCTTGGTCGAGGACTGAAGGGTCCCATTATTTCCTTAGCACTTCAAAGGACAAGCCTGTGTGACGGTTAATGAGCCGAAAGGACCGGGCCAACCTTATTTCTATAGATCATTCCTAAGGAAAATATGGTGAATTATATCCTCATAACGTATTGTACCATGCCCAATTAAGCTCGGACATCCCAATGAGCCCATGTGATGCCTAATGAGCTGAGAACAACAGGTCAGCCTTCCTTTTATAGATCATTCCTAAGGACGGTATGGCAAATCACATCCTCACATTGAATCATACTACGCCCAATTAAGCTCGAGCATCCAGTCCCTCGAGCGAGACACATGGATCACTTCAAAACAACAACTAGTTTCGGCCTATCATAACCTCATCAAGAAAACAACATCAACTTTGGACCAATTTATGCAAGGGAAGTCAACCCTACCTTCAAAAATCCTCTAAGATAGTATTCGTTACACTCCAAAACTCCAATTACAGACACCCTGACGCTACTCCCATAAACCAATTGTTTTATCCCTTATGCATACTCACTCCTCGCCCCTTGCCATAAAACTCTACTCTTTAGCTCAAAAAGTAGGGAAGAAATGGGGCCGTAACACCATACTATTCGAATAAGCATATCAGGGTTCATTAGCTTACATCTCAGCAATCATTTGTGTGATTTTTCTTTTTGTCGATATCACGTGTGTGAATTTAAGAAAAGAAAAAAATGTTATATCAGATTTAATTTGGTGATGGCCCCACCTCCTGGCTGCCAATATGGGCAAAATTTCTATGTAGCTTTTCCACACTTACTCGAATTTGATATGTTGCATGTCCGCAAAAATTATTAGGTGGATTGCGTACACAAATCGCTTGTTGATTTAAGATGTGGAGCTTGACGAGTTCTTTAATAGTCTAGTTGAACAAAAAAGTGCGGACACCCGATTCATGTAGCAACGGCTAACGCATATGAGCACCAGCAAAAGCATTCAACAATCATCAATTACTCTCCATTAAGTAAAGTCAACGAGCTTGAGCACATGGACCGACCAACGCGTGTGGCGACGAGGTTGTCCCCAGATAGATTCTAAAGGGCCAAAGACAGGAAAAAGAAGAAAGGCAATTCCTTCCACTGATCAGAGTTGAAGTATTTACTTCAACTCAACTTGTTCTTCGATCCGAAGAAGCGACAAGTTATCAGCAACTTCTGACCAGTAAAATACAACTAATAATAAGTCTCATGAGTTGAATACTAATCTTGGCTTTTTTAGGCTTTTTTTTTTCGAAAATAATCGATTCAGAGCCGTAAGGACAAGTCAAGCTGACAAAACTCCTCCTGATGAGCATTCTCTGGTCGATACCCTTTTGAAGCCGACCCGTACTTAGCCATCTCTCGCACCCCTCCGTAGCCCACGTCTCCAAGAAAGCTTCCCGGGTCCTCATGGTGGTGCTGATGATTGCGAACGGCATGACTGGAGCCCGACGGCGAGCGCACTGCAGGAGCTCTGATGGCGGAGCTTAGCTCTGATCTGCTTTTCTTGGCGAGGGTGCGCTCGAGCTTGTGCGCGTTCTGGTGGCCGCCAAGCGCCTGCGAGCTGTAAAACTTCCTCTGGCAGAAGTTGCACGAGAACATCCGAGCTACTTCGGATGGACTGCGTGGCGATGATGAGGAGGAGGACGACCGGTCGAGGAAAAGCTCCAGGTTGGGCTGGTTTTTTGGTAAGCTGAGATGAAGGGAAGTGTTGGGTTGATAATTATAATCCATCGAGAGAGAGAGAGAGAGTATGATTGAACCAAGAACCGTGTAACTGAGGAAGGGTTTGAGTGCAAGTGATGTTACGGTTCACGGGAGCGAGAGCGAGAGCGAGAGAGAGAGAGAGAGAGATGGGTAAGAGTGGGGATGCGAAGTAGAGGGGATGTGCTGCATTATATTGGGGTAGATGATTCACTATTACTTCATCCACTGATTGACACGAGTAAGAAAACGATGAGTTTAAGCGAGAGTGTGTAAAAGAGAGAGACAAAGAGATGGGGAGATCAGTGGGGAATCGAAGGTTTTGTCGCCTCTGTTAATGGCAGCATTCGAATCCCCTGTCGGTCCATACAAAAGTTTGCGGTTCTCTCTCTCTCTCTCTCTCTCTCTCTCTCTCTCGTTCTCTCGTCCTATACGAGCACACACACCTATATAACCATCTAGTTTAACCCATGCATAGATGTTTCGGGCTCTGGACTAGCAAATTATATATATTTTTGCCAGATTTGCCTATGACAGGTAAAGTAGCGTAGGCAAGAGAAACAATCTTCACTTAGCCCGAACGTACAACATGATAAGAGACCAGTTTGCAATGGTCTGAAGGAGAATCCTCCAACATTGCTCCATATTTTATAGGACAAATAATTGTGTCTGCCTGCCTCTTGGAATCTTTGGGGCGGAGAGTGTTGATTTATTTCTTTAAGTTTAGAGTTTGCTTTTGTAATAATTAACTCCTTGATCCCATTTGGTAAAATTTCTTAATCTTGAGTAGATTAGAATTTCTCGTGAGTCATTATCGGACCTTGAACAGAGTGACTACGTGAAAACTAAAATCAAAGTTCAGTAACTTCGGTAAAAAATTAAGAAATGCCATGATCTACTTCAAAAGTAACAGTAACGTTAGAAGATCATCAAGGCGATTTACCCATCTACACTTGATATTTCACGTGCAGTTACAAGAATGTTTACCTAATTCATGGATTACATCATAAATGCTATGAAATGGATTCTCCTGATTTTGCTGAGGTCGATAGATGTTGGCTGTTGCTCTATGTTTTAGAGGATGTGATTCTGGTAGTGTAACGAAAATTGGGTGGTCACTTAGGAAACTTAAAGATGTCCGATATTTGAGTGATTATGTCTATCCTTCTACCAGTTATGCTGTAAGTTGGAAGGAGTTGTTAAGAGATACAAAGATTTCATTGACGACTAAGGTAGGAAACATGGTGAAAAGAATGGAGCTGAAGAGGCGATGTGGTCACAGGACTTTGTTGGAGGAGTGGAGTGTTTGGTGAAAATAAGATATATCACTAGAGAATCAAGTTCATTGGTGACCGAAATAACTGTGTTAGATATAGCCTATCCAAAGACGATAGAATCGTAAAGAAGCTTCTTGTAGTGGAGAATCCTATAGAAATGTGGACCAAGTTCATTCATCTAGAGAAATCTGAGTTCAGCTTAGGCTTGATAAATGTCTGTGATAGTTGAGCGCCTGTCGAGGTGTTGGGAGAGCTGACATGCATGATAAGCGTTGTGACTTGGGTACAAACGTTGAGCTAAGGTAGAAAATTGTCAAATCACCTCTCGAGTTTAAGCCCGTGAAAATAATCTGATCTAAGTAGCAATTTCAAAATTCAAATAGAAATTATGGTTTGACGTCCAAATAAGTAAGAAATTATTAAAACACTTCCAACATTAGAGTTGGATTCCTGATTTGAGTAGGCAAGTCAAAGAAAAATATATAAAAACAGAATCCTACTAGGTTATTTCACACTTGAGCAAACAATATAAATGATAAAAAATTTTCTTTGTGAATTTTCTTAGTAAGTTAGGGCTGGAAAATAGTTGCGCAATTAAGCAATTATAAACTCATTAATTTCTTTGATAATTTCTTCTTCTTACATTAGATTTAAATTGCAAGATTCATTAATTTTCGTATTATTTTACAACGCATACTGTGATTTTGAGTAAGATATATATGTTACCATTCGTTGACACATAGTTGGTATAATTTATTTGAGGAAAATGACATTACGGAGGTCATAATTTTTATACGACATTCACTTCAGTACCATAATTTTCTTTTCTCAATCACTTGAGTGTTGTTATAGTAAAATAAAAAATCAATCATTGCCATCGACATTTTGTGTAGTCGGAGAATCCAACGTAACAATATTCTAACATGAACCGTAGGTGAATCATCAACAAAGTGAAGTCAGCAAAATCAGTAGTGCAAATGTCATGCATCACTTTTCTTTCCCCCAAATTAACAAATTGGGTTTAAAATCGTTGTGTTCTTCAAATCCTAACCCAACAACCAATGAAATGGGTGGAAACGGTTCCACAAAAGATCTCTCGATCGTCGAAATTGACGTAGTAATTGAAGAGATCCGGGAACCAGGAGATGCCGGAGAAGGGCAAGATGACGGTGGACCACGTGGCTGACATCTTATTAGATTTCTTGAGGTAGCGGCCGCAAGGATTCTCCTTCAGATCCAAGTAAAAGAGCTTGTATTCAACTTGTAGTGTCTTGCACATCAATTCGACATCATTCCCCAACACCTCCTAACTCCATTTCCACCCGCCACGAAGACCCTCGTCCTACGATCACACCCTGCCCCAAAATCCCGACAAAAATCAAGCAGATTTCAATTTTCTTGGACCCGATGGTTAGTCTTGGGACGGTTCAAACGAAATTGCCAGGCCCAGCGGAGCCATAGCGCCAAGGATGACACCGAGCGAGCGAAAGAGATCGTTATAGTCAAAAGTGCTAGGTCATCTCATTTTTTGTCCATTTTGGACTTAAATTTCAAAAAAAAAAAAAAAAAAATACCACGTCGGACTTAAAGTTTAAGGAGAAAAAAAGTCAAGTAGGACGCACTGAAATGATCTATTTTTTCGCTAATGTGATGTTCGAGAAATCAAAGAAAAGATTTGCGACACTTAAACGAGCGTCGGAGTCTACCTAAAAAAATAACTCCTCCCGACAAAACTACAAGAACCTGCGTTTGTAGGAATCTCTCTCCTCTCTTTATCGGTGGGTATTAATTAATGCATAAAAAAATCGAGAATGACTGAATCAAAGCACATGGCCATCAAATTTGGAACAGGAGAGTGGCAGACAAACGAAATCCAAAATATTATTTTTTTTCAAAGTCATTAAATTATTGTTCCCATCATTGTCCAGTCATTAACAAAACCATATTGATTAAGAAGTTTGATTAAAATCTGCATTAAGATCAAAGGAGATCGGCTATGATTGCGGCGATTACTGTTCCTCAATCGCAGACAACACACATACTGCCAAACCTGCTTGTTGCTGTTAACTTGCTGATCTTCAGTTTATCTTTTTAGTCAACATTGGTATCGATTCAAGGTATGGAACACTTATTCCTTTTGCTATACGCAGGTCGATTAGATTTCTTAATGGGGCGTGTTCCCTTGTATCTTGACATGCCGAGGGACATGGAATTATGTGTTGATCATTAAGAGATAGATAAGGTTCGTGAAGTGATCGGTGCCTTCCTCTTAGTTTATTGTGTGGGCAATGCCACCCACCAGGGGAGATGTTGCTTGTGCTTTGAATCTACGGATTGGGTGATCTTCTACGTTTCGGAGATTTAGATTTTCAATTTAATCTTTCTGGCACATCAACGATCAAATTGAAAATATTAAATAACCCACGTTACCAATAAAAATTGAGATCCTCTAAAGTTGTCAAGTAACTTTACTGTATAAAATTACCTTTTAATTGATTTACTTGCTCTTACATATATCGAGACATTTACATACCCAAGAAAACCCTAATTTCTTTGGGAAAATTGTCCAAAAAATCATAAACCTATTACACTTTTGCCAATTCAGTTATAAACTTTTTAACTTTGCCAATTCAGTCATAAACATTTTCACATATTGCCAATTGAGTCCATCCGATCAATTTTGACTGGAAAATGTTGATGTGGACACCAGCGGTGCCACGTAAGACCGCCTGCACTAACGTAGACAATCTTTAATAATATTATAATATTTTTTTGAATTTTTATTATTTTTCTATTTTTTTTTTTTTTCTTTCTTTTCTTTTTGCCTTTCTTCTTTGCCTTTTCCGGTGGCCGGCCGACCATAGGCAACGGCTGGCCACCGACCACAGCCAACCAATTGGCCTCGCCCTCCACAAGCGAGGCTCGACCGAGCAAGGGCTAGCCTAGCGTCGCCATCCCTCGACTGACGCCCGCCGAGGCGGCCCTAGCCTAGGCAGGGCCGGCCTCACCATATCTGGTTTGGGCAAGGCTGACACTCGCCTTGGCTAGGGAGAGCCCCGGATGAGGGCTCCCCTCACCTGGCATCACCATCACCTGACCAACACTCAACAAGGCTACCCTAGCCTAAGCGAGGGCCGGCCTCGCCAAATTTGGTCTAGGCGAGGCTAACATTCGCCTGGCCGAGGGCGAGCCCTAGCAAGGGCTCTCCTCGCCAGATCTGGCGAGGCGGCCCTCACCCGGTTCGGGAGGCCTTGCCCAGTGTCACCACCGGCATCGCCGTCGCCCGGCCAATGCCCGGCGAGGCTGCCCTAGCCTAGGCACAAGTCCTCGCCCAAGCAACCCTTGGCCGACCACGCCTAGGCTAGGGCCCCCTTGCCGAGGCTAGCCCTAACCCGACCGGGCCTTGCTTGTGGCAGAGTGAGGCCAACCAGCTAGCCGTGGCTGGCTAGCTATGACCGGTGGCCGGCAAGCCACCGGAAAAGGCAAAGAAAAAAGCCAAAAAGAAAATAAAGAAAAAAAGGGGAAAAAATAAAAAAAAAAATCAAAGAAATCAAAAATATTATTAAATTATTATTAATAATTATCCACATTAGCGCCAGCTGTCCTACATGGCACCACTAGTATCCACGTCAACATTTTCTCGGCAAAATTGGCCGAATGGACTCAATTGACAAAAAGTCAAAAGGTTTATGACTAAATTGGCAAAATTAAAAAGTTTATAACTGAATTGGAAAATGTGCAATAGGTTTAGGACTTTTTGGACAATTTTCTCTAATTTCTTCTCATTCTCTCTCCCCTCCACCTTCCTACACCATCTCCCCTCCACGTGCTATTGCCCCTCATTGTGGAGTCCTCGTTGCTAGGACACATGTATGAATTGTGTTAAAAAAAGTCTCAAATCGGAAAATTGGTATGGTGCGAAATAGTTAATATATCATAATTGACTCATAACTCATTAGCTTAATTTTTTTACTGGAGATGAGTCCAACTTGATATGTAGATGGGCTTGGACCTAAGCTCTCTCTTAGCAATCTCCCCAAGTGAATGTATTAGGTTCCTACCGTGTGCTTGCAACAAATGATATTAGAGATGATGGTCAATTAGTGAGCCCCAATCTATTCATGTGTTTGGTGAATATTTTAAGGAATACACGGTGGTAGTTGTGGTGTAGCAACACAAGCCCAATGACAAACTTCATGGTTTGGTTTGGAGAAAGTGACCAAGGTTGAAATTGGGTGTTGATGGAAATTCAAGCTGAGATATTTTGATGTAGAATGATACTTGGATTAAGGAAGAGTGGACCTAAACACTAAGCTCATCTTGATGGGGATATTGCTAAGGCATTAGAGAAATCCTAAATCAGAGAATTGTTGGTGGTGCGGAGCAATTGATATATTTTAGCTGGCTCATAACTCATTAGTTTAAACTTTTGAGTGAAAGTTGGTCCAATTGGATATATTGAGGATACATAGATTAGGGGGAGCGAACCTAAACAGTAAGCTCACATGTGATAGGGAGACCACCAGAACACGTGTGAATTGTTTTAGAGAAATTTCATATCAGAGAATTGGTAGTTTTGTAGAGTAATTAATATATCTTAGTTGACTCATAACTCATTGGTTTAAGCTTTTAAGTGAAAATAGGTACAACTGAATATGTTGACAGGCTTGGACTTGGGTTATCTCTTGGCGATCTCTCTGAGCGAAGGTATTAGGTTTTTGGACGCGCTCGCAACACTTGTGTTGCCAATACCCCAGCCTTTCTATAGAACAATCTTGGCCATAGTCCAATCCTCAAGCACAAATTGATTTTGGTCAAAAGCTAATTTGATATGCATTCATATTGATTTTCACTTTTCTCAGAATACATCTAAGGTCTTGCTCATGAGGAGGAGGTGATCCGCCTCAGGTGACCCTATATCAAAGGTCGAACTCAGATGAGCAACCTCAGCTGTCAGAGGGGTGTCACCAGCGTTGTGATCAAGGCTTTGGAAAAGGCTTGGCGAGATCAAGGATATACTGGAGTTGGAAACAGCGCCATGGTCGATGGTGGCCACTATTTTTTTCCTTTTTTTCCCACTAACGATACGTAGTATTCATATCTTCCAAGTTAAATAATCACTATAAATACACGCAAATCGTTTAGTACAGTCATAGAATGGTGGGCATCTGGTCATCAAAGCTACTACCACGGAGTTGGCGGTCTTAAGTAAGAAAATGTAATAATAAACAAAAAAAAAAACATGTTTTTGGGCAATGGATCTTCACGCTCCACGTGTTGTGCTCTTGCATGCACTGAGAATGGTCCAGGATGGAAGTAACTTGAGAGGATCCACTCCGAGCAGAGCAAACGCATCATGGCGAAGATGGACAGATGGAAGAAAAAGATTCCTCTTCACTTTTTAGCTTCATCGACGTTGACAGAAATTGAAAAGCCCGGCCGGTTGTGCCGAAGGTTGTGTCACTTCACGCCCATCATCGTCCCAGGGATGACCGACATTGCCCATTCGAAAAAGTGAGTAGGGTCCAATTCCTTCACATCCCACGGGAAAACTTCTGTATATCCCGATGCCTGACATGACATTCTAAATCCATGGGACTCGCATTCTTTTATCATATTAGTGTAACATCAAACAAATTGAAATCCATCTAATTTGATCTACTTTTCGTTTGATTTAGATCTTTCAGCTCATGTCTTTTTTGAATGTCGATGCTCCCTATCTTATAATTTTCTGAAATTTGAATGATTTTTAAAACTTTCGATGTGCTTTTTCTCTTTGCCTTTAACTAGAAGCATCTCACCTTTAATCGATCCCATAGTATCATGTCAATTCATCGGAGTATAATGATTATAGAAGAACAATTTCAAATCGGATCTGCCTGCTCCTCCCGTTTATTATTCTCTCTGGCCTCTAGCCCCAACTGGTCAATGCCAGAACTAAGGTTGAAACAACATGCATGTAATCAATAACCCTACCATCATGTCACTCATCTATAGTCTCTTTTGAATCCCTGTACCTCAAGTTTCTTTCTAACAATTTGTTTCACGAAAAATAAATTATTTCATTGGTTAGTTATTTCAAGCGATTGTTCCTAGAAAAATCATTTTCAATTCATTCGTTGTCTATGAAACAATGTCAATTTATTTGTGAAGCACAAAACTTGCAGAGAATCCCCTCTCTGCGGTGGACCAGAAAGTCTTGTCTGCGAACAAGCCGAGCACGTTCGACATTCATGGGAGTAGAAGACGAAAGAAAAAGGAAGTGTTTGCAAGTGTGTGGCCCATGTGTTCGTTCATTCTTAGTTCCGAGTTCTGTTCGGGTTCTGTGTGAGAAGCACAACATTGGGGACCGGAGTTCGAATCTGCTTCAGATAACGGTGAGCTGGGTTGTGGGAATCGGTGGCAGACAGCAGCGCAACACAAGTTGACTCCTGGGGTACGACGATCTCTGGAGTCTTGTGGAACAAATCGGATGTTGGAAGCTGAAGTGTCACCACACTTCCGAAAGGGGGTCTTTACTATTCAGTAGAGAACTCCTTTTCACATATAGACAAATGGTGTCGGTTTGGCATAACTGCGCCCGTACTATAATTGTGATACGTCGTAATTGTGGCGAAACTTAGTACATTTGATGGGAATGGGATCCTCTAAAAGATTGACACGTTAGCACTTCGGAATTGGAGAGTTAAAGAGAAGTTTTCCTACTCTTTTTCTACCTTTTTCTCGTCCTTATTTTTCCTTCTTCTTCTTTTTCTCTCCCCTTTCTCCCTTTCCTTCTTCTCCGATTCAAATGTGCTTGATCACCATGGCCTATTTGGCCACCGCCGCACCCTACTTTGCCCGCCGTCGCCTCGGCTCCTCGATCAACATGCCTCTCTCTCTCTCTCTCGTTAATCTCAAGCAAACCCAAATTTAATGTCGCTCGAGGCAGAAACTAATCGTAAATGGTTATGGCTGCCGTGCATTCTGGTATAGTCCTTAGAGAGATCTTTAAGAGCGCTAATTTAAATGTCCTTGAGCTCCAAACTTGGCTAATCTATAAAATATGTTGAGGTGAGACTAAAGTTAATAAAATCAAAGCTCTAAATTTAAAGTAGAAGATTTACTCACCACTTGAACTGAGAGCATGATAATGTAGTAAGAATCAATGAGTAACATCACTTATCATGGTCAATAGAGAAATCAACATATTATTTAAGTTTGTTTTAAGATAATGTAATCTACGCATTATTTATACACAATTATAATCATGTGAACAATGAATAAAAACATATGCCATGAGTAAACATTCAGTTTAACACTCAAATGAACACATGTAGCGTACTATCTCATGATAATGCAATCTACTTGTTATGTATTGACGATTACAATCATGTGAGCAATGAATAAAAATTGAAGCCGTGACCAGACATGCAGTTTAACACTCAAATGAATACAAATGAACCTACTAATCTCATGATGTGTAAATACCACATAATAGCTCACCAATTTATGCAGGTGAGTATCTATTCCCTCCTCATCACTTGCTAAGACTCATCTTGATTAACAAGGCAACTCAATACTAACTCATGGAAATGGAATCATAAACACATCTTTGTCATGCCTCAACTCATCCATCACGAGTGTCTTCTACATCGGCAGGGGAAAATATACCACTATATAATCTATGATGATGTCAATTCTATCCTCATTCTCATAAGAGGCTACTCAAGTGATATCAAACAACACAAGTCATATCATATTGTGTATGAATCATAGGACTTCATGTCCTAACCCTAGAGAGCCCATCTTAGACAGTGAAACATTTTTCTTTTCCTGGAGTTCTATACACATACTCATACAGGGGAATTGCCCATTATATGATGTACTAACATACAAATCGTCATAACATAATGATTTTCATGTACAATTATATCATCACAGTCTCTTGGCATTTCCTATATCAACAATAGAAATCAAAAATCCATTTGTTAGCATTTTTAAACCCACAAACTCTTACTCATAAAACAATCATCATTCAATCCAAGAGCTCAAAACATTCTCACATCACTTGAGTTTATGATTCCCAATTCGCTAGTAAAAACTAAAATGTATATCAAGTTACAAGATCCATTTCAGAAAAAACACTTTTCCACTAAATTGATATTACACCTAAAACGTTTAGAATTTGATCACCATGAGTATATCAAGATTATATTCACTCTCATGTCATTATATCAAGACACTTTTACACTAGATTGATATTACACTTCTTCGCAAATCTTTGAAAATTCTTCCATAACAGAGGAAATTTTCTTTTGAAGAAGATCTACATTTTTTCAACCAAAGTTAAGCAATCATTTTCCTCTTTTTCCGAAATATCTTTCTGTTTTGATATAAAAACTTCTTTCTTTGATTCAGAAATTCTTTTCGATGACTTTTTATGCTCATCATATATTTCTTCGAGAAAATCTTGCATTTCATCAAAGGGCTGGTTCAGATTTTCTTACCTCTTCTTCATTGGATTGAATATCAACCACTAGGTTCACTTTAGTATCACCCCATGTCAGGGGTTTAAATGCTTTACTTTTTCCTTTGGAATTTTCCTTTCTTTTTCTTGAGCAAAGGACAATCCGACTTGCTTTTTACCCTTGGAGGTTTCTGCCTTTTTCTCACGAAGCTTTCAAACCTTTTGGTTAATTGAGCCATCTCCTCATCTTCGTCATCTTCATCCGATGATGTTGAGTAATTAGGCTCTAGCATCCATTACTCGTCTTCTTGCGATTTCTTCTGGAGTAATCGCTGCGAGTGGAGGATGTATTTGATTTGTGGATTCCCCAGTTCCAGAGACTGTTATTGGAACAATTGTTCTTGCTGGTGAAGGTGCACTTATGCTATCTTGGACAACATCCCACATTGCCCGATCTGCTAATCTAATGAATGCTCTCATCTTGCATTTATAATTAGTTTCACGAAAGTATGGAGGTCCTGATGCTGATTGGCCTTCAAAAACACCTAGACTAATATTGTTAACCATTAAAAAAAATTATTCCCTTAATATATAACACTTCAAAATAATAAGCAAATTGCTTTGATAACAATTATTGAAAATAACAACACAACCTAGAGTCTAAAAAAAAAAAAAAAAAACACAATCTACAAGAAGGGTGAATAGATTGATTTACACAACTTAACAATTTTTTGCGGAATAACTCAAGTTAAATTTTGATGGATGGAGGAACAGTTTGGTAATATTAAATGCAAGATATGCTTCCATCAAATAAATATTGAAATTAGTGAAAAGATAGAAGATGTTGCACGCAAATATAATAGTGGTTTGGCTTAAATCAAACATACGTTCACTAACAATCTCCAGCAAGGCTAGAATCCAGTACTAACAGAGGCAGAGCATACCTAGCTATTAGATGATAATGTTAGGACATCATCTGCATAATCTAGTTCTACTCATCTAAAATACACATGAATAGTCTTTGATTATTTTGTCATCTTTCAAACAACATAAGAGATTTTCCTAATAAATTGAAACTTTTCTTATAAAGAATGATGCTCAAGTGTCCTTATATAGTCAATATCATCTTAACAAGTGCCGCTGGCATGTCACCACCAGTGAGTGCCACGAACTACCCTTGGCCGAGATAAGTCATCGATGGCTGGTCAGATCGAGCACGGTCAAAGTAGTGTAAGGCTATTTTTGTTCGTTTGTATTATTAATATCTTTATTATTTATCATAGCAGCCGAAGTTGAGAGAATGTTTAGTGGCGTATTCATCATGTAGCACTTCGCTTTGTCTGTGTAATGACACAGTGACAAGATACATGGCACTTTTTACAACCTATTCAACATTCGAACAATAAAATTTAACTTCTTGATATATTATTCACCAGCTTTTGCCTCTTTTAATTAAAACTTGGATAGATTCTCATGATAGTGTTAAACTATCCCTTTAATTTGAAACTTCTATTTTATTTTGAATTTTGAAAATGCATATTATTTTGATCTTCACTCATGATAGTAAGAATATTCAATTAAACAAAAGTTAAAGTAAAATGATATATATCATATTTTAAGAGAAAATTTCACTGAACGAAGAAATACACTCAATCCGAAAATAAAGTAAATCAGAACAAAATAAAAGATTTATGGTAATAAAAAAATGTAATAGTTGATTATTTACATAAAAATGAACAAACAAATCTACTTGATTTAAGAATAAAAAAATAAAGAGTTTCATCTCAAACAATAGACAAACAAAGATGGTTTTGAGTTTTAGTTTAGCCATTGAAAAATTGAACAAAAATCGCATTTAAATAATATGACAGTACCCACATTATCTAAAGAGTTAATAATACAAAAAAATCTCAAAACCGGTACACTTATAACAAATTTATCATAAACTAATTTTTAGGTAACCAAAAACCTCAAACCGGTATATTTGTGACAAATTTACTCAAAACTAATTTTTGGATTACCATAAACCCCAAATTGGTATATTTATGATAAATTTACCCGAAACCGATATGGATTTTCATGTGAACTTAACATGTCAATTGAGTTATTATCAAGTATCATCTAACTCAATAATTTCATGGTAAAATTTGACATAAGTTAACATAGGGTAAATATGTGACGAGTATATCGATTTAGATTTTTGGTGACCCGGAACTTTGTTTGAGGTAACTTTGTCATAAGTGTATTAATTTGAGATTTCGATATCCAAAAATTAGTTTAGGATAAATTCACAACGGTGTATCGGTTTTAAGTTTTTTTTGTGGTATTGACCATTTTCTAAATAAAACTAAATTAGATCTTTTTTTTTTTTTTTTTTTTCAGTCCTACTCTATTCCTATTCTACACTCACTCGTTTTCGCCCTCTACCTCTTTGCGGGCGTGAGTCGAAACCCACTTCAAACTTACGCGTCCCCACCCCATCCCCCGGAAGGTGGGGATTTGAACCCTCACCTCCCCCTTCCATGTTAGAAGGAACTAAATTAGATCTTTAAATATGCTAATAGTAATTCTTCTTTTCTAATTTTCCTATCTTTTTTTTTTTTTGGTCGAAAAAGTACTTCATACATTAAGTGCCATAATTAAAACAAAGATGTTGGTATCTAGACATAAAAGATCCCAAAGGGGATGGGGGATTTAGTAATCCAATTACAGGAAGGGCACCCCTAGAAAGTAATTTGACAATTCAATCCGTTACATGATTTGCTTGTCTCGAACAATAGACCAACGAAGTGCTTTTAAACTGGGCCAAACTCTATTTCCAATCCTCTATAACAGCCTAGATGCATCATGAGCTTGGATAAGTGCCTGCTATAACAGCTATCACTTTCGAGTTCTATCTTCAGATCAGCTTCTTCGTTCAGAGTAAAGTACGAAACCAGGAGGGAGAAACCCTCCTTTAGAGCTAGAGCTTCCGCTTATTCAGCCATTGCTGAAAGGATCAATTTCGCAAACCGGGCGACAACAATCCCTCTCGAATCTCGAAGTATGCTAGCAATCGCTCCTTCTGGCTCACCCTCGACGAAAGTTCCGTTGACATTCAGCTTAAAGGTGCCATGTTTAGGCGGTTTCCACCTCGCAGGTTCGTTATCTCTCTCTTATCAGCTTCGAGTCTTACGTGGGGCCGACGTGTGCTAGCTTTTTTTTTGTAGCGAGCGCTGCCTTCATGATTGTGCCTGGGTCGGGCTTTTAGGCTCGGAAAATGATAGCGTTTCTTGATTTCCAGATCTTTTGTAAAACACCAGCCATTATCTCCCAAGAAGGTGGGTTGTCATCATGCTCCGGAACTCCCAGCACGCATTGTTCAATCCTTGTCATTCCAAGTCTAGAGATGGCAATATCGATGCGCGGGTCTGACCAAATTTCTTCTGTCCATTAGCACTGCAGGAAAAGGTGTTACTACTGTTTCCGGAGCTCGACAGCAAATCGGGCGTAGCTCGAATTTCCATGCCGCTTTTTTTAATTTTTTTAGTTTAGCCGTTGAAAAATTGAATAAAAATTGCATTTAGATAATATGACAATCCTAATATGGCATTCAAGTTATCCGAAAAATGAAATCCTAATGGACATGCACTTCATGGACAAACGTGGCCCATATGCCATTGGAGAATGATGAGAAATGCTCGCCAAATTGAGAGGATTAAGATATGGTTCAACTTCTAGTAAGTTTCTAGGATGATTTTTTTTTTTTTTGGTCGAAAAACATACATAGATTTCATTGATAATATTTTAGATGAGCTACATCCGAACATAAAACGTCCAAGGGACTCGATGGGGGATATTGGACCCAGTTGTCCGGTAAAATGTTGTTTCTCTGGGCTTTCACAACCCAGTCAACAGCTCCATTCACATCTCTTCTACAATGAGTAATTTTGATGGGCTGAATTTTGGCTAAAAGGTCGTGGGCTTCACAAAGCAAAGGCCTGATTTCCCAGCTTGTCTGACCAGCAATAGCACTCTCCCAACTCTGATCTGTGCGCGCCCTTTGCTGATCTGTAAGATGGCTTATCACTTCCACTAACTCAAACTGATCTGTTTGGATTTCCCAGTTTGTGTCTTCGTGTTTTGCACTTGGGTTCTTCTCCAGCCATCTTAGGGTTTCAACCACAGCTGCGGCTTCCACTTGGATGGCCGATTCTGCTCTCATCGACTGAGCAAACCCAACGATCAGCGTCCCCGTATGGTCCCTGCACACTCCAGCGACGGCGGCTTCTCCGGTGTCACTGATAAACAAGCCATCTACATTCCATTTGAAGAAACCGCGAGCTGGAGGGTTCCATTGAGTAGGTGAGTCTGATTTTTGGGCTTTTCCTTTAGTTCTTCGAGAGATGCACTTACTGATATGTTGGTGTTTGCCGAGGGCTGATTCATGGAGATTCATCGGTTGGGTCGCTGATTTCGAAAACAAGTTTGTTCCTTCCTTGCCAAATCTGCCAAATCAGCTGGGTAAGTAGCTCGAAGGGAATCGTTAGGTGTTGAAATTCGAGGATCCTTCCTCTATATGGCTGATTTGGTGTTGATTTATGTAGATCTGAATTTGGGAGTGTTCCCATACCAATTTCTAGGATGATGAAGAGGTCAAAAATGAACTAAACCACATATTCAGTAGGGGGAGTATTATTGAACTTCACAAGTTAACACTATCGAGGGCATCATTTAAATATGGGAATTTATGACGCCTTAAGTCTCATATCATATTGGCAAGAATTTCTGATGTTATTCAAGAGTAACTCTTTTGGAGACTTGACCCATGCAGAATGTGTCAAGTTGTTGCAAGATGAATCGGATATTATATGAATGAAATTAGAAGTCAAAATTCACTCGAATTTTCTTGAGAAAAGAAGAACTCACTTGGAAGCCATCATATGGTAGGACAATTGCCAATTTTTCACAAGACTGGGCCAGTCAAAGTTAGCCAATTAGGTTCGTGGGCTACATGGTCCAACTATTTTGGGACGTGAAGAAGCTTCTACTTGCCACGATGACCACAAAACCTTAACTTTAGAGAAAGAATTGAGTCAAAAGCCTAATTTGCCAGTTGAGCTCGAGCTCGTGTAGCTCAGAAGAAGCATGATTAATTTCAAATCCTAAGGAATTCTTCTATTTGGGCCTAGTAGAATGGATTTCGTTTATTATATATACTGGTCCTACCTCACTCCACTACCCATATCCAAGCAATTTAAAGGCCCTCATTCTTTTTGTGGCCAAATTCATCTAATTCCTAATTTTAGTGGCCAAAATGATTTTTTTCTTTACTTCGGCTGGCCGATAAAGGCTGATTAGCTCTTTGTCCGACGACGATCCAAGCCCTGCATATCCAACTCATGAACTTAGTAAATACATTTCCTATCATCATTTGACTACATTTTTTCTCTCTCTAATTTTATAAAAGGAGAAATGCTGAATACAAGACTAAAACTAGGCGGATTAAAAGGCCTAGCACGCAATTGTGCAATCTTAATTTTAATGAAGAGCGAGACACCCACAAGTAATGCAAAATCAAGAACCTCAACATCAACACGTCAATGTCTTCGAAGTTCTTCCAATCTTGTAATTCATCAAGCTCAAAGCACGTTGTACACTATATTGTAATGTCCGCAATTAATATACATTAATGAAAAAAAATCCGAAAAGAGAGCTTTAAGCACTTTGTCTAATTCGGAATTGAAACAATAAACACATTACAATAGCATGTGAAATCAAATCATCGGCATATGTCTTTCTTTCCCCCTCCATATTTGGCCCCTCCGAAGAGGTTACATTCATTTCAACCACATGGGTCTTTAAGCAAGTACAGGGGCAGGGTTGAAAAAGAAAAGGGTATGAGAAATTAATTGTAAACACCGGAGGCCAACTTTGCTCTTAGGTCCTTCCTCAAGATTTTGCCGGAGGGAGCTTTCGGAATTGCGTCCGTGAAGAAAACCCGGTTGAGCCTCTTGTAAAACACGACCTGCAAAGAAGCAAAAGACACCATACCTTAGCTCTCAATACTTCAAAATTTCATCAGGAGAATATTTCGTACGAATTTCTTACAACAGTTACAATAGTCAAAATATGTTTCTATAAAGTATCGGATAAAATATTTCCTTGCCATAACGGTTCCCCCAATTTATAAGATGTATAGTGAATGAAAATGTGAATATAGCTACAACCCAACATAGTTATCAATCAGCTTCAAAATGTATTAAACAAACACTAAGTTTAGCCAGCGATTTTAATCATTTTGAATACAAACCCCAAAACCCTAAAATGGAAATGCTTGTTCATTTCTTCGTTTAGAGCCTTCATATGTTTAGAACCGATTAGAACTTTGCAATCATAGATCGGTCAACCCTTCATGTTAGAGACGGGTCAAGTTAAAAATGGAATATTAGATGAAATGTGGTGGGTGGACAGCTATGGAGAACCTACACATCCAGTGGATAGTCAACATCTAATGCACCCTCCTCTAGACACTATAGTTGGCAAGGAATTTAATTGTTCCGACGGTCCAAAATAATTCAAAATTGCATTTTCTTAATGGCAAGTCACGATTTAAATAGGGAACTACCTAACTTTCCCCCCTATGAGTATTTGGTCCCATCAAACCACTGCTGACCGATAAGCAACTAACCTCATCGTGCCCCTAACATCTATGCATGTGAACATCATTCCATTAAAAAAGAACATATTTTTTAATATAGTCGGTCATGTGAAAGTCTTAATTCAAGAGATATATCTATAATTTTACCAAAAATATAAATAAAAGTCAAAATCAAATAGTGAAACGATCGGTATCTCTAATAAGAAATCTGATGTACCTGCTTCGAGATGTATTGCTTGATTTCGTCCTCAGTGATTACGGAACCATTGGATTTCACCACGAATGCAACAGGAACCTCACTGGCAGCCTCATCCTTCATCCTGATAATACCCAAAAAAATAGATATAATATATGGTTGTATCACATAAATTTTGTACTAAACTTGCAAAAATATTGGACACCACGTTGGTTGAGTGTAGATCACTTACGGCACAACGGCGGCATCCGAGATACTTGGGTGTGCAATCAGCATTGCCTCTAACTCGGCCGGAGCGACCTGGAAGCCCTTGTACTTGATGAGTTCCTTCAACCGATCGACAATGAAGAGCTCGTCGTCATCGTCTATGTAGCCGATGTCGCCGGTGTGCAGCCACCCGTCTTTGTCTATGGTATTTGCGGTCGCCTCAGGGTCGTTCAGATAACCTTTAAGACGAAGATCAAAACGACATCAGACCATGAATCATTGTCTACGATGACAAGGCCATAAAGCATGCGCCTAAAAATCTTTCACAGGTGACCTAACAAGGGCCCACGCTTTTCTTTATCAATCATTCTTCACGTCAGTGCTTCGTCGTAGGTGAGGGTGTCTTTGTAAATGTGCTCAAGATATAAATAATCATATCGTACATAAATAATTTAATATGATGCATCCGGTGATCATGGGTTAGATCTTACTATACCCAATAATCTTTTTCATGAATTAAATGTCGTGGGGCATTTTTCTTACCTAGATTAAGAAATTTAAACCAAAATTACTTAGGTTATTTATAGTTGAACAGCTTTTGTTTATACAGCATGATCGCGGGATGAGTTAAAATCGGAGGTATACTTACCAAAATCATGCAACTAAAGTCACTCTCCAATGCCCTCATTTGGTGCAAAATCAATGCCATTATTGCTACCATTGATGATGAGTGCCTTTCTATGCTCCTAATCCGATTCTATTGCTATTTAAAAACAGAAATGCAATGATTTCCCAGTCATGCTGGATAAATACCCACTCGAAAAGGTAATCGAAAAGGAAAAAAAAAATGGATATAGAGGGAAAGAAAAAAGTGGGTCCGACATGACAAAGTTAATTTAAAATTAATCGTCGTTTACATTTTGTTAAATCACTACTTAAATCATAAATTCCGGCAATTTCTAAATCCGCCTTGTGATGCTGCGATAAACAAAACATTAACTAAGATTTGGTCGTTCCTTGGACCACCTTTCTTTGTGGCTTGGCTTCTAGATTTTCTTCATTGCGAAGTCAAATTTCTTTGTTTCAAAAGGAAAAGGACACTTCAGGCCCCTCCAAATCCTCTCTCACACCAACCCCCATTTGTTACAAGTCATGCTAATCCATTATTGGCATCTTTTTTTTTTCCATTTTTTTCCTAAAAGTCAAAGTTTGCCATGACGGGGGAAACAAAAGGAATTACAATAGAAATTATTAACTACATTAGAAGAAAATAGTAGCCGGAGTTTTCAGCCGCTACTATATGTGTCCTTGAAACCTTTCATATCTCCATTTTGCTAATAAACTACTCACGGGTTGGCACTTTCAAAGTCCAGGATTTTCCCCGATTTTTCCCCCTAGCAGTAGGGGATCTGAACCTAGATTTCTTGGTAAGACCCTCAAAACCTTACGCACCATGAAGTCACTGACCGATAGTTAAAAATGATTAGACACGACGATATCTTGTAAGAAGAACCTAAAAGGTCGTTGTCGCCACGAGACCCACCAACTCTGAGAATCAACCGCTCACCAATTTTGATATTCCTTGCCAACGACACCATCGAGAAAAGGAAGAGAACTTGAATATGGAAACTGATGGGTGGGGACGCGTACCTTTCATGATCTGGTGACCACGGATGCAGATCTCGCCGGCCTGGTGGCGCGGGAGCGAGGCCCCCGTCTCCGGGTCGACGATCTTCATCTCCGCGTTCCTCACGACGGTCCCGCACGCGCCCGACTTGATCTCAAACGGCTCCTTTGCAAATGCCAGGCACATTGCCAGCACCGGGCCCGCCTCCGTCATCCCATAGCCCTGCACATTTTTCCGCATATCGCACGGTCAAAAGACGATTACAAATAGTACTCGTAAAATCATTATCCTGTACACGGTTGGCGTAGAGAGTTTTTGTTTCTACTTCCCGTTTTGTTGCTTTATTTCTGTGAATGATATCAAGAAACGAAAAAATTAAGGAATTAGTTTTCTAAGTTGGCCCTCCTTGGCCTTATTAGAGCATATCAATGAGATAGATCTTATGGTAAATGTCCCAAGCGGGCAGTTTCTGGATGGTAATCAATAGGGGAGATGATTCTTGGGGTGGGGATGGACCGATTTATTTGGTAAGAGATCAATGACCGGTAACTGCCCCATTTATTTCCTCTCCCCATGTTTCTTTCCACTGTTCATCTCTGCTCTTGCCTTTGGAGATTTTCTTAAAGTGACAAAAGGGACAGAAAAGGCCATCAATGGACTTGCCCACTCAAGATCTAATCAATGGTGGGGGACTTTAGTGCACTTAATTTTCTTTCCCCTCCTCCCTTGGAACAAGGTAGATTCTCTTTGGACCTTGAAATCACGCTAGGGTAGATTGAAACCCCATCTCGAATTCACAACGTCTCTAGCGGGATCGAATACGATGTGCTCGCAATCCGCCCTGTCCATCGCATTGATGCGGGACAGAATTAAACTATTGCAGCCGGCTCTCTAGAATGCCGAAATTTCCTACCTAACGAGGGAGGAAAACATATGCTTAGGTAAAAATGGGTCCTACCCAATACAGGATAAGCACAAAACCACCAGAAAGCCTCGACTCCTAAAGCTTACACAACACGGTCAACACGCTTGTTGCCACTCGACCTTGTGGCCTGCCTCCTGTCACGACATGTCCGGTCGACCGAAAAATCGACCTCACGCGAAATTGAAGAAGAAGTAGAATCTACCTTCTTGTCTCATTTTGAGTAACTGGATCACTCGCGATCTCGAAGGATTTCAATCGCATGCCCAATTCAGAAATGAACTTCACCAATGAGCAAGATTATGTAAAAAACATAATGATCTTGCTCGATAATTAAGGATTCGAATCCAGCCCATTTACCATTTACGATGCTATCATTACTACGCATTGATAACCGTATTCCGTATAGCTATCCTAATCCGTCGGAAGCATTAAATCGACAGAAGAGAAGAGAGAGAATATTTCACCTGTCCGAGCTTGGCATTCGGCAGCTTGGCTCGCACGGTGTCCTCGAGCTCCTTCCCCATCGGGGCCGCACCCGACATGATGGTCCGGATCGACGACAGGTCGTACCGGTCCACCTCTGCGCTCTTGGCGATCGCCAGCACGATCGGCGGGACGATGGGCAGGATCGTCACCCGGTACCGCTGCACGAGCTCCATCAGCGCCACGATCTCGAACTTCTGCATGATCAGGATGGCGGCGCCGACACGGAGCGCGCAGAACATCACCGAGTTGAGGGAGTATATGTGGAACAACGGGAGCGTGCACAGGATCACGTCCTCCTTGTGGAAGTACAAGTTGGGGTTGTCTCCGTCGACCTGCTGCGCCACGCTGGTCACTTGACCCCTGTGCGTGAGCATCACCCCCTTGGGGAGCCCCGTCGTGCCCGACGAATAGGGGAGCGCCAAGACGTCGTCCGGCTTGACGTCCGCCGCGGGGGCGGCGTTCTCGTCCGCCTCCATCAATTCCGAGAAGTGCAGGCAGCCCTCCGGCACGGTATCGATGCACACGACCTTGACCCCGTTCTCCTCCGCGAACGGCCTCACCTTGTCGGCGTACGCGGCCTGCGTGATCACGACCTTGGCCCGGGAAGCCGAGGCCTGCTTGGCGATCTCGCCCGGGGTGTAGAACGGGTTCGCGGTCGTGCTGATGGCGCCCCGGTAGGACGCGCCGAGGAATGTGAACACGAACTCAGGGCAGTTCTGGAGGAGCAGCATGATCACGTCGCCCTGGCCGACGCCGAGCCCATTGAGGCCGGCTGAGATCCGGCGGGAGATCACCTCGACCTCGGCATAGGTGTAGGTCCGGCCGGTGGCCCCGTTGATGAGGCAGGGGCGGTCGGCGAACTCGGAGATATTCTCGAAGCAGTAGGCGTGGAGGGAGAGGTTGTCGGGGATGTAGATGTCGGGGAGCTTCGAGCGGAAGATGAACTCGCGGGGCTGCTCCGACGGCTTTGCCTCCATTGTCGTGGCGGGGCGGAGAATCGAGAGAGAGAGAGAGAGAGAGAGAGAGGGCTGATGATGAGAAGGTGGGCGTTTGGTGGTGGCGCCTTCGTCCCTTCCCTGAGGTTTGGTTTGAGTTTTGGTTGCGGGTAATATACACGAGCTGGTGGCGGGTAGGAGGAGCTGGTGGGAGCCGGGGTTCGATGGGGGGGCATTTCCGTCCTTTCGTATTGCCCCTGCCAGGGACGGCGGTGGAGAATTCCCCCCTGGGCTGTCCCTTTGGGCCGGGCCAATCGCGACCCGACACGTGCCGCCATGGGCTTAGCCTTGACGGGAGTTCGCGGGATGTCTCCGCTTGTCTTGTTGCGCACGTGGCGCCCTGCGATTGGAGGGAGGGGAGGGGAGATTGGGTCGTCTAGGGGCATCACCTACCACACCGGGGAAGGAGCCATCGGAGGTTGGTGAGGGACATTTGATTGGCATAAACAAAAGTCCATCGTTCTCTTTTCGTTTTCCCGTTTTTTGTTTTCTTGGTGCCCTTTCGGGATTATTTTAGTGCATGTCACTTTTGACCTTGGCCAGCAATGCTGCGCCACGTAGGATTTCACCTACCAAAGCGGGCCCTCCTTCCTGATTAAACGGCTCCCCCACATCGCCCGAGCTGGACATTCGAACGTGGCATCGAAATTATTCATGCTCCCTATCACCCGTGTTCTTCTCCATCAGTCAAATTCCACTAGTTAATTCTGATATATGTAAAAAGTGGCGCTGAAATACCCATGTCGTTTAGGCTCCACAATCTAATAGTTTCATTTCCAAAAGTAATAATAAATCCAATCATTATGTACACGTTCACTTTGAGCACCTAAATATTGTCAAGACCCATTAATCAATGTACAAAAATGAATCGGCCCGGCCATTCATCTCACATGGCTCGAGGTAGACATTTGAACATGGCATCGGAGCCAGATTCTATCCCTTTCCGTGCATGCCTCTACCTCATCGGTCAAATCCCACATGCCACACTTTGATTTGGCCTCCATGTTAGAGAGAGAGCGTTGAAATTTATCCATGTTGTTTGGACCAAATAATTTAAAACACTCACATTTTCTTTCATTTTCAAAAAGACTAAGTCCAATTTTTATTTACGCATTTACTTATTGTACATAAATATCGTTGAGAATCATTAATCACTGTACAAAAATAATCGGCCCCGATCGGACCCACAAATCTTATCTCCTCAACATCTTTTTTTTTTTTTTTTTTTTCCAAACTTACCGACGAGATCTCATGGAGAGACACATGACGCGTGAGCGCGTCAGTCGGACACGTGGTGCAGTGATTCTGCCAAGTGGGAACGAGCTCGGCTTCGGACAAAACGGCAAGATGTTCAGACACCGGCCAACGGCGTCGCGCCACGTCGGACCTCACCTACCCGACTGACCGAGACGGGCGGTGTGGGGGCCATGGTGGAAAGGGACGCGCCATGCGGCATTCACCTACCACAACCGCGAACGCGATAACGTGCTCTTTTGTTTGCCTTTGCTGGGTGACGCTTTCAGTGACGTAATTTTAGACCTAGTTTTACTCGGTTTAGGAAAAAGATCGTTTTTTTTTTATAAAAAAAAATATTGGAATTTTTCTGATAATGAGCTCTATAAATGGGTTCTTATTTTAGCACCATTCCACTCGTTTTGACTTGCATGTCTTTATGAGTGTAAATTTTTTGGTGCCGAGCTCCTTTACTTGTAAATTGTGTGGTAAAAAATCAATATATTAATTACCTTACCAAAATCATTGTATGATAACGTGCTTTTTTGTTTGCTTTGCTTGTGTGACACATTCATTGACGTGGATTGAGACCTAGTTATACTTGGTTAAAAAATCTTCTTCTTTTAATTTTGAAATTTTTCTCTGTGATTTGGAGCTACTTTTAGTGGGATAGGTGTGTCTAAGTTTGGTGGCGAGGTGAAATGGGGGAATAAGTGATGCCACATTTTCCTAATGGCCACCAACCCGAAGACTTTGACCAATTGCCACCAACCTATGAGACTATTTGACAAGGTAAACCGTTTACCTAAGCAAAAGTGGGGTGAACTTCATTGATTATCTCTCTAGATTCTTTATGATTTGTTCCGGTTAGGTCACTGAATTTCAAGCTCATCCTGCGCGTTAAAATTTTCTGGGTACTCAGTTCGCTGCTTATGCGAGGGCGTTGGCGATGTCCTTTTGTATCGAGGTTTGACTGAGCTCCGCATTCGTTGGAATGCGTATGTGCCATTGATTTACCCACATTCAGTCTGTGGTTTCGCGACACGGCTAGGGATTTGGAAGGAGATGTTCGAAACGCTAGGGCAGCAAAATGTTCGGAAGGCAAATAAATAAAGCCAGACTTAAATGCAATAGAGGTGTATCTAAACTACTTTTCTTTTTCTTTTTTTTATTTTTTGGGCTAGTGAGGTGTGTCTAAACTCAAAAGGCCAATTTTGAAGTTGATTGGAGGTTAGAAGCAACGGTGGCCGGAGGAGAGCCGGTGAAATTCGTCGACTCCAGCCTGGGTGTTTGATGCTATTTTTATCAAATGATGTCTATTATTTATTTTTTTTCATACAATAATGAGTTTGTAGGGAATAAACTCATAAACCCCTCAATTCCAGTAGTGGGGATCACGCCCCACCTCCCTATGTTGTGTCAAAACGGTGGCCACTAGGGTCTGGTGGTTTCTGTATTAATTTATAGAGAAATTATTAATAAAGTTATAAACTTATTGGATATATTTTAGTTCAATTCTAAATTTTTTAATTTGATCAATTTAATCATAAAATTTTAATCAATTTGCCAATTGAATTTTTCCAATCAATTTTGGCTAGAAATCTCTAATGCGAACGTGGCATTTACTAATGCCGATATGACAACTTTTGCAATTTTTAAAAAAATTTGAATTTTTTTTCTTTTTCTTTTTGCATGTTAGCCTACAAGGGCCAACAAGCCCCTGTTGGTCACTAGCCCTCGCACGATCTAGGCAAAGTTGTGGCCCTAGGGACTGGGCAATGGCCACCAAATTTGGGCGAGGCCTCCGTGGCTGGCTAGGCCTCACCTAGGGCCATTGCGGCTGGCAAGGGCCCTTGCCCCATAACCGGCATGCCTGACATAATGGGAAAAAAAGGAAAAGAGAAAATAAAAATAAAAAATCAACAATTTTAAAAATTCAAAAAAATATAAAATTATCCACATCAATATTAGTCATGTCACATCGGAAGATTGGCATCATGCATGTGATTTCTGGTCAATATTGGCTAGAATGACTCAATTGATAAATTGTCAAAAAGTTTGGGACTAAATTTTTAAATTGAATATTTTAGATCTGAATTGACACCTTTGCAATAAATTTAGAAGTCGGTAAATTCTGTGATGTTGATGATGAAGCTGGAACTAAGGAAACTCTCGAGGATAGGATAGAGGCACACGCTGATCAAAGTAAGAAGCGCAAACTCCAGGAGCCCGTTGTTATCCAAAAGCAAACGCCAATAAAGAAGATACCTGCCTGACTACCCCCCAAGAGTGGAAAGAGCAAAGGCTCAGGAGGAGATTCTGATATTGAAGGATGCTGAGAAGGATGAACCTACGAATGTCGAGCTTCAGACGGAGATAAAAAAAGTTAAGGGCCTTGATCGAGTCACTTTGGATGGCTTTGGGCGTCACCTGTTTCGACTTGAACAAGCTGTCCAGTCCTTCAAATGCTATGACCCGCTTAGCCTGTACATTGATCCTTCCTTAGCTGCCAGATCTACTCCTTCCTCTCATCAAAAGAAGAAAGTTAGGAAAGAATGAACTCTTATTGCTGTTTCTATTATCTGCTGGTTTGCTGGTGTTTATTTTTGCGATCTCTATCAGGGGATGTATGATGCTATCAGTGTTATGGAACTTCTGTTTGTGCTTACTTGTTTCTATCTTTTTCTATGGTAAAAATGGGGGGGAAATAAATGCATATGTGCTGTCGCGCTTTCGACAAATCTATGCAGAATTATGCTGATGATTCGAACAAGCATTTGGAGATGTTAATCAACGTAAGAAAGGGAGAGAAATATTGAGAAATGATAGAGATTTTTAAATAGATTAAATCAATTGATTGTTAGGATTTGTGGCACAATCAAAAAAGAAAACAAAGTTTAAAAGAGAAAAAGAGAATTAAAGACACAATGATTTTTAAAAAGATTAAATTAGAGTTACGTCTAGTCGAGGATTCCATTATAATTTGCACCCTACACTTAAGAGAATTAAAAATGCAAGGTTTTATTCTAGTTCACCCTTAAACTAGAGCTACGTCCAATTGAGAATTTTATTATAATTAGCACCCCACATTTAAGAGAAAGATAATATATACATATCCGGTAAGTATTCATGGGCTTAAACCCAAACTATCAATAAAATACGGGCTTGAACTATAAAAACCCTTTGGCGTCATGGGGACACTACGCTACACCTTGTGCCATCTATTGATAGGGAGTATAAATCATACCCCAACATTGATGGTATGTTTTTCAGGCTCTTATAGTTAATATCCCTAATTCCTAAAATCTACTCTGAATAGAAGCAAATGCATTGACAATATTGTTCTCTTATGCTTCCACCAATTGTCTCGAGTTATTCCTCGATAATATTAGTATTTGGAGATAGTATCATTCTTCTGTTTAATATCAGTCTTATTTGAAACCATTGAGCAAACTTTTAAGTTCAATTGCAATCTCAAATCAAACTATTTGTTAATTTATCTGACAATTGCATAAAACTTTTGTCATCATAAAAAATGGGATGATATTGGAAAAACCTCCCTACGTTATTTTGATGATACCAAAATTATCTATATTTTTAATGTTTATTTGAAAATTGCAGATGTTTTTTCATAATCAATTCATGATGATAATATCAGGAAGACTGTGATTGCATCATAAATTTCCAAAGGACGTCTACAAAGTGTGAAGACCTTGATAAATGGAGAACGAGTCTAATAGAATGAGGTGTTCATTAAATACTTGTGGGGGGGACCATAAGAAGGGGAACATCTAAGGAGAGTCTTGATTGTTGATATACTCAAAGAAGATCAATGAATAGCAAATCACGAGTCAATTTCCAAAGAATGGATTGGACAGTAACATCGAGTTGCGAATAAAGGCATGTCATATCTGCATCTCAATTAATCATTAAACTAAAAGACAATAGCCGCTAACGATATTTGGAAATTTATTGCGAGATTGCAGTTGAGTCACAATAATTTTTGCCAACTCATTCAAACAATCGGAGAAACAAGTATTTGAAAGTGGCAGCAGGTTCATTTTTGGGGACCTTACTTTTACTTGGAGGAACATACTGTATGGGTAGCCTGGACCTCAACGATTACTCCTATCAACACCCAACCGCTACTTGATCCGTCTGAAGACTCTTCAACGGTTAGATTGGAAGTGGAACGTCCATAAAAGAGGATTGAAGCAAGCTCAAGGGGGGTGGCGGAAATTGAGAAAGCTTGCATTTTGTTATTATCGACTTCTCTCTCGTGTAATAGTGTGCTATTTATGTGTTTGTGACAGTGTGGTAAAAGAAGTGTACAAATGCAAAAGTAGGGCTGGTAAGTTGATAGTGGGATCTATCTTCGGGTTGAAGCAGCACTCGCTACTTTACAACATCTCTTGAGATTGCCAGTGGATTACACGCTGAGTTGAGGCTATTAGTGACAGAGAATGGATGTAACCTTAATTATAAGCCGAACCACTATATATTTATGTGCAATATCTTCTATCTGTTTATTTTTGTAAGTATCTATTTGATAGAAAGATCATGCATATGATATTATGAATCTATTTCCATGTCTATCAAAGTTAAACTTGAAGTATTCCGTGAAAATTTGTCACGGTTCTTTTAAACAACCTATTCACTCACTCCCTCTCTAGATTGTATTATTGGCCTCAACAATGTTACCTTGCAATTAGTGGTCGATGCACCTAAGAGTGATGATGTGATAGAGTTAACCAAGTTTTGAGGACAAAGGCGAAAGTGACGTGTGCTTTAAAATGTTTAATTTACTTTTATGACTAGGCGACATGAAGGCAAAAGAAGAAGAATGGTTATGTCAATAAACTTCATTCATATGTCATGCTATCAATTTGATGGAATAATCCTCAATTTCCTTTTTCCTCACCAAAGAATATTACCTAAAACCGCATTTGGTAAATGAAATCATTTCTAATGGCGCTTATATTGGTGTCGCGGACAAAAACGGTCATCACATATATTTTAGCAATGTGACCAGTATAATTAACTGCATCAATAACCCTAAAAATAATTTATCTAACAATTTTGTCAGTCATGAAGATACACTTAAAATCACTACTTTGACTTAAAGAAATAATAATTTCCGTATAATATAGAGATAGCACTCGTAGTTTATAATTTCAAGGGTTGTCGTATCGATTTACACACAGTCGCACAAAAGATTTGAGTAAATGACTAAGAGCTTCCCAAGCTTTGCTAAAATGCAAAAGCTAATGAATTGGAAATAACTGTCCCAACATGATTCTCTCAAAAAAGAAAATCTCTAGATCAAAAAAGAGACAATTTTAAGTGCATAAGAGTGCTTGTTTCGCGAAAAGTGAATGTTTTGAAAAATGTTTTCATAAAAATAATTACTTGTATTGCCTGCAAAAATGAATAAATAAGAAAAATTCACCATCCACACAAATTATGATACATAAATTGTTATCAATAACAAAACTATTTTTTGTTGACTAAATATTTCAAATGATACAAGTGATTATTTTTACGAAAATGTTCTCTATTTTTTTTTTTATCGCAAAACAAATAGATTTTAAGCTATACTGTGTCGGATGGTGGAATTCAGATTCCAACATTGGAGAATGGTGTAATGACGCTTTTAATACATGACAATGAAATAGACAGAATCTCGGGCTTGTTTAATAAATCTGAAATATAAGTTTTAGGAAAAAAATTGGTCTGGTCATATCGTATTATATATCTATTTTATAAACCATTATGTGTACTAATGTACTATGCATAGGTTGCAAAATCCCGTCTCTTACTCACGCGTCCCCAATCCCGCCCCCATGAGAAGGTGGGAAATCGAACTCTTCACCTCGCCCTTCCCAAATGGAAAGGGTAGCCACGAGGCAAGTGTTATAAAATTTAGTTACTAAATTTTAGGTGTTGATAATTTTAAGTGCTAAAAATAGAACTTACAAATTGTTCATTAATAATTGAAAATTGATGATGGAATATCATGGATTTCTTGCCATGCATGGAATTGCGTCCACTACTGATATGTTTTAGCAATTTAATTAGTAAGATTTTAATTGCTATCAATCACTTTTTTTACTTAGGCTCCGTTCGTTTCACGGAAAATAATTTATGGGAAAACGTTTTCTGGATTTTCCGGCGTTCGTTTCATGGAAAATGAATTCCTGGAGAAAAATGTTTTCCATGAAAGGAAAAAAAATCTTCCAAATTAGGGGAAAATGTTTTCCACTTTTGAAAAGTAGAAAACATTTTCCTCACTTGATTTCTCTTATCTCACACCTCTACAAATCATCACTTTCTCCTCCTCTTTCTTCTTCTCCTTTTCTTTTTTATTCGAATTATTTTTATTTTCCTTTCCTTTTTTATTTCTTTTTATTTATTTTCTTTTTCTTTTTCTTTTTAATTCGAATTATTTTTTTTTAGTTGTCAGCCATCACCGGGTGAACCTCAAGCTCGTTGATCTCAAGCTTGTGCTCGTCGATTCGGCGAGTCTCGAGCTTAACGCTTGCACTCGCCAATTTGGTGAGCAGAAAATATTTTCCTTACCGAACACCGGAAAATATTTTCCGAAACATTTTCAGGTTTTAACCGAACACTTGAAAATATTGTCATTTTCCTGGAAAATGACTTCTAAAAAAATATTTTCTGGAAATGGCTCATTTTCCGCGAAATGAACGGACCATTAATGAATCAAGTAATCCTCTCCTCACTTACTGCCATTAAGTTACTGTTTGACTTAATTGAATTTTTAAGTCATTGTCAAATACGGTAATCAAATAATCTCAATCTCATTAAGTGCTGATTTAAAAGAAAAAATAGCACTTAATTATGTTATTGGTAGAATAGTCAAGTTAGTTGTTAACCAGTCCCCTGAGCATCTTACTTTCAACATGGAATATAAATCTCTCATCAACCACTTCTTTTTCTAACCTAATTTGCATCCCTATGGTCCACACAAATTTAAATACTTTTTTTCATTTTGTAACCAGGCATTTCTCTTTTGCCAATACATAATATATATAAATTCAATAGTTTACTATTTTAGATTATTGGACAGTTGTCACACAATTTCTATAAAAGGTTGAATTTTTCAATGCCACGGCCACTCCAACCCCTCGTTAGACATTTCTAAGTTTAAGAAAATTCATCATTGGTTAGACTGGATTTGCTTATTGTTACATCAATCCATCATTTTTCAATACATTCTTTGGATTCACACGCTTTAAGCTTAATGGTGAAAGCAGACTGGCCAACAGAAAGAAAAGGTCAATGGTGCATCAATACACATTTCCTTTAACTTTGCATAAAGTATAAGAATAAAAGAATGTCTGCTTTTTTCTCCTAATTGAAAACTTCTAATATGTGTTGTCATTTCAATATCTCTAATTATATTATGCTGAGTACCAACTGATTAGGATTAGAAGCCACTATGGAGCATGACACGGTCTTTGTCCACGCTGATTAGACGACGACAACCATGAAATTATCTGGGGATTGCTTGAGATCTTGATTGTGTCAACAGTTCCATATTGCAAATAAAAAAATAGGGAAGATGGTGGAAATTAGGTGGGTTTGACTGCGTCATATTATGAAGATCACAAGAAAAGACCGGCAGAGATGGAATGTATGAATGTCGGACGAGATTGTTAGAATTAGTAGTTACATTAAATTTTTAGAAATATGCAAGTATACATTTATAGCAATGGATAACTCACGATAGCTGCTGAGCTTGCAACAACTTTGATAATATTATTAGAGGCATTATATATATAATGGTGGAGTGGTTATACATCGTGGATTTATTACTATAGAAAACTGATGTGACCGAATTTATTAGTAATTAATTTGTAGTTTTTGGTTTTAAATAATGATTAATTTAATGCGAAAGCAACACACTCAAGGTCGTGCGTTTGGTTCAGTATTTCCAATGGGCTTTCAACCCCAAAAACCCCTTGAGAAAATGCTGGACCATTTGGTTCACTTTAAAGTTGGCTTTGAGCTTTCAACTTGCCTTCAAAATGCTTGCCAAAGCTAGTAGAGACTAGCTTTGGGCTTGCAGATTCCGTCAAATGTTGAAATTATTTTTTCTCTTCCAAAATTATCCTCATTAATTCTTCATATTTCCTATTTTGCCCCTTTTATTTTTTTTTATTTTTAATTGAAAATAGAAGGTAGCCCTTCGCCGGACCGGCGAAGGGCTACGCCACGAGTCACTCGACCGCAAGCGGCTCGCCCGGTCTTGCGAGGGTTGCGCGACACCGACCGGCAGCGTGACCCGCGAGACCTAGGCGAGGGCCGCCCGCAACCCAAGAGACCGTGAGACCGCTTGGGTCGCATGGCCCTTGGGTCGAGCGGCCCTCGGCTGGGTCGTGCGGCCCTTGGGTCAAGCGGCCGTCGGTTGGGTTGCGCGACCCTCATCGAAGGTCGCCCAACCTCGAGCAACCTCAGCCGACAGCCGCCGGCGCCAGATCTGGCTTGCCGGCGGCCGTAGCCCTTCACCGGTCTGGCAAAAGGTTTAGTCCAATTTAAAATATAAATAATAAATAAATAAATATATATTATACCTATTAAAGCCCATTGCGAAAGTTTTCTTTACCAAGCGCATATTCAACTCGAAGTCCATTTACAAAAAAATTTAACCAAACACAATTGCATTTCCCCAAGTAGCTTTGGACTTTCGGCATTTGCATTGAATTCAAAGCCTATTGCAAATGCTGAACCAAACGCATTGGTCGCGTCTCATACGTTTGAACATAATATGTATTTCGTGATTTTAAATAATATTTCATGTCATATGGTCCTTTACATGCTTAGCTCATTCTGATAATTGGACAATCAAAGATTACGATCTTCTTATTTTACCCAAGAAAAGGGAGAAAAAGGATAATTATGGTGAGAATCCTAAACTGTCATGATAATGCATTTGAATTCACTGACTTTCTTTTCGTGCATTTAAATCCTAAACTTGACACAGTCCTTTCATAAATTCCCCTAGCCTTTCTTGCTTAGAAAATCCATCTGGCATCTCTTTTATTATTAATTTTTGTGCGAATGAGGCTAATGTGGCGTCAAATCGGTATCACATTAGAACAAACTAAAAAGGGATTGAAATCGAGAAAAGAACAAATAGAGATGAAGGGGTGAGGGGCAGAACAATGGTCCTTTCATCCCAGGCAAAGGCTGACCACCCTCACCTCAATCTTGGTGAGAGTCGCCAACCCTTCCCAACGACAGCAACGTTGTCGCTGTCCCTTGTTCAGACTCTCATCCTGAAACTTTCCTTTTATTTTCATTTTTTTATAATTTTCACATGTACTCTCTTCATCTTGATTTTTTCAATTTGAATTATTTTTATTTTTAAAATTTTTTATGATGAAACGTAAACAACGTTGCTTTTCTGTTCAAAAATTGAAAATAGGGTCATTCAAGAATAAGAAATTGACATTTTGATTTGGATTATATCTCGATGAAACAATCCATCAACAAGAATTTTATTTGATAAGCTTAATGGAATATTAGTGCACGGGAAAGGAACAAAACCAAGATTCATCTTTTATTAAAAGTGGAAGGAAAAATAAAAAACACTTCATTTAGAATTTCAAAAATTAGATCAAAAAAGGGCAGTGATATGGAAAAAAAGAAAGAAAGAGAGCTGGAATCTACATATTGATTTTTTTTTTTAATCACTCAAGTCTATTGAAGTTGCAAATTTTTTAAGACCTAAACGGATGAAGTAAAATTTAAAACTCAAGTACATGCATGCTTTTGGGTTTCGCGCTAGAACCCTCAAAAAATTAGATTGAGCATAAGCATGTCCCCACCTGAGTCCAGCTCCCTTTATTCCTGAGACCTTATGATTTGAAGTCTAAGAACGCGTTTGGTAATGATTTTGTTCCTAGAAATAATTTTTTTTTTTTATCAAAAATGATTTTCTGATTCTATTCCCGATAATAATTTCTAAGTAAAAGAACGCGCTTGATAACTGTTCAAAATTTTATTCCTATGATAGAATTGCGTTTGGTAAGATTCTTAAAATTTTTAATACTTTTATTATATTTTTATTATTTTTCTCTTTTTCTTTTTTTTGGGGGAGGGGGCGAGGCCGAGCCTCGCCGTGGTTGTGCGAGGCTCGGTCTCGCCTTGGTTGGGTGAGGTTGACCTCATCCAAATCTAGTGAGGTTGAGCTCTCCCAACCAATGGCAAGGCTCATTCTCGTTGGGCCACTACTAGGCGACGCCGACCTAGAGGTGGCCTAGCTAGGCGAGCTTGGCCTCACCAAATTTGACGCCGACCTGGAGGTGGCCTGGCAAGGCCCAACCTCGCTAGTGGCTAGGCGAGCTTGGCCTCACCAGATTTGGACAAGGTTGACCTCACCTAGCCTAGCCACGGTGAGGCTCGGGCCGACAAGGTCGTCGGCCCTCGTCCAAGGCCAGCGACAGGCCAAAAGGAAGAATAAGAAAAAGGGAAGAGAAGAAGAGAAAAGAGAAGCAAAGAGAAGGGAAAAGAAAAGAAAAAAATTGGAATTGATTTTAGGAATTGTTCTCTAGAACAAGAAGCAGCTCTTTTCCAACTTCTAGATTTTATTCCAAATCTATTTCTAGGAACAAAAAAACTTATTTTTGTTCTCGAGACCAAAAAATTTATCAAATGGATTTCTATTCTTTGTTTGCTTTTGAGAACAAAAGAACATAATCAATTGTTTTCGGGAGTGTTATCAAACAAGCCCTAAGAGTATAATTGTCAAAGCATTTAACTCAAAAAATTTCCCTATTTGGATGACATTGAATTTGAGACTTTGTTATAAAGGATTTTTTTGTATTCCATCTGTAGCTTAGGAAACTCTTATAGAGTTGCCTAGACAAAAGAGTTTCCTACACTTTTTAGAAAAATGTCCAATCAATCCTAAATCTATAAATATGCATGTCAATTTATTCCTAAATTTTTCAATTTTGCTAATTTAATCCTAAACATTTCTACAAAATTCCAATATATTCATCCCAACCAATTTTTTGCCAAAAGTAACTAACTTTGCAGTGCGCCACTTAGAATAGCCAACAATGATTAAACTATCACATCAACAATTTTTTTCAAAAATTAATGAAAATGACTATATTGGAATTTCGCATAAAGGTTTAGATTAAATAAATAAAATTGAGAAGTTAAAATTGAATTGACATCCATATATTAGATTTAATATTGATTGGATATTTTGTCTTGCACCTATTTGTAGACTTGTTCTCAGAGCTTCTTTTGGATTTTGAAGTTTGTCCATAAAACCTGACATATTAATCTTTGCCCCAGTGGCCACCCTTCCAATTTGGAAGGGGGAGGTGAGGGGTTTGAATCCCCACTTTCTCAAGGGGGTTAGGGTGAGAAAGAATTAGTTTCAGGAGTGGATTTCGACTCTCACGCCTTGCAATGAGGTAAGGGCAAAAGTCTAAGAGTGAGACTTAGAGTAGGAATAGAGTAGGACCGACAAAAAAAAAAAAAAAATCTTTACTAACAATTAATTAGCTTGACCTAATCTTGATTTTTTTTTAATTATACGATTTTTTATATATTGGCAATTTTGAGAGTAACGTTAGCTTTGCATGGCATCGACCATATCAAGAAATATATTGGCTTTATAATTTTGTGACGTTATCGAAATTATGCCATCAAGTTGTGATTGGCACAATTTGGCCAATAGGAGATTTGCCATGTACTATATCGATATTAGCCATTTGTAAAGATGCCAACATAGAAAAGTAGAGGCAATTAAGCCATAATCCTAGAATCTCGGAAAGCGGGGATCATGGCCAAACACATGGCACAGGCTGTTGGTGTATGCGTAGTAGAAACGTTCGGCTTACACCTGCCAGAAGCAGTAGGCAGGATGTTGAATGGTTGGAAGGCTAAGAAAAATGGCAGAAATGATTACTTTCTAGTCAAGCACGTGGTAGGAGGGGATTAGCATGTGGTAAAAGTAAATAGCATGAATACCAAACCTGTGACTACAAGTTGAAACCACGAAGATATCACCCCTATCTCCCGTGACTCTTCATGTTTTTGGTCATAAGGCTGTTCAGTTTCCAACGGAAGTTGTTTCGACACACATATTAAAGTTTATTTATTACTATATATTTAGACATGTCTTTTCATATACTTAAGGTATGTCAAAAGTTGTGTTTTAAGCCTACATATAAACAAATCTTGTAATCGTTTTAAATAATGGAGAGTGAAAAGATTTTTCAGCAAGTAGTATATTCATCTCCTTCCTTAAAGAGATTCTCTTGTGAGTGTTATTAGAGCTGTGCGATTCTGATATTCAATAAACCAATGCGTGGGGCCATGTTCAAAATGAGGGGAACACGTCCAAAAAAAAGAAGGTGGCTCATCCAAATCATGGGAATAGGTGCTAGGACATAGATTCCAGAGACCCATTCCTAAAAAAAAGATGCCTTCATAAAAAAGGAGGACACTCACCCTCAACCAAATAATAAAATTGTACCTACTTTATTCATGTTTTTCTTCCTTCTTTTGTTTTCTTGGTCAGATTCTCATTCTTGTCGATTTGATACGAGCTTATGCCGTTAGTATTTTTAGCTCTAACTTAACCATAAGTTGGGCTTGTATTTCTTTCTCAGCTGCAAATCGTCTTATTGATAATGCAAGACTGCACGTTTCACATATTTGCCCATTTCAAGCTTAGTTCTTACAGAGGAGTCTTTCTCAAGAAGGCTGGCATTTATTTGGCGAATTTTGGGAAAAAGCCCCTGTTGATAGGGAAACATCACAAGCTTGGCCATAGTTTAAGGATGTTATATCCATCTCATGATCAATTGCCTCAGATTCGAGCAAATTATGTAACTTATAGCAAGCTCTTGATTTCAAATTATCCAATTAGTACTATGCCCTCTAGTCAGAATTCTCCGACATGTCATATCTTCCCAACGGAAAAGAATGCTCACTGTGAACTGCAAGATGAAAAGCTAAAGGAAAAGCAACATATAACAAAAGCGAAGGAGAAATGTTTATCATCCAATATAAACAAGCCAAGGAAATTGATCGATCCAAGATTTAAAAAAAAAAAAAAAAAAAAAGTGCTTGTCGAAGTTCAACTCCAAAACCACCGGGTTTATCCCAGTGGCCACCATTTTAACATGGAAGAGGAATGTGAGTGGTTCGAATCCCCACCTTCTCAGGTGGGGTTGGGATGGGGACGAATTAGTTTTAGGTGTGGGTTTCGACTCCCACACCCTGCGATGAGGCAGGACAAAAGTCTGAGAGTGAGTGTTAGCATAGGCGTAGAGTAGGACCGACAAAAAAAAAAAAAAAAGTTCAACTCCAACGGAAACAACAAGAGAGCCTTTCTTAAACCAAAAGTTATGTAATTGGCTTGTTTGGCTTTTTGATCTAATTTTTAAATTGACATAGAAACGAAGGGAAAAAGGGGAAGACGCACTAAACGAAAAGGAAAAGAGGATGGCGCACTTAACGTGAAAGCAACGAAAGAGGAGAATGAAATGAAAGGATGAAAGAGAGACACCAAAGAAAGGACAAAGGGACAAAGTTGGCTAATCTTGGATGTGGAACCAGGTGGGGTAATTTCTTGCAATGTGGAAAATCTATGGCCAACCTAATCCAACATTAATGAAGAAAAAGAAGTGATGCCGAAGAGAAAAAATTCCAGAGGAGTGAGTGAGAAGAAAAGGTCAGTCAAATGAATATGCACAAGGACAATAACAGCAAAAGTCCTATAATATGTAGTGCTCGTGCAAAATTTTCATTTCTTGTATTTAGTTCCTAAAACTTTGGAAAATCGATGCGCTCATTCTTTCATAAACTCCATCGGTTTCTATGGATGGAACATGTTTCATGCCTTTCGCTTTAGTTATTTTTTTCTAGCTTAGGTGGCTCTTTTTTAATCATCTTACCGGTCCTTGAACATTAAAAGATATCATTCTGTGACCCTGTATAAAAAAATTCAAAAGATAATTAAAGGTTGAAAATAAAAACCAAATTTGATTAAAAAAACCCAAAAATGGAGAGAGAGAGAGATGGTTGAAGAGATGGTGGCGACCATGCCCCTACCTTAACACGGGTAAGATGATCGCCCTTGCTTGGTCGTGGCAACTGGCAAGGGCTATTAGTCCTCACCACGACCCCGGCGAGGTTGCCAACCCACTTGCCTTCAGAGAGGCAGCAACGGGCGCTGCCTCAGCAGTCCCTGCCCTACAATGATATTTTCTTTCACATTTTTTTCTTCAGATTTTTAATCCATTTCTTCAATTCGCTAAACTTATCTTAAATATATTTTGTATTCTTTACGTGGCACTACGTAAGATTTTTTTTTTTTTTTGGTTTCGAAAGAGGCCTGTAACAACTTTAATGGCCATATGGGATTAAAAAGTAATAAAAAAAAAAGTCGAGTGACATTTTCCGTCCATTGAGTCAAGAAACTCAAATGTATTGAAGTTGTAAGTATTTTAAGAAAACTCACTAAATGAAAGTTTTGGAATTTAAGTGCATTATCACGAAAGTGCATTATCATGATATATATATGGACTAAGGTCTTAGTAAGTTTTAACGGATAAATTTCCAGTACTATTCAATGAAGCTATGGCAAATTAGAAGCGACATTTGGAAACACTAGCAATGCTTTTCGGCCTAAACCACTAATTATATTTAATTGAACCAATCTCAACCAATTCAACCTGTCCACTTGTCAAAATAAAAAGAGCCCAAAACTTAGCTAAGGAGTAGCCAAGGTAAAGGCTTAAGCCTATACATACATATACATGATTATTATTCTTATATATATATTATCATAATTTAACATTTTGTTACGGATTTATAAGTGAAGGAATTTAATTGGGATTAAGCAATTTAAGAGATTAAATGGTGAGAATTTTTTATTTTTTGAAATTCTATAAGCTCGAAATAGTGCTTAGGTGGTGAAGTAAGAGATATTTGGTTCTTAAAGATATATTGATAGTCCAATTGGGTATTTTTCTTCAATACTTAAAACTAATCACACTCCACTGCTTTTTAAAAGGAGGAAATTGTCCGATTAGCCTAAACCTAATGAACAAATACCCGGTGATTTTCAGCAAAAATTGGTTGGAAAAACTATACTAGAATTTTGCGAAAATTTTAGGATTAAATTAGCAAAATTTGAAAATTTTTATATTTAATTGGTATTAGTACAATAGGTCTATAATTGATGGGTTAATACCACGAAAACTCCAAACTAATATACTTATGACAACTTTACCCCAAATTAATATTTAGGTTACCAAAAACCTCAAACTCATATACCTGTGATAAATTTACCAAACTTGATATGGATTCCACATGGATTTGCCATTATTGCATATTTATCCGAGTTAACAATTTCATTGAAAAATTTGACAGAAGCAAATATGACACAATTGTACTAATTTGAGGTTTTTGATAACTTAAAAATTAGTTTATGGTAAATTTTGTCATAGGTATTTGAGATTTCTGGTGACCCAGAAATTATTTTAAGATAAATTTGTCACAAGTATATCAATTTGGAATTATTCATGGTATTAACCCATGATTAGGTGAATCTCTTTTTTTAAAATTCATCGTAAATTATGTGTAAGTGGACTCGTGCACTTACTAATTATTTATGTTGTGATTATGGTCTGTACCTATGTAACTGAAATGCGACCCGAAATTAGTGATGAAATGTTAATTATAAACACTGTTGTCCACTAAGAAAAAGTTTATACAGAGAAACACCCATCAAACAGCTTCATTAAATTAATTAATAAAAAGAAGTTGATCGTGAAATTACTTTTGACCTTTCCATTTCTTGTCTACGAAATAATAGCGCTGAATATTGCACATGCATACCGGGTGCAATGTAAATGAAGTCGATTCATAATCATCGAACATGGTTATATAACTTTTTTTTTTTTTTTGCATCGGTATATAACTAATATGACTCGATGGGAAAAGGACAGCAAAAGTATTATAATATTTGTGTGGGACTCATTTGAGTGCTATAACTTCTTTCAATCACTTAGCTACCACATTAGTCAAAAATTGTTCACTTGAATGCCGTTGGCAAGTCATGTAGCCCAAAACCCGATGTGGCATCAATGTAAATAAACATTGACATTTAAGTTATTGGAAAAAAATAAAGAAAATGACACAAATAATTCCTGAACTTTGACCTAATATGCAATATGATTTTTGAATTTTTAATTTGTTCAATGTAGTCCTTGAACATTAGTCCAATGTACAATATCGTCTATAAACTTTCAATTTGTTTGATGTAGTCCTTCAACTTCTAATATTTCAATTTAGTCCTTGGACTATATAAAGATATTCAATGTTCAGGGACTATATTAAATGTTTTCATAAAGTCAAGGGACTAACTTGAATAAGTACAAAAAGTCTAGGGACTGCATTGTTATAAATTGAAAGTTCAGGAATGACATTAAATATTAGATTAAAGTTCATGGACCACATGGAACAAATTAAAAGTTTAGAAAATGCATTACACGTTGATCCAAAATTAAGGGATTAATTATGTTATTATCTAAAAAAAATAGTTTTAACAATTTAAGTGAGCACTTTGGCATTTGTGGTGTCCTTTTCTCGCAAAACTCTACTGTTACTCCAAATAAATACTCACTAAGAAATAAACAAATTCTACAATTAACACCAAATGGAAAAACAAATCTATAATCAACAGAATTCCGGAAACAGGGAAAAAAAAACATCTTCTTAATTTACCCGAAAATATAGATAACAATCCCAGACCTGTTAATCTGAAGCTTAGATCAAATACCATCTCACAGCTCAAAAACCATCAAGGAGACATGGGGCCAAAACTATTTGCCCTGCAATATCTGAGCTGAAGAGAGATCTGCCTCTCCATCCGAAGCTGCCGATGGAAGTTTGAGATGAACATGTCCGCTCTCTTGTCGATGTCATCCTCCGATGACAACAGGCAGCTCATCGTCCTTTGGAGCTCCTGGCGAGAGCCTGAGCTCTCGGATACAGAGCCGCCGTTGTCTGTGCAACCCGTCAGCCCAGGCCGGTCATTGAAGCTCAAGCGGCGCCGCTGCCAGTTCTTGCCTGAAGTGTTGGCGATCATCAACACGAGGCGCCACCGGCGGAAGTTCAAGAGGAGTCTCGCCTTATTCACGGCCCTCTTGAGGCGACTCAGCACAGGCCAATTGTCCATGTTCATCATTGAAGGAGAGAGAGGGGGAGAGAGAATTTTTTTCTCTGAATGATTTGATGAAATGGGTAAGGAGTGGGGTGGGGTCAACGAGATTGGTGCATTTTTCTGTAGTTGGACATTCCCGCACAACGTTGACGACTACTATAAAAGAGATTGCCACTCTGGTCAACGATGAGCCGAGAAATGTCTAGTGATATCAATGCGTTACGGAGAGATTTATGTGACGCGCATTTACCTGGTCGGTCATCATCAATTGTGCCCAAGAAATCTAAAAGCATCCCACAAAAAGAGAGAGATCTTATTATAAGTAGAGAACGAGGGTGCTTGAGTAATTTATCACCTTATTAGTCATCGCCAACTACATAAAAGTGTGCCCAAATAATCTGAAAACATCCACACGAGAGAACCTATTATGGCCGAAACATCACGGCCACATATACAGCAAGTACCCGAAAAACCGAAAACAAGTTGCCGATTCATGCAGATATGCAGGGAACGAAGAGATAGGTGTCATTGTAGGAGTCAAACAAGGCCGAGAACGGGAAATAAAGCCCGGAAAGGTGGATTGAGGCCATTGAAGATTGGATCGGAAATGGAACGTGCTCAACCTTCGCAATGGTCGCAATGAGCAGGAGTGCTCAAACGTGGTCTCCCTTAGTTGTGAGAGCCCATCTTTAGAGCTCTTCAGAACCTGAAATGGAAGGACAAAGTTTTTCTCTGATGGAGCTCCTTTCGAAACAAAAATGGAAGGACAAAGCTTTTCTCTAGAAGAAACTTAAAATATAGATAGAAGACAAAGAAATGGGCCTTGGGCGGGCATTTCAATTTCCTAGGAACTGCCTGTGCATTGGTGGTACTTTTGCAAACAATCAGATTTTCAAATTGCTTTTATTATATTCTAATTGTTTACCACATGTCAAGTTGTGAGCGAATCTGACTAAGTAAATGCATGCCACCTTAGCAGCTGATGTAGCGCTTTAATACCACTAAATATTTGCTCATGGAAAATAAATTGCTGCATACTCATAATGGGTTACGTTAAGTGGCACTTTGATACCATTAAATATTTGCTTCTGAATCTAGGAATGAAATATTGCATATTCATAATGGGTTACAGCCTCTCATTCGACGACGGTGTGCGTAAAAAGTTTAAAATTTAGAGGTTAAATAAAACAAAAGCGATGTGGATTCAATCATTCTCATAAAAGAAAGCGAAATCGGCGATCTTTAACGGCCGCATCAACAGCTGGAGACGCCCCCTCTTGATAAGCTACCGAGATGAGAAGGCCGAGGAATCGTGCCGGCGATGTCGGCGACGTCCGAAACACGTGTCGTTACGGGACGGTCTTGCGCCCTCTCGTACCTTTTATCAACAAAGTACTCCAGCTGTAGCCTTGCTCCGGGCAGAGTGATGTTTCTGATTAACACGTTGCTACTTTCTGATCCACCAATGGCATTTTAATAACAAATTTCGACCGCCTCAACTTCAACAAGGCGTAACTCTTGATTTAGATAGAGTAGCACAAGCCTAGAAAGTACAATTAGAAAGCTAGTTGAAAGTTTGACACCATGGGACCAGCCAAAAAAAAAAAAAAAAATCACATTTTCGATTTGTTTTTATCGGCCTTTCCAAATGCAACTAATGTCGAGACGTCACTTCTTGCTCATTTGACTTAGGTGCTTTTGTTTTCTAAATTTATTTATGACTTCATTAGAGTGTTAAAGAGAATGAATAACACATGTTTTATATTTTTTTAATATTTTTAATAATTATATATATGTATGTTTTATTTATATAAAATTAGTTGGGATAAGTGCAATGAAAATCCTAAAACTTGTCACAAAAGTATAATTGAGTCCTAAAATTTACAAAAAGTGTAATCAAATATTATAACTTGTTAAATTGGTTTAATCAAGTCATAAAGTTAAAATCGTCAAATTTATTAACAGAAAACGTTGGCGCTTTTTAATCACTTCTCTCTCATACGTGGCAAATAGTTTAAGAAAAAATATCCACGTTTGCAAAACAACGTTGTTTTTGGACGTCCCTCTTATTTCTTAAACGTCATCTCTATACTTCCCCTTGAACGTCATCTCCTTCATTCTTCCTTCTCTGAACCATAAGACTCAAATGCAATCTCTATTGAAACATCTCGTTTTCTTCTTCCCAAATCGAAGCCCTCTTAATCTTGAGTCCAAACTCATCATTGTTTTTCTCCCTCTGAACGAAATTAACACACGATCTCCCTTTGAACCCTGAGTCCCAAATCAAGTTCAATGATATGGAGTTCACTTGCAATTTGGGTCCCTTTGCGAGTTGGAGTTCGACACCCATCATCATTTGGAGTTCAATTGTGATCCAAAGTTCATAGAGTTCGAGTTCAATGCCCATCGTGAGTTTGTGTTCTCTTCTTCGTCAATCGCAAGTTCATGCAAAGACCTGTCATGCAGGAGTCTTGGCGATGGATCAAGTAGTGTTGACGACGGAGAGGGCAACAATGACAATGAAAATGGTAGCGACTCCTCCTCACGCAAGTGTCGCTCCCTAAATTATAGCATTTGAGTATCTTGTAGTGTAAATCACTAATACTAGTTTTGCTTGCTTTAATAATTTAAGATTTTCATGATAATGCTACGATTTCTTTTGTTTCCAACTTTTTTCAATATCGTGGATGCCTCCAGGAACATAATAGATAAATAGACAATATTTATGTTGATCGTCATTTGGGTATTGAATAGGCACTTTTGATTCTTTCCAAGTTGAATATGTTCTACATTTCAATCTCTATGTTGTCATTAAGCATTTCGCGCATCTCCTGCCATGGTTGTTTTGCATTCTCCGCTACTAAGAACAAATTAAAATATTTCTGCAATGTAAAGTAATTTCTTATATGTTCATCCAATGCATATGGACTGGATCTAGGACAATAGAGGAAAAAGAAAGTATGCAAAGCTTGGGGGGGGGGGGGGAGCGAGCTCAAACCACTATCTATCGATGTGTTTTTGTAGTTTGTTGGTGGATTACCGGGTTATGTTAGATAGGCAAGTGATAGGTCTATGAGGAGAATTG
Organism: Eucalyptus marginata; assembly: GCA_014182565.1. Taxonomy (NCBI): domain Eukaryota; kingdom Viridiplantae; phylum Streptophyta; class Magnoliopsida; order Myrtales; family Myrtaceae; genus Eucalyptus; species Eucalyptus marginata. The sequence goes on along the minus strand of CM024587.1, from coordinate 28,675,094 downwards.
GAGAAAGAGCTTGGCAACTGACATTCACTAATGCAGAAGCATCCAACTTAGCTCCGTCAGTCCACTCAACACCATCATTGCTCATTCAAGCCAAGATAGAATTTGAGCATAACGTGCTTCAATGGGTCGAGACTGAAGTTTCCAACTAAAGCCGTACCGAACCATTCTTACCAAAGTTATTGATACCAATGATTAATGAGTTACCAATTTATCAATACTGAAAAATTAATGAGTTACCAAATTCTTGGTATGATATATTAGCCGTTGATTTCTCAGTACACTTTATCAGTTGCTAATATCGAAGTTTCTTAACAACATATCAATGGGAGATCATTCTAAACAACTTTCGTGGTTAGTTAATGAAGTCTTGGGGTATTTATCCTTTGGTCAAGGTGAGAGCATGAATTTTGCAAGGCTAAATAATCAAGAATGCAAGTTTCCAAGTCATTAAATACATCTCTATTTTCTAGGAGTCTCTATTGTTATCTAAATTTCAAGAGTCAAAATTTTGAGTTCCTAGGTTTTTATGTTAGTCAAGTTCCCATATTTATTTACTACTTTTCTATTTCCTAAGTTGTATTCGTCATATAAATAGAGGAAGTTTCTCAATTGTAACCGGACTAAATTTGATAAATGAAAAATACTTGAGATTTCCTTTGCGTGAGCGAACATTTTTGGAGAGTTATGAAAATTGAGAAACCCAAGTATCCCAGAGGAAGATTACCCAAAGTCATGTACTTTCAATATCAAGATTTAAGAAACAGATAAGATAGAGGGCACTTGTTTAAATGAGCCATAAAGCAAGTTCACCTTCAAACCCAAGTCTTCACTATGGGATAGTGTGTAGATTATAATCAAGTGATCCACAATATTGAGAAATGAAAATTTGCAATGCAAATGACAACGAAATGCGATTACTTGGTGAACGAGACCAACATCAATAGCAGAAACATGAACAATTCACAAGAAGTTCGAGGCTTGGTATTGCATGTAGCAACTTGAGTAGCATCATTACACATTTAGATTATAAATCACACTATAGAAGACAAGTACCAACTCAAGCATTATTTGATACACCGCACGTACTGATGAATAATTGACGATGAATATCATGTTCAATAAAATGCCTACACTTTCGATACACAAAAGGTTCTATTCAACAACATGCCTACAAATTTACATATGTCTATCGAGTTCTTGAACAAACAAAGCTACATATACTAGCTGATAATTGACATAAATTTACCTAAAAAACAATTTTCAACAAATATATTAATCCAATTCTATAGTCTCTGTTGATCCAGTAGGTTCAACCTTTACTTTATTCATAATTCTTGGGCTTTTCCTTATATGTAATCTTGTAAGAATAGGCTTTGGAGGAGTTGTTATAACTTGAGATGAATGAGACTGGGAACTAGCCTCGAGTTGTGATAGTGGCTTTAGCTTCACCACAACATGCTTTTGAGATCTTGTTATAGCATGAAATGATTAAGGTTGGGCCTCGCCTAGGGTTATGATGGTGCCTTTCACTTTATGCAACATGCTTTCGAGCTATTGTAGCTTGAGATGACTGAGGTTGGGAACTCCTCTCGGGTTGTGATTGTAATGGTGCCTTTTGCTTTATGATAACATGCTTTCGAACTGTTGTAGTATGAGATGACTAAGGTTGGAAACTCGCATGGAGTTGTGATTATGCCTTTCGCTTTACACAACATGATTTCAAGGACAAATTCTTAATTGTTGAGGTTGTGCATTGGCTTGGTCATGTGCCCTTGCCATTGAAGTAGCTCGTGGAACTACCCCTTTGTGTGATAGGATTGATAGTCTTGCACCAGTTATACTAGGTTACATAAGAATGAGCATGTTTTTAGTTTAAGGAGACTGGTAATTGCTCTTAGAAAATGTTCAAATATTACTAATATTGAGAATTCGAAGATTTCTCATAGGATTTGTGTCAACACCCAACTCTACCATTTTCTTCCTCTTCACCTATGATTGTCCTTGCATCATTTCATTTTCAATTGCAAGTCTTTTAAAACTTTAAAAAAAAAAAAAAAAAACATTTGACATGAGAATATAGTCATAACACATGTATGTATGGGGATTGGGGTATTAGTCACTGGGATTTTCTGAGGTCTATCCTAAGCTATTACACTAGCTTGAGCACAATAAGTACCTTCTTTTTTTCTTTTTCTTTTTTATCAAAACAAACTTCGGCAAAAGCATTAACCTCACGACTACATCCTCTTACATCTATAGTAGTCATGCATCCTATATGGCTCCTATAGTAGCACTACACCCTCTTACATTTGCACAACATTATATTCTCTCACATCTACACTAGCCTGAGTAAAAACATTAGCCTACTCACTATTGTATTGTATTGCACTAGCCTCCCTAGAAGCATTGACCTGACTTGTAGATCCTCCATCAGTCACACTTGTTGTTGCTTTAGCTTTAGCTTGAATATATATTCATCATCATTAAATTGGAACCTTAACATATAAAATATACAATACATGGTTCTACGACAATTTACTTGTCCTTTTTCGGGCCTTGGTCTAATGGAATAGGCCTAAAATTAAGCATTAGCTTCAGTTGTACTTGCATTGGTATGAGCACTAGATGTACATACATTGGCCTAAGCATTGGCTTGAGAAGCACATAGTAAGCATTAATTGACAACATATTACGATAACATGCTTAGCATAAACATGATCAATTAGTTAAGGAAATACCTTTTTTTAGAGGACGTCCATTACATTTATGTCCAACCACATTGTAGGTAGAACAAATCATTAGCTTACCCTCAAGGAGCTATTTTATTGGTTTTCTTCCATAAATTTTGTCCTCTCATTGTAGGCATCATAAATTGATAAGAACTTAGATACTTTGCCTTGTTGAAGCACTCTACTAGATAGGGGTGTCAATGGGTCGGGTCGGATCGGGTTTTGATGTTACCCGACCCAACCCAGATCATAATGGTTGTGTACTATGACCCGACCCGACCTGGCCTAATCCGACCTAACCTGACCAACCCAAAACACATAAGACCTTAATCAAAATTTTGGGTCGGGTCGGGTTGGGTCAGTTCAGTCTGGGTTGGGTTTCTAGATTTTTCTTTTTTTCCTAGTAAGATTTTTTAAAGTAAAAGGCCATTTAACTTTTGAAGAACAACAAATCTGAAAGATAGTGCCTTCACCCTTAAGGCTTTAGGAACTTTTACCATAAGCATAAATTGAAAATGGACTTACCCATAGGCGGTGTCACGCCCCGATCCTCGAGCGCGTGCCCATCCCTCGGTGGTCGATGTACCTGCAATGTCCCAGGATGCGTCACTGACCCATTCATTTTATTGCACATGCAGAAGTGAATAACAAATCCCCTGACAGTAAAAGCATGGGATAGAAAAGCAGGAAACAGACTCACAAACAAAACACACCTTTATATAAACACCTAGTCATATACAAAAGTCAACCACCAAAAGTCTACAAAAACTAACTCTCCAAAAAGAAATGGTCCTAACTAACCTACAACTCAAATTCCCTCAGCTCAACTCTAGATCCTCCACGCTACGGTCCTGAAAAGAATTGGGCCCACGACGGGGTGAGATATAAATCTTAACGAGTTCACGCTATAAACCCCGATTAGGAGGGTAATACGCCTAGAGGCGTCCTAACCACACAATCACACAACCATAAAGACTTACCTCGTCTCAGATCCTTCCTGCAGGTCAGCACAATTCATATAACAGATAGTCATAAAAACATGAGAAGCAAATAAGCTCATCAACTAGAACGCCACACTAAATTTCAACCAAGCACAGGGGTCTTGATTATAGGGCCAAATCGTTATGACACGTCACATACCGTGTCACACAATTTTATCCCATAATCTGGCGCGCTCAACTAAATTCGTCATGCGTTCCTAGTTTTGATCTCGGCTTATAGCACGGCTTACTCATTGTTCGACGGTCTTCTGGCATAGCCAGGCGTCGTCTCACCCTATTGAGCATGGCTACGTCTTTCTTAGATGGCTTTCCCGAATGAGCAAAGGTCCAGAATCTACTGCGACCGGCTTTCGTTGTTGAGGGCGTCCCATATAAGGGTAACATCTAGCTTAACAGCCCGGGACGGGTTCTCTTAACCAACACACGACCACTCAATTATGGCCAAGGACACTGTGCATTGCACTCAAATGTCTCAATTAAGATAATGCACTTAGCCCATTTTCTTCGTATTAAAAACACCCGGTGAAAATAGTCGTGTATGAGTACACGATCAACTCGATCTAGAAAAAGTGATATCCTTCAATTTAAAATCCCACTATTTTATATAGTATATAAAACTATTTTCGGTGTTAAAATCTGACACCCGAGATCTTCTGAATAAATATCGAAATTCACAAATTTTGGAATAAATGACCAAAATTCCAATCGGCGCTCAATTTGCATGAATTAACACCCAATTGCATAAATTGAACATACCATTGCAATCAATACAAAATTCTGGTCACCGGCTATCCCGATCTAATTTCCAGAAAATGGTAAATAATTAAATAATTACCAAAATTAATTAAATAAATCAATTTAAATTCAATAAAGCAACTTAGGTTGGAAATGCTAATCTAACAACCTAAACGGGCCTAGAAAATTTCCCAGCCTATCTAGATAAATAATACATCATGTCTAATCCTTAATTAATCTAATCTAACCACCTAACATGCATAATTGAATAATTAAATCACTAATCTAATCTAACTAACCACCTAATCCATAATTAACTTAAACTAAACACCCCTTAAGCATAATTAACTCCATAAGCAAAGTTTAGCGAGTAAACTCACCGATTTAGCGTTCTAATGAGTTCACAGGTGACGGCGACGGCGACGCGAAGATGAGTGATAAACAACCCTACGGCAACACCAAGCGGGGCTGGGAAAGGCCCGGAAAAGCCACACGAAGTCTCAGCTGGGCTGAGCTCTTCGGCTTCTGCTCTTGGACTGCAGGGGTTGAACTGGCGGCTGGTTAGGGCCAAAACAACAAGGACAGGAGGCGGACGACAGCAGCGGTGCTACGGCGGCTTAGGGGTGGCAAACGATGGCGGTGGCATGGCTGGACGACCAGAGACAACGACGGACAGGGGCTCAAGATGTGGCTAGACGGAGAAAGACATGCAGTGGCGAGAGGACGAGCGTCGAGCGGTCCGGTGGCTTTGGCTGCTCGGACGGGGCACGGCGGCGGTAAGACAAGCAAGGAGGAAGGCTGGCTAGTTTCTGATGGTTCCCTCAAGCTCACAAGACTCAACAACAATGGAGAAAGCAAAGTTGAAGAGGAAGAAGAAGGTAGCTACTGAAAAGGGGCCACCATTTGCCTTCAAAGCCCACCATTCTATCCAAAATCACTCATCACATGCCCCCACCACCTTGGCTATCATCCTCAGCCCCTTGGCAGCCCTCAAGCTTCCTCAACACACTTCCCAAATGGTCTAAAATGTTGAGTCTCCCATGGCCTACGAATTTTGATCCATTTCCCTCAAATCCACTTCAATTCTCCTTCAATTCTTCTCTTATTGAACTTAATTTGGAGTCCATAAATCCATCCAAGATGCCATCGTCCCTCTCATGAATTTTCCTCGTCAATTGTCCAACTTGAATCCCAAAAACGCGAACAAAAACGGTCTTCTAATTTTTCCGATCGAAAACGGTCCTACTTTGAATTTTTGCCAAAAATCTCGGTTTGCAAAAAAATCTTTAGAAAGTGAGTTGAAGTTCCTAAAATGAACCGTGACATGACAAAACTTTCAATTTCTGAAATTGGATTCAAATTCGCAATTAATTTCAATCTAGCGCGATTTTAGCGTGACCTAATCTACCGGGTAGCTTTTAGAAATTTTTGGTGCAATTGACCTATGGTCGATTATTTTCGAGCCACATTGTACATCTTCGACACATTGATGATTCTCGGTTGTCGTGAAAATCTCAAGGTTTTAAATACAGGCATAGGATACAAAAATGACTGAAAAATCGATCTAGTGCCGTTCGACAAGAATTTTGCAATTAGGTAGAATCACCCACACACTAATCACATACCTCTATCGAATCGACCTATCTCCGATCTCTAATCGATTTTGACAATGCCGTAATGACCCTTGCAGATTAACACGGTCGAGTAGTCGATTCTTGGTCGAATTCTCAAGTTTATTGTGTTTAGATTCCTTAACGGCTTCACCTGATAGACTAGTTATCTCGTGAGTGGCCAACTTAGAGAAAAGAACTATAGGCGCGTCGATGAAAAATCCAACTTATTCGATTGAAAACAGAACCTGAAATTCAGGATGTCATAAGCGAGGGCAATCCACCATAAATAGCGGACATATACATTGGAACAGATAAAGATGCAGTAGAAATAATAGCTCAATTGAGGGGCATCATCCCAAAATTAAAAATTATAGATAAAAGGTCTAACATGGGGAGCATCATTCCCAAATGGAGAGACACAACTCGGGTAAATGACGGCACATTGCCACAACTCGGGCAAATGGCGTTCTCAAGGCCTCTCTTATCACAATTTTTTTGCATCGAATCCTATTGTTTTCTGCCCTCAATGCACAGTTATGAGCCCTTTCATGTAAGGCCTAATTTAAATATAATAGGAGGGTTTAATGTTGCAATAAAGGCAAAACAAACAACTTCTTATCATCTTCAAAACTATCCCAATAAACGAAAGGTAAAATAAATTAATTAAGTGAAGAAACTTTCATCTGGGTTCTCATATTTGGGAACCAAAATTTAATCTATCTTGGAGCCAATCCCAATTCCTGGCTCAACTCCATCTGCTGCTTCTCATCTGGATGAGGAAATTCATTGAACATCCTCCATTTTTTCGCCAAACAGTGACACAAAGAAGCATTGAAATCTCATAACCTCAACATCATTCAAAAGCTAAAAAGAAAAAAGAACATATAACACAAAGACCAGCATCTATAGAGCAACAAGCATAAGTTAAAGTGTAACTTAAACATGTGCCAACAACAAAATTCTCTTAGGCCCACAACTAGAAAAACAAAAGGGGCAACAAAAAATTCCACACAAGTAGACATAAAGCATTCAACCTTTTGAATGAGAAGCAAGAAACATAGGGCAAAAAAAAAAAAAAAAAAAAATCCTAGATAGAAACTACTCATACTAACCTCCAATACGTCAATCATCGAGGGAAGTCAATATCGAGTTTGACTCTGTGGTCGTATTTGGCAACTCTACAATAAATTCATGACGAAAATGAGAATTAACGTATGCATTGAAATAAAGAAAGGTATAAATATTCTATAACCATATTTTCCCACCTGGCTCAAAGATTTCGAAGTCCTCTAAGTCCTCTTCAATCAAACGTGAAAGTGGTGTGGATCGTAACCAATCTTAAGCACATATAAGAGCCTTCGTCATGGTTGTGGTCAAGGAACTACAAAACACACCGAGCACACGACCTCTTGTGCTAAATACAGCCTCCGATGCTACAGTCGAAACTGGCATAACCAAGATATCTCCAGCAACAGTAAAAAGGATAGGAAATCTTGATGAATTTTCTTTCCACCAACTTAAGATATCAAACTCAAAGTTATAACGTTCACATGCTTCCTCTAAGTACTTGTCCAATTCAAATTTTTTATCCAAATACCGTTGTCCGGTTTGGCTAAAATACATTTCAGTCATAATATTAGCACCAACCACCGAGGACCTTGACATGTTTACTATCCTTGTGCTCTTTAGCCTCAAGTTGCTTTGAGGGCATACACTCATGCGGTATTGCTCAAACAATAATGTCAGAGATGTTATCAATTTTTCTTGTAAAGTTTCTACTTGCTTACTTTCATAAACATGACTAATCATCCACTTCACATAGTCTCACTTATGTCGCGGGTCAAGTACGCAAGCAATGAATAAAGTGAAATTGATGTTATTCACGTTGCCAAAATACTTATGGAATTTCTTTTTCATTCTCTAAGCCATTTCCCGTAAGCTTAGGTCCTCATTTCCACAATATCTCTCAATCATCATATAAATCATGTACATATCCTTCGCCATATTATTGCTAGTGATATAAGAAGAACCTGAAACTTTTATAGTTGTATCAAAAAACAACTTCAGAAAAGGAAAAAAGTGACATGCATAATTCCAATCCTCACTAGTGGGCTAAAAGCTCTTTCAAACTTCACAGCTGATTCCAACATCATATATGTTGAGTTCCAACAAGTTTCCACATCCAAACATACAAGACTCTTCGACTTAATATTCTCTAACTCAACAAAACCCTTGAACTTTCTTTACCTGCTAGGGGAAGATCTCACATAGTGCTCGGCCAAACGTATTCTAGCAATGAATAGTTTATGTCTTTAAACGCCTCTCTAACAATCAAACTTAATATATAAGCACAATACCTCTCAATAACAGAGAGTTCCAAGAGTTAAGTATCTTTTTTAGATATTGAACTCCCAAGTCATTCGAGCTAGCATTATCTACGGTAATAGAAAAAATACTATGAATCCCCCAAATCAGTCAAACATTTCTTAATTGCTTTTCCTATTATCTCAACAGAATGACTTGAGATTTGACAAAAATTTAATATCTTCTTTTGCAATTTCCAATCAACATCAATAAAATGAGTAATCAGACACATATAACTTAAATTTTGACAAGATGTCCATGTATCAGTTGTCAGACATACTCTAGGAGATGTCTCGGAGAAATATTTCTTTAATTTACTTCTTTCCTCCATGTATAAGTCATAACAATCGTGCCTCAATATGTTGAGTGTCGGGATTAAGAATTTTGGCTAGATTTTATTCACAAATCGATGAAATCCCTCATGCTCTACCAACTTAAAAGGCAACTCACTAAGAATATTCATGATCGCTAATTCTTTTCTGCTAGCATCTTGATTAAATTTCCAAGGACCTGATGAACTACTACCTCCAACAAACCCGAGGTACTTTTTTGCCTTTTCTGATGTCTACATATGGATATTCCTTACATCTACCTAGATGATGATGCATCGAGCTAGTCCCTTGACCACTAGCACAACCAATAAGGGTCCCATAATATAAACACTCGACATTTTCTTGACTTGGAATCTCTTTAAAATGTTCCCACATTGTAGATCTCCTTCTTCTATTTGTGACATTAGAACCACCCGCAGAAGACATCTAGCAATCATTCTATTTATAACACTTAGAGCCAGCAAATGATTATTTCAATAATTTCTAGTAAGCTAGAATTAGGAAAGCATAAAAAAAATAGACATGGGTTCAGCTTCAAATGTTAGAGAAATTGTACAATTGCAAAACAATGACAAAATGGAAAATCTCATCAATGAGTGTGTGAAATCATGGGTTTAGCTTCAGCACGCAATAGTTCAAAAGAAGAGAGATGGAACAAAAACCATCCCCTGTTGCATATTACAAGCATTACTATTTCTTTGCAAGATTGAAACACATGGTCAATTTGTACCTTTGATTCGGCACAATTTTTCTCCTTTTGCCCCCCCTAATATCAGCTCAGAAAATCTTCAAAGACCCAGCAAAAGAATCAGCTTGAAAGAAAAACAAAAACTTGAAACAACAACATGCAAAGAGCACAAAATTCATGAACTTGAAGATCAAAAATCAACTTGAAGACATGACAACGTGAGTCCAACAGAATCAACATTAGTATTCCTGCTGGCATCTTCCTCACTATTTAAGTCTCCCACAAATTCTCCTAAATTAAAGTTGTTCTTCTAGGCATCCCCTACTTCAGCAAAAGAGTGATCCTGCATGCATTAAAGTAAAGACATCAATTTACCTTCAGACCCTCGGCTTAAAGAATTTGAAGCAAAGGCATTACTCACTAAATGATGTTTTACTACGACAAGCAAATGAAAGCTCAGCTATAGCTAAGATATCATAACTATTGCAATTTCTCATTCCTTTTTTGGGTCAAGAGATTGCCCTCTCACCAAAGTAGTGATAAAAATTTGAGAAGCTAAGAAGTAGGAAGGATGTAAACTCAGAGGTGCAAGATGCATCATCGTTTGTGTATTGGGAAAACTTCTGGTTCATAATTCCTCCTGCAGTAGACAAGGTACTTCCAGGATCAACCTAGAACCTATATATAGTCCATCCCTAGAATGCTTCTTTCAACATGTTCAGATTATTATCCATGAAAGTAGGCCATCAAGTGAAACAAGAGGATAATTAAGGATCTTATAGACAATATAAAATTGCTCATTTGGGAGAATGGAATGGATGGAAGTGGAAATCAATTCAAAGTACTACATGGAACTGAAGGTTAAGCCTATGTTGGACAACAAAGCTAGTAAGGAACTTGCAAAAGAAATGAAGTTCCTACAACAACATAAGACCCTCCTAGTCCCTCCCTTCACCCAAAGAAAAAAGAAAAATAGATGAACTAAGCACTAAAGGAAAGATAATTTACGCATAGGATCCTAGAAGTTATCTGCAACCTGCAGTTAAATATTCATCCCCTTGAAGCCTCATCAAGCCAACAAGACAATCATGTTACCAATCTTGATCTTGTGTGACATGAGTGATGATAAAAATTCCAGAAAATCACAGAAATTTAAAGCATGGGCAACTATTTAAGACATCAAGTTCCTTGATAGGCCCAACCACTAGGACCAACCAAGAATGATTCAAATAAAAGAGAAACAAAACAAGAAACCCCAAGGAACTGATGAGAGAAAATCCTAGAACAAAAGTCAAACCAAATCCCCTGGGCAATTTTCCAAATGGTTTTAAAGTTTAAACTACCCAGATACAAGGCTCTTTACAATGGCATACTCAAACACTCCACCATCTTATCAATACGAAACGAATTATTTACGCTTGAAGCATTGTCTTTTTCCATTGCCTAGAAACCCGTCATTAGACCCACATCAAACCCACCAAACAAAATGCCAAGATTCAAGAAGCCCATTCACCACACGACACCCTCCACCCCCATGAAACACACGGAAAAACCATATCAAGTGAATTGATGAATCCTAACATGATGGTGGAAATTGGAAAGTACTGCAATCGCAAGATTCACTAAAAGACGAGTCTTTATGGACACAAAAGAAAGAGTTAATCAACCCAAAGCATGTCCTCTATAGGAACTTCCAAACACGAACTTCATAATTCGCATTCAAGAATTTCCAGTCATTGCCACCATCAGTTCACCAAAGAGAAATGAAACAAAACCCCTAAATCTCCTCGTCAAGTCACTCGAAACTTACCACAAAAAAAAAAAAAAAAAAATCTAAACACGTAAGTTGGAATTCATCTCCCTAACCAAGGCGTAAATCTAATTGCAGCAATGGCCGAGAAAATTCGAACCCACCCTGCGATCCTTCGGCCAGGCTTGCAAGTGTGCATCGGGCAGAAAACCTCAACCCCTAGGACCAATGCGGGAATATGCTTGAAGCTAGAGGCGAAATCCGAGTGCCACTCGCCTCGAAGCCTAAGTGGGGGAGACAAAAAGAAAGAGAGCACGGCGATGCCACAACGCGCGGGCCCGATGAAGGAAGCAAGTTGCCAACCGAAGAGTGGCATGACCAAGCTTGAGATAGAGAGGGGGGAGAGGGGGGAGGGAGAGGGAGGCATTACCTGCTCTAGAGAGAGAAGGAAGGGTTTTGGCTCAGCGACAGAGCTGACGACAGCGGAGTTAACGACGGCGAAGTTAACGGTGGCGGAGTCGATGGAAGGGTTCCGGCTCGACGGTTTTGAAGTTTCACTTTTAGTCTCTCTTTTGTGAAGGGAAATTATGTTTTGCTTGTTTGGGTGTTCCTTTAATGTAAATAACATGTTTGGTTTGGGTTGAACAATGTTTGGACCCTAACCCAACACAAAACATGTACTCCGCTCATTTTATAATTGTTTGCGGAACAATATTAAGAACCCAAACATATACTATATTTGTTTCATGTTTGGGTTGTGTTTGGGTCGTGTTCAGGTTGGGTTGGGTTCTTCGACACCCTTACTACTAGATAGTCACTCTGTTCATTTCGCCTATGGTGATGCACGAATGGCTTAGCAATATGGAATTCCACTAAATTCTTAAGCTCTACAAGAACAAATTTTCAAATTCAAGTCAACAACATATTTGTCACCACCTTCCATAATCTCACATCATTTATCTTCACTCCATATCAAAAGGCACTATCTACTCGCGACTATATTCTAATATAACTTATGCATAATCCTTGAACCGTGATTTATAGTCCACCTAACACATCCATCCCTCCGAGTGTGCATTCTATTCATAACCATGATTCTAATATCCTTCAACATACTCATAATGGCATTGAACCTAGCTTCCATGAGTTTCACCAAGATTATTATCAATGACATCATATTTAGGGTGTGTTTGGTTAAACTTTTGGGAAAAATCCATGGTAAAATGTAAAGGGGTTTAAGTTATAGGGGTTTTTAGAATGCAAATTGCATTTGGTAAATTGTAATTTAAAAGTTCATTGCCAAATAGCTTTGAGAAAAATAATATTAGGAGAAGTTATATTTACAAAGGACCTTTATTACTATTAATTTTTTTTTTAAAAAAAAGCTGGCAGGCAAAGGGCAGTTCCCGCCAACGATCCAAATCTATCATCGGTGGCTGTTGTATGAGGTTGATGGACCTCAGGCGACCCCTAGAGACCACCAACAAGGGCCGCTTAGGGTCGACTAACCGTTGACGGGGGTTGGGCGAGGTCGAGCAACCCTTGACGAGGGTCAGGCAACCCTGGCGAGACCCTTGCCAAGGCCGCTCGACCACAGGCCCTCGCCTAAGGTCGAGCGGCCTCAGCAAGGGTCACCTAAGGTCGCATGACCCCCGGCGAAGGCTACCTGGTGAGGGCCACCTGCGGTCAACGACCCTCGCTGAGGCCTCACGACCTCAAGCGAGGGTCTCGCATGGTCAAGGGCCCTCACCGAGGGTCGCGCGACCCAGATCGTTTGGCCCAAATTTCGTTGAAGGTCACGTGACCCCTTAGCAATGGTCGCCTGGGTCACTATGACCGTCACCGACCTCTCTCTAGCCTGTCGCCAGCTCCCTCGCAACCCTACGCAACTCGAACAGCCGCCCTCAATGGAGAAGATGAATAGTCAAGTAATAAAGGCAAAATTGGAAATTAAAATGTTAGTCGATGATAGTTTTGGAAGAAAAATTCTTGCTAACCTACCTAAATTTGCATGCCAAGAAGGCTGAAAGCCCAAGGTGCCCTAAGACCAGCCTTGGGCTTTCAACCTTCAAAAGGCCGACTTTCCCCTAATGAGGTTTGTAAAATCTTTCCAAAACACCCAAATATTTGCCGAAAGGGCTTTGGGTGTCCAAAGACCATTCCCAATGCAAGTCCCAAACGCACCCCTTAATGGTGTTAAAAAAGGCTTCGCACCAGTGTTTTGGCTTAGTACGAAATAGATTGTCATGACCTCGGTGAGTCATTTCCTTCAACCTCTATCTGTGCACCTTGAAATCTAACATATTAGTACTCTTGGCACATTTCCAAAATTGCTCAATTGTTTTCTTTTGTAATATAATATATGTGCCTTACACGCTGCATTTGGAAAAAGTTTAGCTACGGAAAGGATAAGACCCTAACAAATACAAAAAAAAAAAAAAAGCAAAACAAAACAAAACAAAACAAAACAAAAGCAAAGCATTAATATTGATAGTATTGCATATAGTGTTGCGATCAATTTCTAGATTAGTCATTAAAAAGCATTGCATACCTTTTATTAGTCACTTATCAAAGCCCAATCATTGCCATTACACACATCAAGGTCTAACTTTAACAATTTGATAAACCAAGTTCATGTGTCTTTATTCTTGATTCTTACCACTACCCATGCCGCTAGATACATTTGGTTATTGGCATCCCTCCTTATGAAACACAACAACTCACCCTTGATCAAAGCCCTCAAGAAACATCCATCTAATTTAATGATCTTCCTACAATCAACCAAAAAACCTTTCCTACAAGCATCGAAACAAATGTAAGTCCTATCAAATTGTGGCAAAGAATTTGGCAATGGCCTTTCAACTTTCATTTTAAAATTGCTTACAAGGCTAAAAATATAAAGCCCATCCAAGTAGTCGTACATTTGTACATAATCCTTCTTATAATTGCCTCGCAATTCCTTCAATACTTTTAGCTTTGTTCTCCTACACTAACTCAAAGTGACATTTACTTCCAGTTGTTCTCTAACTAATTTCTTCAATCCAAGTGCATTGATTTTAGGCATTGCAGGAATAAGAATCATGAAATGTTTAGTTTAGTAATCATAGGACACTCTCTTACTCTCAAAAGTGATACTGCATATATGTTCATCTATGTACTCTTTCAAATGAAATGACCAAGAGTTGCTATCAAAAGCACCATAAATCATCCAATTATAATTGGTCTGGGCACACCTAGTACTTCAAATCTATTTGTGTTCTTGGTGAATTTGATTGCTCTTTGCGCAGCCATACCTTCAAAATTGCATCTTTGAATTCAGCTACATCCTCGAATGTTATGCCAATAATAAATACTAGATTTGTACCATTTTACTCATATATGGGAACCTACTTGAAATAACATCAATTTCTTCGTCATCATCATCATTTAAACTTGATTGAAAACTGTCTTTCTTATCTGAATAATGGTACTCTATTTCATACCCAGAAGCATCTACTAACCAAGCCTCATCCACAACTAATGTTTGGGAAGTGCCAGTTGACAAACTATAAGCGTCAATTTTGAGCTTACATCAATTTTGAGCTTATGTCTCATTAAAAAATTCCTTTAACTTTCTCCTTGCATCAACCAATTCAAAATCATCATTGTCATTATCTACATCCACCAAATTATATGCATCATCATCCTTACTCTCAACCAAGTTCTCGTCATCATCAATATTCCTAATCACATTTTCTAACATATTACCAACCGCATTATCATCTCTTTCAATATTCACACTATACAGACCTCCAATTCCATCTTAGCTCCCATCTCTTCATCATCAACATGCTCAACATACTAATTAGTATTTTTATAACAAAGATGATGATAAAATAGATGTATCACATTAGAGTTATCCAATATATACTACAAGTTAGCCCGCCTAAGAGATTCGTACTTCTAGGAACTCTGTAAAAGAGCTTCTCTATTTTATGTACACCCAAAGCCTTAATAGTTTCAATTATATTAGATAGTGAACCCTTTCTTAAGCCTATTTTAACAACATTAACCCTTCCACCTATATATTCCAAGGGTGGTCCAACTTGAAATTTACCTATAAAAAAAAACAATGACATAAATTTTATTCTTGGCCATAAGACATATGAGGAAACAAAAAAAAAAGCACTTTCAATCGTCAAATTATTTAGGCTTGTTCAAGTTTTGAATTTAAAAGAAGACCAACAATCAATATAAGAAAAGCAAATTAGCACAATGCGCTGCATAACCACAATATAGCTACATGATCAATGGTGAGAGCGGGGGGACCTATTGTGCCCTTTTGGTAGGCTTCTCCTTTTTCCTTTGGGCAACATGTTTTTCATTAGGATGGCATTGAGAATTAGGTCTCATATCCCTAAATTTGAACTTAGTCTTTTGGCGTAACAAAAGGAAAGAAGAAGCAGATCCAGCTGAAAGATTATAACTATTTATGAACTAGATCTAGGAGATGTGTATCATCTCCTAAAAACATCTCTCTTTTCATTGGGTGTATGCAGAAGATCTAGGAGATGCCACGTTATGCAAAAAACTCTTTTTCCATATGCACTGGATGAACAAACAAGCAAAAGTTACTTTACATTGTAGAAATGTATTAATTTGTTCCTAGTACTAGAGAATGCAAAACAATCACAATCGGAGATATGCGAAATGCTTAATGATGACATAGAGATTGAAATGTATAATGTATTCAACCTAGAAAGAATCAAAAGTGCCTGTCTGATACCTAGATGACAACTAGTAGAAATACTTTGTCTATTTATCTCCCATGTTCCCAATGGCATCCACAATATCAAACAAAGTTGGAAACAAAAGAAAACGTAACATTACCAAGAAGATCTTGAATTATTAAAACATGCAAAAGTGGTAGTTGCAAATTACACTATAAGATACCCAAATGATATATAATGTAGAGAACAATACTTGCATGAGGTGGACTTGCCGTCACCATCGTCAACACTACTCTAGTTGTTGCTGAGACTCTCGCATGACGTGTCTTCGTAGGAACTCGCGATCGACGAAGAAGAGCACGAACTTATTATGGGCGTTGAACTCAAACTCTACGATCTCCAAATCATGATTGAACTCCAGATGGCGATGGGCATTGAAATCCAACTCACGAGGGGACCACATCACGAGGGAACTTCAGATGGAGACCGAGTGTTAATTTCATTCAGAGGGAAAGAGATGACAATGAGTTTGGGCTTAGGGTTCGTACGGCTTGGATTTGGTAAGAAGAAGAGGAGGAGGAAGAAGAAGAGATGTTTTGGCAGAGATTAAATTTGGGGCTTGCAGTTTAGAGAAGGAAGAAGGAAGGAAACAATGTTCAAGGGAAGAGAAGAGATGATATTCAAGAAGAAAGAGGGATGTCCAAAATGACATTGTTTTGCATATATGGATATTTTTTCTTAAAATTTTTGCCACATAGGAAAGAGAAATGATTAAAAAGCGCTACATGAGCGTTTCCCTTTAATGAGTTTGACAGTGTCAACTTTAGGATTTTGTCAAATCAATCTAAAAAATTTTAAGATTTGATTATACTTTTTATAAGTTTTAAAACTCGATTCCATTACACTTATTTCAAATTAATTCAGGCTGTCCGGGACATTTACATTTGGGGCCCGAGCATCTCAAGCCCGAAGAGGCTCAAACAGGCCCCAAAACCGGATCCGAAATCGCCATTCCCCGTGTCGAGTACGTCGATCTGGTGCGTCGTCATCATCTTTCTCGTGTTTCCTCCGCATCGTCGCCCCCGCCATGTCCTCCCCCGCCTCCCTGCTTCGTTCTCCTCTCCAGATCTCGCTCCCCCTCTGAAACATCCCAACCCCATCTCTCTCTCTCTCTAGATCCGCCATTTCCATCATCATAATCACCACCCGCCGCAACTTTCCCGAGAAAACCCACAAGCCCCGCAACAACTTTCCCGGAGGAGAAGAAGAAGGGCAAGAAGAAGAAGATGTCGCACTCCCACAGCGACACCGTCCCTCTCCACGCCTCCTCCCAGTCCGACATCGACGAGATCGAGAACCTCATGAACGCCACCGTCCTCCCCGCCCGCCCCCCAGCCCCGCCCGCGCCCAGATCCCCGTCTCCTCCTCCCCCTTCCTCCCCTCCTCCATCCCCCGAGCCCCCCAGAAGCCCTCCGCCCAGAAGTTCGTGCCCTCCGTGCCGGCGGCGGCGGTGGCCCCCTCGGCCCCCCGCCGCCGCTCCCGGCTAGCGGCGGCGGCGGCGCGCGGCAGGGCATCGAGGCCAGCGGGTTCGGGCCGGGCCCGAACACGCTGACGGAGCCGGTCTGGGACACGGTGAAGCGGGACATGTCGAGGATCGTGAGTAATTTGAAGCTGGTGGTGTTCCCGAACCCGTACCGGGAAGACCCTGGGAAGGCCCTGAGGGATTGGGATCTCTGGGGTCCCTTCTTCTTCATCGTGTTTCTGGGTCTCGTGCTTTCGTGGTCTGCATCGGTCAAGAAGGTGTGAGTTCTTGATATCGTATTGTCTTTTACTATGCGCGATTCTTTGACGCGTGATTTGTCGGGCTATGGCTATGGCATGGCGATGCATTCAGAAACACTGTGCTTCGAATTATGGATCGAAAGTGCAGGGTGGTCAAGTTTTTGTCTTCTCTTGCATGAAATTAGGGTCTTGATCTGGGCATTGTTTGTTGGGATGTTCAGTATATCTGATGCGTGGTTGACTGAGATTTCTAATTCCTGAATTCGCATATGGTTCTACTTGGCATAGTAGATTGGCTTCTGGTGTCTGTTTTTAGTCTAGCTGATAAACATTCTAAATTACTCCTGTTGCTTTGCGCCGATCTTGATGTTTCTTTTTGTGTTATGGTTTTCCTTTTGGTATATGCATTACTTATTTCTTCTTGATGCGATGAGACTAGAATTTGAAGGTTGATGCAAAGCTGCATTATCTATAGTTGCAGAGAAGGCATGAACTGGATATCTCTCTGTAGTAGGAGATATAGGTGATTCCTTCAGAAGTCACTCATTGTGATTGACTATGTAGTTATTCCTGTGCAGAGGCTGTTGACATTGATATAGTCAAGATATAGGAATTGTTGGGGGATGACACTCATGCAATTTGCATGGCAGTCAGTACAATAAGATTCCATGATGTTCTTATTGGACTAAGAGGGAGGTGGATAAGCTCATCTAATACACTTGATAACTGAGGAGCCTGCTTTTCGAGAGAGAGGATGCATTAGAAATGGATTTACAATTTAATCGTCAGTTTTCATGGTGATAAGAAATGGCTCAAATTTAAAGAGAGATCGATAAATAACTGAACATTTATTATTGATGACTAAGAAATCAAAAGGAGGCTTTAACAAGATGTGGAGAATATGTCGCCTGTGGTATTTCAATCTGAGTTGCACTTGGAAAATTCTGGCATTATGGTGTTGATGGAACATCTTAGAAAGAAAAATATTTGGAGGAAATGTAACTGCTAAGTTGAAAAACGTGAATCTCATGAGAAGTGCATCGACCTAGCCATTATTGCCAATAGATCTTGTCTGACTACCACATGTTTACCTGATGGGTAGGAGGTTTTACACTTAGTGAATGAGATTGCATTGGATCAGACAGTGAATAGTTGATGTATAGTGCTTGTTAAGATCATGGGTCAAAGTCTGTCCTTGGGTACCTGATCTGTCCAGAAGGAAGACTTTATTATGGTATGTCTTTTCTTGAATAAGATAATTGAGTGGCCTTTGCTTGAAACAGCAGTTTTTCTTGGGTCTAGTGTGTCTGGATCACAATCAGGGGATCCTAACAAACTTTTTTGTTAGCACCCAAGTTTAACAGGTCCTCTTCACCCATTAATAAGGTTAAGCCATCTGAACCATGGAAACTTTAATTATGCAGTTAAATCCTCCCCCCCCCCTTTTTCTTTTTCTCTTCTTCTTCCCTTAAACCCATGATTATATTTATATACTGAAGTTACTCCACTAGTTTGAGCATAAGTTCAAGGGTGCTTTATGTTGCTGAAACCCAAGTTTAACAGGTCCTCTACACCTGTTGATAAGGTTTAAGCCCCTCTGAACCATGGATACATCAATTATGCAGTTAAAAACCCCTCCTTTAAACCCATGATTAGATTTATATACTGAAGTTACTCCACTAGTTTGAGCGTAAGTTCGAGGATAGTTGAATTAATCAGATTCAACTTTTCTTGTTCTATCTCAGAATATCCATTCACTCGCTGCTCTGCTTCCATTTCCACTTTCCGTAAACGGGCCCGGGCTTTTTCCAGCTGTTCAATGGCCCCGCCGCGTGAATTTCGAATAGTATTCAAGATCCTCTGTTTTCGATTATCTAATAAATCGTTAATGAAAGTAGATTATCTTTCCATTCATTTCAAAACTTCCATAATCCCTTCCCGAACCAAACATGAATCTTTATGTTGCTGAAACACATGCTGGATCTCATTTCAAGTTAGCATATTCTTGTTTGGGTGTTTCTCTTCTCCTACGTCACGATTTAAGTCAATTCACTTATTAAGAATGGGAATATTACATGAAGGGGGTAATAGTTGTGCAAAAAGTTGGGTGGAGTTTGTACCATTTTTCTTCTTTCGAAAGAAAATAACAAAGACAGACTTTGGTTTAGGGATGAAACTAGGCATGTTTCCTTCAAAATGGAAAATTTGAATAGATTTGTTGATTGTATGATGATTCTTTCCTATTGGATGGGCTTAGCCAGCCCACAATGTTTGGGTAGAATGGTAGAGGCTCAGGGGAAGCAACTTCAACAATATGAGATGTCAACTAACCAAGTGTTTGACCTCTATAGGCTCATGGTTTTAGAGATGGCTTGTATTGACTATAGTAGGATCAGCAGTTTCAGATACAGTCACAGGGCTCAACCATTTTCAGTATATCTATGGTTTAAAGATGGCCTTGTGCCAACCACATGATGGTCATTGCTAGTGCTGACCATAACTGCATTGTGAAACAGCTCTAGTAATTGCCCCTATACTGTTACGAGCTCTCTTCGACAACTTTTCAATCCCTCTTGTATTCATCTTAATATTTGTCTGCCTCTATGTTTGTCATTACCTATCTCTTTATCATCCATTGCCATATAACTTCGACCACAAATTGTGGCAGTAATAGCCTACTTGACTGCCTTTCTATTGTGATCTCATGGTTCTAGAAGCAATTTTTGAAGAATTTTTGATAGATTAAATCTCTCTGCCTTGAGTGGGTAGTCACTCTGCCTTGAATAGGTAGTCAGTCAAGTTTAAGTTTTCCCGCTTGCATCCCAAGCTTCTTTTTGACTGGGTATCCGCTTTATCAAGGAAGAGAATCTTCTTCTCCACCAAGGTTGACTATGCCAGTTTTGTTATTTGGTGACACAAACCATCCAGGAACCATCATCGTATCTGGTTACAATAAACTCTCTCTCTCTCTCTCTCTCTCTCTGTGCCTTGTAGAGCTCGTCAATCCAGGGTTCAAGTCCTGGATCCCTGCTTGGTTCTCTAGTTCATAGGGTAACTACTTTGTCCTGGGAAAAAATTTAACTCTTATATTCTGAGGTTTTCTATGCAATTATGTTATTTATGGAACAAAGCATGTGGGAACCATTGGCATTACTGGGTATATTTGAAATAGGATATGCTGCTGGAGCATGGGATTCTTATTATAAAACGACTATGTGAGGTTGAATTTGTTGTCGGATTCATCTTGACATGGGGTTATCTGTGTTGCTGTACTTCGTTTTAGAGAGAGAAAGAGAGAGAACAGATATACATAAGATAGAAGCCGCAGCCCTTTCCTTGATACAAATTTTTTCAGATGGTTGTATCAGAAATATTCGAGATATTGCATGTATATTCATCTGGTCAATTTTCTCTCAATGCAGTGGACTCGTATTTATATCCATGTCCAATTTTCAAAACCTCTTCAGCCAAGTTAATATGACCTAGACTTTGACGGACAAACAATCAGACATCTAGACATGTGTCCATGTTTGTCGTTGGTCAAATCAATGAGTCTCTGACCCTCTAGAATCATTCTATTTCCTTGGTTGGATGTTGGTTCACAATTAATGGGTTAAGAACATAAAATTTTCACCTTACCACTAGCTCAACTACAACTACAAGGACACGACTGCTGGCACATTGAACTGCACTAGTCATGACTCATGTAGAACATTGATTGGGTAGGGGTAGGGCTGGTTTACTAAACCAAATAACCTGAAGTGGGTATTCTCCTGGGAGTGATTATTTGGGAATATCCGTTGTTCAAGTGCAAGGATGATGTATGAAGACAATATGTGTATGGTTTTCCTTTTTTATCACTTCATTTTCCATGATAAATACATAATCATCTAATACTTGGCCCAGTCCTAATAGTACTGGAAATGCAGCTTTGAGAGAGTGTACAAAATCTGCACAGCTATGTATTCTCACCCTAAGCCAATCCTCCCTAGATCATTCAGCTAAAATCCACAATATTCAGAATGCATTGAATGTTAAAAAGACATGGAGGCTGAAGATAGAAGCATGTGCGCGGAGTTTTCAACAGCCATTAGATGAGAAAGAGTAAGTTAACAAGGAGAATTGAAGGGGACTGATTCAACTCTAAATAGGATAATGAATGAACTTGACAATGGGTCTGTGAATTTTACTTTCAGATACTGCTGAACAGGTTGACTTTTATTTCAAACTGAAGGGGTCCAAGAGGAGAAATGATCTTTGGGCCATTGATGCATTGTGACCAAATTGCATTGTTTATACTTTTCTTGCACTCTGTCAAAGCTGTAATGCAGACGCATCACAACCAACTCACTCAACATCTTCTAGTACCATGAGAATTGAGCCAAGTGGTAGGTGATTTTCTTGGAGAAAATGAAACAATAAAAGGAAAATCAGACACTGTGTGAAGAGTCTGCTCAGTTCACATAGTCAGTGAGGTGAACACCTGATTAGTGGCTGCCCATGATTATCTATGTATCTAATGAACATTGTCAAATCATTTGCCATGGCATATGTAGATCATGTCTGTGTAGGCTCAGGTTGTTTGAGTCCATTCAGTCTCCTTGATCCTGCTTGATAATCTAAGGCCCCGTTTAGTTCGGCTTTGGGAATGGGCTTTGGGACTCTAAAGTCCCTTGGCCAAATGCAAATGCGTTTGGTTTGAATTTTTGGACAACTTTGGCAAGATGCAATTGCATCTCCAAAGGAGTCTAAGGATCCTTAGTCCAAAGCAGGTCTAGAGGTCCTTTGGAAACTTGCATTTTCGGAATGCAAGTTCCGGTTACTGTTCATCTTCTTCAAAACGCACGGAGAAGCCGATCGGAGGCTGACGACTGTCAGCAAGGGGTCGTGCACACCGGCAACGCGCCAGCGACCGCCACCTGAGGGTCACCCAACCCCGGCGACCGTCCGGGGGCTGATCTGGCCATCCGGTCGCCAAATCCGGTGGTCCGATGGCCGGACTTCAAAAAAAAAATTACAAATATTTTTTTTGTTTTTTTTAATTTAATAAAAGTCATTTATAAATGCAAATTTTACCAAACGTTATTTGCATTTTGAAAAACCCCCTTCACCCAAAGGTATTTGCATTCTTGCAAATGCATTTCCCAAAAGCCGAACCAAACAAGCTCTAACTAGTTTTGCTTAGTAAGAAAACTCAAGTACAAGAGCTGGCATTAGGGGATGACTGCTTACATGAAACCCCCTAACACTATGAGCAGAAGGATATTCCAAGTCTTTGGAGCAACCATCAAAGGACTTTACCTAATGTTGTACATGATTTACTTACACAATATATATTTGGCAGCTAAATGAATTGAATCCCTTGCATGGTTAAAGGAAAACAAACATGCCGGACTCATGTGGGTGCATGGGGTGATTGTCTTTGAGGTGTTACATTAATGGATCAATTTTTTTGTATAACCTGCCCAAACCTCAAGTTTTTCTTTAAAGAGGACAACATAAGAGTAATCTGGAAGAAACAAATTTTCATTTTTTTCCCCACTTATTGTATAGTTTCTTGTGGCATAGTTTCACTGTTTCCCTATTAATGAGGTGTTGGTTTCATTGTTTTTCTTTTTCACTCCTGCCTTGTATGCATGTACCCTTTGAAGCTTCATACATTGTTTCTGGTCCTTGGTGTACATGATGATATATATGAACTGTAGAACTGTCACTTCACTTCTTAGTATGAAATATGCTAATTTAATTTCATTACACAATGATGCGGTTACTTACACTAATTCACTTCATTCTTTTTGTGCAGTCTGAGGTTTTTGCTGTTGCATTTGCACTACTTGCAGCTGGAGCTGTTATTCTGACACTGAATGTGCTGTTGCTGGTATAGCTCTTTAGTATTGCTTTTACAAACAATGTACTTATTGTAAGTATGACGACTAAAGTGTTGGTGAACTCATATTTGTCGTAGTGGAGTATTCAAGGTGGGAATGTACTTAAATCATGCGGTAGTCTTTGTTTCATTCTTATATAAATATCTACCTTTTGTGTGATGAGTGTTTTTATGCATTGTTTCAGGGTGGACATATCATTTTCTTTCAGAGCCTGAGCCTCCTTGGTTATTGTCTCTTCCCTTTGGATGTTGGAGCCCTGATCTGCTTGTTGAAGGACAACGTAATACTGAAAGTGATTGTCGTGTGCGTGACATTGGCTTGGAGCTCCTGGGCTGCATATCCGTTCATGAGCTCAGCCGTCAATCCTAGGAGAAAAGCTCTTGCCCTCTACCCTGTCTTTCTCATGTATGTATCGGTTGGTTTTCTCATAATTGCCATAGATTAATAAAGCATTGTCAAGCTTGCCTCTCATGGTGGCGACCCACATAAACAACTGTATCTGAAATACATCTACACTGGAGTTTTCCTCGAGATCATGTTTGTCATGATATTATATTTCTTGCATCTCCCTTATGACTGTATCCATTTGGGGCCCTCGTCATGGTTCATGTCAAACCTTTCGGAGTGGGGATTCGATAGCTTTTCAGCTCATGGCTAGAACTGTTAAATGTACACACTATTCATGTCCAATGTATAAAGAGTCGATTTTCTGAAGCTGCCTTTTTTGTAGTCTTTTGAGTATTTGGACATGGCAACGAACCGCCAAATCGCCTAATCCTGGTACGGCTTGATCCTCAGTTCCCAAGTCAACACAAGATTAGGACTGTACTTTGCAAATGAGTGAGGGGGTGGTCATGAGTTTTGAGCCCCAGTTTGGCAATGTTGGTTGACTCCCTTGGCTTTTATTCGACTGGTTGCCTGTTGCACTTTTCGAAGCAATGGCGACCTAAACCGACATAAGCCATTATATTTTCGATGAGCGAGCGAAAAGACAGATTTTGCCGTAGTGCTGCAGATTTGAGAACTTAAAAAGATTGTCTGGCACGGTTTTCTCGCAATAGTTACAATTCTGAGAATAAGTGTTTCTATAGTGGATGAGGTATTCAGCATCAGCGAGCTCATTATAATTGCAGCACCTTTAAAACAAAGTTGGCTCGTCCGGTTTTGAAATGCTGCAATTAGAAGTGATGAAATGGGTACATGGTGTCATTTGATATGACATAGGTAATACGTGAGTAGCGGATTGGACT
The DNA here is from genome assembly GCA_014182565.1 of Eucalyptus marginata. NCBI lineage: Eukaryota > Viridiplantae > Streptophyta > Magnoliopsida > Myrtales > Myrtaceae > Eucalyptus > Eucalyptus marginata. The sequence goes on along the minus strand of CM024587.1, from coordinate 28,650,253 downwards.
ACGTCTGGCAAATTGAAGGCCAAACATGTTTTGGTCTTAATGGGCTCGTGCCATATCCATTGTCAGCCCATTAGCCCAAAAGACATAGTAAATAAAACATAAGTCAATAAAAGACGCAAGAGAGAGACGGTGCCGCTGGCAATGGGACCCGGTGGCATAACATTGTTCATAGCTGTGGATGTTGCTGGGGAAGATGCCCAAAACGGTGCGGTCTCTGTGGGAAGTTAGGCGAGCAATCTCTCTCTGCTTCTCTTCCGTGATCATTAGGTCGCTCTCTCTCTCTCTCTCCAAACTTACGAATGATTAAAAGGTTTAAGACTCGATTGAATTTTCTAATAGAGGTTGGTAATTTTATTTGATGAACTGAAATTAATTGCAATTTGTATAGAAATTTTTAAATTCCTATGGTGTAGTTTTTCTTATCTGAAGTGTACTATAGAAGCTCATCCAACAAACCCATTAAAAGTTGAAGATGCCAAGGTATGAACATAAAATTGAATGTCACGATGAGCCCGTCACGTTTGTTTATCCATATAATAAATCAATTCTAGAGTATGCAATAAGACGTATATACCAAGGCCAGGACAAGATTTATGATGAAGCTTTTTAATAACTTGCTTAGGTCCGAAATCAATTTATGCAGGCATACTCATTTATATAGATGCTTACATGCCTGTCGCATCATTTGGTATGGCAATTTTGTAGACTAAACTTAGAATATTTAGCATTATTCTTTTGCAATTTATTTATAAATAACATCATGATACTTCTAATGATAACAATATTAATCTAGCGGGGAATCATTCTCTTGTACCGTAATTAAATTAATGGCAAAAAAATCAGATATTGGATGCGAATTCAATTGTTTGTGTACAAGAAAAAAGTTTGGTCGTTTTATTCCGTTTGAATATCAAGTAAAGACGAGCTTTTCATGGCAAGCATTGAAAGTTCAATAAGACGCGAACCAAATTCATTCCCTCTGTTTTACTTTGATGCGATTCACTTTCAAGAATAGATGGTGAAATTTTATTGTCAATTCATTCAGCGTAGAAAAAGTTTTTTCATAACTAATTTAGGATAATCTAGTAAAAAAAAAATAGAGCCGCAAATGAAGTAGTGAAAACAAGAAAAAACACGAATTGCAATTCGTGAACACAAAGAGATCGACTAATTGAACTTTCATCCCTTAAGGTTGCTATAATTGGTTGGGGCGTTATAGAGATTTTCAACTTAGACGTTGTAGATCATCTGTTTGAATATCCCAAATTGTGAGCAAACCCGCTTCGATAAAGCCACCTGCATAGATCAAAGACCTGAACTTAATCGGTTCACGAGACTTATAGAGTAATTCACGGATCTTTGCATATGTGCCCTTGGGTTGTAAAAGTATAATTAGTGTATTCTATATATAAACTTTCGCGCAAAATTATAATATAGTTCTTTTAGTCGATTTTCACTGAAATTCACTTACGATGGCCGATAATGACTACACTACCATGTCAGCGATTTCTAACAAAAGTTAGCCACAATGACTACATTATCATTTCACAATAACGTCTAAGACTTAATTGACAAATTTGAATAATTTATGACTATATTAATATCCATACAATATATTTAGGACTAACCATGCAGTGTTTCTTAAGATTTCCAACATTGCGCTAGAGTTAGAAACAACGAATAAAGTACCAATTATATATGCCTTAATTATACGCTCCTACCGCGTCTTGGAAGAAGAAATCTGGTCGTAGATGCCCTTAGATACGGTCGCAATTGCACCTTAGCGCCACCAAAGTATTGGTCTAAGAATCCAATTCAATCTTTGACAAATTGTAGAAAAATCATTCATAGCCTACCATTCTAATTTTTGGTGCGGAATCATTCGCACTTTTTTTGACGGTCCAGAAACATTTGAAGGACGCACTCCATCAGTTCCAAAAAGATTGCAAATATTCTCTTTTCTTTCGCCTTTTTGGACTATATGCCTTTGATCGGAATATTGAATGTTGATTAATTCTAATTAATGTGTGAAGATCGATCCATGCGATTCATCTATGTTATAGATACTATATAATACAAAGCAGAAAGACCCCTTATTCTAAGAAGACCTCGGCCTTTTTTCTAATTAAAGATATTATATCCATGATTAAAAAAGTTTTAAGTCTAAAATTTTATTTGATTTCTCGTATGGTTCTATTTTAAGTTTGATAATTTTCTATTCTACAAGTTCTTTGTAGAATGCTTTTCCCTTTTTATACTTTGCACAAATTCTTTGTACTATGTCACTGATTTCTTTTTTTATTTAATAACTGAAATGACTTTACTAATTAAAATGTGAGATTTTATTTTATTTTTTGCACACATGCAACGTGTATAAGCGTTTGCTACTAATAGGAAAAAGAGTACTATGTTTTCAGGGTTTAAAGATAAAAATTGATGATTACGAAGGTATGATTTATCTAACAACAATACCTCTTTAGTAGATAGCCACATTGTTGTGATCACCATTGGATAAAAACCCTAATTACACCATTTTGTGTTTGGACCAAGTTGTCGGAGAAGTAGTGAAAAGATACATACATTGAATTGTGCAGGCTTTTCTACAAAATCTAATAAAGGTTAATCAAATGTAAAAGTACCGACTAAGTAGTACTTAGAGAAGCTAATGTGAATTATGAATATCAGATGATATATCATTTATATTTTCCGTGGAAATATTTGAAACATTCTGTTGTAGATCTCAAGAACCTTCACATCTTACTTTACTGGGGACAAAGTGCTCCAGCCTTTTTTTTTTTTTTTCGCTGTTTTTGGTCCCAGCTCCAGCTCTATAATTAATCCAAGAGTTACTCATCATAACATGAACTGGCGCCGAGACCACAAGTGCCCCATACAATTCCAGGATGGGACCAACTTCCTGCGTCCCGTTTGGTGACATTGTCGGCTGCTCTATAGCTGCATCCATCCCTGACTCGTCCATTTAGCTAATCACGAGTTATAAAAAGCCGTGAACAACGCATAGTGCAATTGCATAATTCAAGACCAACTTCCATCGTCTGGTTTTGTGACATCGTTAGGTGCTCCCAAAGGATCACGCAACTCATCCATTTAACTAATCACAGGTCATAAAAAGTTGTGAACTAACATATCGGACAATTACATAATTCGAGACCAACTTCTAGTGTCCCATTTATGACATTGTCAAGTGCTCTAAAAGCCTCATGCGACTCATCCGTTTAACTAATTACGAATTCTACAAAGTCGTAAAACAACATATAAAACAACATATCGGACAATTACATAATTCGTACACACAGTACGAATAACATATCAGGCAATAAACTTTAGTTCCATATCGAACAGTCATTGTGAGTCGGTAACTAATCATGAAAGGTTCGCTCTATGAAAGGTAAGTGCCAGATTCAAATAGTGATGAATGAAGGCGCAATCTAACATTTGAACGACAAAGGAACAGAGAAGACAAGGGAAAGAACGAAAGAGGAAGAGCACGGTCCATCTTCCTGTAAAGAGATAAGTTCTACTTTAAATGGACACCGCTAAATCGTAAAGCTTTTGACAAATCGCAAAAGGTTTAATTTGTGAATATGTCAGACCTAGCAGATGATATTTCAACTTTCTTCATCCTCCCAAAATGCAGAAATACTGGCCAAAGATCCTGATGTTCTTCACAAGTTGGAAGCAAGCTGGACCACTGAATTTGTTCTTCGTGGAGAATAAATTACGAAATGGGCAGACCAAGACATTAATATCGGTGAGTTTATTGGCCCAGAAAAACGAAAATAGCTACAAAAAGAAAGAAAGAAAGAAAAAAGAATATGATGTTTGTGCTTTATACCTATAGTGTCTGGAGACAGCATCCTTCCCAGCTAATTTAGGGTTGATAAAGACCGATTTCAAGTTTATATATATTCTTCTACGGGAGTACATGCCGAAAATGGCCTGTAGCACGATTAGGACATGTCCTTCGAAGTAGTTTCAACGATAATTGAGACGAAAATAGTTAAGGATGGAAGCGGGTCGGCTTTTATCGAGTTCCCATTCCCCTTGACCTTAATAGGACTTATGGGGTTTTCGGGTTTAGGGTTGTGTGACGAATTCAGGATCCAATTTGTGAAGTCTTGTGGGGTTTGGACGGGCTTGGGATTCAGCTGACGGGCAACCTGAAACCCCCATAAGTGATTTACCACTTATATCATTTACCCTTTGAACGTAGACGAAAAGCAATTTTATTCTTATCAAAATGGTCCTATGATATGCTCGAATTTCAGGTGCTATGCTAAGTAAACTACATAGCTAAAGTACATAATAACTAATTAAAATAAACAAAGGGAAGATATGCCGATTTTGATACCGATATTTACATACAAAAAGTGCAATGGGAATACATTATTCATCGTGTACATTTAGAGGACAAGATGAAAAGGAGAAAACTAAAGCAAGTAGGTACAATCGTGTGAATTTTAGGGTGAACACGTTAGAGTCTAGATAAATTCATGTGCTTTAGTAGTGCCATAAATATATCATCTACAAGACGAATTCTTAAGTTTAAAAATAAAATAAAATTTTGAAACAACTCTTTTTGTAAGTGCCGACCTATGGCTCCACTTACCAAGAATATTGTTTGCTTTAGGTCAGAGATCACATGGTTTTGTTCTTTTGAGCTTTGCCTAGAAAAGACCTTATTGGTAGTTAAAATTGGTGCTACTCCTTATATAGCACATCACTTCATCACACCCAGATGATATGAGATTTGGTTCATTTCTATCCCCACGCCATTCTAAAGTCAGAGCCGCACCTTATCCAGACCCTCTCTAGCTCCAGCGATCACTCTCGTCCTCGCCAGATCGGATCGTGACACTTTCTTCTAATGATTTTGAAGATAACCAAGGAATATCGATCAATTTTGTTGTGAAGGAGAACAAAAAATGCACTTAATTACATAGAAGAGATTTGTGGTCTTTTGGTATCAAAATTTTGCTTCATTAATTTGAAAAAAAAAAAAATTGAACAAACAAGCCGAAATGCATTAGTAGAAAACATTTTTTTTAGTACAAACATCTCTAGCATCAACACACAATAAATCCACAAGAGCAGACGAGGGACTATTAACCCAATTCCTAAGAAGGCATCCCATTTGTTGGGCTATGGTTAGCCAGTCAGCCACCTTGTTCGTATCTCGAGTACAATGGGCTAAAATAATACCTGAAGAGTCTTCTAGTTTGCGCTTGGCCTGGTCCACTAAAGGCTGCACCTCTGAAGAGAAAACCACAGCCACCAGCGTACTACAGTCAGAGTGTATGTGTATCTCTCGTTCTAGTCTATTTGGGGCAATCTTTAAGAAGATAAAATCTAGGGTTTCAACCAACGCTTGTGCCTTTGCTTGTCCAGCTGATTTCGCCTCTATAGATTTAGTAAAATTACCTTTCTATTTTGCTTTCAAATATGAGAAAACTGATTACGTACACGTAACCAAAGGGCCTCTTATTTCAAAGAGAATCTGCATCTTCGGTCCTTGATGTCTAAAATCTTTGTGCTTTTACTCTGTATACTTTAATTTTGTGCTATTTTAGTCCCCGACCATCATCAATGTGCAATCTTATTCATATATTACAAGGCGTATCTGGACAGTCCAAAAGGAATACTATATTAAACATCCGAATTCTTATTTACGCGTACAATCTATGGTCCATTTTCTGCATCATATGACCACAAGAGACTGAAATTACACACCAAATAAAGGGAAGAAATTGGTAAATTTGGAACAAGAATGTTTTTTACCACGTATCGTCCTTTGGACCATCGAATTCTTGGTGGATCGAAAAAGGTAAAATTTCAATTTTGGTTCCCGAGCTTATTCATTTTCCTCTTTCCTTTTCTTTTTTTTTTTTTTTTTTTTTGAATTTTTCACTTGTCCAATTTAAACCTCGAACTCTCGTAACTTTCCTAGTCAAGTCCCTCCAGTTTCAAATCCATTTAATGGGCGTGTCCATCAGAGCCTAAAAGAGATCTGACGCGGAAAAGCTTGAGTGCAGAAAGCGTGTGGAGAATTCTCCTGACTCAAGATCTGATTATGGTTTTGATTTTCAAGGTTTTTATTCTCGTGCATTAACTGATGCTCCAACGTGGGAAGGAATCTTTCCTCGTTAGAATGTTTCCAGCTCCAACGGGTAAGTTAGTTCTAATCATCTCGATTTGGAAGCGAATGGAATTGATTAGACAATCTATGCAAATTTAAGGACTTGATTATGTAAATCAAAATTCCAAGAAGTTGATCAAAATAATGCGCAGGTTTAGGGACCAAAAATGAACTTTTGCCTAAAAAAGATAACGGCCAAATCCCAAAAAAAAAAAAAAAGGCCTTTAGCATTTTGGGCAAAAATAACACAATGTTTCAAACGTCCTAGAAAAGGTGACACCTATTAATAATTCCATTTATTCTCACTGTTAAATCACTGTGCTCATCCTAATCTTGCGTTTTGTAAACGATGTCACTTTTGTCGTGAGCGACGTGGTTCATTATGTGCCTCAATAAACTGAGTTGCCTTCGATGATGAGCTGCAATTTGAGGATGAGAACGGACGGAAACTATAATGGATATCATTTTTATTCCACTGGTGAAAAGACTTGGCTTTTCTTTGGGACATTTAAAAGATTGTATTATTTTTGTTCAAGGTGCGAGAGATTAAACTTTTTTTTTGGGGGGATTTGGCCAAGAAAATAATAGAAGAATATCCTTTTTCATTGTCAAAAGAAAATTTCACTCATTTATCACAATCAAATATGAGAGAAATATAGAAATCTTCCAAATAAAGCATATCTCAAAAGTGCTAAAAAAAAAAAACAAAAAAACAAAAAACAAAAGAGAAGGGTTTTTCTTGAGGGAGGGTTTTTCGGAAGGGGAAGGATTTTATTAACGAATATCCATATTCAATTAGCAGAAAAGTATGGTTCAATGCACACAGCACCAGGACGAGGACAATGGCCAAGGCCACACGCACCGTTCAATCAACCGATGGACCAGGACAGCGCATGGCTGGGTACACTTAAGGACGTTCCTTTCTTTGTACTTTAGCTGATAAGATCCTCGCCTTCCAAATAATTGAGCAATGGCATCCAAAGAGTACCGCCAAGACTTTGTCCTTGCATGGCCGGGAAGAAATCATGAAATTCTTTGACCTATTTGAGAAGGAGAATGATGGAATAATCTTTCCCCCTAGCAATTAGGTGGACACATGAACATGCATGTTTCAATCATGCCATGGAGGAAAGTTTGGGGGTAGGGATTGTGGAATGTGACATGTTGCATGAAATAACTAGGAAGGATCCTCTGTCTCTCTCCACTACTCGGCCCAGCCCCTCCGCCGTAGCCGCAATTGCCGTGACTGTCCCCCGCCTCATCCAACTTTTTGCACATCCTGTCCCTGCGTCCGTCCCTCACCACCGGCCTTGGTCTGCAAGCCATGGCGTGGAGAGTGGTTGAGGTGAAGGGCGGCACAATGGCGAACCAGATTTGCAAGCAAGTGCATGCATGAAGTAGACCTCATCCACTGCTTCTCTCTGTCTTTTTGCTCATTTTCATTTTCGACTTCAAGGTCGACGCCTACATGACTCATCATCACATAAGCAATTCATAGCGAAAATTGGCCAAAATGACTATATTAGAATTTTGCTCGAAAATCTAAAGTTAAATTTACAATATTAAAATGTTTAAAATTGAATTAGGGTACGACAGGTTCAAGATTTAATGGGTAATTTTTTCCTTGCTCGAGCCATTGTCATCTCTTGGCCTACGCCCTTGGTTGGCCTGGTGCATGTCATTTCTTGGTCGGGCCGTAATCATCACAACAAAGACAATTGCTTTTGTTGTTATTAGTCTCTAGTGAGGAATATATATTCATCTCAAAACCTAATTAAGTAGGAAGATGCCTTAAGACATCCATTATCGGGGCTATTGCTTTTGTTTCAAATAAATTAATTTAGAAAAAAGTTACGTTTGCCTCATATTTATGAGATAGGGACAAAATATATGTTTCTAACAGAGTAAACATATGTCACGAAAGATCCCCAACAGATGCAATTACTTTTGTTACAATTGAAATATTATGGAAAAGATAATAAGTGATTCAAAATAATAAGATAGAGACAAAATATTTGTTCCTAAAAGTTATTATAAAAGACACTGTATTTTGTTGCGCTACACCATTATTAGTAGGAGATATTAACTTGACGCTAATATGTAGCTATAATATTTTTAAAATAGGGAGCACTATTGTCAAATAATTTATTTGTTTCAATAAAAATTTAGGAGCATGACAAAGAGTTGCCGATGTATATGCCTTCAAAAGCCAGGAAAATTGTCCAATCAGTTCTAAATCTATTGTATAGATATCAATTCAATCTTAAATTTTTCAATTTTGTCAAATTAGTTATAATAGCAATGAGTTATGTAGGATGGTCGGTGATAATTGGATCACCACTTTAGCCCTTTCCCTCAAAAATTGACCCGAAAGGATTACACATAATTTCGCACAAAAAAATTAAGATTAAATTGGCAAAATTGAAAAGTTTAGAACTAAATTGACATCTATACAATAAATTTAATAGATAATATTTCCTTAAAAAGCCTATTTTGCTGTAATTAGTTGTGGTATTGAAAAGCTATCATGGAGTAGTAACTCTTCCATTAGTGCAATCAACCATTGGACTAATGGCTTAATCTTTCTTTTCTTTTTACGCAAAAACTAGCATCCTTATTCTTACATTTACACTTAAGTAGTAGGGGTGATCGGTTCCAAATTCTATATAAATTCCACTTGGAACTTGGAATCTATCTGCTGAAACAAATTCTTAATTTTTGGAACTTAGAACTTATCATACATACCCTAGAACTTGAAACCTATCCTATCGCAAGTTCCAAGATCGGTTCAAGTTTTACCTAAGTTTTGTCCATATTATTAATTGAACAATTGCAATGAATCCATCAATGAATCCATCACATTTAATGATGCTATAATCTACTGATCACGGTTTATATTTAGACACACAAAGTGATAAGATTGATAATATTATTGGTAAATCATCGGAAGATTAGATTAGAATATGATTTGATTATGATTTGATTCTACCATCGGAAGATTAGATTAGAGTATGATTTGATTCTACTATCGAAATATTATATTAGAGTGGTAGATATGATTTGATTTCAGTCAATCTATCAGATTAGATATTCGGAATATAGAATAGAAAATCTTGTTGTCTTCTTAATATAAATAGCATTATGTATTGTAGAATAATATAGTGGATTATGGCTTTCACTTCTCCTGGAAAATTTATCTTTGAATCGTTGTTTTCTTGAATCCTCTTATTTTCTTCACAAAGAATATGAAATATTAACAAAGTAAAAATCTCAATTATAAAATAGAAATAATATTAGTAGTTCCAAATTATATGCTCATTATCGGAAGCCATGAAATACCGTGGAATCGTGTGAAGATATGGACCAAAAAAAATACAAAATCTTGTTTCAGGTTTCAGATTCCACCTACTTAAAACCTGTAACTTACCATACATATCTTGGAACATAGAACTAAACAAGTTCCCACAGATATGGTTTTTCAGTTCCATATTCTACATTGAAATCATGCTCACTCATATTATGTAGCAAATAGAGGAATCGAGGCATCAAATCATGCCAACCATAATTAGAGCTAATTGGTGACCACTTACTCTATCTTTCAATCAATTATTTTGATGCAATTTAGAGTGCAAGATTTGGAAAATATTTTTCAAAAAATGATTAGTTATTTCATTTAAAAAAATAAATCAACAGAAAATGTTTTCATTATCGATAATAACTTATGACTAATTATTTTCATGAATAAAGATAATTTTCTTTTATTTATTTTTGTAAGCAATACAATTGATTATTTTTCAGAAAATATTTTCAAATTGAATTTTTTGTTAGATAAATGCATTCTTAAAACGAAAAGGATCTTAAGAACCTAGACCGCGTTAAACTGGCCAGAGCTTTTCTAATATTCAATTAAAAAACCCTGAAATTTCTACGTTCCACCGACCACTATATGGCAAGCCACCATCTCGAAATTGAAGAAAAATGAAATTAACATAAGGAAAAAGATTAAAGCTAGGATTAAAAAAGGGGCCGATTTACAAAAGCAACTTTTGACAGACACGATCCTTGACTTTGCCTCGATTGCACCTTGACTTTTCCTCGACTGCAGTTTGCATCATCTGATTTTCCATGTATTGTTTTCCATGCTATAACAAAAATTATCCAATCAATTATAAATCTATCATACGGAATCCATGGATACTAATTTAATCATAACTTTTTTAGTTTTATCAATTTAATCCTATATTTTTATGTAAAATTACAATATAATCCTTTCAACCAATTTTTGCAGGAAACTTTTGACGTGGGAGTGTGCCTTGTGGGACAATCAAAGAGCGTTGAACCGCCATATTAACGATTTTTGGCAAAAATAGCTGAAATGAATACATTAAAATTTCGCAAATATTTAGGAATGAATTGGTATAATTGAAAAGTTTATGACTAAATTAATATATACACAATATGTTTAAGGATCATTGGGTAATTTTTCGCATGCTATGTTTGGGAAGGAGGGAAAAAAAACAAATAAAAATTTAAGTGGAAAATGAAGTGAAAGTCAAAACCCTTTCGAGAAGTAAAATGTGGGAACTTTTGAAAAATTTTTGTGTTTTTAACAAATTTGCATTCCTCGCCCCACTCCCAAAGTGTTCAAGGAAAAACAAAGGATTCCCTTTTTCATAAGCAATATTAGGGCATAAATTGCATATTCTACAATAATCGATGTAGAATAAAGGATAAGAAAAAACTCTAAAATGATTCATGTAATTTTCTTTCAAAAATACGATGTGCCAAACCTTATGCAGTAGGTTTGGAACATCTTCGATCCATCCAACAATGATCACACTATGTTCAATAAATTCAATTTTTAAACCCAGCATAATATATCTACACATTATTATGTGGCCGACCGGCCAATATAAAAATATATACATTTACCAGTGACACGTATATTTGGAAAACAAATTGGAAATGTTCATGCTTTATCCGGAGCAAGTTAAGTCCGCCTTTTCATGCTTCTCCACGTCAAGTTTCGCATGTTTTCCACGGCCGAAATTCAAGAAGTCGGATTTTCACGTTCTTCTTCTTCTTTTTTCTTCACCTATCCCCACGTTAGGCCAGCATTACCCGATCACTTTGCACTTCGCCGGCCCCCTCCGCCCTCCCCTTTTTCCAGGTCGATCTCCTTTCCAACTCATTTCCATCAGAATCAACAACGCAAAAAACCCAAAAAGCAAAAGAGATCGTCAAGCTTTCGCTGATTGCTGGAGACGACTTTTGAGCTTCGCGGATCCTCCTTTTCCCAACATCAGATCTGGGGCTTGTTCTCTTGTTCCTCCCGCCCTTCCTTTTTCCTCGCGTCGTTTCCGAAGACAGCCCCTCTCGTTCTATCCATTATGAACGGCCCCTGTTGTCTTTTCAAATAATAGAATCAAAACATCAGTAGGAGCTTGACAAAGGAGAACAGAAGAGCCTCCACGTCCCCCAAGGAAGGGTGGTGACTCCACAAGACAAGCCAACAAAACCTAAAGCTGGGAGTTTTCAAGTAAACTCTTTCTTTTCACCAAACAAGGCCTATCAAATCAAGTCCCTCCTGTCTAAAGCAAGGCTACAGTCCCGTTCCATCCGGAGCGTAATCATTCACAAGAGATTCGATATTTAACGGCTCACTCGGCTAACCGGAAGGAAAATGATGCTGTAACGTAACAGATAACACGCTTAAGTAGTGTCATGTTGTTTCATTTAAGTAATGTCGTACATATTATACTTTTTGGTTTCATGAATGACATGTAATGTTATACTTTAGTCAAATCAAGTCCCTCCTGCCTAAAGTAAGGCTATAGTCGCATTCCATCAATGTAATCATTCACGAGAAATTCGATGTTAAGTGGCTCGTTCTACTGTTGGAAGGAAACAAGGTTGTAATGTCACGGATTTCGCGCTTAAGTAGTGTCACGTTGTTTTGTTTAAGTAGTATTATACATATTATACTTTTTGGTTTCATGAATGACATATAATAACAAAGAATTGTTATAAAACAATTCTTAAGATAATCCCTAAAATCAATAATAGAGGGAATATTATAATCAATCACTTTAATAGTCACGATTCATAAATCTAATACCTCACATATTTTATAATATATATATATATATATATATATATATGTTTATATAATCTGTTACATCAAAAATTTGTTTATAATTTAATAACTTATTTATGATTATAACAAAAATTAAGCACATAGCATGTGATTATATTTACATAATATATTGTAATGATTATCACTTTTTAATGACCAATCATGAGTGTACCATTTCATTCAGATCATCAGGATATAAAAATTTAAAATATAAAATTTTATCAATTATTTAATAATTAAATTAGTGATACGATTTAAATTTAATCATATAATTTATTATCATCTAAAAAAATTTATGATCACATAAATATAGTATGATTGAAATAATAATTACATCACAATTTGTGCATTAATTAAATATAATTATAGAATTAGATGATCATATTATTCATTGAGTTCTGAAAGTTTAGATAACCATTCCTACTGGGGAGCAAGTACTATTTCTTTTTAATATATCATGAATAACTTTTGACATAATTATAAATTACTTATAATCAAAATGACGTTTTACTATGACATTGATTATTTACCAATCGTACATTATGTGATTAAAGTTAAGTATAATTGATTCAGTCATTACATAAATACCATACATAAATTTAGTGAGAACCAATACGTATTTTTAATTATAGTTAATAATCAACATTATGAGAGTGATAGTCATCACACAGAGGAATCCATATAAATATAATAGCTATAATATTGTAATAGCTTTAGTGTAAGCAAACATTGTAATCACTCATATACATGTGATGTAAGAGCCACTACCACAATCAAATATGCCATGATTCAATCTTCTACATCAAGTCAAACACATGATAGCAAAAATTATAAAATTAGGATCGGGAGAAGGTGAATTGTTTTATTATTATTATTATTATTTTCTAAAATACAATTAAAATTTTTGACCGCCTCAATCATGAAATGGTTCTGCATTTCATTTTCTTTGTGGATCACTTTTTCACATCTAAGGATGTGAGTGCGGAGGTCTTACAAATTCCACGAATCAATTTTGCGCATTACACATGGCCATAATTAAAAGTAGTCCGTACATAGTTAATGAGATTTGAATAAGTGATGTTAAGTTTCTGAATTGAAATCCTCATTTCTCTCAATTAGCAGCACCAACCTCGAGGATATTTGGCGGCGTAATTTTATTTGTGCTATCGTGCCATAAATTCTTGTTGAACGTATCGAGTTTATGATGCCATCCAACGTAACTCCATCCGAATCCCCATACTAACTTTCCTTGGGGTGAATGGTATCAAGGATTTGGATAGAGCTTACTCCACAAGCATCATTTGTGTGTCTAGGGTTTTCTTTCTTCTTTTATTTCAGTGTAATAATCATGAATATTGGTACATGTAACTACTGGAATTGCCTCGGTCCTCCACCATGCTTTTGACAAAAAGGGAAAACCCATTTTCCAGTGACCGTACCCCTTTTTGTCTCTTTGCTTGTTTTTTACTCCATCTGGGCAAGTCTGATAGAACATAGGACAACATTTAGTGTTAGGGCAGGAGATTGGACCACATTTAATGTTTGGGTACAAACATAGCAACCAATTTAGGGTTAGATTTCGTACCATTTCTCGACCGTGCTTTCCATTTTGTACCATTTCTTGACCCACGTCTCCACGCTTTCCATGTTTTCCAAACATAATCTTGGAAAATATGATGAGAAGACAGTTGTCCATTTGACCTTATTTAAAGCTGTCACTGTTATCTGGCCAATTTGGTTCTCGATTCCTAAAACTACGTTTGGTGGGAGGATAAGATGCCTGAAAATATGTGACCGGAGTTTCTATATATGGTAAGTGATTGAATATTAGGCTAGTTATGAAAATAAGTTACATATTGAACAAAAATAGAAAAAAGGAAATTTTCCGGGAAAAAAAAAATCCTCCCTCAATAACAGCTATCGCCACATGGTTGCCATGACATCTAGTCAGGGGATCAGTGAATGATATAGCACATATTTTTACATAACTAAATCCCACGCTTTCAAACATATCAACATATCCTAAGTCCCACGTTGAATAAAAGATTTTTTTTTTTTTTTGGTCTATCGTTGAATAAGAGATAACTTGGTACATTTTTTTTTCTCTCTTTTTAATGACCTAGGGCCACGAGCACTGAGGCGTCACTATCTTGATGTTTTTGGAACACTTTGTAGCCCAAAAATTAGTTATAATTTTTAAGCCTTTGACCTGTCAATGTGATCATACTAAAAATAGAAAGTTTGCATGCAAATTGATAGGATTCGAATGGGCGACTTCCCATTCATGAACTAAAAGTCCTCCAACTTAATTTGTTTAAAAAAATTATCACCCGTATTGCTAATAAAAATGAATAAATGGAAAGCATTTTTATTATTTATGAAAATGTTTGAAAATATTTTATGCGACATTAGTGATTTTAAAAAAAAATTATTTTCTGAGCCATTCATTTTTTTGCGAAACAAGTAGGATTACATCCCTTCTTATTCCCAATGCTCATCTATATGCCAATTTCATTCCACGTTGTCTATGCGGTACTCCTTCAAATTGTCGGCAACGCTTGTTTGCTTTGGGAAATGGCAAATTCTTGCGGAGAAGCTCGAACGAGGTCGCACGTGCATTCTGGTGCTCCCACCACCACGTTTCGCTGGGACCATGTGGCCTCTAGGGTGCGATGACAAAATTTCGTTCCGAAATAGTTTTAAACGTAATAGATTTTTCTATTTCTATTTCTAGAAGAGTTTCTAAGCAAAATAACCGTTTGATAACGACGCAAAATTTCTACTCTAAAAATAGAAATTCATTTGATAACGACACAAAATTTCTTCCTTTCGGACGGCGGTAGCGGCGACCCGGCGACCTTTAATATAAAAAATAAAAATAAAAATGATTTATTAACAAAAATAAATAAATAAATCATAAAAAATAAAATAAGAATATCATTTTATTTTAAAATAAAAATATCCTTAAAAATAAATTTATTTTATTTATTCTATTTTATTTTATTTTACGAATAAATTTATTTTAAAATGAATAAAACAATAAAAAAATATTTGGCAAAATACTCAAGACAAATAAAAATAATTTTATTTTAATAAAAATAATTTATTTTTATTTATCATAAATAAATTATTTTTAATAAATTTATTTTTAATAAACTAAAAATAAAATGATAAATAAAAATAATTTATTTATTTTTAATCTATTTTAATAAATTTATTTTTATTTTTAAATGAATAAAATGAATATATTTATTTTTAATAAAATGATATTTAATTAAATTTATTTTTAATAAATAAATTTATTTCGATTAAATTTATTTATTAAAAATAAAAATAATATTTATAATAAAAATAAAAATTATTATAAAAATTATTATAAAAATTTAATTTATTCATTTTTAAGGATTTTTAAATTTATTCGTAAAAATAAAAATAAATATCATTTTATTTATTCGAATAAATTTCATTTTAAAATTAGGGTTGGGAGAAATATAAATTGATTTACGGGAGAAATCGAAGTAGAAAATTTCTACTTCGATTTCTCCTCCATTTCTATTTAAATAAAACCTATTCCGGAAATGAAAATTTGATAAGCGTTATCAAACAAGTTTACTGTTAGAAATTGGCCTGCGGAATAAAAAAATCATTTTAATAGAAATTTTGGTTATCATGCACCCCCTAACATTCGGTCTGATACCACGCACGCTTCGATCATGTCTTAAAGAGCTTTTCACTTGGCCTAATGCTACTTTTAAGATAGAGGTTCATGCCGCAAAATATGTCAAATTGGTACTCCATCATAACATATCTACCTTAAATCGTCTCATGAAAAATCTTAAATTATTTACCTTGACAAATTTCCGTCTTGCGATAGATCCTAAATAGGAATCCCTGACCCAAAATAAGAGGTATTAGTTTGAGATTTTTTTGTGAAACACAATAATTATTTTGAGGCAAATTGGTTTTAGGAATATCGATTTGGGACTTTTTGTAAGATGAAAGTCAATTCGCGGCAAATGCATTGTGAAGTTATTACCACTTTGGGATTTATAGTAATAATAACTATTAATATAATATGTCTATCATACGAAAAATCGGTGATTTGAGAAATAATTTGTGCTTAAAAAAATTAATTGATGCAGAATATTTTCTTTGTCAACAAAGATTAACGTCAAATAGTCGGTGAACAGAACAATTTCCGTGAATTCATTTCTTTGAGCAATTCGAGCTGTCATCTTTTCCGACAAAACTTTTCAAGTCGTTGATTTTCTGTGTTAAGATGTTATGGCATCACCCTTGACAGCCAAAGAGGATGGCCATGCATTATGTCTTAGGCTACTTTCTCCATAAGGACATAAGAATACTGGAAGTGCCCAAAGTTACATATAATGCTTGCTTTGGTGACCAATAAAAAAATTTCAAATCACTTAAGTACTGCTTAAAAAAGAATCATTTAAGTGCTAATTTCGATTTAGATTGTCAAAAATCTGATGTGATCATATTTTATTAATTTCTCCATTTGACATGGCTTTATCGTTGTGCCTAGTCAATATATATACATCTAAATGATGTCATCTACATGTGTTGCTCCAAATATAAATCCAAAATCGACCATTCAACCAATTTCCCAAATATAAACCTAAATTGAAACCCTAATTCAGTTTTCCCCTCGCATCGACGTCTCCATATTCACTCACCAAGAATTGAGCCCTAATTTCTCTGTTAATTTTTCCAACCAATTGAGCAAGTGAGAGAGGATGATTGTTGACACCTAATTTTGGAAAAATAAAATTGCATTTTGAACAAAAGGAAAATAAGGGGAAGATCAATATGATTTGGTTATGAATGGAATGTGGAAATTCTGATTAGCAATCTTTGCTCCGGCGAATTTTCAAATCATAATAAATGTGGAAGCAAATTCTCGATCAGAGAATTCAGGTGAATAAAAGGGCAGGGATTTTGATAAAATGGAAGGAATCAAAACATTCGAGGAAAAATCAAACCGATTGCAAGATTTTGCTCCAATTTGCAGACCATAAATTGAGGCAACGAAAAAGAAAGCTCAAAAATTGCCATGGAAGATGGTGCTCGGAACCACTATAAAAAGGAGACCAAATTTTGTGAAAAAGAAGGAGGAGAGCGGAGCTCACAAGAAAAAAAAAATGGTGAGAAAACGTAGAGAGGTTCGATAGACAATCTCTCGAGAGCAGAGAGGCAATTTTCAAAAAAATTCAGAGCAAAAGTGAGGAAGGTTTTCTCCTTGGTTTCTTTTGAGTTCAATTTTCTTTGGGGAGAGGCACACACCCTCGGGGATCTCGGGCGATGGTGTAATCTTCTTGACGATGCCCCATGTTCATCATGCTTCATGGATATTGACGACAAGCATAAAGCTAAGTCGAGCTTATTCTTTTTTTTTTTAAGTTTGATTGTGTGCAATTCCAATTTGCTATTTGCACTAAGGTGATTTTATTTTTTCTTGCTTAGATTAAACTCCTACATCTCCGACGATAATTCCAGCAGCGAGACATCGAAGTGGCCAACGTACCTAAGCGGCGATTGTCATCCAAATGATTTCACCGTGATAAAACCAGGTTGTTTCTCTCCCTATTAAAGTTGTTCACCCCATATTTTCACCTAATTTACTTTGTTTTGTTCTGATGTTGTGGTCACAGGCAATTCAATGCCAAACAAAAGGCCACACAATTCCATATTCCACCATAATTGACAAGAGAGAGACGACAAGAGGGGGGCGTCCACTCAAAAAGTTCTCGGAGGAGACTAGCAAATGATCAAATCAAGAACTAGCCATATGCCCACCAACGCTGCTGCAATTCCCCTCCTTTAGTTTTATTTTTATTTCTTTCTTTTGCTTATTTTATGTTATATTATTGTGTTTTAAATTTTGTTATTATTGTTTAAGTTAGAATATGGTTTGTCAATGTTAATATTTGTGCATTTTGTATGCATTATCCGTAGGGATTTTGTTCGAAATTAATGTAATTATTAATTTGATCCGAGAGACATCGGATCATTTTTTTATTATATTAATTTTTGGGCTTTTTGGTGAAATTTTAATTGTTAAATCACAATAATTATTTAATTTGGTCCGTAGGACTTCGGATCAGATTTGTAATTGTTTTGATCTCCTTGTTGTGATAATTAGGGTTAGAATAACCGTTAATTTGACCTGTGAGACAATAGGTTATTTTTTCGATTATTTTAATCCTTTCTTGCTTTATTTTGTTGATAGTTTAGATTTAATATTTATTTAATAATTAATTATTTAAAAAAATCAAAATTCTGCCTCGAGCATATAGGTTTAGTAAATCAAACATGTAGGATTAGGTTTATGAAATTTTCGTCATCTAGTGATTGTTGCTAAGTTCATTGCTCGTCATTAGAACTAGGTCATTTGATTAAATTGCATATTTAATTGTTGCATTTCTTTAATTTCGAATTTCATGGAAAATACAAAAATTAGAATAAATTCATTCCATGCTTTAAGATGGATTGCATGCTTATTCATGTTATATAGTTTAGGTCATATTGCCACGTCATATCATTTCATGTTAAATTAGTAGCATGCATTGCACGACTTTCATTAAATAAATTGAAAACAAAAAATTGAGTGATTGCTTATTAATTAGAAATCATATCTAGGATTATTGATATGAATTCGACCTAACAACGCAGTTGCTTTCGTTGCTTTGAGGTAAGTCCCGCATTATTTTATTCGCTTTCTCGGGTGTTAAATTGGTGGTTTGTGCACTCGCATGATCGCCTCACACGTTAGGAAAATGAATTAAAATCAAATCAAGCTGCATGCAAAACATTTTTGAAAATTAAAAAGAAATGGTACCGAAAGGGCACTAGGATAGTCTAGTGTAACCAAGTCCCCGTACCCTTAGTCTCTCGGTTCGTAGGAGTAAAATAATTCTCCCATTATTTTGCTTAGGTGTCTAATCGACCTACCAAAAACAGATTAGTGGCGACTCCTAGATAATATTTTGCATGTTTAAAAAGTTTAGACTCAAGTCGCGATTTGGTATGGGCTTGGGAGAGCCCGAGCTAAGTTTAAAAACTTAGCAGTCCATTAACCTAGTTTTAGGTGATGAACCTGAAAAATTAGGTCGCGACAATGATGAACCTCGAGTGAGTCACTTAAGGCATGTTTGGTAACACTCTCAAGGATAAATAATTATTTTCTTTTGTTCTTTGGAACAAAAGAATAATTGTTTTGTTCTCAGGAACAAAAATCCATTTTTTCTTCTAGGAAATATATTTGGAACATAATCAAAAAGTAAAAAAAAAAAGTAACTTCTTGTTCGTGGGAATAATTTCAAGAATCAAGCCCAACCTTTTCTTTTCTTGTTTTCTCCTTTTCTCTTCTTCCTCTTCCTCCCAATTGGTCATCTGTCACCGTCGATGATAGCGGCGACTGGCAATTGACTGGGCGAGGCCACGGCGAGCTCGCCGGAGGCTTGCCTGGCCACGGTGAGCCTTGGCCTCGCTTAGGCAGCGCAAGGTCGGACTTGCCGATGGTTGGGCAAGGCTCTCATTGCTAGATCAGGATGAGCCATGTCAGTGGCCTGGCGAGGCTTGCAGCTTGCTTGGCCACGGCGAGCCTCTAGTGAGCTTGTCAAACTTCACCCTGGCCTAGCAAGGCTTCGACAAGCTCGTCGGACCTCACCCAGTCAGGTTGCCGCTGTGGCTAGCGATCGGCCACAAAGAAGAAGGAAGAAAAATAGAAAAGGAAAAATGAAAAAAATAGAAACAAAAAGAAAAATATAATAAAAATATTAAAAAATTAAAGGAAACAAAAATATTTAAGAATCCTACCAAATGCATTTCTATCTTAAGAATAGAAATTTTGAACAGTTACAAGCATCTTTAAAAACTCAGAAATTATTCCCATATCAGAATAAAAAAAATTATGTTTGGGCAAAAATTGTTCTTGAAAACAAAATGATTACTAAACGTGCCCTTAGTGAAAGCAACAACGCGACTATCATTCTGTTTCAAAAATTAATTTTTGGCTAGAAATCAATTTTTTTATTTTTATTCCCCGAATAAATTTTTGAGCAAATATATACATTTAATAATCTTATAAAATTTTTGTTCATAAAATAGAAATTCGTTTGATAAATGATATAAAATTTCTCCCTCTCGAGTTATGGTGGGAGGCATTCGGCGACGAGCAATCGGTGGCGAGAGGTGGGCAGGTAGCATTCGACGACTAGTGGCAAGCGAGCGGTGGCCGGAGATCGGCAATAGGCGGGTGGCGACTAGTGATCAACGATCAAAGGCCATGATTCGGCGGTCGGCGAGCACGAGCATCCGGCGATCGCGCGACCTGCGTTTGGTGGTTGGTGGCTGGTGTCCCATAGGCGGCGGGTGGGTGACAAGCAATGGCGGGAGTAAATGATGGGAAGGGTTTTCATTTATTACTTTTGTTTTAAAAGTTAAAAAAAAAAATTATGATTTATGGTGCTAATATATTTATAGAGTAGAAATTTGTTCTAAAAATAGAAAAATAAAATTACGTTATTAAACGGATTTACCCAAACTACTCGATAAACAAAAAAGCAAAGAAATATAGAAATATAATGGTTATCATTCGCGTCCTAAGTGATAATTTTTCTCCGATTTGATACTTAAATGAGCCAGCGAATAATTTTACATTTAGCATTTCTAAAATCCTTATGCACTTCATAAGGTATAAAGTACTGA
Organism: Eucalyptus marginata; assembly: GCA_014182565.1. NCBI lineage: Eukaryota > Viridiplantae > Streptophyta > Magnoliopsida > Myrtales > Myrtaceae > Eucalyptus > Eucalyptus marginata. Next base: position 28,629,230 of record CM024587.1, on the reverse strand, counting down.
CTATGTTTGGAGAATCACTTTAGATCATCTCAAGAACAATCGTGGGATCTGAAATTAGTGAGTTTTGTGGATAAAGTACGTGATTTATTATTTAAATATTCTGACGCTATGTTTGCCTAGAGCGTGGAAATTTAATTTGGGAGGCTTTAAGATTCATCTCAAGATACAATAAAATTTTGGGAATCTGAAATTAATTGCCCAAACCCATACATAATCCAAAAATATCGGAGAGATGTCGCACGTGAAGCATTTGGACAGCGCGATGAGTCACTATTACTTGTACTTTCCATGGTCGGACGTGAAATGAAATCTTTTTTATTTTTTTATTTTGCCCCCTTCTTACCAATTTTTTTTTTTTTTTTGAAAGCAAGTAAAATGGGAGTTCCATTTGGAAGAAAGGGGCAATTAAATTTCCAAAAGAAAAGCAGAAAATAACTAAGAGATTTACTTTCCCATCAGTTAAGATTTTTGACCCTAAAATAACATGGTGCACGTTGCCTAAACACCAAACATGGATGTGGCCGGCTGGCCATCTCAAAAAGAACAAAGCAACACAACAGAATACCCTCGAAAGTGGATAAACTCACTATGTCGTAAGAGCTTTTTATTTTCTAATTTTTTTTATAATATTTGCTGAGTCATGCGAGCTTTTAATTCCATAATAAGACACGAATTCGAGAGCTCTTTAAAAATCGAAACTTACCAATTTGCCCTCACAAATGACGAAGCGAAATCATCGAATTGCTTTTTTCATCATTTTCTAAGGCAAAAGAAGAGAGAAAAAAAAAGGTGCAAAAAAGAGAGAGAAGAAATGGAAGTGACAGAAAAACGAAAAAGGACGAATGGATTTTTTCCCTCTTATTTTGCTTTCTTCTTCTCTTCATCATCATCCTCCACCTTCTTGCAAGAATCGTCATCGCAGTCGCTCCCTTCCTTCGGGCTCTCCAGCGCCCTCTTCTCCTGCTCCTCTTCCTCCATCTCCTCCACCACCCCGTTCAGCTCGCACTCCTCCCTCAACCCTCCGTACTTCTCGTTCCTCTCCGCCCTCGCCTTCAACACCTCCAGCAGCTCGCCCACCGCTCTCTCCTTGTTCCTCCGGTTCTTGATCAGGACCTCGCTTATGTCCGCCGGCGTCATCTTGGCCTTCTCGGCCGCCTCCCGGAGCTCGCTCGCCGCCGCCTCGCCTAGGTCCTCGGCCTCGCTGCCCAGGTAGTTCTGGAGCAGGATCTTGAGGGCCGGGTACGAGCAGTGGCTCATGTAGATGTGCATGTCCATCCGCCCGCTCCGGAGCAATGCCGGGTCGAGCTTCTCGATGTGGTTGGTGGTGAACACGAAGATCCTCTCGCTCCCGCAGCACGACCACAGGCCGTCGGTGAAGTTGAGCAGCCCCGAGAGGGTGATCGTGTTGTTGTTCCCATCCTCGCCGCCGCGGGCCGCGTCGGGCGCGCCGGAGTCGTAGTAGCTCCGTGGCGCGCCGGCGTGGGTTGCCTTCGCCCTGTTCGACAGATTGACTGAGCAGTCGATGTCCTCAATGACGATGATGGACTTTGAGCTGGTCTTCATGAGGAGCTTCCGGAGCTCGGAGTTGGAGTGCACCTCGGTCAGCTCGAGGTCGTAGATGTCATAGCCAAGGAAATTGGCCATGGCGGCGATCATGCTCGATTTCCCCGTCCCAGGCGGTCCGTAGAGCAGGTAGCCCCGCTTCCAGGCCCGGCCTGTCCGCTGGTAGAACGCCTGCCCGTCCGCGAAGTCGCGGAGGTCCTCCATGATGTCCATCTTCCTCTGCGGGTCCATGGCCAACGTGTCGAAGGTGCTCGGGTGCTTGAACGGCACAGATTCCCACGGGTGGCCACGGGAATCGAGCGACCCGCCGCGCGAATTAGTATAAAGGAGGCGTTCTTGGTTCTTGCGGCGGATGTCGTTGGCCTTTTCCATGATGTAGTCCAGGTAGGAGTCGAGGATGATGTCCTTGTCGCGCTTCCGGATCCGGAGCGTGAAGCCACGCTTCTCGTCAGGGAGGGGCCGCCACGAGAAGGTCTGGGACTGGCGTTGCGTCACCACGTGCTCCCACTGGACGGCAACGCCGTCGAAGACGTCGTTGATGCAGTCGTTGTTGGAGAGGCCGAAGGTGGTGGCGCTGGAGTTGATGGCGCGGGTGAGGGAGAGGCGGCTGCCGGAGGCGGAGACGAAGGAGCTGAGGTAGAGCTGGACGGCGTTGTAGAGCTCGTTGGTGTTGACGCCGTCGATCTCGGTGATGTCGTAGTAGCAGTAGGAGGAGAAGCAGTTGAACGCCCGGTTCAGGAACTTGAGGGAGGCGAAGCGGAGCTCGGGCGGGAACACCATCTGCAGGAGGCTCTGGCAGAAGGCCAGGACGCCCAGGAGGGAGGCCAGAGATGTCCAGAACTCCTTCATTTCCGCCCTTCTGCGCGATCTGTGCGCCTCCCGAGAGTCAAAGTTAAGATTTTTCTGGAGATCTCTGGGCGTAGAAGAAGGAGACGATGAAGCAGCAGAACAGGATAGTGGAGGGTGAGGGAGAAATGGGGATTTGGGTTTTCTGGGGAAGTGAGTTTTCTTCTGAGGAAGGGACAAATGGGTCTTGGATTATTTATAGAGGAGGGGGCTGATGGGCTTGTGGGTTCTGATGTTTCAAGGAGGGGCGGGTAGAAACTGGGGAGTTTGCGGAGAGAAAGAGAGAATAAAGCAAAACCAAAAAGCCTCAAGAAAGTTAGAGAGAGAGAGAGAGGGAGATTGGCTCTCAGGCTAATATAATTTTTCCTTTTTAAGTATACAAGGGGAAACAGCTGGTGCAGAGGAAAAAGGGTTTTTGGAGTTTTGGGATTTCAGAGAGAGGCAGAGAGGGAGAGAGATTTGGGGCCCGGTTGGTAACTTGGTATTGGGTTTGGGGTTGAATTTTATCCCCATTACTCTATTATGGAAGGAGGCATTGTACAACTTGCCGCTGCTGCTGCTGCTGCCGCTGCCGCTGGTCCTCTTGCTGCGAAGGGCTCTGCGCGATGGTGCAGTGAAAGAGAGACAGAGAGACAGAGAGATAGGGTGTGATGGATCAAGGTGTTTGAGAAGAGACCATGGCATCGGGATCGGACGGGGGGCTACGTATATGGGAATATCATAAGGGTCTGATGCGATATTGCTGGCGCCCCTTTTAAAGCTCTTGCCATTCTAACTTCGATATATTGTCAAATTAAAATGGGACGAAGATAAGACCGTATTTAAATCGCAATCTTCTGATAGGGGCAATATATCTCGAGGTCAAAAACGCAAGTAATTCCCTTCAATCCACTTACCAAATTAGGCCGAACGCAACTTGGCAAAGCGAAAAGGATCCAACTCCACGTTTTTCACGTCCCGCTGGTCTGGTCGAACATTGATTGCTCCAGATTCTGTTCTCCCGGATCCGATCTCTCGATCTGCTCGAAACGGCAGGCGACGCCCGCCCGCCCGACTACGCGCGTTCCTCCAGCTTTTTGCTCTCTGCCCGGATCCTCCTTGGCTGAGGAACCAGATCTCGACCACCCCTCCCTTCCTTCCTGCAATTAATATAATCTTCATTGATAATGGCGTTTTTCCCTTGGGAACTTCACTCCTCTGATTTAACACCGCCCCATTTACTCGAAAAGGCCCTTTTGGACCTGGGATTTAATCGGGTAATTTATTACCTTAATTTCCTTTCTAATTTTTCAATTTTTTGGGGGGTTACAGGTGTCTAGATTGCAAGGGGTTGAAGAGCCCCCCCTCCCTTCCCCCAATCCGATTCTCTCGTCCATCGAGGAGGAGCAGGGGTTGGTTACGATGGGCCGCGTGCAGGGATGTTCCAGTTCCTCTTGGACTGTCCGAAACGTCCTGAGGGCAGATCTCATTTAATTACCCTCTGCTTTTTTCCATGATTACTATTGTTCCCTTTCTCTCTCTCTCTCTCTCTCTCTCTATCTTATAGGTCATTAATTACTGCATTTTAATTAATAATTTTCCCCTCTTACTCTTTTTTAAGCTCAGCCCCTGAAAAAATGGCTTTTTAAATTTTTTTTTAGAAAAAGAGGGTGGTTACTGGTTAGGTATTTATATGCTGATTAATTTAATAGTCCGTCACAACCACTACTAATCTACTATGCTGATCTTCACGTTGCCGCAGCCCTCTCCACCCCACTCGCGCCGACGTCGCGTAAAGTTCAGTTCCCATTTCGGAAGAACCCGTTTGGTTCGGCTTTTAGGGAATGTCTTTGGCCAAATGCAAATATCTTTAGGCTAAAAGGGTTTTCCGGAATATTCGGACGTTTGGCAAATTACGCATTGGAAAGTGGTTTGTGTGAAAATACCGTTTGGCAAAACTTATTATAAATAGGCTTTTGCTTTTAATTTTTTTTTAAAAAAAATATGAAAATCAAATCTGGCGGCCGGATCAGGCAACACCGTCGCCGCGACCTCAGGCGCTTGGAGGCGCAGAGGCTAGATCTGGCCATCCGGCGGCCAAATTTGGCCTCCGGACCGCCAGATCTGGCGGCCTGAGGTCGCACGGACCCAAGCGGCGAAACCTCAGGCGATGCCGTCACCACCTAGAGGCGCGACCTCAAGCGCCTGAGGTCGTAGAGGCCAAATCTAGCCACTGGACGGCCGGATTTGGCCTTCGGACCGCCGCATTTGGCGGCCTAAGGTTGCGCAGACCTCAGGCGACGCGGACCTCAGGCAGCATCGCTTGAGGTCACGCGGACCCAAGCGACGTCACCTGGTTCCGAGCAAACTAGGTGACGCCGCCTGAGGTCCGCGCGACCCGGCGGTGCCGCCCGAGGTCCGCGCGCCCGGGTCGCGCGTCGCGCCACCCCCTGCACGGTGGTCACCGACGACATGCGACCCTCGAGGCAACGGCGGTGATGGTGGTCAAGTCGGAGAAGCCCGGTGGCCGGGAAGAAGAAGAAGAAGACGACGGGGGAAGAAGAAGAAGAAGATGAACAGTAGGCGTGGCATTTCCCAAATGCCGAATGCTCAATGCTGCCCCTCCCTAGCTTTCAGCATTGAGCATTCGAAATGCTCATATTTGGGCAAAGGAGCTTTCAAAAATGTTGCCAAACACCAAAAATTTTCCCTTTGGGCCCCAAAGCCTTTAACGCCCAACCAAACAGGCCCGAAAACGGTTCAATGGGCAGAAAATGTTACTTGGAAGGGGGAAGTAGTTCCAACATGTGATTTCTTTTCCCTATATTTTGCCGAAATCATGCGGGATCACTTCGGTTTCGTTAGACGGTCAGAGGCTTCGGTTCGTGTTTTCGGAATCACTTTTTTTTTTTTTAATTTGGGTTTTGTTTTACCTTTGGCATTTATAATTGGGAAAAAATCACAAAAAGACTATAGATTATTCTCATTCTAACACATTAACCTTGAAAATTTTGTGACGAAAAAAAGAAACACAAATTTTTTTTGTGACGTAAAAAAACTCCAAATCATGCCCATTTTAACACATGTATCAATATCTAATTCGTAAACACATTTACCCTCAATTAATATTTCGTCAGATGATTTTTTAGGCAAAATAACGTTCACGTGAACACTATGTCATCATTTTATGTTTTTCAACATCTATATAGACAAACTTTTAACAGTGTTCGATCTTAAAGGAATGTAAATGTGTTACACAAGTACAAGTTTGGAGATTTTTTGTGCCGCTGAAAAAGGTTTAGAATAAATATGCTATGGTTGGTATAGTTTAATAGTTTTGGTGGTTTGTTCTCTTTATGATTTGACTTTTGTTTAATACCTCCGCATAAAAATGCATAAATCATTGCCAAGCACGGTGATTAAATTCATTATGAGCCAACTTTTCTGGTTTTCTCGTCATAGTCTAACACGAAATTCAAAATTTTAAATATAAAAAAATTACAATGGTAATGTACGTGTTAACATCTGAGTATTGCAGAGATTTCAAGGGTTTTGGATTAATAAAATCAAATTGCGAGAGCCATAACATTTCGATTAAATAAAAAATAAAAGGTAAAAATTAATTTAGACAGGAACTTTATTTAGAATTTCACCAAAATAATCGAACAAGGTTTTTGTTTTTCCTTTTTCCAGTTTCATTTAGTAGGTTGGGAACATAAGATTCAGAGTGCTCGAGTTAAAGAAGAGGTTGGAAGAAAAAGAGATTCTGAATATTAAAAGAGGAAGACGTCAAAAAGGAAATCAGGCGATGAGAAGAGGCGATAAGAATCAAAACTGGCTCGAGTCCCCACCAAACCTTGTGTTTTCGTTTGTTTCTTTCTGACAAGTGAATGAACTGATCGGCAGAAAATAAATTATTCAATGGAATAAATAAATATATATCAGATTTGGGTTTTTCAAATGCCCTGAAAGGTGAAGCAATTAGTATTATAATTTCCATACTTAAATGATGAGAAATTGATCGTGACATCGCGTCTTTCCTCTGATCCAGAACGAATATGTATACCGTGTGAAAAACGACCCGAGCTTAAAGATAGCTTGGAGCCATTTTTGTTTGTTTATCGAGTTTGACGTCAAGGCTTTGCTATAATGAAGAGTTCTTTTTGTCGATTACTTTCGCCACCTATAGGAAGAAAAAAATGAACTACATTGCACAATAATGATATGTTTAGATCCGAGCTTTCACATAAATAAATAATCTGTAATCAGAATATGGTAGAATTTGGCCTTAGCACTTTGGGAACACTAGGAATGGACGTATCGAGATGAAGAAAGAGAACACAATTATGACAAAATAATTTGAATCATTTGATTCACAAGTAAGAATAATGATTTATGGAGGACAAACCGACACCTTATTGATAGTTTAATTGTTGAAGATGGTGGCATTTTTTTTTTATATAAAATAAAAAGATTGAAAGACACGGACAACTTAGCAAAGCCCTCTAAACTTCACCAAAAGGGTCAAATCCCTAGACACTTAGGTTCGATGGAATCATTGCGTTCACATATCACCACAATATCAAACGCGAAATTAGACAGGGGGTCTATTGAATTCGCATTTAAACTTCGTTTGTTATGGGGGGGAGAGAGAGAGAGTTATCGGTTTTGCAGATTTTATTGCCCTTGATTGAGAGTTTGCGTCTTCTGACTACTACTAGTTTTCTACATCACACCATCGTCACCTGCACGCTGAAAATATCTCTCAACCCCTCCATAACCCCACGCTTGTAAGTAAAGTTCAATCGGTGACCTAATTTTATCCACTTGCTAAGATATAAATAGATAATTTTCTTCCTCCACTCACCTATAAATAGAAATTTGATTTAAAGCCATCTAATTAGAAGTATTTCTTTTGCAAAAGGTGAAACCATTCTTACAAAATAAAATGAAAAACAAGTTAAGTATATTAAGCCCATTTGTAAATAAATTGATGCTATTAATGAATATAAGGGTGCGTTTGTTTGAGTGGAAGAATTTTCCGAGAGTTAGTTTTTTGGACTTTCATGTGTTTGGTTTGCTGAAAATGATTGGTTAATGGAAAATCATTTATGGTTAAAGAAAATATGTATGCTTAAAGTGAAAATTGGAAAACAATTTCCAGGAAAGAATATTCCTTTATCATAAAGTTTAGGGAGAGTTTGTTTTGCAAAAAACTTCTTAACAAAGGAAAATGCTTTTCATGAAAATTATTTTCAAGGAAAATAATCAGTTTTCAATTGTTTGGTGTTATATGGATTTTTTTTTTTCAATCTTTAGATCTGACTTTCAAAAAAAAAAATCTCTTTGTTATAATAATATTTTGTACCGAATATGAAATATTAAGATGATAACGAAATCTTTTGACATTAGTAATATTAAAGTATGAATTTACGTATATTCATTTTTATATTAAAGGAACTAATAAAAGATGCCAATATAATACGAATTGTAAATAATTAACAAACTTAATATCTCAGTGCTACTAAAGCTTTACTTAAGAATGGTTCTTCATTCTGTGTGAGAATGCATGAGGAAAAGGAACATGGAAAACGATGTCTTCTTTTAAAGTGGAAAAATTATTCTCTTAAATTTTAATTGTGGTTGTTTTTCTCAATCGTAAAGTCTTTTCCATTGGTATTCCACTTTAAACACATAAAAGTTTCAAAAATCATTTCATGGAAATCATTTTCATAAAAAACAAACTCACCTTTAAGTTTATCATTTAACAAGTTGAGATTGTTTGAGAGAAAGAATTTTTCACGAATTAGTTAAATGGACTTTTATGAGTTTGATTTGCTAAAAATATTAGTCAACAAAAAAATATTTGTGGTTTAAGAAAATATGCATGCTTAAAATTATGAACATGAATTCCCTAACTTCAAAATGGGAAAAAATAGTTTCTCCAAAATTAATTTTTTTATCATGAAATTTTTCCTTAATAAATGCATCCTAAACTTATTATTTAACAAGTAGAGAAATCGTCACAAGCCATTATCCGTGTGAGAGACTCAAAAGTTAGAAGTTATAAAGACTTGAAGTATTCTAAACCCTTAAAAGTCTATGGGTGTTTCTTAGGGGTGATCGGTTTTTGATCCGGTCTAATCTCACCTAAAAACCGAGAACCAGAATGGAGGGACTAGTTCCCAATTTTAAGAACTGTGGACCAGTTTGGTCTTGAGCGGTCCAATAGAACTTATCATTCAAAGGCATCCACTATTGAATTGCAACATTCAAGAGTGACATTCCATTTTTTCATAAGCCTCATCTCGATCGCGATGTTTAGCCATTCCTGCGATCAATTACCTCATTTTCTCATAAGCTTCCTCTGAAATGCGGCAACCAACTTCAACCATTCTTTATTTACGAGACCTTTAGACATAAACTACAGAAATAGAACTTAAAAAAATAACATCATCATAGGCATAATACCATATCATCTCATAACCTTAAATGAAGCACCATTCAAAGGCAATGAAGCATCATCGGCATTTAAGAAGAGCGTTAAACACCGGGAGAAGTACACTATTAGTGCCATAAGTTGTGTATAACACTCACTTTTGTGCCAAAAGTTTCCGTCATATCACTCAAGTGCCAAATCGGAGGAAAAATGATCATTTTGGTGCCACCGGCGAAAGATTCCAGCCAAAATGATTATGTGGCTTTTTAAAACAAAAAAAAATCGACAAGGCCTTCAAACAACGTCGTTTTCGGTCCTCCTTAAGAAAACAACGTCGTTTTGCCGTTCTACATGGATGGCCTCACAAAAATGATGCCGTTTACCTCATTTGGGGATTTTCCCAACCTAGCTCGCTCGGCCGTCGTCGCTCGGCCTCTGTCGTCGCTGGGCCGCCGTCACTCACTCAGCCGCCATTGCTCGACATTGTTCGGACACCCTTGACAGCACATAAGGGAGCACCAGCCTTAGTCGCCGAGCCTAGGTACTGGAAGACGCAGGCCAAGCACTCATTGGGGAGATCAAGATGGAGAGGGAGACATCAATGGCGGCACACTCGTCGGCGGCCTCCCCGAGCACCGGCTAGATCACGGCCTTTGACTTGGCCACCGAGTGGCCGTTGTCGAGGTTGGGGTCGGGGTCGAGGTCGGGGTTGGGGTCGGAGCTGCGGCCACCGAGTGGCCATCGTTGGGGTTAGGGTCGGAGCTGCGGCCGCCAAGTGGCCATCATCGGGGTCGGGGTTAGGGTCAGAGCCACGGCCGCCGAGCGCGGGGGCCATCGAGATTTAGGGTTTGAATTGAGGGAGACACCAAATGGCGTCGTTATGGTGTTAGGACGCTAAAATGACGTCGTTTGGAGGCCTAAGTAATCCAAGGAAACTCCGGTGAGCCACATCAGCATAAGAAATTAATAAAAAAAGGCCACGTCGGATTTCCGGTTGATCAGATCGGCGTTGGCACCAAAGTGAGTGTTTTTCAAATTTTTTGGCACTTAAGTGATCCGACGAAAACTTTTGGCATCAAAGTGAGCACCGTACACAACTTATGGCACCAATAGTATACTTCTCCCTTAAACACCCATGCTCAATTACTCAAGCTATGCATGAGTCCCTCTTGGGCTTAAAATTTACAAGGGGCCAAGTGTCAGATAAAGTGAAGACAAGACCTTGGTTGGGGGGGGATGGATTTGTAAATTATTTACACTTCAAGAAATTGATATATATATATATATATATGTATATGTATGTATGTATGTATATGTATGTATGTATGTATGTATGTATGTATGTATGTATGTATGTATGTGTGTGTGTATGTGTGTGTGTGTGTGTGTGTGTGTGTGTGTGTATGTATGTATGTATGTATGTATTGATTTGGTCCGGTTGGTCTAGTTCCCACTTGGGAATCGGGAAATGGACTTAAAGCTACTGGTCCCAATTTCATGGGACCAAGAACCGCCTAAAACCTGCTGGTTCGGTATGATCCAAGCGGTTCCTAGTTCAGTTAGTTCCCATTGCAACCCCTAGTGTCTCCTTTATCATAAGTGTAGATATCGGATGACAATATTAGGAATGATCTATTCTCAAATTGGGCCGATTCCAATATAGAACCGAGAATTGGATTAGTTGATCCCAATCCAATTCTTAGTTTGGACTAGTCCATTTAGAGTTTAGACAATTTCATTTTCTTTTCTTTACTATTTTAAAGAAAAGAAAAAAATTAAAAAAAGGGTAATTCATTTTGCACTTACAACCAAGAACTGGACCGATTATTCCCATTTCCAAAAATTTATCCGGTTCTCAGGTCGATCAAGTTCCCATGGACACCCCAAGACAATATGATCAACACAGATGTGTAACTATTTGATTTGTATTTGTAGATGCATGGAAGTGACGATGTTCATGCAGTCATCTGTTCATTTACATACACGGTACAAGATGATGTTGGAAATGTCAGACGTAGTGCAGGCCAAGTACTTGTGAGGGAGGGAGGTGTTGTTAGGACTAGAAAAGAGTCTACAAATGCTTCTCCACCACCATGCATCGGATTGCATATGTTGTTGAGAAAGTGTTTTAGGACATGAAAGCCGGATTTATAGCCCATTAATCTTTTATTTGTTGTTGATGTCTCTAGCTTTAAATGAAGACATTTATATGCCATTTGTATTTTTTTTTCCAAAGAAAATTGTATCAATTACTCAAAAGGATACATAAATACATAATTTTTATGACAAAAGAAATCGAAATAGAGCATAAATACTTAAAAACAAAGCCAAATCCAAAAAACAAGGAGGGTAAATGGAGCACTAGTAAAGTTAAGCACAAACTCATTCCACAATAACATATTTGTCAAACAAAATCCGCGCTTGATCACTTGATCTTGTGTCTATGTCAGTGATGAGCATATGCTAGAAATTTCTCTTTCAATAATTACGACATTTTAGTTGGCGGTGCGCGCCTAAATTCGGCTTCCTCTACACCACTATCATATAGAGACAACAAGAATAGGTTAAACAAACACATATCTTATGTGAAAGAGCAAATCTTTATAATTTAATGAAATACCAAAACTCATACAATCATGATTGAGCTTGGAGGCAAGAATCTATACACGAACAGAGTAGAGGGGCAGTGAATCCCCAAAGGCATATTTATTAAACTTTTGGATTTAGATCGAGAGAGAATAACACCTAAATCTAGAACTAGATCGAACTAATTCAACCTATTAATCAAGAACTAGATTTGGAGAAGAGAGCTCCCAAATCTAAATCAAGAGAGAATAAAAAATAAGAAAAGAACAATAGAAAGCAAACAAAATCAACAAAAGAGAAAGGGAAGGGTGAGACTAGTTCAAACCCTCCCCTATGGTTAAAGGTTGAAGAAAATGATGGGAAATGAGAGAAAAGAGAGAGAAAAGACTTTTTGGCTCTCTGGAGTTGAAAATGTTGAAAGTGCACAATAGAAGTCCAATACCTTTCATTTGGGGAGATCGCAAAGAGGGAGTTCATGCCCAAGCCTGTCAATATATTCAGTTGTATCCACCTTCACTTAAAAGCTTAAGTTAATGAGTTATGGGCCACTTAGGATATATAAGTTACTTTATACCACATCAATTCTCCGATATGAGACTTTTCTAATACAACTCACTCACACATGCATCATAACAATTTCCTTATCATATGTGAGCTTAGTGTTAGGCCCGCTCCCCCTTAATTTAGGTATTATTTTGGCCCAACATTATCCTTATGGGCTAATGTTGCTACACCACAATGCTCAACTACTAGAAAACCGCAATCATTGGCTTTGATACTATTTGTTAGGAGTGCGCAACAGAAGTCCAATATCTTTCACCTGGGGAGATCGCTAAGTGGGAGCTCAAGTCCGATCATATCAATATATTCAATTGGACCCATATTCTTTCAAAGTTTAAATTAATGAGTTATAGATCAATTATTTATTAACTACTCTACATCACATTATTTTTTCGATGTGAGATTTCTCTAATATAACTCACTCACATATGCATCATTATAGAAAAGACATATGCCCTTTGTCTAAATGCAGCTTCCTTCCATATGTTGGCTTAAGATTTTTTGTTGAGTTTTCTAATATGATCTCAAAGTTAGGTTTTGTCCCAAGTCTCTGTTTGTCAAATTTCACATATAATTTGTAATTCGGCTTGCAAGTGAGAGTAGTGTGTTGAACTATCATGAATCGCTATAGGATTTATATGCTCTTTATATAAATGTGATCTCCCTTCATATGTTAATTCAAGATTTTGAGTTGGTCTTGCTAACAAAGACAAAGAACTTGGGAAAGACTTGATGTGCTTGTGTTGATTTACCTTGATGTGAATGTACCATGTGGCTATGTTGGCTTTTGCTACGAGTGTACTTTAGCTGTGTTGGTTGTGCATCTAGGCTGCAATTTGTACATTGCAATGTGCACCTTACATGCAAATCAGGTACTATTTGCCGCATCTCATATGCCAACGCTATTAACAGTTAATGAATAAACAGTTACTCTGACACCATTGTACAATTAACGCATAAAACAAGCAAACCCTAACTCTCTTCCATACATGTTCAACCCAATTCACATATCAGTTCACACCAATCTCTCCAAGAGAGACCATTTTACATCGTTCGACCAGGCATTGAATACAAATCAATAAAGCAACGAAATCACAATCTAAGGAATGAAGGCTGTATCCTCCTTCGATGGGCTATTGATGCATTGACCGCATCAACTTTAGCAAGCCGAACAAGAACAACGTTATTAAAAGGAAACAGAGTAGAACGTACGGGGAGTGGCGATGGATCACTCTTTCTCGGTCGATTGCTGTTTGGCCCAGTATTGCATCTATATGATTTGAAGGACTAATGCTTTTGCATTCGCGTCCAAGATCGAAGTCCTGCATGTTGGATCTCCTCGAGGCACAAATCCCACCTATCATAACTCCTCTAATTAGGCGTGCTATGCCGAAATCCGTTTACAAAGTGTCTAGTAACATCCAAATACTCGAAAAGTTTCCGATCAACAACTGAGATCTATACTTTTGTGATCCCACTACCATCAAGTCATAGAACGACCAATCCTCGAGGGATTGTAGAATCCCTTTCGATAAGGAGTCCTATAAATGGATGCATAATCGCGTTAATACATGAATATAAGATAAGGAGTCCTCGGCGTATGTCATGACATTATGTATATCAAATACGACAAAAGACAAGGTGACCTCAAGCCATTACTGCCAGGGGCCGGATCGATGCCCCTACACGGACCATCGATGAAAACTGCACCGGATTAAGCCCAGCAAAACTTATGATCTTGGGACAATTGAGAGAGGTAGACAATGAACTCCTGCATGCGATTTGAACGAAAGAAAACAAGAATTGCCAGCTGATGACAGTGTCGCGTGAGTGGACGTGTGTTCTGTGCTTCACATGCGTGGTCCAAGTCGTCCTGACTCAGTCTTGCATAGTTGTATGTGAGAAAATTGTTCAAAATATTCTCAACTTATCATATGAGCGATATTTTATTTATTTATCTATTTTTTATTAAATTTTTTATTGTGTCTCTTTTCTTTTCTTCTTCCTCCTTTCGGCGAGGTTTGCCCTCGCTAGATCTAGTGATGTTCGAGCCTAGCTAGAGTCTTTGGCGAGCCCAACCTCACCTAGTGACGGGGAGATTGACCCTTGCCAAGGGCAGGGGTGAAGCTCCGGTGAGGTCAACCTTGTCGGTTCTCACTTTTGGCCCATTGCCAAGGCCTCATGATTGGCCATTGGAAGAAATGGGAAAAAAGAAAGTAAAAAATAAGAAAAAATTCAAAAAAATGTAAAAAATTATTTACATTAGTATTGATTATATCATGTAGGATAATCTTTGATTGAAAAAAATATAAGACAACCAATGCTGACTAAATTGCCATGTTTATAATTAATGAATTATATTAACAAATCGTTAAAATGTTTAGAATTAAATTAGAATTATTGAAATGTTTAGGAGTATTGAACTTTTTTTTTTTTTACTATTTTTCTTGCTGTGCGATGACTCGCTTTTACATGCCCCGTGACGCTGATGGTCTGACCCCTCTGCATTTTTCTCTTCCTTTCCCTTTCTGATTTCAACTTGGTCGCATTGCCAGAGCAGTACGTGGGAACAGACTGTACGGTCCACACGATGTCAGACTTTTATTGTTTTACACTCCGTTCTCGGCTCTCTTGCTCGGTTGCGTCGCGTTGCGTCAGTGTGGTATGCACGGATTTTCGGGGAGTAGCCGCGGTGATGTAAACGTGTTGTGCTGGCCGAGGGAAGGGGACAGCCCTTGGAGATTTAGTCGAGTGATGAAGGGACCTCACGCCTTTCGAAAAATCACGAATTTGATTCCCTACGGGAGAGAATCTTCTCAGGCTGTCGCATTGCATCGTGTGATTACTGCTTACGTCACAGGAATGGATTTTCCAATTATTTTGTATTAGTATGTGATTCATACTCCTCATCGATAAAAAGATACAAGATGTCGCTCATTGATGAGCAGGCAGGATCAGAGAGTTGCTTGTCAAGGTATAAGGTTAGTGCCTTGATTATTAGAGGATTTTTAGAGTTCAAACTCAAATTTTATAAATAATTTGGGTTTAAGTCCATAAATATTTGTTGCTGTCTATATACTAGCTTTTTTATTTTTTATTTTAAATGAGTGTTATAATAGAGATATGAAAATTATAATAAAAAGATGAGAGTTTCTAATCATAGTGGAATTTTCTGCTGAATGTAACCTTAATTGAAGGGCGAATCGAGATAAACTTATGTGTCCCGATTTTTCTTTGTGACTCTTACTCTCTATTTTGTTATATTCATGCCCTTAATCCTAGCACTTTGCAAGCTCATGCATTGCATTGTGCGGCTGCGTCTTACCTGTGTATAGATTTTCCTAGTTGTTAGCATTTTCAATGATACTTGGCGACTCACCAACCTTGGACCTTCATGGTAGTCTGAGGTTGGTGAACCATTGCTAGCATTTTAGTGGTCAGTCTTGTTGAATAGTTATGGCTCGATCTCTGTAGCGGATGTGAGCCTAATATGATAACACCACAAAAGCGACCTATAACGCTGGTCGCTGCGCTCCGTCCTTCTACCAATAGAAAAAGAAATGTGGGGAGAGAAATTTATAGTCCTCGATCCATCAATCCCCTCCCCCTCAAAAAAAAAAGAAAAGAAAAAAAGAAAAAGGACATCGAAATATCTGGAAATAAACGTGGACAACTCAATTGACGGACACATTTTTTAGCCCTTGCGTCGCAGTCATCCGACAAACCGGGAAGGGCGAAAGTGGGGATGGAAATAGGCTCGACGCGCCAAGACAGTGCAAACTTGATGGACCACATTATTAATCAGGCATTAGTAGAATTATTGTGCCGAATCTGCAGCTAAGTTATGTCAGAAGTGAGACCAATGTAGCTCATAAAACGAATGAATAATTGAAATAAAAAATACCCTTTAACCTTGTTAAATCACATTCTAGCAAACAAATTTCACAATATTTATAGGGCTTACAGCCTTCGTCTAGATCTAGGCAAGGTCATGGTCAGCGAGGGCTATGACACCTTTGCCCACACTACACGAGGGTCGCTAGCCTTAGTTGTGGCCGGTGATTGTTGGCTGGTGGCCATAGTTAAAAGAAAAAAAAATAGAAAAGAAAAGAAAGTGATACAAATTTAGAAAAATTAAAACAAATTATCAACGTCGCATGAATGCCACATGCACGAAGACGACGTTAATGTCAGTGATTTTTTACCAAAATTTATTGGAAATTGTTAAAAGGTTTATGAATTTTTTTTATCTGTCTTATTTTAACTCTCAACTCATTTTTAGATTTTTGTTCTGCTTCTTTGCATAGTGTGATAGTCAAATCTTATACTTGAAACTAAATATTCCCACCCATAAACTCCATGAGAAAATAGGGAATCGAACTCCAACAAAAAAAAAAAAGTTTAGAATTGAATTAACATAAGTGCATTAGATTTATGATTTTTTTGTACTTTTTCCTTGATGGGGTCGGCCGTGGCTAGATGTTGGGGCAGCTTTCTTAGCTTACGTTGGTAGGAAGGGCTTTAGGAAGGGCTTTGCTTTCCAATCGCTTTTTGAGGCTGGTTTGGACGAGCATGAGCAACATCGGGATTCACCATCGCTTTTGCCTTGGACAGACTTGCCGTTGCCCCCTGTTGTCACTGAAAGGGCAAAACCATCGAAGCAAATCTGAGGGGCCAGAAGTCGTTAAAGAGAATGAGTCACAACAAGTAATCACACGAGTTTTTTTTTTAATGTTCTACAAGATAAACGTAAAAACCAAAACGAAAACAAAAAACGAAAACTCCAATATTCCTGAAAATAAAAAGAGAAAAATTGATGCGGCACGTGCCAAAATGTTTGTACTGCAAATTAAAGGCATGTGATGATAACTGAAGGGGAACATCGTACAACTTTGTCTGGTCGATTCATCGCAATGCGTCCCATTCCGACAATATCACGGGGCGTAGATTGACATCCATGTTCTTTCTTATTCCCAGAGATCGGAGGACCAGGTCATCGACAGCGACAGCATGAAACGTCCTATCCTTTCGTACAGAGCCAAGTGCGCAGATTTACAGATCACACTCGTCGTCTTGAGCGGATTGAATTGCATCCGATGAGCTAACCCGTCCTAACGTTTCTTGGATCTTCGGCTAACTCTCTATTTCCCGGCAGGGAATTGGCGGGGTGTCTCTGGAAACCATAGTTAACGTGATTCTCTTCACGCCCCCTCGTAAGCAAGGGTCTTTGAGATAGCAACCGCCATCGTTTCCGCGCTCTTTCCGATATGCATACAGTCGTTCGGGCATGCATTAACTATTCTCTCGCTGGAAGTACATCCCTTGCGAACTTGAGTGATTCAATAAAAGAGTCGTTTAACCATTCGTGACGACATTTTATGTGAAAGAGTCGAACAGTGCTCCCGGTGATTTAGCAAAACCTTTTACATTCTGGATACAATTCTTGCTCAGCATCTTTTACTAACTCGGGAAAGGACTTAGCTGCTTTATTAGGTTGCTCGTCATCATCGATGGCATCGTGTATGTTTCTGTCTTCGTTCACCGAACAAAATGCATCATTCAATGATCAATGCATTTCATGTCCGACATCAAAATCATGTGCCGGACTGACTAGCGGAATGGATGAAGATGTTTCAACTTGAAAAATAAATCCATTGCACAGTAGATGGTGTTCTGCATTGTCTAATCACCCACATGCCAGTCACCCATTTTTTACATGGACATGAGATCTTTCCATTGACCCTTTCACTGGCAAATTTTAAGACATCGCTGCAACCCGTTCCAATAATATAGGGTTGCCCTAGATCGGTTTGTTTGACATTTCGAATGTTCCACAAATGAACAGGATATGGATCTACAGGAGCAAAAGGAAAATACATGAAAGAGGAGTTTTGGAACATAATGCTTATTTTCCATCCTTAAATCATGTTACAAATATACCATAAACAAGCATTAAAGATTCACTTAACACTAATGATTCATAGGAGCCATGCTATAGATTAAAAGGCTGATAGAGGAAAAAGGTCTGTGTAGCAAGACGCATCACAAATTAAGGAATGATACAATTTTTCTCCAAGTTCAAGAACAATGAGCTGATTCTAAGTTTGATTTTAAAAAGATGCACACAATTTTGTTCAAGTTGAACTTCCAGTTTCGTTCCACAAAAAGTTATTCAGACAAGGAAACATGCCAACTTGATTAATCAAATTCAACAGCCATGACATTGTGTATTCGAATGAGATCGATGCTTCAAAGTGATCGACTGGATTATACTTTTGTTATTCTTGGGATGCACTAAAATATTAACAGAGTCCAGCTGACCAGAAAAACGAGATTTGACGCAGTCGATTACGATCGATTCAAAAGTATCCTAGAAACCGTTTTCTCAGAGAAAGGTGCATGAGAGCTCAAATTGTGCGGGAGGCTCTTTATCCTTCATATTATAGAAACAGAGACGAAATTGTAAGAGAAGTTATATAGTCTGCACTAGAAGAAAATAGAAAAATCGATAGTACAGGGTAAATTTGTATGCCAAAAAATTCATGATGAACCTAGTGAGATCTAGCCAGATAACTCTTTGTTTTATCATAGGATAATTCTTTGTTAAGCAGTTAGTTAGATAATGCACAAAGTCCGCGTTTGATATAATAGACACGAGACTATTGTTTGGATCAAGACTTCACATATTTTTGGCTTGTAATATATCATTATAATTCACATAGGAAAAGCCAATAGTCATATTAATTCCCCAACGAACCCAATCTCAGCTATTTCTTGCGCAACCCAGGAAGCAATTTGTAATAATGAATTGCAGGATATTTCAACTGTAAAAACCAAAAGCTGGCTGAAACCAAGGCAGAATTCTAAAGCATATCTATACCTCCGTATGATATATCCAACCTGATATCAATCTTACAATGATTAATGCCTTATTCAAAATCATGGACAATGCAATAGATTGGCTTCCAACAGCTGACAAAAAAGAGAAAAATGTCATCTAGTAGGATCAACCTTCTTTAGCAAGGTATAACCTATTAGGGCTAGAATTATCACCTAGAAGGGGTGAATAAGTGAATGTGCGGAATTTAAGAAATAATTGAAACTAATATAGCAACATGACAACGTCTGGTGATAAATCATGTAAAGGATAGATCTTACCAATGTGCAATAATCTATCTCAAGATATAAATAAGAGTTTAAGGGATAGAAAAGTTCATGCAACAATTATAATGGTTTGGCTTTGACAAACCTACGTCTCCTCTCCCACGCTGATAGCTTATTGGTTGGATTCTAATAAAATGAGTCAATCGGAGGTCATAAGAACTAAGTATCCATTACTCAAGCTCGTGTGTACAGTTTTCTGATCTCGCACTCACGACCTCTAAGGGATTACAAAGTTATGCTCGCAAAGTCGAATGTATTAAGGATGAGACTTTTTATGAACTTCGGAATTCTGAACTTCAATTCTTGGCTCCTTTAGTATCATGACTTCCTTTAATACTCCTCAATGTCCAAGCTCACCGTTGGACACAAGCTTTGAGGATAATTCATTCAATTAACCCATTGGACTTGAATTTTGCTAGAAGATTTGATTGCTTCAAGATTGCTGAAAATAAAGTTTTCCTAAGATTCTACCACCCATACAACAGATTAGGTTTTCATAAGTTGAGTCATTGTTTTAGAAAGAATATTTTGTCTTCAATTGATTGTTCCAGTGATTGCGATATTCCAACTTTGAGAGATTGTATACAATATACTTTCCTTTTGGACAAACAATATATATGACAAGGAATTCATGCCAATCTACTAGTCGTTGCACAAGGGTTTAAAGTCTGGTCAATGCCCTTATTCCGTTGATTATAAATATTAAGGAAAAGATGTAAGGACTCGGGTCTCCACTGTACACATATTGTCCGCTTTGGACACTAAGTCTTCACGGTTTTGTTCTTCTCAGGATAGCCTATACTACCCAAAGAAAACACGTATGTACAATTAAGGGAACCCAAGCCTTATCAACTAGCCTAGGACTCCCCCCCCCCTAAAGTGATGTGGGACTAGAGATATGCGCTTAGCCTCGCCCGCATACTGTTGAGGCGATCTTAATCCATCCCTCCGTACTGCCTCAGGCTGGGTCGTCATATAAAATCTTCATCACAACTTTGAATATGATGAATAACATCTGATCATGCACTTCCAGAATTTCCACCTGGAAGATTTATCATAAAAAATAGAAGTCACTCAAGAAAAGTTTTGTCAATCTTCAAAATCATCTATGAATGTTTTCACAACAATCTCCCCCTTTTTGACTATTATAAAACTTTCCAAGTAGAACTTAGAAGTTTGAAAATTTGTTGATATTGAAACTACTTTATTTTTAGCAAGATTTTAAATAAAGCACAATTTATAATATATAAAAATACTGAAGAGGAAATTAAAGATAAACGAGGATTCTTATAGAATTTCTAGATACTCTAAAGAGCACAAGATAAGAGATAAGAAGTTTTTAACCGATCTTGTGTGATTTTCATACTCATAGTAATCTTGTAGCCTACAAATATCAAAAAGTGAGTCTTGCATAAATCTCATAAGTAAGAAATTGAAAGTTCTACAACCTCAATTCTTCTCCCTCTTTTGTCAATAGCAATAATATATATATCAAACTAGAGGAACGTGGCATAATATTAGCAAACCATAAACCATCAAAAAGTTATCACACCAACACGTAAGTGCAAAAATACAATTGAAACTGGAGTTCAAACACACAAAGTCAAACCAAACTCAAAAGAATTCTCTGCAAACAAACTTTTAAAAGATTATTTCGAAGAGGATGGTTGATTTGGATTTTGGACAAGAGAGGTTGGAGAAGATGGATCCTCAAGAGGAACGTGAACTAGAACATTATAACTCATGTTTGTCACAACTTGCTCTACATTTTTCAGCCTTTTATCTCCATCCCGCAACGTTTTATGCATTTGAAGCTTCAATTCTTTAATACCTTCTTCCAAGACGATTTGTTTCTCCTTGATTTCCAGCAAGGTCTGAAGAAGAACACTACCATTTGGATTAGACGTCTAGTCTGGTGGACAATCAATTTCAGCATGTGGATCCTTTGCAATCTCCCCATCAACTTGCACATCCTGTACAGTCCTAATGTCTTTTACATGCTCCCCCTCAACTTGGGCAACAATTTTAGTCCCCGTGACTTCAAAATTTTGAGTTGCTCAGCATCTTTATCAACAACAACAATTGCAGTGTCCTTTTCAGTTACTGTTTCCTCATCTTGATTATGCTTTTCATTATTTTGCTCAATTAGAGAATTGGGCAAAATGGGCTAACTAGAAGTTTGAGCTATGTTAACAATATGTTGCTAAACTTCATCAACTGGAGGATCCTCTTGTTGAAAAATATGATCTTGGTATCGATTGCCTCTCCTGTGAGATCGACATTAGCAACAATATAATTTTCTTGAACCTCATTAGTGACTAGAGCATCAGCCGAGGTTCACTGGTACTGGAGATCCAGAGACCGCATTTCTTTGGATTTAAGATCTGGAGAAGGCTTTTGCACTACTGATGTGCATAGAGGCAAAAAAAGTTGTCCTGGCAGTATATCAACTGTAGGGTAACGCGAATACCTAGTGGAGGGCCACCAAAGATATAGTATTCCCGGGAGGAGTAATCCTGTTGTGGGATGCTTTCCTTAGAGCATTCAACGACAAGTACTTTTCGGGTAGTGTCCGAGAACGGAAGATGGAGGAATTTCAACCCTCCGCCAAGGAATGATGACTGTTGACCAGTATGAGGTCAAGTTTGTGAAGCTTTCTCAGTATGCTCCAAGGTTGATAGAAGGTCCAGAAGATAAAGCTCAAAGGTTCAGGAATGGCCTTCGGCTAGAGCTAAAGCAACTACTGGTACCGTTGGATCTAAAGGACTATCGTGAGGTATACAATCAAGCCCAGCTGCTAGAGAGAAGTCTAAACGAGCAAGCTGCCTCGTTTGGATCGAGGTTTAATTCAAATAAAGATGTGATCTGACATGGGAAGAGGCCCATGACCGGAGGAAGATTCCAAGTCCCATCCAATAGGAATGGTGGAGTTGGCAAGTTAGTGCCAAGTCGGAACGATATGTGTCGCTCCTATGGGAGGCGACATGGTACAGCCCCATGCCTTCGAAGGACGGGCGCTTGTTTTGAATGTGGCCAATAGGGTCACATAGCCAGAGATTGTCCTAGATGACCAAGAGGACAACAACAGTTACCGCTGCCGCCGCCGCCATTGGGTCAGATCAGAGGGTACGTGCCCAGAACGCACTGCAAGGTGGATAGAACAGACCCTCAGCTTAGGGGATAGTGTATACCCTCACCAGAGGTCAGGCGGAGGATGCGCTTGATGTAATTATAGGTACAGTTTCACTGAACGACCATGCTGCTTATGCTTTATTCGACCCTGGAGCGACTCACTCTTTTATCGTTGAGCAATATGTTAAGCTGATAGGGTTAAGTCCTGAATTACTAGAGTTAGTGGTTAGCATATCTACACCATTAAAGGATAAGGTGTTAGCTGCATTGGGTTATTCTGGTTGCAAGTTAGCGATTGGTGAGCGAGAGGGGAAAATAGACTTATTAGTCCTAACCTTGTATGACTTTGATTTAATAATTGGCATGGACTGGCTCACCAAGTAACGAGTTAAGATGGACTGTTATCGTAAAGCGATTCAGTTTGACTCGTTAGAGGGCCAGAGTTTTGAGTTTGTTGGAAGTCAAGGAGGACTCTCGATTACCTTGATCTCATCGCTCGAGGCAACCCGTTTGTTAGACGGGGGTTGTCAAGGTTACCTGGCAACTGTCGTGGATACGACAGTTGAGGAGCCGAAGATCGAAGATATCTCAATGGTGCAAGAATTTCCAGATGTATTCCCGAAGGAATTGCCAGGCTTGCCGCCAGGGAGAGAGATCGAGTTTGTGATTGAATTAGCACCCGGAATAGAGCTAATCTCTAAGGCTCCTTACCAGATGGCGTTATCTGAGTTGAAAGAACTAAAGGCGCAGATGCAGGAATTGTTAGTAAGGGATTCATACGTCCCAGTGCATCACCTTGGGGAGCACCAGGTCTGTTCGTAAAAAAGAAAGATGGTTCGTTGCGTCTGTGCATCGACTATCGTCAAATCAATCAGGTGACAATAAAAAATAAGTATCCACTCCTGAGGATTGACGACTTGTTTGATCAGTTATAAGGAGCGTCGATATTTTAAAAAATCGACTTGAGGACAGGATATCATCAACTGAGGATTAGGAAAGAGGACATTCCAAAGTCGGCGTTTCATACTCGATACAGCCATTATGAGTTCACTGTAATGCCGTTCAGTTTAATGAACGCTCCAGCTACTTTCATGGATTTGATGAATCGAGTGTTTAAAGAATACTTGATCAGTTCGTGATCGTGTTCATCAATGATATCTTGGTGTATTCGAGGAGTGCTGAGGAGCACAAGAGTCATCTAAGAATGGTATTGCAGACTCTGAGGATTCATCAGCTGTACGCCAAGTTTAGCAAATGCGAGTTTTGGTTGACTTGTGTTGCTTTCTTAGGCCACGTGATTTTAGGTGAAGGAATCTCCGTGGACCCGACCAAGATTGAAGCAGTGATCAATTGGCCAAGACCGACTACAGTGACAGAAATCATAAGTTTTCTAGGTTTGGCATGTTACTACAGAAGGTTCGTGGAAGGATTTTCGGCTTTGGCGTCGCCGTTGACTCGACTCCTGAAGAAAGAAAAGAAGTTTGTGTGGACAGACAAGTGCGAGCGTAGTTTGCAAGAGCTTAAGCAAAAACTGACTACCGCACCTGTGTTGACCATACCATCTAGTCCTAGAGGATATGAGATCTATAGTGATGCATTGTTTAAAGGATTGGATTGCGTGCTGATACAACATGGTAGGGTTGTTGCATACGCCTCCCGTCAGCTGAGACCTCATGAACAGAACTACTCGACGTATGACTTAGAACTCGCAGCAATTATTTTCGCTCTGAAGATTTTGAGACATTATTTGTGTAGAGAAAGATTCTAGATCTTCACTAACTATCAAAGTCTCAAATATCTATCCTCTCAGAATGAGTTGAATATGAGACAGCGCCGCTGGATGGAACTTCTGAAAGACTACGATTGTGATATTTTATATCACCTTAGAAAGGCGAATAAGGTCGCCGACGCTTTGAATCAGAAGTCTTTAGTCGCACATATGCTAGTTAAGGAGTGGAATTTGCTCGAGAGAGCTCGAGATTCGGTTTTCAAATTTGAGGTAGGCCACATTTCGAATCTAATGACCACCTTCAGAATTGAGCCGGATGTTCAGATCATGATCAAATTACTTTAGCCGACAAACCCAGATGTTCAGAAGATTCTGCAAGAAGACACTGATAAGAGGAAGGCTGACTTTCAGATCTCTGAGGATGGAACACTGAGGTTCCGAGGACAATTGTGTGTACCTGACGATGTAGAGCTTAAATAGGAGATCTTATCAGAAGCTCATCGTAGCAGTTACAGAATTCATCATAGCAGTACAAAGATGTATCAGAATATGCGTCAACACTATTGGTGGTCTGATATGAAGGCAGACATCGTCAAGCATGTCGCCAAGTGTCTAATGTGTCAGCAAGTGAAGGCACAGGATTGTAAGTCGGGAGGACTTTTGCAACCTCTTGAGATCCCAGAGTGGAAATGGGAGCATATCACGATGGATTTTGTGACAAGTTTACTGAGAAGTCAGAGAGGTAATGATTCCATTTGGATAATGGTCGACAGACTGACAAAGTCGGCTCACTTCATTACAGTACGAAAGGACCTTGATTTGAATAGGCACGTAGAGTTGTACGTGCATCAGATAGTTCGTCTGCATGGAGTGCCGGTAACGATAACTTCAGACCAGGACCCGAGATTCACAGTTACTTTTTGGAAGAGTTTGCAGGCTGCTTTAGGGACGAAGCTGCAGTACAGTACGGCATATCATCCTTAAACGGATGGCTAGTCTGAGAGGACGATTCAAACCCTCGAAGACATGTTGCGAGCTTGCGCATTAGACTTCAAGGGAAGCTGGGAGGAACAACTTCATCTCATCAAATTTGCCTACAACAATAGCTACCAGCAGAGCATTCATATGGCTCCTTTTGAAGCATTGTATGGCAAAACAAGCAGAACGCCGGTGTGTTGGGATGAAGTCGGGGAAAGAAAGATCACAGGTCCAGAGTTGGTTCAGTTGTCAGTGGATGTAGTTGCAGTTATTAGAGGCAGACTAAAGACTGCTCAGAGTCGGTAGAAAAGTTACGCAGATAAGCGTTGGAGACCATTGGAATTCCAAGCTAGTGATCATGTCTTTCTGAAGGTGTCACTAATGAGGGGTATTTCGCGCTTTGGCAAGAAGGGAAAATTGAGTCCGAGGTACGTAGGTCCTTTTGAGATTCTAGAGAGAATCAGGATCCTAGCGTATCGTCTTGCATTACCATCGAGACTGGCGCAGGTGCATGACGTCTTTCACGTGTCGATGTTGAGGAAGTATGAGCCTGACCCGACCCACGTGCTTAATTTTAAGGAATTGGACGTGGACGACAGAGTGTCGTACGTTGAAAGTCCGGGTCAGATTGTGGATCGGAAAGAGCAGGTTCTGCGCACCAAGACCATCC
Organism: Eucalyptus marginata; assembly: GCA_014182565.1. Lineage (NCBI taxonomy): Eukaryota > Viridiplantae > Streptophyta > Magnoliopsida > Myrtales > Myrtaceae > Eucalyptus > Eucalyptus marginata. Next base: position 28,603,583 of record CM024587.1, on the reverse strand, counting down.
CGTTGGTCAAAGTGGTCTGGCAATACCATGGTACCGAAAGAGCAACTTGGGAGAGTGAAGAGTCGATGAGACAATTGTACCCCCACCTTTTTGCTTAAAGTATTGTAATGGTTTAAATTTCGAGAACGAAATTTTTATAAGAGGGGAATAGTCGTGACATCTTGGAATTTCAATTCTGTTTTCAATTAAATAAGTCAGGCCTTTCATCGACGTGCCTATAGTGCTATTCTCAGAGCTGATCACTCCTGAGATAATTGGACTATCTGGGGAAGTCACTAAGGAATTTTAATGCAATAGATTTGAGAATTTGACCAAGAATCGACTACTCGACCGTGCTCATCTGCAGAGATCATTACGGCACAGCAAAGATTGATTAGAGATCAGAGATAGGTCGGTTAGACTGAAATGTGTGGCTAAACGTGGGTGATTCCACCAAATTACAAAATTCTCATCGATCGGCACTAGATTGATTTATTTGTCGTTTTGGTACCCTATGTTTGTATTTAAAACCTCAAGATTTTCACGACAACCAAGAGTCGCCAATGTGTCGAAGAGGTACATTGTGACTCGAAATAAATCGCTCACGGGTCAATTGCACCACAAATTTTTGAAATCTACCCGGTAGCCTAGGTCACGCTAAAATCGCGCTAGATTGAAATTAATCGCGAATTTGAATCCGATTTCAGAAATTGAAAGTTCTGTCATGTCACGAGTCATTTTAGGAACGTCGACTCATCCTCCGAATATTTTTCTGCAAACCGAGATTTTTGGCGAAAAGTCGATATAGGGTCGTTTTTGTTCGGAAAATTCAGGGGACTGTTTTTTGTCGTGAAATTGAGATGCAAGTTGGATCTATGGGCGAGGAAAAATGTTAATTTGATCGAGGAATCAACGGTGGATTTTATAGGACCGGAATTTGGCTTTAATTGGAAGATGATTGATCTAATTTGGAGAAAATCAAGTGCAAATTCGTAGCCCCCCCTTGCTTTCAACCTTTGGACCATCTCAAGAGCTTCTAGAGAAAGATTGAGGCTGGAAAATGGCTGAGGAAACCAACTGGGCATGGTGGGACCAAGTCAAGGGGACAAGGAGGTGAAGTTGAAGACTAAGTGGCCCCCTCCATAGCAGCCGGTCCCCTTCTCCTTCCCCTTGTCGTCGACCCCTCTTTGCAGACCTGAAGAACTCCAAAAATTCTAGAGAGAAGTCGCAGCTCCCTTCCTCCTAGCCATCGACGCCCCCTAGCCGCCCGCCGAATCCCGAATAGCCACCGCTCGCGCCACCGAAGCCCGTACGCCATCCGCTTGCTCGTGCGCTGCTCCGCACGTCTATGGCCGTTGTCCTTGTGCTAGTCGTGCCCCCAAGCCATCCTTGGTCACCATCGAGCAGTCTCGAGCCGCCGTCCAGCCGTCGGAAGCCCCGCCTGCCTCTGCCTGACTTGCTGCAGCTCCGCCGATCCTTTCCTTCGCCGTTTCCTGCCCTTTAGGCCGCCGGTTCTAGCTACTCGAGCCAAGAGTAGAAAACGAAGCTAGCAAGGGCTTTTGGTTTTCAAGGCCTGCTTTGGAACCCTTCCTGGCCTTGAAAGGTGCACCAGCTTCGGAGTTTACCGATTGTCTCCGCCTCACCATCCTAGTGAACTCATCGGATCGCAAAACCAGTGAGTTTACTCACTAATCTTCGCTTAGGGAGTTAATTAGGATTAATGATTGACTAGTTTAAGTTAAGCATGGATTATGTGGTTAGTTAGAATAGATTAGCAATTTAATTAACCGTTATTGCATATTAGATGGTTAGAGTAGTGCAATTAGAGACTAGATAAGCTCTAGTATTTATCTAGTTAGGTTCATAATTTTTTTGGGCCCGTTTCGATATTTAATTAGGTTTTTCCGGCCTAAGTTGCATTTATTGGCATTTATTAATTAATTTCTGTAATTATTTAATTAATTATTATTTTCCGGAAATTAGACCGAGATAGCCAGTGACCGGAATTTTGTGCTTAGTGTAATGGTGTGGTTGATTTATATAATTGAGTGTTAATTTGTGCTGATTGAGTGAGATTTGTAATTTTGGGAATTTATCCCAAAATTGAGTATTTTTTGTTTTTAATTAGAAAATACCGGGTGTCGGTTTACAGCGCCAAAAATGTGTTTGTGGACCATTGGAATTAGTGGGATTTTCAAAAAGGAAAATATTATATTTTGGCTAAGGCCGACTGTGTACCCACACGCGATTATTTTTATCGGGTATGATAAAAATGGTGAAATTCTCAGTTGGTGAGAACTGAATACTATATCAGCCTACGGGCCTTGATATGTCAGCTTAGCGCGAGTAGTATATTTTATCAGCTTAGAGTGAGTATCATGGATATACTATATCAGCCTGTGGGCTTGGATATGTCAGCTTAGTGTGAGCAGTATACCGGTATACTATATCAGCCTGAGGGCTTTGATATATTAGCTTAGCGCGAGTAGTATACCTTATCAGCTTAGTGTGAGTTATATTACTTATCATCTTAGAGAGAGCTATACTATCTATCTTCAGCTTAAAGTGAGCAGTTCTTGATGTGATCGAACTTGATAGATAGAATTGAATGAATTGACCGAGAGATGGTCTTGATGACATGGAATCGACTGGGTCGATTGATCGATGATTCGATTTGATTTGATGACTTGAGTTGATTGAGTTGAAATGATTGGTTGAATATACAAATTGTACTGACTTGTAGGAAGGAATTGAGGCAAAGGTAAACCCTCTGACTTGTGCTAATGCTTAGGCAGCCTTAGGGCGTATTTTCTTCCTAGTCGGAGCTTAAGGGGCGAACTTGCTGCGACGTCGTCTCACCCCGTTGTGGGATAACAATTTCAGGTCCGTAGATGGCAGCTCCTCCTAAGCATTTTGGATAGCCGAAGAAGGTCACTGAGCAGAGGTGCTATATTCCGCTTCATGGGAACTCGAGGGGATGGGTCTATGAACTCGTGAGGTCCGTGGTCTAGGTTGATGCGAGTCAACCACATAAGGTACCCCATCAATACAAATCATGGTATTGTCGTGAGCGGAATGGACAGAACAAGGGTCCCATCCTGGAGTCTGAAGTCCCCCTGTCAGTGCTGGAGGTTGCTTTTGGGAAAGGCATGGCCGACCCGCCAGGTGGTTCTATGGTGGACCCGGACCTGTCGGATCCAGGGACGTCGGAGTATTTAGTCGAAGACTCAACTGATTAGAGGATCTGTAGCCTCTACCCCCTCCCCCTTTTTGCTGATCATATATATAGTCGGCTAGTATTATATATGACATAGTTTGTTATGTGTATAAATGAGTGATGTGGTTTGGTTTTCAAAAGGAAAATTTGTGGCCCTGCTTTTCTATCCCATCTCTCTGTTGTCTGGGGATTTATTTATTCGCTTCCGCATCGCATTAAAATGAATGGGTCGGTGATGTGTCCTGAAACGTCGCTATTTAATCGACCGCAGAAGGGATGGGCACGCGCTCGGAGGATTGGGGCGTGATAGGGATCACATGCTCAGTCGTTATGGACCTGAGCATGTGCGTTGAGGCATTGGGGGCTTCGGGCTTAACTTTAATGCATCCGAGCATGAGCATCGAGGTCCTAGGCTTTGCCTCAATCGACCAAGCATGAGCGTTAGGGATGCAAGCATTGGCAGCATCAGGGTCCTAAACTCAGTCTCAATGGACACAAGCCCAGGCCCAAGCACTAGATACATGGTCCAGGATGCCAGGAACTAGCGTTGGGGTTTCTACATCCAAGCATAGAGTTTCGGATTTAATCGCCATTACTTATTCATATTTTAGAAAATGATTTTCAATTTTTTAAAGAGAGTCATTTTCCTTAATTTAAGCATAGATTTTTCGTTGACTCATTTATCTAAATGAGTTAAATATCATAACGAAGCCCGAGAGATGGTAATTAGACCTTACTTAGCTCATAATTCTTAGGTTGCGTTTTGCCGAAGAGAATATAGGATCAAACACGTGGAGATTTTCTATCTGGCAAGTGACTGAATATGAGATCAGCTATGAACAGAAAATACATATCGGAGAAAAAAGAATGAAATTTTTTTTTTTAAAAGTAAGAAAATCCCAACCTCATCGCAACGCAGTGACCACTGTGCAGTGATCGCCGAAGGGTTTGCGAGAACGAGTACCACCGCGTGGGGGTTGCCACCGCTAAGACGACAGGGCCGATCACGTCCATGTCGCTCTCTCCCTCAGTTGATGGTACAGGAGCGGGGGCTAGCCGCCTTTCTTCTCTTCCTCCACACTTCTCAGTTCACATGTAATGTAGATGGGAAATTTTGTCCATCCGACCCAAGATTGTTTGTCCGAGGTTTAATCCGGGTTCTTCTGACTTTGTCCAATCCAAAATTTGTAACAAAACTTCAAATAGTGTTAATCTATATCTTATTTAGGGTTATATCCGGTTACCAAGCATGACTTTAGAGTTAATTGGAAGAGCAAGTGATAAGTATATTCTTTATCAAGTTAAGCGGGATGAATGATGTTATCATACTTCTTTTTCTAAATACTCTCTACCTCCAAAGAGAAAGGCCTACTTATTAAATTAGGATCATCCATAGTGAACTTCTCAAGCAAGAGGCACTTAAATTAAGGGGTATACTAAACTTCTACTCATTGTTCCACTAGTACTTTATTGTTTTTGTTTTTTGACTTAAACTCTTGAAAATCTGCTCAGTTTGGTCCTTCGAATAACAAAAACTATAAATGATATTAACATGGACAAGTACGCCATTAAGTCACCATTAGTTGTACATTTGTCTTGAGATTATGCCAAGTCACCAAATACAGATTATATGATCAAGATGCATCCGTGTCATTCATTTTTTTTCATATTCTACATGCAAATCATGATTTCAAAGAACCTCTTATGTAGCACCAACGCCTGCCGGTGCGAATTGAGCACTACTACACATCCAACATAGAACTACGACATCATTATTTTTTCTTCGAAAACTACTAAGTTGATAGTACACATCAGCAAAAGACACATGACATGGGGCTCGATTTAACTAAAATACAAAATTGATTGATTCTTAATAGTTAAGGTACTTAATTGAATAAAAGGGTTGAGGCCCAAAACTCAATAGAGGGGCTAATTCCAATCTTACATAATCGTAATGGGCTTTTACGGTTTTCTTTGAAAGTGGGCCGATAACCACCTTCCGACAAGGAAATCTTGAGATATCGCAATGAAAGCCCAACCCACATTTTAAACACTGAAGGACCGTATAAGCGGTTGTAAGCCCAAGCCTTTTACTTGCGCAAACAGCCCTTCTCCTAAAAAAATTGTCGCACGCAATGTTGAAATTCAAACAAATGATGCTTAGTTTATGAGTTAAAAATCTTCAAAAGCCCCCTTCATCGATAGCATAAAATCAAATTGGGTAAAATTACACTCTTTATTATTCCCGTCGCTCATCCATATACCAATTTTATTCCACGTCATTTATTTATTCCGTTCCGTTCCCTTTTCCATTCTATTTTTTCCCAAATGTATGCCATGTAAACACGGTCAAAATTGTTGAAAAGGTTCAAACTAGGTAGGTCAAGTTAGTTCTAAATTTTTAATTTTGCCAATTTAATCATAAACTTTTTATAATTTATCAATTTAGTCCTAAACTTTACAAATATGCTAATTTAGTCTTGAATTTTTTGAGGATTTGCCAATTTAGCCTTAACCCTTTTAACAAATTATCAACGTAGTTATTTCAGTTAGTTTTGACCAGAAAATGCTAATATGATAGTCTAATCAACACATGTCATCTAACGTGGCACGACCGATTCGGATGTGGATAATTTTTAAGTTTTTTAATTATTTTTTTTCTACTTTTTTGGTTCGAAGGGCGGGCGGATCGATTACATCCTTGTAGGCCACAGAGAGGAGGTTCCGCTCCTCGACAGGGAGTTCAGCAGCCACTTCGACCAGTTTCTACATGAATCGGACCATCTCTTCTTACTGTTCCATGCTTAGGTTCTCCGACGCCACCGTTACCGTTCCGGCCAATCTTATTGATTAGAGAGCGGCTGGCTTCCGGCAGGGAGGAGGGGGAGGATTTCTTCGGCCGTGTTTCGGTCCTCCAACGATTCTGTTGGATGATGAGAGGGAGGGCGCATGCCATTCTGTCCGCGCGCGCCTCTTCAACGTGAGACTGGTATTTTATTCATGATTTCTTATTTGTTGTTTATTTATTTGTTCCATTTAGCTTTTGTTTTTTTACTGTCGTTTTTTTTTTAATCTTTACAAAAAGTATGCGTTCTTGGTTTGTCGGAAGAAATTTCAGATATCGAAATGTTTCGCATTAGTCAACTGTGACATGAAATCTCTTATGTCAAAAAGGGATTTCATGTGAAAGATGGGATAATTTGATCCTTAAAGGATTAAAATTAATTAAGAAATAACGTTCCCTTAATTAAGATTATAGAGCAGAATTCTTTTTTTTAAAGATAATCGACCTAATATCACATCATGCACATTGCACATCTCCAGAAGTTGCGCCTAACACAAGATGGGACGTTACACGAGGTTTATTATTATTATTATTATTATTATTATTATAATAGACAACCATAAGTGTTCTCATTGGTCCATCCTCCCCCTGATTTACCAATTTGTTTTCTCTCTCATTTTGCCTTTTTCGCTTCATTATCCTCTGCTTTCTTACATAAGCAAGAATGGTTTGCGGAAGAAAGTAATTACGCATATTTTGATATATCATAATGAAAACTATATCAACTTATTAAAGGCAGTATGAAATGATTAATTAAGATAACATAAATACACGGACGATAGAAAAAGATATTCGCACAATTTTCAAAGATACATAGAACCATCATCTTAAATATACCTAATAGCTGGAATCATCGTCAGAGTCGCTCCCTTCTTCGGAGCTCTCCAGTGCCCTCTTCTCTTGCTCCTCTTGCTTCTCTTCCTCCTTCTCCACCTCGTTCAGCTGGCACTCCTCCCTCAACTCTCCGTACTTCTCGTTCCTCTCCGCTCTCGCCTTCAACACCTCCAGCAGCTCGCCCACCGCTCTCTCCTTGTTCCTCCGGTTCTTGATCAGGACTTCGCTTATGTCCGCCGGCGTCATCTTGGCCTTCTCGACTGCCTCTCGGAGCTCGCTCACCGCCACCTCTCCGTGGTCCTCAGCCTCAATGTCCAGGTAGTTCCGGAGCAGGATCTTGAGCGCCGGGTACGAGCAGTAGCTCATGTAGATGTGCATGTCCATCCGGCCGCTTCGGAGCAATGCTGGGTCGAGCTTCTCGATGTGGTTGCTGGTGAACACAAAGATCCTCTCGCTCCCACAGCACGACCACAGGCCGTCGGTGAAGTTGAGCAGTCCCGAGAGGGTGATCGTATTGTCGTTCCTGTCCTTGCCACCGTGTGCGGCACGCTGCGGCGCAGCTTGTTGTGCATTCAACCTTTTCGACAGACTGACCGAGCAGTCGATGTCCTCGATGACGATGATGGACTTGGAGCTGGTGTTCGTGAGGAACTCTCGGAGCTGGGAGTTAGAGCGCACCTTGGTCAGCTCGAGGTCGTAGATGTCATAGCCCAGGAAATTGGCCATAGCAGCAATCATGCTCGATTTCCCCGTTCCAGGCGGGCCGTAGAGGAGGTAGCCCCGCTTCCAGGCGCGACCTGTCCGCTGGTAGAAGGCCTTCCCCGCCACGAAGTCACGGAGGTCCTCTATGATGTCCCTCTTCCTCTCCGGGTCCATGGCCAATGTGTCGAAGGTGCTCGGGTGCTTGAACGGCACCTGTCTCCAACCGCCGTGCGAATTAGTGTAGAGGAAGCGTTCTCGGTTCTTGCGGCGGATGTCGTTGGCCTTGTCCATGATGTGGTCCAGGTAGGAGTCGAGGATACGCTCCCTATCGCACTTCCTGATCCGGAGCGTGAAGAAGCGCTTATCGCCTCGTGAGGGCTGGGACTGGCTCTGCATCACCACATGCTCCCACTGGACAGAAACGCCGTCAAAGACGTCGGCGATGCAGTCGTTGTTGGTGAGGGCGAAGGTGGTGGAGCTGGAGTTGGGGGAGCGACTGAGGGAGAGGCAGCTGCAGGAGGCGGAGAGGAAGGAGCTGAGGTAGAGTTGGACGGCGTTGTAAAGCTCGTTGACACCGTCATTCTTGGTGATTTCGAAGTAGCAGTAGGAGTGGTAGCAGCCAAGGGCGCGCTTCAGCAACTTGAGGGAGGCGAAGCGGAGCTCCGGTGGGAGCACATTCCGGAGGATGGTCTGGCAGAAGGCCAGAGTGCCAAGGAGGGAGGCCAGAGATGTCCAAGTCTCCTTCATATCTGACATTCCGGGTGAGTGAAAGTTGAGGTTTTCCTGGAGATCTCTGGGTGTGGAAGAAGGAGACGATCAGGAAGAATCGAGGTGGGCTATTGGGGGTGAGTTTGTTTTATAAGGAGAAAATATTAGATGGGTCCATTTTTCACCTCTTCTCCTCTCCGTTTCTTCTAGGAAGGTGCCAAAGAAAATGGCCGGTCAATTCCTCGGCATGACAAAAAAATTCCCTGGCACGACCACTGATATATAAAAGGACTTCGTAGAGCGTGCGCTGGGGACATTTGTCAAGCGATCAAACCATAGAATTCTACCATAATCGTCCGACTGTCGGCAGGATCCATGTATAAAATCCGAACTAAAGGAATCCAATCAATGGTTTGGAAATAACCATTCAAAATTAGATGCCGTAAAGATTCGATCTTTTGTATGTCTGGTTTCCGTGAGCGCGTCGAGTTTTTGTAAGCTTGGTCCATTGATTTTATGAGGTTTCACACAAAGCTCATATAACATAATGATTACGATGGGTCGAGTTCACATGGACTGGTCCACTCGGAACGATGGAATTATTAAATAAGAATAAAAAGGGAAGGGGCAGGATGAGTGGGACTGATTGGCCGATCATGGGAAGCTTAGGAGTGGAGTGGAATTTTGGGGAGATGAATGCCGTCGCCATTGGTCTCTTATGCGCGTCCTCCTCCAACTTCTCGATCTCAAAAGGAGTGAAATTATCACCGTGACAACTACCGGTACACTGTTAGAAAAAGCACCGCCTCTCTCTCTCTCTCTCTCTCTTTTCTTCTCCAGATCTCTCTCTTTCTCCAGACAATTCCTCAGCCGCAATTGTTGACAAATGGGTCAACAAATTGCAATAAAATAATAAGAAGAAGAAGAGATATTGGAGAGGAGAGTCGGTGAGTGTGCCAACTTTGCCTCCTATAAATAGGGGTTCTTGCCCCTTGTGTGTGTGTGTGTGTGTAAAAATGTGAGTGGAGTGTGTACGTGAGTGTGTGAGTGGGTGGAGTAGGTGATGCGAGTGTAGAGTGATAGAGAGTGAGTGGGCATGTGTACAAGAATTGTGTTCATGTGAGGTGTGAGACGTATATGAGAGTGATGTGTGTAAGAGTTTGTAATATTGTTTATATAAAATAAAGTAATTGTTTTACTTGTACATCCACTTGCTTCTCTACAAGTGGTATCGGAGCACGTCGTCGGAGACCGCGCGAAGACAGTGGTCGGGAACCATTGTAAGTGAGCAAGGTTGTTGAGGATCGTTGAGCCAAGGAGCGGAGGACGTCGGAGTTCTGCCGGTGCACAATCTGGGATTGTGAAGTTGGTTGGTCTGGGACCAGGCTTACTTGGTATAGTGCGGGGCATTATACTCAAGTCACGATGGCGGATTTCTCGAGTTCGGTAAGTGGCGTCGAGAAGCTCAACAACTCAATATAATTGGAGTACCCGCATGCAATATTACTTGCTAGGTCAAGATTTGTGGGATATTGTTGGCGGGAGCAACACCACCCCACCCACGAATGATAGCGAATTAAGAAAATGGAATATAAAATCGGGTAAGGCTCTTTATGTGCTTGCCGTGACTGTTGAAGATGAATTACTGCAACACATAAAGAGTGCGACGACCCCGAAGGAGGCCTGGGATAACTTGGCGACGCTATTTGCAAGGACAAACGATGCCAAGTTACAATGCCTGGAGAACGAGCTCCTCTCAATCTTGCAACAAAATATGACGGTGAGTCAATACTTTTCTAAAGTTAAATCTATTTGTGAAGAAATTTCAAAATTAGATCCCGAGAATGCCATCTCCGAGACGAGAATGAGAAGAATAATAATTCATGGGTTAAGGCCGGAATATAATGGTATTGTTACGGCCACCCGTGGATGGGCAAATGAGCCAACTCTAACGAGTTGGAGAATCTATTGGCCAACCAAGAAGCCTTAGATAAACAAATTTCTAAGGTCTCAATTAAGGAGGATGAAAATGCTCTCTTCGGTAATAAAAGAGGGTTCAAGGGCCATAATAGAAATAGAGCAGGTGCAAGAGATGGCAAACCATGGAAAAGTCATAGAGAATGGCCAAAGCGAATAGAAGGAACTGGACCTCGGCTAGGGGAGCTCGTCAAGACCGCGACAAGGACGACAATGAAGATAAGAAGAATAGAAGGCGTAATGGAAGGTGTTACACCTGTGGCAAAGTAGGACACTTTGCCAAAGATTGTCGGCTCAAAAGAGTTGAAGGAAACGTCGCGGCATCCAAGGAAAATGATAGCGAAGAAGAATGGGATTTCCAAGCATCCTTTGCAGTGGAGGAACAAGAAGAGATCGCAGCCTCCTCCATCACGAGTTAGAAGATGAGATGGCCCTCATCACGGTAAGTGATAAATTGATTGATTATGATGAAGATTGGATAGTTGACTCGGGGTGCTCAAATCACATGACCGGAGATCAAGGCAAGCTATCAAACATGTGTGAGTACAAAGGAGGACGAGTAGTTGTCACCGCAGACAACTCAAGGTTGCCGATTACCCATGTTGGCCAAACGATGATAACACCCCGATTCAGTTCGCATCAAGTCGAACTGAAGAATGTGTACCATGTGCCAGGAATGAAGAAGAATCTATTGTCCGTGGCACAACTTACAGACTCAGGCAAATATGTTGTGTTCGGTCCTAGAGATGTTAGGGTGTACCGCAATTTGAAACCAACTGGTACACCAATCATGGAGGGGCATCGATTAGAGTCTGTCTATGTGATGTCAGCTCAGACGGCATACGTGGACAAAACTCGAAGGAGTGAAACGCCTGATTTGTGGCATGCACGGCTTGGCCACGTGAGCTACCATAAATTAAAGGCGATGATGAAGAAAGGTATGCTAAAATGTCTCCCCCACTTGGAAGTCCAAGAAGATGTCATCTGCGCCGGATGCCGCACGGGAAGGCACATCGGCTTCCATACGAGGAGTCCGCATTCGAGCTAAGATGCCTCTCGAGCTTATCCACTCGATGTATTTGGACCGGTGAAGCAACCATCGGTCGAGGGATCAAAGTACATGATAACATTCATCGATGATTTCTCCAAGTACGTCTGGGTCGACTTCATGAAAGAAAAATCCGAGGCATTAAACAAATTTAAGGAGTTTAAAGCAAAAGTAGAATGTGAAGTAGGCAAGAAAATACTATGCCTTCGCACGGATAATGGGGGAGAATATACATCAGATGACTTTACAAAATTTCTTCAAGAATGGAAGATACGTCGACAATTTACTTGCCCAAATACGCCACAACAAAATGGAGTTGCCGAAAGAAAGAATCGGCATTTGGCGGAGACATGCAGGAGTATGTTGCATGCGAAGAATGTTCCACCCAAGTTTTGGGCTGAGTGTATGAAGACGGCAGCACATGTGATCAATAGACTACCTCAGGCAAGGCTTGGCTTTATGTCACCTTATGAGAAGTTGTGGAATCGCAAGCCCACGGTAAGTCACTTTAGAATATTTGGGTGCGTATGTTATGCATTCGTGCCACCATCTTCGCAACAAGTTCGATAAAAAGGCAGTTCGATGCATATTCGTGGGCTACGATGATCAAAGAAAAGGATGGAAGTGTTGCGACCCTACAACGGGAGGTGTTACACTTCCGAAATGTGGTGTTCGACGAACTATCATCTTGGTGGCCATCACAACCTAATTCAAAACAAGTTGAAGAAGAGATTCGTGAAGGAATGAAAGAAAATGATGAGATTGATAAGGGCCAGCCAATTGAAGAAGGAAATGATAATGTAACCGGAAGAAAAGAAGTCGAGCACAATCACCAGAAAAATCAAAGAGCCCATGGCGAACCGGGTGTACATCCAAGAACTACGAAGAGCTTCGACCAAGTCAGATGGAAGAACCTGAAGAGGAGGAATCTCAACTTAGGAGATCAACAAGACAAAGAAGACCAAATCCCAAATATGCAAATGCAGCGCACATGGGACTTAGTGCCGAGACCTAAAGAGGTACGTCCTATATCTTGCAAATGGGTCTATAAACTTAAAACTCGACCAGATGGGTCGATAGAAAGATATAAGGCACGATTAGTTGCTTGAGGATTCTCTCAAAAGTATGGCTTAGATTATGATGAGACCTTTAGTCCAAGAGCAAAGATTACTACGGTTCGAGTCTTACTAGCACTTGCAAAGACAAGCAAGTCATGGAAATTATGGCAAATGGATGTGAAGAATGCCTTCTTACATGGAGAACTAGATCGAGATATATACATGGAGCAGCCAGATGGTTTCAAAAGTAAGATTCATCCAGATTATGTTTGTAAGTTAAAGAAAACCCTCTATGGCTTAAAACAAGCCCCGAGAGCTTGGTATGGGAAGATTGCTGAATTTTTGGTGCAAAGTGGTTATTCTCTAGCCTCAGCAGACTCGAGCTTGTTTGTGAAGGCAAAAGATGGCAAGCTTGCAATAGTATTAATCTATGTGGATGATCTAATCATAACTGGAGATAATGAAGAGGAGATATGCCAAATCGAACCAACCTCTCGGTGCGGTTTCGGATGAAAGAGCTTGGAGAATTAAAACATTTCCCGGGACTTGAGATTGAGAAGACCAATGAAGGATTATTCCTATGTCGCGAAGTATGCACGAGACCTCCTAGACAAGTTCGGGATGCTTGATTGCAAACCTATATCTACTCCGATTGATGGAAATGTAAAGCTATGTGCAATTGAAGGACGAGAATTGGAAGACTCAACTATGTACGTGCAATTGGTGGGTAGCCTCATTTACCTAACCATAACACGGCCTGATATTGCCTTTGCGGTAGGAGTAGCAAGCCGATTCATGAAGAAGCCACGAAAGCCCCACTTAGATGCGGTCGGGCGCATACTAAGGTATGTAAAGGGTACATTTGATTTTGGGCTTCTGTATAAGAAAGAAGCACCATGTGAAGTTGTAGGCCATTGCGATGCTGACTTTGCTGGAGATCGTGATACACGACGATCAACTACTGGATATATGTTTAACCTCGGATCAGCAATAGTGTCATGGTGTAGTAAAAGACAGGCAACTGTGTCACTATCTACAACAGAAGCTGAGTATAGAGCAGCAGCAATGGTAGCACAAGAGAGTACATGGCTGGTACAACTAATGGAGGATCTCCATCAACCAATAAATCAACCTACACGGATATATTGTGATAATCTGTCAGCCATAAGCTTAGCGGAGAATCCAGTTTTCCATGCGAGGACCAAGCATGTAGAAGTGCACTATCATTTCCTACGGGAAAAAGTATTACAAGATGAGAGAGAGTAGTCGGTGAGGGGGAGTGTTAGAAAAAGCACCGCCTCTCTCTCTCTCTCTCTCTCTCTCTCTCTCTCTCTCTCTCTCGACTTCTCTAGACCTCTCTCTCTCTTTTTTCTTCTCCAGATCTCTCTCTTTCTCCAGACAATTCCTCAGCCGCAATTGTTGACAAATGGGTCAACAGATTGCAATAAAATATTAAGAAGAAGAAGAGTTATTGGAGAGGAGAGTCGGTGAGTGTGCCAACTTTGCCTCCTATAAATAGGGGTTCTTGCCCCTTGTGTGTGTGTGTGTGTAAAAATGTGAGTGGAGTGTGTACGTGAGTGTGTGAGTGGGTGGAGTAGGTGATGCGAGTGTAGAGTGATAGAGAGTGAGTGGGTGTGTGTACAAGAATTGTGTTCGTGTGAGGTGTGGGACGTATATGAGAGTGGTGTGTGTAAGAGTTTGTAATATTGTTTATATAAAATAAAGCAATTGTTTTACTTGTACATCCACTTGCTTCTCTACATAGACGACACTTCACTGTTAAAATATGTATTAAGTTTGAGCTTGTAAAACGAAACTCGACTGCTGAATATATGTGAAATGGGTTGCATGTAAGTCAAAAATTTGCGTAGGAGAATTACTGGTCGAGATTTCACGAAGCGTGAAGAGGAATCAATTGCGCGGGACCTGTCGCCCTCTCCATGTCCAATTTACATATTGGAATCCTTGGGACGTTGAATTTATTGCCGCCGAAAGACTTATTTTGTTCACACAGAAAAAGGGGCCTACATATTATATTATATTTATTTGTGGGGTCAGTGGGTTGAATAATTTATGAAAGATGTGGACTTCTTTTGTCCCTCTCATTGAGTCTCTTCAAGCGTGGCTGCACAAAGGGAAAGTGTAGGTGAAGCTCCCACGTTACCTTCTGCTGTTTTTCAACCAACCGAAGAAGCCTTCATTGTGCAGCAAGAAATGATGGGAAGGTTCTCTTGGTTATAAATAGAGTTCTCTTAACGATGAAGGTGGGCCTTTTGTGCGTCGAGAAAATGTAAGAGTTTTTCTCCGCTACATTAATTGATATTATAATTTACCATTTTATAGGATTGGTCTAAGGTAAAATAGAAGATTTCTTAATTAGTATAATATAAAAATAATTAGTAAAACTTTATAAATAATGCTCAAATCTCTTCTCTAACCCTAACGCACAATTATTCTCACATAAAAAGCGTTAATTGAATGCTAAAAGCAAATAGCAGTCTCATTAAGCTAATGATACAGAGGACAATAACTCTCGAATTTGGATCGTCATTATTTTGTATTAAGAACCATGGATTCCAAATTATATATGCAAATCTATTTATTGATTATACATATGTTCTTAATCCTAGCTATGGAGATTGTGGGATGTGCTTTCGCGGCTTACAGAAAAGATTGAACTTTGAGATTGCACAAAAGGGAATTGTGTAGAGAGTTCTTCTTGTGAGGGTCTTGCTTGTTGTAATTGTATCCTATAGTAATTTTAGCTAGTTGAATTCATGTGATTAGAATTTGTGTAATTCTTTGAGTAAGATTTCATTAGTAATCGTGAGAGGTTAAACATTGGATGGGTTATTAAGTGTAATTAGAAGTTAGGAAACACTTAGAGAGTGTATGAATACTTTGATGACTGTAATTTTCATTGTATCATTTATTTTAGGGTTAATACCATGAAAAACTCCAAACTGGTATATTTATGACAAATCTACCCAAATTTAATTTTTTAACCATAAAAAACCTCAAACTAGTATACTCGTGATAAATTTATCTCAAACTAATTTTTGACCACCAAAAATCATAAACTGGTATATTTGTAATAAATTTACCCTTCATTAGCTTTCATGAAATTTAATCATTAAATTTACTAATCTAGATGACACATGGTGAAGTGCCAAGTTCACGTAGTAATCCGTAAAGTAAATATCACAAAAAATCTTAAATTGGTACACCTGTGACAAATTTAATAGTACTCCCATGATAAATTTAACAATACACCTGTGAAAAATTTGAGATTTTTTTTGGCATGAACCCTATGGATTTCCACGTAACACGTGACAATGTATTATCCCCGTCAATAAATTTAACAGTAAAATTTGACTAAAGTCAACATATGATAAATCTGTCACTAGTATATCAATTTGAGGTTTTTTATGGTGAAAAAATTAGTTTGAAATAAATTTGGTGTTGGTGTACTAGTTTGTGATTTTTTCTAGTTAAAAAATTAGTTTATGATAAATTTGTTACAAGTATATCAATTTGGGGTTTTTCATGATATTAATCATTTATTTTATGGTGAAATTCTATGCTACTTTCCCATGAATGCATATTCCGCTATTCGAATAAGTACACATAATTTCGATGTCAGATTTATTTCCTTCCTTATGTTTATTATCAGATTTGCTTGTCCAACATATTATCACGACACTTACTTTCATACCCCTCCCCCGAAATCTTGGTCTACATCAATCGTTCTGATGTTTCAAAGAGTTGCGTGTAGGAACTGGGGAGTTCATCGAGAAAAAGAGAGAATAAAGCCAAAAATGTCTCAAGAAAGGTTGAAATAGAGAGATTGGCTTTGGTTTTTGGCTAAAATGATGTATCCTTTTAAGTACAAGAAGAACAGTCCGGTGAAGATAACAACAAGAAAAGGAAAAGGGTTTTTTGAAGTTTTTGAGATTAAAGAGACGGGCGATGTATCAAGGTCTTTGAGAGGGGACCATGGGATTGGGAAAGGATGTGGTTAATGGGAACATTATTTGGTCCAATCTTTGATGCACGCGCCATTCAAGTCTACCAAAGTAAATGGGGGAGATATGATCTTAATATCACATCCCTAAATACGCGAAAAATATAAATATGTAAATGTTATTTTTGTGTAAAACATATATGAGATATACTTTTTATCAACATTTTTATTGGTGGGGTGGATTGTAGAGACGAGAAAATATTACATACAACTACAATGTCATGTCACTTATGCAATAGTCCATTCATAGTGCGACACGTTTCAATTATAAGTTTTTACTTTTTCCTTCTATTTCTTTTTCCCTATTCCTTTTCCTTTATTCATTCCTTTCATTCCACTAGGACCACAACAAACATACTTAACTTAGACTCATCGTCAACTCAAACCTGTGAATCGCCTTCCACTACCACCTAACTATCGTCTTAGTCCTTTGTCCATCAGTCAAAGCCCAAAGAAATGACATGATCGAAGAGGGTTTTTGAACTACGGATCATGATTGATCCATTAATGAGAAACCCTCGAATCTCCCAAGTCCTAAGGTTTTCTTATGTATTCTAGAATAATCCTGAGAGCAGGCAATGTTGTGAATGTACATTATTGTAATAAATGCAGGTAATTGAGTAGATGAATAGATGCAATCTCTACCGTTAGATTGATAAGAGATTCACAACTACGGTTAGGGCCTCCTTTCTCTCCTTTGTATCCATCTCACAAGTGAATACAATCTTCAGAGCTTCTCTCTCTAGAATTTATCTCTCTATGGTTCTCATGAGCATGAGTGAGTGAGATTGACTTGGGAAAAAATTCCTATGGCCGCATATGTAAGAGAACGCTAGATTGATAGACTCATGTCTAGTGGTATTAGAGTCAGGTTGTTCCAAGACACAATGGACCCACGTTCTGGCCTATTGACCATCCACGATGAGGAGCATCGAGATGGAAAGGCCATTGAGGATCATGGGAGAGCCTCCAAGAATCTAGCCACCCAGGCAAAGAAGGGCCATGGTAACTCAAGTTAGAGGGACGTATGGGTGACTTGGAGACTTGCATGGTGAAGATGGAGAACATCATCACGAACCTCCAAGGAATGGTTGAGGAACCTTCCGTGATCATCGAAGGAGGCGAGACCGGAACGAGTGAGCTCAAGGCCAAAGTGCAAGGGCATAGATATGCATTGGGAGAACTCCAAAGGGAGACATCGGGAAGCCTAACTAACATAACCAAAGAACTCAAGTAGGGGGACGATGCCTTGGAGGCCTTAGTAGAGGCCATGTGCATGGAAATGACTAAGCTTTAGGCAAAGGTTACCGAGGTAGAAGTAGCATGCATGAATGGGGTGGTCACTATTCAAACAAGTCCACAAGTGGACACCATGAAGCCAAAGGAGTTCAAGGGCTCATGGATGGCCAAGGATATGGTTAACTTCCTATGGTACATGGAACTATACTTAAATTCCACGAGGGGGTTTACCAACAATGCACTATGGGTAAGTACTGCAACTATGTACTTGATCGATAATGCTTTGTTGTGGTGGTGTCGTAGGTCTAATGATAGGAGTGGTGAACCTATCACAACCTGGGAAATGTTCATCAAGGAACTCCGGCAACAATACTATCCCACGTATGTAGAAGAGGAAGCTTAGGAGGAACTCCGCTGCCTAGAGCAAAAGGGAGGATTTCATGAGTAGGTGAAGAAATTCTTGGAGTTGCTACTTCAAATCCCATCCATGAACAACATGTAGGCTTACTAGCAACTCGTGGGTGGCCTCAAATCGTAGGTGAAACAAGAGTTGAAGTGACATAATGCGAGGGATCTCTCTACAACCATGTCCATGGCCGAGACCCTTGGGAAGTACAAAGGACCTTCCTCTAGCAAATCGAACTCCCGATCAAGGGACAAGGTCACTAGTGGGGAAGATCACAGCAAGTTCCATTGCTCAATTGGAAGCAAGCTACTAGTGGCCCCTTCTAAGAGAAAGGCGAAGTGAAGCAGTGGAGGACATAAGAAGGAATGCCTAGTCTTCAAGTGTTTTTTGTGCAACAATGCGCATATGGCTTATGAATGCCAACTCCAAGCAAGCTTGTAGCGCTTGTCAAGATTCATGAGGAAAAGCAAGAGGAGGCATGACTAGGTTCGTTGTAAATCCTAAGCTCAATCAAGTACATGTAGACGAACAAGCCCAAAAGACTCATGTTCTTGGATGTGACGATTAGAGGAACCATAGAGGAACCACGATGAGTGTACTCGTGGACATTGGGGCATCAAATCTATTCATGTCGGAAGAGGCCACAAAGAAACTCATCTTTTGAGTTGAGAAAGTAGGTGGCTCAAGATGGTGAATTCCAAGGAAGTCCCAACATGCAACATGGCTAGGGACATAGAAGTTAAGCATGAGAAGTGCACCTTCACATAGCGGGAAGTGCCATTCCTAGGGCACATCATCGAAGGTGGACAAGTGCGGATGGACTCAGCCAAGATCTAGGCCATCGTGGATTGAGAGTTGCCAATTCGGGTAATAGAGAAGAGATCGTTCCTTGGTCTTGCCAACCACTACCGACAAGTCATTCAAAATTATTCAAGTATCACCGTGCCACACACGGATATGCTAAAAAACGAGATGCTATGGGAGTGGACGGATCGATACCAAAAGACATTCAATTGGCTAAAACACGCAATGCAAGGAGCTAGTGCTCGTGATGTCCCAATCATGCCAAGTTGTTCAATTGGTAAATTTATCACAAGTATATCAGTTTAGGTTTTTTATGGTCGAAAAATTAGTTCAGAGCAAATTTATTATAGATGTATCGATTTGGAGCTTTTCGTGCTACTAGTCCTTTAAAATAAAAGTAAAATAGAAGTTAGGAGAGAGGAGAGATGGCCGGTGCGTCCTATGCATGCTTAAAAGGTGCTTAGTGGCGATGAGAACCAGCCACGCTCAACCCCTCCCCCTTCTGCTTTTGCTTTGCTTCTTTGGGAGAAGTGAATGTATAGATTGACAAAAATATATTATTCAATGATTACCTCGATACGGAATTGTCGTTTGGTATTACGATGTTTCAATAGTCACATCTTTTTTTTTTTTTTTTTGGTACCTGGGAACCACCGTATAACCGGCAGCCGGTGACGTAAACCCGGGGGAGCACTAGCGCGGGGACCCACCACCCACGGCACCCCACTTAAGTCGCGCAATGTGACGAGGAAGGGAATCGAACCCTAGCCTTTCGTGTGACCAGTGTGCGCCCTAATCAACTCGCCCACCACGAGATGGGTTCCAATAGTCACATCTTTCGTGCTATAAGAAAGGAAGAAAAATTGGAATAATGTTTGACTGCATGAGCGACGATTAATAATTAATTGAGGATGAACGGTGCGAAATCCGTCTATCACACCATAGCGATATTTCAATTAATGAAGTACATGGTAATTTAAAGGAAAAAAGATTACCAAAAACTCCAAACTTTGCTCAAAGTGACAAATTTATCCCAAACTTTTTTTGTGACATGAAAAACTTCAAATTTTGCCAATCGTGACACATTTACCCAAAACTTTTTTTCGTGACATAAAAAACCTTAAACTTGTATCCGTATGACACATTTACCCTAAATTATAGGGCATTTTGGTCTTTTATTTTTCAAAAAAAAATCTTTTTTATTTTTATTTTTTTCTTCTTCTTCTCTCTTCCCTTCGCCGACCATGGCGAAGCCGGCAAGGGTGCCCTTGCCAGGCCCTCACCGGCGTTAGGTGAGGGGTGCCCTTGCTAGATCTAGCGAGGGCCATCCTCGCATGACGCCAACGAGGGCCGCCCTCGCCTGCATCGGGGGAGGGCATCCCTCACCTGACGCCGGCAAGGGCCTGGCAAGGGCATCCCTTGCCAAACTCCGGCGAAGGCCGCCCTCACTGGCATTGGCCGAGGGCTGCCCTTGCCTAACACCAGCGAGGGTGGCCCTAGCTAGCCTAGGTGAGGGCGACCCTCACTCAACACCAGCAAGGGAAACCCTTGCCTGACTCCGGCTTCCCTCCGCTAGCTTCGCCATGGCCGGCGGAGGGAAGAGAGAAGAAAAAAAAAAAAGAAAAAAAAAAGCAAAAACATAAAAAAAAGATGAAAATGCCCTTGGTGGGGTAAATGTATCACAGTTTACAAAGTTTGAGATTTTTCATATCACAAAAAAAAAAAAATTTGGGGTAAATTTGTCACTTTATGCAAAGTTTGGGGTTTTTGGTGGTTTTTTTCCTAAAATAAAAGAGTTGGGAGATGGGTCCAACTGAACAATGCCTTTTGAACACGGTTAAAAGGGCCGTATTACTGAAGCGCTAGAGGTCAAGGAACTAATTTGCCAACACAATAATCATGCATTAGTGTCGTGAGCGGGTTCGACCTCTTACAAGCTAGTAAGTTGGAAAGTATAGTCATGCATCACTAGCCTACTAAAGTCATGGATGAAAGTCTTATAAAATTAGGTGGAGGAGGTTTATTGAATTTCACATTTATATCATCGAGTCATAAATAACCAATAAATGGGAGGAGAGGAAGATCTTCGATTTTGCAATATGTTGATTCTATGTCATTAGGCAAAGTTCAATCACAACATCGTCACTTGCACGCTGACAAGCTCTTCCAACCCCACTTAAGCCCACATTTGCAGGAAAAGTTCAATTTGTAAGCAAGAGGGACCCAATTTTCTCCACTCACCTATTTCTCTTGATATAGAATAAGTCTCCTTTCGGCTTTTGAATAGAAGTTATATTTCAAACTATATAATCGAAAATATTTCTTTTGCGAAAGGTGAAGCCATTCTTACAAAATAAAATCGAAAAAAAAAAATTAAGTATATGAAGCCCATTTGTAGATAACTTATTTCTTTAAAATGAATACAAGTTTATGATTTGATAAATTGAAAAAGCGTCACAACCAACTATCCATGTGCCAGGTTTAAAGAGAGAGAAAGCAAAAAAAGGAATAGAGACTCGAAGCTCTCCAAGCCGCTGAAAGTTTTTGGGTGTCTTCTTTATCGTGGACACATATATGTTGTATGGATGCCTCGAAGTAATGAAGTTCATGCAGTTGTTGGTCCATTTACATCTAGGATTCCAAGTTGATGTCGGAAACATTGGACCTAAGTGCAGGCCAAGTACATATGAGGGATGTGCTAGGACTAGACTCAAGAGTCTACAAATGCTTCTCCACCACCATGAAGACAAAAGCATTGGATTGCATATGCTGTCGAGAGAATGTTTTAGGACATGAAAGCTGAATTTTAGTCCATGAGTCTTTCCTCATTTTCAGTCCATGCTCTTGTTGAGAATGCAGCACTGCAAATGCTTAGAAGGAAGCAGCAAGAAGAAACTCAGCAACGAAAGTCAACTGGAACAGAGGAAACAGAGGATTGGCGCGAAGGAGTAGTGTAAAGCTACGTCGTTTACTTCAGCAGAGTTATTTCTTGTACACATATGCTTGAGCTTTACTTTTCTGTTATGTGTGTGTGCTGAGCTGTCATTCAAAGAGTGTAAAAACAGAACAAGAGCAAGAATCGAGCTCTCAGATGAAAATGATAGAGAAAGAAAGAAGAGAAAGCTCTCTTCTTATTCAGCTTCGTCTACTTGCTTCTGTATTCAGTTTTCTTCATGGTATCAGAGCCATTCTCTGAGAGCTCGATGATCGCGACAAGCTGCCGGAGGGAAATTCGACGGTGACATTCGCGGCCTTCATCAGAGTAACATTCGTATCCATGGTGACAGAGATGTCGTCATCGTGGAGGATCAAGATGGCATAGTTGCAGACGAGCTCTCCAAAGGACATCGTTTATGGTAGAAGAGACGGATAGAGGAAGCGATTTTTTTTTTTCGATTACTGTCGCTCGAAAGCACGCGCCGCTTCCTCCGGCGTGTTGAAAGTGTAGAGCCGTACGAGCTTCTTTGTCTCGGGGTCTCTGATCTCGGCTGTGTATCTCTGAGTGCTCACAATACTCATTGATTCATGGCTGCAAGAACTCCCAAATTTCCTTTTCCTATTCACGTAAACTTGAGCAATTTTGTCACGATTAAGCTCACTGAAGATAATTTTCTTCTTTTGCAAGCTTAGTTTCTCAGATTTCTTCGGAGTCAGGAGTTGTTTGGGTTTGTCAATGGTGAGATTTCTCCACCACCACAGAAGATACGAGTAGATGTCAACGGTGAGATGGTTGAAGAACCAAACCCTGATTATGCGGGTTGGATCGGGCCGATCGGCTAATTTCCTCGTGGATCGGTGGAGCGGTATCTCGAGAATATCCACAGGGCTAATCATTGGATTGGAAACATCTTGTGAGTTGTGGCAAACTTTGTTGAACCGATTTACACAGAAGTCTGTAGCTAGAGAATTCGAGCTAAGAGGGAAACTCCAAGCATGTCAAAAACGACGTAGGCCATTATCTGAATACTTGAGAGAGTATAAACTGATTTGCGACTAGTTGAATGCAATAGGTAAGCCTTTGGATGAAATCACAAAGGTGTTCGGAGTCTTGGAAGGGTTAGGATCGGAGTATGAGAATTTTCGAACAACAATGTATTGTTTGAAACCTCAACCGGATTATGATGAAGTTATTTCACAACTGGAGAGATTTGAAACAAGGTTGCAAAATTACTCCTCAAATCAGTATAATCCAAACTTCACCTATTATGGGCAGAGGAATGTTGAAGGGAATCAAAATGTGGATAGTGAGACAATTCAATCCAGTCTTGCCTTCGTAGGACAGAGAGGAAACAACAAGTTTTATGGAAATAGAGGTGGATTTAGTTATGGCAGGGGTGGTCGAAGTTATAGTCTTAGAGGTCGTGGTTATGGAAGAAATCAAAGTTATAGAGCCTATAATTCAAACCACGAACAAGAAGTTCAGACTTATAAACCACAACTGAATGATCCTGGCCAAGGATTTCGGCCTTATGCAGGTGCTTCACAAAGATATCAGGAAGTTAAGTCATATCCTCCCCTTAACTCTTCACTTAAAAATAGTCAAGAGGAGAAAGCAACAGGAGGAGCAAGAGTGACATGTCAAATCTGCAAGCGACCAGGACACGATGCACTTCGGTGTTGGTATCGCTTTGATAATTCCTTCCAAGACCAAGACATTCCAACAGCTCTTGCAGCAGTACATCTCGAAGATCCGAAAGGGAGCGCATGGTATCCAGATACGGGTGCTTCGGCTCATATAACTGCTAATCCGGGTATTGTTTCCAACTCATCAAAGTATATTGGCTCGGATACAGTCATGATAGGCGATGGGTCCTGTCTTCCTATTACCTTCACTGGAAATGCCTTTTTACACACTGAATGTGATGTGTTACCCCTTAATGATGTGTTAGTGGTTCCAGAAATAAAGAAAAATCTGCTTTCAGTTTCTAAGCTAACCGATGACTATCCTTGCTCCTTTGTTTTTGACAAATATGGTGTTTATGTTAAGGACCATCAAACCAACACAACGATGATGCTTGGAAGGAAAGTTGGGGGTCTCTACAAAGTGGACCAGCAAACCACCAAGGTCCTTTTCACTCAAAGACATAAAGCAGTAGCAGAGGAAGTGTGGCACCAGCGGCTAGCTCACACTAATTTTCAGACCTTAAAGTTTCTTCGAATCGAAGCTGATCAACTGCAATAAGACGACTCAAGCGGTGTGTAGGAGTTGTCCAATAGTAAAAAGTACTAAGCTAGCTTTTCCATTATCTCGAATCTACAACAAATTTTCCTTTGGAAAGGATACATTGTGATGTTTGGGGACCATCTCCGGTGAGTTCGGTTCAAGGGTTCGAGATACTATGTTCTCTTTATAGATAACTTTTCTCGTTATAGTTGGGTTTATCCAATGAGATTGAAGTCAGATTTATATGATATCTTCATCCTGTTTCAGAAGTATGTGGAAAATCAGTTTGATCGAAAAATTAAAGTGTTTCAATGTGATGGTGGGGGAGAATTTTCCAGCAATAAGTTTCAGAATCACTTAAAAGCCTGTGGAATCAAAAACTACATGTCATGTCCCCATACTCCAGAACAAAATGGGATTTCAGAACGGAAGCATAGGCATGTGGTGGAACTTGGGTTATCAATGTTGTTTCATGCAAGAGTTCCATTGATTTACTGGGTGGATGCCTTCTTGACTGCAACTTATATTATAAATCTGCTTCCTGCTCAAAATTTACAAATGGAGTCTCCATACAGTAAACTCTTCAAGCATAAACCAAGCTATGAACATTTACGTGTCTTTGGAAGTGCTTGCTATCTTGTCTTAGATCATATACACAACACAAGTTTGATCCTCGTTCACTCACTTGTGTGTTTCTCGGCTACAGTGATAAACATAAAGGGTATAGGTGTCTTGTACCTTCGGATGGCAGAGTTTACATTAGCCGAAATGTCACATTCGATGAGAGCTTCTTCCCTTTTGCTAAGAAGCTAAGTGAGGTGTTTCCACATTATACTGCTTTGTACAAGAAATGGGTTGCAGAAGTTGAATTTCTAGATTCAACCAAAGCAGAACGAGTGAGGCAGAGTCCACAGACTAATGCAGGCTTTTTACAAGAACCTGAGTTGCTTGCACACACACAGATGCATGCCCCAAACACCACCACTGATACGTCACAAACATCATCAGATCCACATTCACCAACTATAACAGATGTATCATCCATCTTAGAGACAAGTGGCGATGGTGCACCTAGTCAACCAACTGCAATACCGGTTGACAACTACCAGCATCAAGACAGACAGGCCTTACAGCCCACTATATCAACTGGCACATCAATACACTCCATGCAAACCCGGTCCAAGTCAGGTATTGTGAAACCGAATCCTAAGTATGCTTGTCTGGCTGAATATCATGTACCTGCAGAACCAAAGACAGTCAAATCTGCATTAGCTCATGCGGGGTGGCATAGAGCAATGATCGAAGAGATACATGCACTTCATGAAAACCAAACCTGGACATTGGTTCCAAGAACTGATCATATGCATGTGATAGGGTGCAAGTGGGTTTTTAAAACTAAACTGGCCCTGGATGGAAGTCTTGACAAGTTGAAAGCAAGATTGGTAGCAAAGGGATTCCACCAGGAGGAAGGACTTGATTTTCTTGAGACATTTAGTCCAGTCATAAAACAAGCAACAATTCGGATCGTTCTCTCAGTTGCCATGGTAAAGAGGTGGTCGATACATCAACTTGACGTCAAAAATGCCTTCTTGCACGGCACATTGAAAGAAACTGTCTATATGGAGCAACCCCCTGGGTTTGCTCATCCTATTCTGTCTGATCATGTCTGCCTACTCCAAAAGTCTCTTTACGGTCTACGACAAGCGCCACACGCATGGTTTGAGAAGTTTAGTAATTTCCTCCTTGAATTAGGTTTCTTTTGTAGCACTGCAGATCCATCACTCTTTGTGTTTCATAAGGGGCAAGACACAATTTTACTCCTCCTCTATGTCGATGATATCCTGTTGACAGGTACTTCTAAGCTTTTACTTACACAACTGATTACATCTCTAAGTTCAAAGTTTCACATGAAGGACTTAGGATGTATTCATTACTTCTTGGGTATTGAAGCCAACCACACACCCGAAGAACTCTTTCTTTGTCAGACAAAGTATGCTGTTGATCTTCTTGAGAGAGCAAACATGAAGGAATGTAAACCCATATCCACACCACTGCCTCAGAAACTATCATATTCCTCTGATGATGAAGTCTATCTTGATCGACCACTTGAGTACCGCAGCTTAGTTGGGGGTCTCCAGTATTTGACAATAACAAGACCAGATATTGCCTATGCTACCAATATGCTTTGTCAGAAAATGCAGCACCCTACAGTTGGTGACTTTAACAGATTAAAACGAGTTCTTCGCTATGTTAAAGGAACTGTAAACTTGGGACTTTTCCTTCACTCCAACAGTTCCTTAAAGCTCTATGGGTTTTCTGATGCTGATTGGGCTGGTTGTGTTGAAACAAGGCATTCTACAACCGGCTTCGTACCTATCTTGGGTCCAACATACTCTCTGGTCAGCCAAGAAACAAACTACGCTCTCGATCATCCACGAAGCGAGTATAGAGCGCTGGCTTCTACTACTGCTGAACTCACATGGATAAGTTTTGTTCTTCGGGACATTGGCATCTCATTAGCTTCACCTACGGTACTCTTCTGTGATAACCAATCAGCAATTACCACTAATCCTGTACTACATGCCAGGACAAAACATATCGAAATTGATTTCCATTTTGTTCGCGAGAAAGTATCTCTTGGTTCTCTGAGTGTACGATATGTACCCACCAACCACCAAATTGCTGATATTTGTACTAAAGCACTATCCAGACAAGACCACTGCATCATACGCACCAAACTGGGTCTTGGATTCCAACCCACACCCAGTTTGTGGGGGATGTTGAGAATGCAAAGCACCGCAAATGCTTAGAAGGAAGCAGCAAGAAGAAACTCAGCAACGAAAGTCAACTGGAACAGAGAGGAAGCGAGAGGATTGGCGCGAAGGAGTAGTGTAAAGCTACGTCGTTTACTTCAGCAGAGTTATTTCTTGTACACATATGCTTGAGCTTTACTTTTCTGTTATGTGTGTGTGCTGAGCTGTCATTCAAAGAGTGGTTGGTTTAGATCTAGAAGTTTTTCCTCTATTGTTATATAAAAGATTGTAAAAACAGAACAAGAGCAAGAATCGAGCTCTCAGATGAAAATGACAGAGAAAGAAAGAAGAGAAAGCTCTCTTCTTATTCAGCTTCGTCTACTTGCTTCTGTATTCAGTTTTCTTCAGCTCTGAAAGAAAGGCTAACAACTTTGGGAAAGCTTAGGTGCATTTCTGCATGAAACAGTTATACCAACACCACAGTACAAGCAAAGCCCAACTCTCTTCCATGAGTGTTCTACCAATGTCAAATCAAAACTTTTAAGTCAATGCACACCAGTTCATGCATCAGTTCACGACATTCTTTTCGAGAATGACCATTTTCCATCGTTACACCAATTATACGAACACAAATTAACTAGGCAACAGGATCCCAACCTATCGGAATGAAAGTTGTATCCTCCTATCAGCGTTCAATACAAAATCATACATAGCATTAGGAGCCGCCACTAACTTATTTGGGGCCGCTTAGGAGCCAAGTGAAACGTGGAGAGATAATTTACTTCCTACAAACTAGAGATTCTAAATTTAGGAACTTGATTATACTAGTTGTTTAATTAATAAACTTTTGATATCATTTCCCAATCTTTCGAAAACGATTTTCACACGATATTTTCCCATTTTATTATCCTATGTCACTAAACAATGTCCATGCATGGATATGCAATCATATAAGTAAACAACCACAATCAAGTGACAAAGGTAAAGTGAGAGAAATTAAATCCAATATGAGTCGGACAAAAATTATATAAGGCCTTGTTATCGAGCCTCGGGACATGAATCCTAGGAGTTAAATCGAAGTCTAATTTTTGACTAAAGAGAACTATCTACAAAAAGTTAAATCACTAGGTGAAACTAATTAAAAACACGCATTGATAGACAAGGATACCGTGAATATGAGAATGGATTAACAGCGACCCAGCAAGCGCTAGATTTGGATATGCAAGGAGCGAACACCATTACACTCCAGATTAATGAGACAACGGTTAAAACAATAGCTCCCAAATCAAGTCCCCAAGCAACAGTTCTCCATGGAGAGAGAGAAGAAAACATCAAACCCGATTTTTCAATATAGGACCAGGATTTGTTATTTGACCACCATGCCATCGGCAAAACAGATTTGAAATTGGACACCCCCAACAGTCAAACCCTTTCTAAGAAACCAACATGTTGAATGCTCATGATATGTCGGAACCCTTCATATTCAAGTTTTCCCTCTCATTTTGCCTTCTCCGCTTCATCATCCTCCACTTTCTTGCGAGAATCGGTGTCGCAGTGGCTCCCATCTTTGGGGCTTTCCAGAGCCCTCTTCTCTTGCTCCTCCTCTTCCTCCACCCCGTTCAGCTTGCGCTCCCCTCTCAACCCCCCGTACTTCTCGTTCCTCTCCGCTCTCGCCTTCAACGCCTCCAGCAACTCGCTCACGGCTTTCTCCTTGTTCCTCTGGTTCTTGATCAAGACTTCGCTTATGTCTGCCGGGGTCATCTTGGCCTTCTTGACTACCTCTCGGAGCTCGCTCGCCTCCACCGCCTTGCCAAGGTCCTCAGCCTCGCTGCCCAGGTAGTTCTGGAGCAGGATCTTGAGTGCCGGGTACGAGTAGTAGCTCATGTAGATGTGCATGTCCATTCGGCCGCTTCGGAGCAATGCTGGGTTGAGCTTGTCGATGTGGTTAGTGAAAGGGTTAGTAGAAGTACCTAGAGGGGGGTGAATAGGTGTAAAAATAGATTCTGCAAAATACTATGAAAACCTTTACTTTTAACTTGAGTCTGAATAACAACAGACTTTTGAAATTGAGTCTGAAAAACAGTAGACTTTGAACGAGATCAGACTTTAGCAGTTAAATAGAGCTACGAACAAAATAAAGAGATTCAGGAAAGAGAATAAGAACACAAGGTTTATAGTGGTTCGGCTTAGACCAAGCCTATGTCCACTCTCCTACATTGATAGCCTACCGGCTGGATTTCACTAAGAACTAAAAGAGATATTATAGTCTCACGTCCTTGATTCCGCAGTGTAGAGACTCTACTACACTTCCTCAAGGTCTCACAAGTATTTATCTCTCTTTTGAATACAGTATAAGCTCAGCAAATGAGGAGCTTCAGACTTTAGAATTTTTCTATCACGCACACACTTGAATAACTAGAGCGTCTTCCTTATATACTCCTCTATGCCTTCATAATTGTTGGCACCTTCCAAAAGAGTTCTTCCAATCAACCGTTGGACAGAATCAATTAGGGAGATCTCGAGTTATTTAAGGAATATGATGATAGCCCATCAATCCTACTCGCCCATACAATCAGGATCTAGATTTCCATAAGTAGAACCTTCCAAGTAGACTTCGTCAATCAACGGATCTAAATTACTCGAATTGATTTCAATACGAATAATAGATTTCGAGATGCTATCTCCAGCCGTGAGATCTTCTTCAACCATACGAATCAAATCCTTAAGGATAAACCCACATCTGGATAAGTCTTCTTCAACGGATAAAACTTTTTTTCGTCGGTCTGGAAACTATCAATGAGGGCAGACTTAAATCTTGAGTCTGGAGGTCTTCAGACTTTGATGATAGAATTTGCAAGTCTTCAGACTAGACCAATGAAAACGTTTTGTTAACTTCGAAACAAATAGGAAAGTTTTCTCCAATAGTTAATGGTGAACACGAAGATCCTCTCACTCCCGCAGCACGACCACAGGCCATCGGTGAAGTTGAGCAGTCCGAAGAGGGTGATCGGGTTGTTGTTCCCGTCCTTGTTACCTAATGCGGCATTAAGGGCACCAAGGTCGGAGCAGCTCCGATGCGCGTGGTTTTGGGGGCGCCTTTGACCTGTTGCATAGATTGGCCGAGTAGTCAATGTCCTCAATGACGATGATGGACTTGGAGCTCGTCTTCATGAGGAGCTCTCGGAGCTCGGAGTTGGAGCGCACCTTGGTCAGCTCGAGGTCGTAGATGTCATAGCTGAGGAAATTGGCCATGGCAGCGATCATGCTAGATTTCCTCGTCCCGGGCGGGCCATAGAGCAGGTAGCCCCACTTCCAGGCCCGGCCTGTCCGCTGGTAGAAGGCCTTCCCGGCCACGAAGTCACGGAGGTCCTCCATGATGTCCCTCTTCCTTTCCGGGTCCATGGCCAATGTGTCAAAGGTGCTCAGGTGCTTGAAGAGCACTGGGTTCCACCCGCCGTGCGAATTAATGTAGAGGAGGTGTTCTTGGTTCCTACGGCGGATGTTGTTGGCCTTGTCCATGATGTAGTCCAAGTAGGAGTTGAGGATACGGTCCCTGTCACATTTCTTGATACAAAGCGTGAAGAATCATTTCTCACCCCGCGAGGAGGGCTGGGACTGGCACTGCGTCACCGCATGCTCCCACTAGACGGAAACGCCGTCAAAGATGTCGGTGATGCAGTCTCTGTTGGTGAGGGCAAAGGTGGTGGAGCTGGAGTTGGGGGCGCGACTAAGGGAGAGGTGGCTGCAGGAGGCGGAGAGGAAGGAGCTGAGGTAGAGTTGGACGGCGTTGTAGAGATCGCTGATGCCAACGGCCTCGGTGATTTCGAAGTAGCAGTAGGAGGAGGAGAAGCCGAGGATTCGCTTCAGGAACCTGAGGGAGGCGTGGTGGAGCTCCGGCGGGAGCACCACCTAGAGGAGGGTCTGGCAGAAGGCCAAGGTGCCCAGGAGGGAGGCCAGAGAGGTCCAGGACTCCTTCATATATGGCATTCTTCGTGAATGAAAGTGGAGGTTTTCCTGGAGATTTCTGGGTGTGGAAGAAGGAGATGATGAAGAAGATGGGGCGGGGGAGAGAGAGAGAGAGAGGCCATGCCGGTCCACTTCAAAGCGAGCAGCAGACCACCACCCCATTGGACTCCATAAGTGTGCGTCTCTTTCCTTTATAGGCCTTCCTGAAGCGTTCCCCGGGGTATATTTGTTAAGCAACCGAACCATAGAATTCTGCAATAATGTATAAAATTTGGACTAAAAGAATCCGATTGATAGTTTGTAGCTAACTATTCTAACGTAGATTCCACGAAATTTCAAATTTTCACCGCATGTACCTCATAGCGTATATTTTCGTGCATCAGTATCGTGGGGAGATATTCGAGGGTGCATCAAGTTGACGTCAGCTCGATTCATCTATTTCGTAAGGCTCAAGTAAAACTCTCCATCCACGCGAACTCGATCCGCTTGGGAACGACTCCTTCGCTTAATAAGAATTAGAAAAGGGAAGGGGGCGGCTGAGTGTGTCTGATTAGCCCATTAAGGGGGATCAGGAGTGAAGCAGAGGAACTTCTCTTCCTCAAAAGAATGGCGTAGTGACTGCGACACCCTCTCTCTCCTCGGTGACACTTTCCTCATTTTTCAATAAAGGGCACGTGACAATGGGGAGTTTGTGGAGAAAAAGAGAGAATAAAAACAAAAAAGCCTCAAGAAAGCTAGAGAGAGACAGAGAGACGGAGGTGGAGGGCGGGGGACAGAGAATTTGGGGCTGAGGTTGAATGGTGTCGTGTTTCTTCTTGGATGAACTTTCGCCGGTTTATTCTATTGCGGCGGAACTGGAAGGAAGGAAGCGCAACCAGGAAGCGGAACTGGACACCATTAACTTCACCACTGCCGCGCCGATCTTCGCGTTCCCACCAAAGATTGTTTTTATGTTGACCCTTCCGTCTTTTCTTTCTAAATTGACGCAAGTTTCGTCCCAAAAAGAAAAAGAAAAGGAAATTTTCAGCAGTTGATAAAAAGAAATCCTAAGATATTTGTATTCTTTTTCGTGGAGAATATAAATGACATCAGACAAATAGAGTAGCAGATCACTTCCAAGGAAATGGTCACCACATGTGGTTTCCCCACCTTTTTTGTCGAAATGTGTGAAATGGTCTCCATTTCCCCCTTTCCCTCCCATTTTTGCCAATTAAGTCTTAAATTTTTTGACAATCCATTAATGTAGTCATTTTGGCTGATTTAGGATTAAATCGACAAAAATTAAAAAATTTAAGATTAAATGGACACAATTAAAAAATTTACGATTAAATTAAGAAAAATAGACTCATATTATTTAAAGAGTAAGACGTTGAAAAGAAGCTCAGTGGAGATGGAGGGGAGGCAATAAGAACAAACTCGTTCGACTCCCTACATTCTGCTTTTGTTTTATTTATTACTAGAATGCACAGAGCAAGAAAAATAAATTATTCAATGATTACATAAATCTCTCAATATGGATTTTGGTGTTCCAATGTCTCGAGGTCACATCCTTAATGTCTCTAGGTCACATCCTTTGTGTAATTAAAAAAGAAATATAGATCAATGGAAACAATGTTTGACCGCACGAGCGAAAATTAATAATTAATTTAGTATGAACGGTGCGAAATCGGTCTCCCGCACAGTCTCAATAGTTCAATTATTGTAGGTTACGGTATTTGTTTTTCCTTTTTGTAAAATAAAAGAATTAGTAGACTTGACCAACTTGACAATGCCCTTCGAATGTTGCTAAAAGAGCCGTACACTCAATAAACAAAGGTTCCAATGAGTCATTACGTTTAAAAATCGTTGTAATATCATTGAAGTACTAGAGGTCCGGGAGCTTATTCATTGACATAATAATCGCGCATTACTAGCACGAGCGGATTGACCTTCTCAACTTGTGGCTTGGAAAGTATAGTCATGCATCACTAGGGTACCTACATATAAGATGAAAATTTATGAAATTAGATTGAAGAGGTCAATTGACTTTCCCATTTTTAGCGGTGTGGCTATCTGCACAAAAAACTACTCAAGTCTTTGAACTTAGACTAGAAAGATCGAGCAAGACATGGCTGAGGTAATATTTGCTAAGTCCTTTTGGTTGGCAACTATAGAAAAACGACATAGGTTATGAGAAGTTGCCGATAGGCAACTCAAGAGAAAATTACTAAGCGTTGAGTCATGGGTGTTGATAAATGAGATTTGGTTCAGTCAACAAAAGAACCAAAATTGAAGTAAAGATCAAGGAATCAAGAACAGGATAATCGTTCAAATCACGAAGCCAACAATCTCAGGTACAACCATAATGACGGATTCTATCATAAAGCCAGCATGATCATCAGATCGCTAAGTCATAAATCTCAAAAGTCACGAGTGACGATGGCCAATAAATATGGACTGTTATAACTTATAACTATTGGGAATAGGAGTTGCAAACTACAAAAGTAACTGTCAATATGGGGCAAGTGATGAGGCCACGATGGTGGAAGTAGTGGGTTTATGATTGTGAATATATTTTGCTAAATTCTAGGAGTCACATAGGATGTTATTTACTTTCTTTATAATCATCATTAACCTTCACTAGTAGTAATAAGTATTAGGATGGATTGCAATTCAAGCGAGGGACCGCCAATCAATCGATGAACACCAATTGTTCAATTTTATTTTCTTGCCATCATTACGTTCCAGTAGAATTTCATATGATTGGCTGCGATTGCCTTTAATTTTTGTATTTTAAATTTTCTAGCTAGTTTGCATTCCGGTCTAAGAACCAGCGAAGGACCCCTTACATCTTTTGTTGATCTCTACATCGATCGACATTTTAAAAGATGTTCTGTGAACACTTTTCGGCCAAATAGTGGCATATATAAATAATTTGCAAAATGTAGATTCTATCATTTAGCCAGGGTCAATAGGAACATCGTCACCTGCGTGCTGACAAGATCTCCCAACCCCACTTGCTTTCAGAAATAAAAAATTTGGAGAGACCATACTGCGTAAAAGCGCCACTTAAAATTTGCCGAGCGTTGTCGTTTTTCTTACGGCACCCCTTCCATTCGCCTTAATAGTCCCCTATTTGGGACAAAAGCTGCCTGTGAATCCAAGATCGGTGTAGTGACTATGATCAGACGACATTACAACTATAATAGGGTACTTTTCATTTGGCGAAAGATATATGATGATGTGGCAGCATGATCCTCGAATATATAGAGAAATTTGATATGATGGTAATCTGACATGTGATCCAATATGATTACTTAATATGACATCTAGGCTCAATTTATTTTGTAAAAAATGTGGTATTTTAAGAAAATGTTTTCAAGTAAGTCATTTTAAAGGAAAATGACAATATTTTTCGGTGTTTGATTGAAATTTGGAAAAGAATCAGAAAAATATTTTTCATTATTTGAAAAGAAAAATCATATTTGATTTTCCTAAATACACATACAATATCGAGTGCTAGACATACGCATGGGCAATTGAGGAACTGAGCACGAACACCGTGATCTTGCTCCAGCCTTGATGGACCTTGACCCAAGTAGGGCCACTTTGGCCCCGAGTGAGAGTCCAAGCACCGATCTAGTATCAACCCAAGCTGAAACCAATAACTGGTGGCCGTGCACGTCTTCTTGGCCGTCCTAGGCCTCGGCCTTGGCCTCGATAAATTCGAGCTCCGATGCGGGAGATACAGGCATAAGCATAGGGATCCTAGGCCTGGCCTTTGTGGACATAAGCCTGGGCATCAGGACCCGACCACAAGCATTGGGGTTCATGGCCTAGCCGCGATGGACTTGGGGATAGGTGCCAGGGACTAGCATTGGGGTCACCGGCCCGGGCGCCAAGCACCTAGGATTGAGTGTTAAAGTTCCCATACGCAAAAGCAGACTTTATTGTCAAAGCATCGAAATTTAGTTATATTTTGAAAAATGATTTTAAATCGTAAATCATTTTCTTGAATTTAAGTCTAGATTTTCCATGGATTAGGAAAACCGTTGAATAATTTTCCTAAGTGATCCAAATGTCGAGAAAAAGAGAAATATTTTCTCAAAAAAAAAAAAAATTTCGTGAAATAAATAGAGTTTTATTATATAGTAAGACAAAATGAATTGTTAATGCGGCATGGCATGCAAGATTTTTGTTATTCTTGGCCGTTGTCAAAACTCCGACGATGTTTCATGAGAGTGAGGGGGCGGGGATGGGGGATGCTAGATGATGACGATGGGTTTACGACTATGTTTGCCGACCAAGTCAACAACTTTGGATCTGGGAATCTACACTGTAAAAAGGTACCTTGTATTTGACTTTTGCTGATATTATATCATAGCATTATGTTATTGTTATACATAAATATTTGTTTGCTTTATTATTTATACACTTGATTTTTCATTTATTATTTAACAAGAAATTTTGAAAAAAAAAATACAAGGTAATATATGGTTCTATTCAACCTCCAGAGTCTCTAGGTTGGAGGTTCTGCGATGGATTCAAAATCTTATATGATAGTGTCATGATCTCAAGGTTCTTCGTGCTTAAAGGACCGTGCTTAATCGAAAAAGATAGTCCAAAGTCACCTAGGGTTTTCGGAACATTCTTAGGGACGGGCAATACAGTAATTACACCAAATTCTAAAGCATTCTTGACTTAAATGCCGGTAATTGTTAGATGAGGAGATGAGATCTCGTCCATTAGATCTAGAGTCGATCAACAGATGTAATGAGGGGACCTCTTGTATAAATGGGAGTGTTCTCCCCCTTATTTGTATACATCGAAGCAATTCGGTAATACAAAGCATTCTCATCTAGAGCTTCTCTCTCTAAAACTTTCTCTCTCTATGATCCGGGTGAACAAGCGAGTGATTGATCCCTTTGGAAGGCTTAGCTTAGACACTCCACTGATCCAAGGAAGGCTAAGTCACTACATAGTCTCAATCCCAAATGATAAGCCCATGACAAGTGGTATCATATCAAGTAGAGGAGAGACGTTCTAAGAGATCAAGGAGCACACCAATTGGTTGAGAGAATGTTGAGCCAAGATGCTGTTATGGGTAGAGAGGTTGCCCAATAGAAGGTCACCCAAGTAAAGGGGACCCACAATCAAGCCAAGAAGAGGGATGTCTCTTTGGATGTCATGTTCGCCCTTGATAAAAAAAGCTCACAATGATGAGAAGTGCCATGGAGGAACTCATGGAAGGACTCGACAAAGTGAAGGATCACATCAACAAGGTTGAAGCCTTGAAGGTGGAGGTCCAAGATCTCAAGACTGAGCTCTCCTTGTGCAAACTTAGCATCATGAATGGAGTCATGCCCGTTCAAGTAGTGCACAAGCTAGATGTGTCAAAGCCCAAAGAATTCAAGGGCAATTGATCCACCGAAGAGGTGGACAACTTTCTATGGAGCTTAGAACAATACTTTGGCACCATCAACATCCAAGACGAGATGGCCAAGGTAAGGATCGCCTCGATGTTCTTAACCGATAATGCAATGTTTTGATGGCGCAATAGGTGCAATGAGACCAAATGAGGCGCTGATCCTATCCATATGTGGGATAGCTTTGTCAAGGAATTTCGGGATTACTTCTTCCTTGAGTTTGCTCAACAAGAGGCCAATAGCAAACTCCATCGCCTTGAGCAACGCACAATGAGAGAGTACATGAAGGAATTCACCG
The DNA here is from genome assembly GCA_014182565.1 of Eucalyptus marginata. NCBI lineage: Eukaryota > Viridiplantae > Streptophyta > Magnoliopsida > Myrtales > Myrtaceae > Eucalyptus > Eucalyptus marginata. The sequence continues at coordinate 28,567,156 of CM024587.1, read as the reverse complement.
AGCTCAAGCTTTAAATTCCCAACCTTGGGGAGGAGAAGGCTCTCGGGGCATTCATGGATAGATTGAAAATGTGGGCCCGACTTGAGCTCAAACGAAGGGATGTTCGAAGTATCTTGAGAGCCCTCACCATGGCCAAGTCTCTCACCGACTTCACCAAAGTAGAATCCTCTAGGTCCACAGTAAGTGGATGGGGAACAGATTGCCACCATGAGGACGAAAAAGGAGACACTTCCCACCAAAGAGACCATGGTAGTTGAGAGAAATCATGGGAAGCCACTATCATCCCCATGCTTGAACCCAAAAAAGCTCCAAGAAGAGCAAGATCAATGCCCTTCTCACCGTAGAAGAGGAGGAGGAGCCAGAGCAAGAGAGAAGGCAAGTGTGACTTAGAGCCGTGGAGGTTCTCAACTCCGTGAGGGCCCAAACACCACCCAAGAAGAAGTCCACGAATACAAATTTGTCATTTGTGGAAGTCATGGTATGTGACACAACTCCATATGCCTTGGTTGAAACGGGTGCTTCAAATATGTTCATATCGACTGAAGTGGCGAAGAGTTTGGGACTTCACGTGGAGCCAACTGGGAATTGGTACAAGGCTATCAACTTGGATGACGTAAAGGCCACAGGTGCAACCCAAGACGTGGAAGTCCAAATTGATGGACGGAAGGCAAACTCTCATTCAAGGTAATTCCACTCGATGGCTATGATCTACTCTTGGGTTTAGAATTCCTCGACAATGCAAAGGCCATGGTCGACGTGAGGACCCAGTGCATCATAATCATCGACATGCCCAACAGTGGTGCCTATATTCCATGGGTTAACGAAGACCAAGAATATCTCCACGATCTGATTTGTGGATGAAAGGTTGAGAGTTGAGGGGTCCATAATCGAGTCACACATGAAGCCACAACCTTTAGAGAAGCCAAAGGTAAGGTTGGATTATCCCACTCCAACTCTTCATAACATGTCAATAGATGTGCTCTTTTCGGAAGTAGAGTACTTGCGAGGCAATATGGTGAAGGTCGAACCGAAGAAAGAGCCATGTAGTCAACCGACCAAGAAGGCCAAGACAAAGTGACATCGAAAGAAGAAGAATTGGCAACGCTTCGAGCAACCGACGAACAACACCATGTTGGTTAGAAATGAACACAAGGACTAAGAGGTACATGTGAGAGCACAAGAATTGTAGTGCATGAGATTTTGTGGGATCACTACAAAGACTTAGCTAATTAGATTAAAGTATGGTTTATTATTTAAATATTCTAATACTCATTCTAGTTTTTTCGCATAGTACTAAGTGACATATTTAATTGGGAAGGCAACTAGGCCTAGAAAAATTTGAACTCATAACCTCTAGCTTAATTACCATGTGAGGATTTGATGGAATTACTACCAACTGTTTAAAAGTTTAAGCTATTAGATGAATGCGTGATTTATTATTTAAATATTCTAATACTTATATTTTAATCATTTTGTCTAGTATTAAGCATGGACATATTTAATTGGGAAGGAAATTGGAGCTTGGAAAGATTTGAACTTAAGATCTCCTGCTATGATACCATGTTAGATTTCGTGAGACTACTATCAATTATTCTACAAGCTTAAGTTATTGAATGAAGATGTGATTTATTATTTAAATATTTTAACACTTATGAAAACCTTTGGTCCAGTTGTGAAGATTACCGTTTGGGTATCTTCTAAGGGTGACCAATGCAACAACTAGATGTGTACAATGCTTTCTTACATAGGGTTCTTTCTAAAGAGGTGTACATAAAGCAACTCACACAACTCACTGGTTTGAGGAGCTGGTTTATCGTGACTATGTAAGTTTCACCGTTCTCTACATGGTGTCAAGTAAGCTCTGAGAGCCTAGTTACAATGACTTCCACAATTTTGCTTCATTTGGGATTTTTGGTGTCACAAACAAATCCCTCATTATTTATCTATCGAAGAGGCACTAATGTCATTTTTTTTTTTATCTATGTCGTTGACATTCTGATTATAGGTAATGCATTTTCTACTATGAGTGCATTCTTACAGAAATTATCTACATAGTATTCAATTAAGGATCTCAGCCCACTCCACTTCTTCCTTGGGATATAGCTATTTCTCACTTTGAAGGATTGACTCTCTCTCAAGGACGTTGCATTGTGATCTTCTTCACTGGGTTGGGATGTTTGATTGCAAGCCTGTAGCTTCTATGGCCATGACTACAGAACCATATGAGAAATGGGATGCTTTGATGTTTGATCCTATTATATATTGGTCTATAGTTGGTGCCCTATAATATGTGACAATAACACGACCGGATCTCTCCCTTGCTGTTAATAAAGCCTTTCAATTCATGCATGCATCGAGTAAAGACCACTGGTAAATGGTAAAACGCATTTGCGCTATCTCAAATGTACAAGGTTGTTTGGTTTGCTTCTTTCTCGATCCAATGATACTCACTTGGAGGCCTTTTCCAATGCGAATTAGATTAGTACCTCTGGCAAAAAGAAGTTAATTGAAGTGCATGCTACTTTTCTAGGTCCTAACTTGATCCATGTTACCTTCTGCTATTTTTCAACCCACTGAAGAAACCTTGCTTGCGCAGCAAGAAATGATGAAGGCTTCTCTCGATTATAAATAGAGTTCTCTTAACATTGAAGGGGTGCCTTTGAGTGTCGAGAAAATGTACGAGTTTTTTTAATAGGGGTCCCATTAATTGATATTATAATTTACCATGTTACAAGATTGGTCTAATAAGGTAGGATAGAAGGTTTCTTAATTTGTCTAATATGGGGCTAATTAGTGTGAGCTAAGTTGAGCCTAGCTCGTGATAAGAGGATATGGCTGAAAACTCTATAAATAATATTCAAATCTCTCCTCTATCCTTGACACATAATTATCATCACATAAGGAGCATTTACTAAATGTTAAAGGTGAAGAACAGTCTCAATGAGCTAGTGATACAAAGGGCAATAATTCTTGAGTTTGGATTGTCATTATTCTATATCAAAAACCATGAATTCCAAATCAGATATGCAAATATCTTTACTTGATCATACATATGTTATTTATTCTAGCTATTGAGATCACAAAATGCGCTTTTGGGACTTACATAGAAGATTGAACTCTCAAATTGCACAAAAGGGAATTGTGCGGAGAGTTCTTCTCGTGAGGGTCTTGCTTGTTGTAATCGGATTCTATAGTAATTTTAGCCAGTTAAATTCATGTAATTAGAATTTGTGTAATTCTTTGAGTGAGATTTCATTAGTGATTGTGAGGGGCTAAATACTTGGTGAGTTATTTAGTGTAATTAGAAGTCGGGAAACACCTAGAGAGTATACAAATACTCAAATGATTGTAATTTTCATTATATAATTTATTTTAGAGTTAATATCATGAAAAAACTCCAAACTGGAATACTTATGACAAATCTACCCAAAATTAATTTTTTGATCATAAAAAATCTCAAATTAGTACACTCGTGAAAAATTTATTCAAAAATAACTTTTTGACCATCAAAAACCACAAAGTGGACACTTGTGACAAATTTATACTCCATTATAGCTTTTGTGAAATTTAATCATTAAATTTACTGACCTAGATGACACATGGAGACATGGTATGGTGACATGACAAGTTCACGTAATAATCCGTAAGGTAAATATCACGGAAAATCCCAAAGTGGTACACCTATGATAAATTTAATGGTACTCCTATGATAAATTTAACAATACACTTGTGACAAATTTGAGATTTTTTTTTACATTAACCTGATGGATTTTACCATGTGTCATTCACGTCAATAAATTTAATGGTAAAATTTGAGAAGTTAATAGAGGGTAAATTTATCATAGGTATATCAGTTTGGGGTTTTTTGTGGTCAATAAATTAGTTTGAAATAAGTTTATCATGAATGTACCAATTTGATTTTTCTGGTTAAAAAACTAATTTGTGGTAAATTTATCATAAGTGTACTATTTTGGAGTTTTTCATGATATCAACCATTTATTTCATAGTGAAATTCTATGCTGCTTTCCCTTGAATGCATGTTTCGCTAATCAAATCGGTACAGGTAATTTTGATGACAGATTTATTTCCTTCTTTATGTTTATTATTTGTTTCTCTTGTCCGACATATTTTCACGACACTTACTTTCATCCCCCTTACCCGAAATCTTGGTCTACATCAATCATTCTGATGTTTCAAAGAGTTGCGTATAGGAAAAAAAGGTCTCAAGAAAAGTTTAGAGAGATCGGCTTTGGGTTTTGGCTAAATTGATATATCCTTTTAAGTACAAGAAGAAAAGTCCGGTGAAGATAACAACAAGAAAAAGCAAAAGGCTTTTTGAAGTTTTTGAGATTAGAGAAAGAGAGAGAGAGAGAGAGGGAGGGGCGATGTCTCAAGGTCTTTGAGAGGGTACCATAATATTGGGAAAGGATGTGGCTAATGGGAACATTAGTTAGTCCAATCTTTGATGCACGCGCCATTCAAGTCTACCAATGGGGGCGATATGATCTTAATATCACATCCCTAAATATGCAAAAAATATAAATATGTAAATGTTATTTTTGTGTAAAACATATATGAGATATACTTTTTATCAACATTTTATTGGTGGGGTGGATTGTTGGGGCGAGAAAATATTACATACAACTTCAATGCCATGTCACTTATGCAATAGTCCATTCACCATGTGACAAGTTTCAATTATAAGTTTTTACTTTTTCCCTATTCTATTTCCTTTATTCTTCCTCCATTCACTCCACTAGGACCACAACGAACATACTCAACTTAGACTCGTTCTCAACTCAAACCCATGAATCGCCTTCCACTACCACCTCACTATCGTTTCAGTCCTCTGTCCATCATGATGTCATTGCCCAAAGAAATGACATGACCGAAGTGGGCTTTTGAACGACAGATCATCATGACTGATCCATTAACAAGCAATCCTCGAATCTCCCAAGTCCTAAGGTTTTCTTACGTATTCTAGAATAATCCTGGGGGCAGGCAATATTGTGAATGTACATTACTGTAATAAATGAGGACAATTAAGTCAATGAGATGCAATCTCTACCGTCAAATTGATGAGAGATATACAGCTATGGTTAGGGCCTCCTTTCTCTCATTCATATCCATCTCACAAGTGAATATAATCTTAAGAGCTTCTCTCTCTATAATTTCTCTCTATGGTTCTCATGAGTGTGAGTGAGTGAGACTGACTGGGGAAAAAATTCCTAAGTCCGCACATGTAAGGAAGTGCTAGATTGATTGATCCATAACAAATGGTATTAGAGCTAGGTTGTTCCAAGGCACAATGGACCCATGTTTCGGCCTATCGACTGTCCATGGTGAGGAGCACCGAGATGGAAAGGCCGTTGAGGATTGTGGGAGAGCCACCGAGTGTGGCATCCGAAAATTTCAACGACCCTCAAATATGCAACGGCTGTGAGTAATAGACGGGAGTATTGTTGGTACCACATTTGGCCTAGTTTCATCATCACTCAACATCCCGAAATATTTACTTTCGGAGAAAAGAAAATTCGTCTTTGAATGACCATATGGACAATTGCACCAACGGCCACATTATTTTATATTTTGGACCGAACCTCCTATGTACATTGTCGTGACCCCGTGCAGCCTTGCCGATTTCTTTCTCCACGCAAGGGTTTTAGTCATGTACTTGTACATGAAGTAAATTGATTATGGGAATATTTATTGATTTCTATGGAAACCAAAATGCCTTATAATTGTGCAGAAATTTTGGGCTTATTTTTAAAGACTATGGGCCATTTAATTTGGACCTTTTGGCCTCAAATTTTCGGGCCCAAGCAAGCCCAAGAAGCCTCCAAGGCTGTCGACCAAAAGGGGGGGGGGGAAGGAACCGGATGGAGGAGGCCACGCCACCCTCCACTTGTCTTCTCCTTGAAGCCACTTATCACTTGCATGCAAAATTAACAAAATAATTAACCAAAGAAAGCAAAAGCATTCGGATGGAGCAAGCGAGAGAGGGAAACCGAGAGAGTGAGCGGGTGAGCAAGTGAGAGAGAGAGAGAGAGAGAGAGAGAGAGAGAGTTCGAGCGAGAGAGCGGGCGCGTGGGTGTGAGCCGCGAGGGAGGAAGAGGGGGATCACCTTCCGCCGTGTCCGAGCTGCCGCCGTCGACGCCGCCGATCCCCGTCGCCAATTGAGCTGCGTTCAAAGTCCCAAGTCTCTGTTTTTGGTTGCCGAGCAAGCTAGGAGTTGAGGCAAGTGGAAGTTCATCAACCTATGTCTTTGCATGCTGCAATTTTCTGGTGAAATGCTGGTAGATGTGAGAAAAATGCAGAATAGGAAGCTGCATGTTGAGTTTTTGGATGATAGAGATGAAGATTGAATGCTGAAATGTGGAGGATCGAATGTGATGTTGCTGTTTTGTGTGGGATTGAACTAAACGAGTAATAGATTGAAGCTACCAGCCATTGCATGTTGTATTAGGGCCTTGTGTGTTTCGAAAATTAAGTGTGAAATGGCTATGTGGATCGAGCAAGGTGAGGAAAGGGTTGCCGAGGGAAAGGACGGTACATGTTGAGATGAGTGAGTTTAGGGATGAATGTATGCCTTGAGCCGAGTTGTGAAAGGTTTTTCTGTCAATAAGAACTTGCTGAAAGTGTTCTTAGATGCTGTGGAAGAGACTTAAAGGGTTGTAAGATAGATTGGTAGAGAAACAAATGACTTGATTGAATTAGGAATGAAGAAAATTGCATGTGCCACTCTATTTTGGAGAAAGTTAGATGGAGAGTCCTTTTAAATGTATCGCTTTGATTTATAATGATGAAAATAAGGAAAGAAACCATTTTATTTAAAGATTACATCCATTAGATGGAGTTCGGCATCTAGCTATAGCCATAAGAATGTGAAAACATGAAGAGAGAAGTAAATCTATTGAAACCAGTACTCTGTTTTGTAGAGAACAGCTTGACCTTTGATGATTTCGTGAATTTTCTGTAATTTTATAGATAGAATTTGACTTCGAACCCTTTATGAAAGTTGTAGGAAACATCCTTAGGAATAACATATCAGAATATGAGGACAAACGGACAAGATTTAGTTGGTGAAATGAATTTTCTTCTGTAGGTACTAAATCTGAAAGTTACTGCAGAATTTTTTGAAGGAAACAGCAAACCATTACTCTTTATACACTACGAATTTGACTTAGTGTCCTTCATGAAATTTCTTCCTTTTGGTCTCATATATAACATATCAAAATTTCAGAATTTTCTGAGTTCATTTGGGAATTATTCCGAAATTTTTACCAGAACTGTGCATTTTAATGATTAAGCTGTTTTGTTTCGAATTTGCACAAATTGTCCCAAAGATGATTATATCTTGAATTGTTATGTAACATGATGATACTGGCATTGGCATATTATACAATATTGAGATTTGATGAAGGATTCTTGGGACATCTTGTTATTGCATTGAAAGGTGTTTTTGGAAATTAAGATGTTAATTGTTGCCGTTGGACCCTCGGGTCAACAATGCCCCGGGAGTTGGGATGCCCAAAGGATCGAATGAGTTGATGCCTTGTGGATGCCCAGTGGCCCTAAGTGGCTGAATGCCGGAGGTCTTTCCTCGGGAGCTTTACGATGCCCGGTTGTATGCTAGTCGGTACGTAAATCCGGAGGGTCGAGGTAACCATTCTCATGGTGAGCCTCGAAGGGTTTTCCTCGTGATGCCGGGTGGGGTACGAGATGCTTGGAGGCGTGATATGCTCCAGATGCCCGGTGGCCCTAAGTGGCTGAATGCCGGAGGCTTTCGTGATGCCAGGGTGGATGCGAATGCTCGGAGGGACGCAAACATTGGTCCTCCGGGGGATGAAACCTTTTGAATGATAAAATGGATGATTCTACTATATGTGTGTGTGGTCGGGTTATAGGACTAAGTTGTATGGCATGGAATGGGACATGTCATTACAGTTTGGCCCTATGATTGGGACTTGTGTAACTAGACATGATGCATCTTGAGGGTTTCGAAATTGTACTTGTCATTGCATTGAAGAATTCCATGATTTTGATACATGCTTATTCTTTAAATACTTGTTTTTGTCTATCTTGCGTGAATCTAGATATTGATGGTAATGCTTGCTATAGTTTGATGAATCTTTTATTGCTGAGTGGTTGTACTCACCCTGTTTGGGGACTAACATTTCAGATTAAAAGATGCCTCTACTGCCTGTCACTCGTGGTACTTTTTACGGCGTCCCAGTCGACGTTGAGTGCATGTGTTCAGAGCACACTCATGTTGCGATTCGAGGATTGGTTTACATCCGAGCATGGGTTCTAGTCATGTATGACTTCGGTTTACCTGATGGCCCCGTGGTTTAGGAGTTTCTGTCGGTGCACGTTCGTCGTGATGGGATCATGCTAGGGATGTTGCCGCTGCCGCCAGCCGATGGACTGGGCTAGGTGTGATCGTGTGTGACGGGTAGCAGATGAAACTTTTTGGACTGCCGGCACTGTCTGATAGACTTTTGTATAGGGCTGAATGGAAAGGAAAGCCGGGGGAAGGTCGAGTTATCTTTTGAGTATGTAGCCGGGTATAGAAAACCACAACAAATTTTGGTGTACCGACTTATGATGTCTATCAAGCTTATGTAAATAAAAGTGTCCGGCTTAACTTATAAAAAAAAAAAATGTCTAGTAGGTGTGCATCGTTTCTAATTTTTGGATAGGGAGATGTTGATTGTGCTTCCGCTATTTAAACTGCGTAGGAACCGATCTGAAAGATATGAACCCCCAGGATTGATAGACCTTTAGGTCAAGCAAGAGAAAGGTAAGCTAACTGTGGCGACCCTAACGGATCGGGGGCCGTTCGAGGGGTGCCACACCGAGAATCTAGCCATCCAAGCAAAGAAGGGCTGTGGTAGATTGAGTTCGAGGGACATGCTAGGTGACTTGGAGACTTGCATGGTGAAGAAGAAAAACGTCGTTGCAAACCTCCAAGGAATGGTTGAGGAACCTTTCGTGACCATCGAAGGAGGTGAGACCGAAATGGGGGAGTGCAAGGCTGAAGTGCAAGGGCATATATATGGATTGGGAGAACTCCAAGGGGAGATGCTGGGAAGCCTAACCAACATAACCGAAGAACTCAAGCAGGGGGACGATGCCTTGGAGGCCTTGGTAGAGACCATGCGTGTGGAAATGGCTGAGCTTTAGGCAAAGGTCACCGAGGTAGAAGTAGCATGCATGAATGGGGTGGTCACCTTGCAAACTAGTCCACAAGTGGACACCCTAAAGCCGAAAGAGTTCAAGGGCTCATGGGTGGCCAAGGATGTGGACAACTTCCTGTGATACATGGAACTATGCAACTATGTGCTTGATCGATAATGCTTTGTTGTGGTGGTGTCGTAGATCCAACGATCGAAGTAGTGAACCTATCACGACCTGGGAAATGTTTATCAAAGAATTTTGGCGATAATACTATCCCACCTATGCGGAAAAGGAAGCTTAGAGGAACTATGTTGCCTAGAGCAAAAGGGAGGACTTTGGGAGTACGTGAAGAAATTCTTGGAGTTGCTGCTTCAAATCTCGTCCACGAATGACACGAAGGCTTACTAGCAATTCGTGGGTGGCCCCAAATTGTAGGTGAAACAAGAGTTGAAGTGACACAATGCGAGGGATCTCTCTATGGCCATGTCCATGGCCGAGGCCCTTGTGGAGTACAAAGCACCTTCCGGTAGCAAATTGGACTCCCGATCAAGGGACAAGGTCACTGGTGGGGGAGATTGCTGTAAGTTCCACTGCCCAAGTGGAAGCAAGCCACTAGTGGCCTCTTCTAAGACAAAGGCGAAGTCGAGCAGTGGAGGACATAAGAAGGAGTGCCCAACCTCCAAGTGTTTTTGGTGCAACAATGTGCAAATGGCTTGTGAATGCCAACCCCAAGCAAGCTTGCAGTGCTTGTCAAGGTTCACGAGGAAAAGCAAGAGGAGGCGTGACTGGTTCGTTGCAAATCCTAAGCTCAATCAAGTACAATAAGGTGAACAAGCCCAAAAGACTCATGTTCTTGGATGTGACGATTGGAGGAACCACAATGAGTGCACTCGTGGATACTGGGGCATCCAATCTATTCATATCGGAAGAGGCCGCAAAGAAAGTCAACTTTTGAGTCGAGCAAGGAGCCAGGTGGTTCAAGACGGTGAACTCCAAAGAAATCCCAAAAGACTTTCGATTAGCTAAAACAAGCAATGCAAGGAGCCGATGCTCGTGTTGTCCCAATCATGTCAAGTTGTTCAATTGGTAAATTTGTCATAAATATATCAGTTTAGGTTTTTTGTGATCAAAAAATTAATTCGGCATAAATTTGTTATAAATATACTAGTTTGGAGCTTTTTGTGTTATTAGTCCTTTATAATAAAAGTAAAATAAAAGGCAAGTGAGGTGAGAGATGGCCGGTGCGTCCCACACACGCTTAAAAGGTACTAAGTGGCGATGAGAGGAGACGATGAGAACCAGACACGCTCAAACCCGTCCCCTCTTCAGCTTTTGCTTTGTTTCTTTGGGAGAAGTGAATGTGCAGATTGGCAAAAATATATTATTCAATGATTACCTCGATACGGGATCGTCGTTTGGTATTATGATGTTTCGACAGTCACATCTTTCGTGCTATAAGAAAGGAAGAAAAAATGGAAGAATGTTTGACTGCACGAGCGACAATTAATAAATAATTGAGGATGAACGGTGCGAAATCTGTCTATCACACCATAGCGATAGTTCAATTATTGAAGTACATGATACTTTTTTTTCTTTTTCTTTTTTATATAGAATAAAAGAGTTGGGAGATGGAACCAACTGAACAATGCCCTTTGAACGCTGTTGAAAGGGCCGTATCATCGAAGCACTAGAGGTCAAGGAACTTATTCATCAGCACAATAATCGCTCATTAGTGTTGTGAGCGGGTTCGATCTCCTATAAGCTAGTAAATTGGAAAGTATAGTCATGCATCACTAGCCTACTGACATCCGGGATGAAAGTCTTACGAAATTAGGTGGAGGAGTTTTAATGAATTTCACATTTATATCATCGAGGTCTATATAAATAATAAATGGGAGGAGAGGGAGATCTTCGATTTTGCTATATGTAGATTCTATTTCATTAGGCAAAGTTCAATCACAACATAGTCACTTGCATGCTGACAAGCTATTCCAACCCCACTTAAGCCCACATTTCTGGGAAAAGTTCAATTTGTAAGCAAAAGGGACCCAATTTTCTCCACTCACCTATTTATCTTGATATAGAATAAGTCTCCTTTTGGCTTTTGAATAGAAGTTATATTTCAAACTATCTAATTGAAAGTATTTCTTTTGCGTAAGGTGAGGCCATTCTTAAAACCAAAAAAAAAAAGGTATATGAAGCTAGTTTGTAAATAATTTCTTTAAAATGAATATAAGTTTATGATTTGATAAGTTGACAAATTGTCACAACCAACTATCCATATGCGAGGTTTAAAGAGAAAAAAAGTAAAAGAAGGAATAGAGACCCGAAGCTTTGCAAGCCGCTGAAAGTTTCTGGGTGTCTTCTTTATCATGGACACAAATATGTTGTATAGATGCCTCGAAGTAACGATGTTCATGCAGTCGTTGGTCCATCGACACAAAACTTTCAAGCCAATGCACACCAGTTCATGCATCAGTCCACGACATTCTTTTCGACAATGACCATTTTGCATCGTTGCACCAATCGCGCGAACACAAATTAGCAAAGCGACAACATCCCCCCCCCACCCAACCGAGGGGAATGTAAGTTGTATCCTCCCATCAGCGTTCGACATCATCAATATAAAAAAGTTCATAGTATTGAGAGCCACCACTAACCTATTTGGGGCTGCTTAGGAGCCAAGTGAAACGTGGAGAGATAATTTACTTCCTACAAACTAGAGATTCTAAATTCAAAGACTTGATTATGCTAGTTATCTAATTAATGACCTTTCGATATCAATTCTCAATATTTCGAAAACGATATTCACACGATCTTTCCCCCATTTTATTATCCTATGTCACTAAACGATGTTCATGCATGGATATGCAATCAGATAAGTAAACAATCACAATCAAGGCGATAAAGGTAAAGTGAGAGAAAGTAAACCCGATAAGAGTCGGACAAAAATTATATAAGGCCTTGTTATCGAGCCCCGGGACATGAACCCCAGTAGTTAAATCAAAGTCTAATTCTTGACTAAAGAGAAGTATCTACAAAAAGTTAAATCACTAAGTGAAACTAATAAAAAACACGCATTGATAGACAATGATACCGAGGATATGAGAATGGATTAAAAGCGACCCAGCAAGCGCCAGTTTTGGATATGCACGGAGCGAACACCGTTACACTCCAGATTAATGAGACAACGGTTAAAACAAAAGCTCCCAAATCAAGTCCCCAAGCAACAATTCTCCATGGAGAGAGAGAAGAAAACATCAAACCCGATTTTTCGATATAGGACCAGGATTTGTTATTTGACCACTATACCATCAGCAAAACAGATTTTAAATTGGACAACCCCAACATTCAAACCCTTTTAAACCAACATGTTGAACTCTCATGACCTGTCGGAACCCTTCAAATTCAAGTTTTCCCTCTCATTTTGCCTACTCCGCTTCATCATCCTCCACTTTCTTGCAAGAAACGGTGTCACCGTCGCTCCCATCTTTGGGGCTGTCCAAAGCCCTCTTCTCTTGCTCCTCTTCCTCCATCTCCTCCTCCCTGTTCATCTCGCGCTCATCTCTCAACCCCCCGTACTTCTCGTTCCTCTCCGCTCTCGCCTTCAACGCCTCCAGCAACTCGCTCACTGCTTTCTCCTTATTCCTCCGGTTCTTGATCAGAACTTCGCTTATGTCGGCCGGCGTCATCTTGGCCTTCTTAACCACCTCTCGGAGCTCGCTCGCCGCCGCCTGCCCGAGGTCCTCGGCCTCACTGCCCAGGTAGTTCTGGAGCAGGATCTTGAGCGCCGGGTACGAGCAATAGCTCATGTAGATGTGCATGTCCATCCGGCCGCTCCGGAGCAACGCTGGGTCGAGCTTGTCAATGTGGTTGGTGGTGAACACGAAGATCCTCTCGCTCCCGCTGCACGACCACAGGCCGTCGGTGAAGTTGAGCAGTCCGGAGAGGGTGATCGTGTTGTTGTTCCTGTCCTTGCCACCCGACGGGGCATCAGGGGCGCCAGGGTCGGAGCAGCTCCGACGCGCAGAGTCTTGGGGCGCCTTCTACCGGTTGGGCAGATCGGCTGAGCAGTCGATGTCCTCGATGACGATGATGGACTTGGAGCTGGTCTTCATGAGGAGCTCTCGGAGCTCGGAGTTGGAGAGCACCTTGGTCAGCTCGAGGTCGTAAATGTCATAGCTGAGAAAATTGGCCATGGCGGCGATCATGCTCGATTTTCCCGTCCCGGGCGGGCCGTAGAGCAGGTAGCCCCGCTTCCAGGCCCGGCCTGTCCGCTGGTAGAAGGCCTTCCCGGCCACGAAGTCACGGAGGTCGTCCATGATGTCCCTCTTCCTCTCCTGGTCCATGGCCAATGTGTCGAAGGTGCTCGGGTGCTTGAACGGCACCGGTTTCCACCCGCCATGCGAATTAGTGTAGAGGAGGCGTTCTCGGTTCTTACGGCGGATGTCGTTGTACTTGTCCATGATGTAGTCCAGGTAGGAGTGGAGGATACGGTCCCTGTCGCACTTCCTGATCCGGAGCGTGAAGAAGCGCTTCTCGCCCGGCGAGGATGGCTGGGACTGGCTTTGCGTCACCGCATGCTCCCACTGGACGGAAATGCCGTCAAAGACGTCAGTGATGCAGTCGTTGTTGGAGAGGGCGAAGGTGGTGGAGCTGGAGTTGGGGGCGCGACTGAGGGAGAGGCGGCTACAGGAGGCGGAGAGGAAGGAGCTGAGGTAGAGTCGGACGGCGTAGTAGAGCTCGTTGGTGTTCACGCCGTCGACCTCGGTGATTTCGAAGTAGCAGTAGGAGCAGGAGGAGAAGCCGAGGGCCCGCTTCAGGAACCTGATGGAGGCGAAGCGCAGCTCCGGCGGCACCACCGTTTGGAGAAGGGTCTGGCAGAAGGCCAGGGTGCCCAGGAGGGAGGCCAGAGAGGTCCAAGCCTCCTTCATATCTCTCATTCTTCGTGAGTGAAAGTGAAGGTTTTCCTCGAGATCTCGGGCGTGGAAGAAGGAGATGATGAAGAAGACGTGGGGGAGGGCGAGGGAGAGCGTTGTGGGATGTAAATATAAGGGGAGAGAAGAGGCTATGCCAGTCCACTTTAAAGCGAGCAGCAGACCACCACCCCATTGGACTCCATAAGTGTGAGTGTGTCTCTTTCCATTCTACATTTTTCCGTTTCTTCGTGGAAGTGCCCTGGAACATGACAGCTCAATTCCATGGCACGACCACAAAAATGTATAGGCCTTCCTGAAGCGTGCCCTGGGTATATTTGTTAAGCAACCGAGCCATAGAATTCTACAATAATGTATAAAATTCGGACTAAAAGAATCCGATCGGTGGTTCATAAATAACCATTTCAACATAGATTCGATGAAATTTCGATTTTTCACCGCATTTTCCTCATAGTGTATGTTTTTGCGCGCCAGTCCTGTGATGAGATATTCAAGGGTGCAACGAGTTGACGTCAGCTCGATTCATCTATTTCGTGAGGCTCAAGTAAAACTCCTCATCCACGCGAACTCGATCCGCTTGGGAACGACTCCTTCACTTAATAAGGAGGGGGGACGAGTGTGTCTGATTAGCCCCTTATGGGGGGAGGGGTGGTGGGGTCAGGAGAGAAGTGGAGGTACTTCTCTCCCTCAAAAGAATGGAGAAGTGACTGTGACACCCTCTCTCTCCTCGGTGACCCTTACTTTCCTGATTTTTCAATAAAGGGCGTGTGAAAATGGAGAAAATATGGGGCGTTTGTGGACGAAGAGAGAGAATAAAAGCAAAAAAGCCTGACGAGAGCTTGAGAGAGAGGGAGAGAGGACAGAGACTTTGGGGCTGAGGATGAATGATGTTTTGTTTCTTGGATGAACTTTCGCCGGCATATTCTATTGCGGTAGAACCGGAAGGAAGGAAGCAACCAGGAAGATTCAGTCGAGAGACGTGCGGCTCTCGGATGAGAGAAAAATTTTAGGTATTCCTGTCGTGCTCCGGTGCCCATTGAGAATGCGGCACGTGTCGAAACTATTTCCCCCGACCATCTTGATGCCATAAGGGATTCGATGTCGGGCATGCGGTCCTACTGATAAAGGGATTGGAGGGGGAGGAGGAAGGGGGATGGGGCCGAATGGTTGGATTTACGTGAGTATCGTACACAGGTGCATTGATGCGAAGAGTGAGACCAAAAAATAAAAAAGCATGAGAGATCTAATTTTCTCCGCTCTTCAATTTTTTTTTTAATAATCTTTTATAACTCTACTAAGCTTGGCCCCTAAGAAATTCCTTTTTTTTTTTTTTTAAGAGGTAGGTACTTTTATGGTGATTATTAACAATTTGTCGCAACCACTGCTGTGCTGATCTTCGCGTTCCCACCAAAGATTTTTTTTTTATGTTGACCCTACCATTCCATCTTTTCTTTCTAAATTAACGCAAGTTTCGTCCCAAAAAGAACAAAAAAAAAAAGAAGATATTTTCAGCAGTTGATAAAAAGAAATCATAAGATATTTGTATTCTTTTTCGCGGAGAATATAAACGACATCAGACAAATAGAGTAGCAGATTACTTCCAAGGAAATGGCCTCCACATGTGGTTTTCCTCCCTTTTTTGCCGAAATGTGTGAAATGGTCTCCACATGTGAGTCCTCCTTTTTGTCAATCTAGTCTTAAAGTTTTTGAAAATTTGTTAATGTAATCATTTTGGCTAATTATCTAAATGATAGATTTAAGATTAAATCGGCAAAACTTCAAAATTTAAGATTAAATGGACACGATTAAAAAATTTAGGATTAAATCAAGAAAAAATAGATTTTAATATTTAAAGAGTAAGACGTTGAAGAGGAGCTCAGTGGAGATGGAGGGGAGGCAATAATAACAAACTCGTTCGACCCCTTACATTCTGCTTTTGTTTTATTTACTCCTAGAATGCACAGAACATGAAGAATAAATTATTCAATGAGAAAATAAATCTCTCAGCATGGGTTTTGTCTTTTGGTAGTCCAATGTCTCGAGGTCACATATTTTGTGTAATTAAAAAAGAAATATAGAACAATGGAAACAATGTTTGACCGCACGAGCGAAAATTAATAATTAATTTAGTATGAACGGTGCGAAATCGGTCTCTCACATAGTCTCGATAGTTCAATTATTGTAGGTTACGGTATTTTATTTTTTTCACTTTTTGTAAAATAAAAGAATTAGGAGAATTGACCAACTTGACAATGCCCTTTCATTGTCGCTAAAAGAGCCGTGCACTCAATAAACAAAGGTTCCAAAGAGTCATTCCGTCTAAGAATCGTTGTAATATCGTTGAAGCTCTAGTGGTCCGGGAACTTATTCATTGACATAATAATCACGTATTACTAGCACGAGCGGATTGACCTTCTCAACTTGTGGCTTGGAAAAAATAGTCATGCATCACTAGGGTACTGACATATAGGATGAAAATTTATGAAATTAGATTGAAGAGGTCAATTGACTTTCCCATTTTTAGCGGCGTGGCTATCGATACAAAAAATTACTCAAGTCTTTGACTATTAACTCAGACTAGAAAGATCAAGAAAGACATAGTCGAGGTAATATTTGGTAAGTCCTTTCGGTTGGCAACTATAGAAAATCGACATAGGTGACAAGAAATTGCCGATAGGCAACTAAAGAGAAAAGCACTAAGCGTTGAGTCATGGGTGTCGATAAGTGAGACTTGGTTCAATTGACAAAAGAACCAAAATTGAAGTGAAGCTCAATGAATCAAGAACAGGATAATTGTTCAAATCACGAAGCCAACATTCTCAGGTACAACCATAATGACGCATTCTATCATAAAGCCAACATGATCATCAGATCGCCGAGCCATAAATCTCAAAAGTCACGATTGACGATGGCCAAGAAACATGGATTGTTATAACCATCGGGAATAGGAGTTGCAAACTAGAAAAGTAACTATCAATATGGGGCAAGTGATGAGGCCATGATGGTGGAAGTAGTGGGTCTACGATTGTAAATATATATTGCTAAATTCTAGAAGCCACGTAGGATGTTTAGTTACTTTCTTTATAATCATCGTTAATCATCATTAGTAGTAATAAGTACTAGGATTGCAATTCAAGCAAAGGACTGCCAATCGATTAAAACACCGATTGTCCAATATTATTTTCTTGCCATCATTACATTCCAGTAGAATTTCATATGATTGGCTGTGATTCCCTTTAATTTTGGTATTTTAATATTCTAGCTAGTTTGCATTCTGGTCCAAGAACTAGCGAAGAACTCAGGCTGCGTTTGGTCAACCGGATAAAAACCAGGATATGATATGTTTTATTCTATCCCTTATTTGGTAGCTGTCTAGGATAGGATAAGATCGACTATAGAAGGAATATAACTTGGATAAAAAATCCGAGGGGAAGGGTCGGATAAGATTTCTTTTATCCGAAACATAAAACCCTACGCTTTTTTTCTTTCTCCGCCATTCACCCATAGACGACTCCAACTCCTCTGTCTCCAAAGTATCGACGTCGAAGCCTTCTCCTCAATAGCTCTCCGATTCACATCAAAATTTTACGGAAGCGACGAATTTGTGAAGGTAAATAATCATGCTCTCTCTCTCTCTCTCTCTCTCTCTCTCTCTCTCTCTCTCTCTCTCTCTCTCTCACGCACGCATGCACACTAACGTTGACTTCTAAAGTAGCCATAAGGTTGGTTGTGGATTGTTTTCCTGTTTCATCTATATTTCGACTTATGTTGGTGAAATTTTAATAGTCCATCTATTTTAGCATTTGACGCAGGCACAAGGTGGGCACGTCGACAGGGTGGGGAGAGGATGGTCTTTAGTTGGAGCTTTGATCAGCAATACGACTAGCCCCTGCATAAATTTTTTACATTATTTCCATGCAAAGGGCTTCTTTTCCAGAATTGTTATTATGCGTTTGTGGCAAAGAGCTATGGTAGAGAGATTTTTTATTATATCCTTGCTCTGCGATGTAAAAGAGAGATTTTTTTATAATGTTCAAAGCTGCATATAGGCCCCAATTTACTGCTGTGATGTATGGGTGCGGACATGCCCTGGCTATAGATTGGTGCTTCTTCCTTGGTGTTTTGAGATTGAATTTGTATGCAACTTCCGTTAGTTTGGTGTATCGAATTTTGTTTCATCTATAAGCACATGATGGGATTCATTGAGACAAAGCTATTGTGCAGTCTACTGCAATGATGTATAGATGTAGACATGCCCAGGTATAGATTATGTCTCGCCCCTGGCTTTTTAAAGTTTAAACCTGCATATAGGTCTTGTTTAGTGAGTCCAGCACCATCGAATGTTTTATAGGCATGTGCTCATGATGAAAGGGTGTTACAGTATTGATGTGGCTCCTCATTGTGACATCCTAATTTTCAAGCTCTGTTTTCAATTGAATAAGTTGGGCTTTTCATCGACGCGCCTATAATTCTTTTCTCTAAGTTGACCACTCATGAGATAACTAGCTTATCAGGTGAGGCCGTTAAGGAATCTAAACGCGACTAACTTGAGAATTCGACTAGAAATCGACTGCTCGACCGTGCTAATCTGCAATGGTTATTACAGCACAGTTAAAAATCGATCAGAGATCGGAGATAGGTCAATCCGACAGAGGTGTGTGATTAAGTGTTGGTGATTCTACCTAATCACAAAATTCTTGTCAATCAGCACTAGACTGATTTTTCTGTCGTTTTGGTACCCTGTACCCATATTTGAAATCTCGAGATTTTCACGACAACCAAGAGTCGTCAATGTGTCGAAAATGTACAATGTGACTCGAAAACAATCGACCATGGGTCAATTGCGCTAAAAATTCTTAAAAGCTGCCCGGTAGGTTAGGTCATGCTAAAATCGCGTCAGATTGAAATTAACTGCGAAATTGAATCCGATTTCAGAAATTGAAAGTTCTGTCATGTCACGATTTATTTTAGGAACGTCGACTCATCCTTCGAAGAATTTTTGGCGAGCCCGGGATTTTTACGGAAAATCAATTCGGAAGATTCAAAAAAGAAAGGAAATTCGAATGGGCCAAATTGAGTGGATGTTTGGCCTCCTTGGTGAGCTATTTGGTGAAGGGGATTTGTGGAATTTATGTGGGCACCCTCCTCAACAATTTGGCCATCAAATTGGGGAGATTTGTTAAAAAATTGAATTTCGGACATTTCGGAAAAAGGAAAGAAATTCGGATGAGTGAGGGAAATGGCTATTTTTGCTGTCCAAGACTTGTGATTTGTGGGAATCTACATGCAAGAAAGTACGTGGGGACCAAGTATATTAGCATGGAGGCTTTTGGGGACCAAATTGGATTGAATTGAATTGAAGTCCAAAATTGTGAAATTCGTAGGCTTGTGTGGGGTTGCAACATTTGGCACCAAAGTGGATTATTTGTGGAATTATCAAGCAAGAAAGTAATAGGAGACCAAGCATTGATGAATGGATAAGTTTGTTTGACTTTCTACCCCCCATCCGCAGCTTCTCTCGCACGCCTCGGCTGTCCCCCTCCTTCGACTTCTCTCTCGCACGCTAGTAGTTGCTCTTCCCTCCTTCACCGCTTTTGCCTGCTTTCATTTTCCTTCGAAGACTTCAGTTGCCCCATTGGAATTCTGCTGCATCTCCACATCCGCAAGACCTCCTGCCCACCTCCATCTCCCCCAGCAGCGACTGAAGCAACCCCACGAGCGCCCTCCTCTCACGCTGCCACTCGTCCATCTCTCCACCGAATCAATTCCCCCCCCAACGAAACCACCACGTTGACTCAACAGCTTCTTCGTGCGCCAGCTGCTCCCCTCCAATTCATCTCCACCGAACCTAGCTACTTCTGCCTTTCACTACCGCGTCAACCCAAGCCCACCGAATCTCCCTCTCGTTGCCACACGTCCCATGACCACATCAACCCGTGCGTTCTAGTCGAAGCTACTCCTTTAGCTGGTTTGTTGACTGCCCATCTTCAACGCTAGCTACCCTCGAGCCGCCCACGCCAGCAACACCACTCAACCTCACGTCGCGTCGCCATTTCAGCCCAATCCTGAGTAGCCCAGCAACGCCTTCAGTCTTCAACGGAGCTAAGATAGCCTTGGCCGTGGGCTATAAGGCCTTTTTAGCCCGGTCCAAGCCTCCTTTGGCGTCGTCACTAGGAGGTTTGTCGCCTATCTCCGCGTCGCTGTCACCATGGACTCACTGGATCGCTAAACCAGTGAGTTTACTCACTAAACTCTACTTATGGAGTTAATAATGCTTAAGGATTAATTAGTTTAGGCTACGTATGGTTTAGGTGGTTAGTTAGAACAGATTAGCGATTTAAATATCCATTTGTGCATGTTAGATGGTTAGATCGGCTTAATTAGAGACTAGATAAGTTGTATTATTTATCTAAATTGGTTCAAGAATTTTTGGGCCCGTTTCCGTGTTTAATTAGGCATTTATGGCCTAAGTTTCTATTTTTAGTAATTAAATGCATTTATTTAATTATTTTTTGTATTTATTTAATTATTTATTATTTTCCGAAAATTATACCAGGATAATCGGTGACTGGAATTTCGTGCTGATTGGAATTGTGTGATTAGTTTATTTAATTGAGTGTTGATTTGTGCAAATTGAGTGGAAATGGTAATTTTGAGTATTTATCCCAAAATTGAGTAATTTTGGTATTTTAATCAGAAAATACCGGGCGTCGGTTTACAACGCCAAAAATGTGTTTGTACGTTATATAATTAGTGGGGTTTTCTAAAAGAAATATATTGAAATTTTGACTCAGGCCGACCGTGTACCCACACGCGATTATTTTTATCGGGTACTTTTTACTTGGTGTTTTATCAGCTTGTGAGAGCATATTTGCATGTCAGCTTGTGTGAGCATTTATTGTCAGCTTGTGAGAGCCCTTTGCACATCAGCTTATGAGAGTAGTATACTATATCAGTCTGTGCGCTTGATATGTCAGCTTGTGAGAGCAGTATACTTTATCAGCTTTTGAGACTCTTTGCACGTCAGCTTGTGAGAGCAGTATATTGTATCAGCTTATATGCTTTGATACGTCAGCTTGTGAGAGTAGTATACCTTATTAGTTTGTGTGAGCTATGATCATTTTATCAACTTGTGGGAGCACAATATATATTTATCAGCTTGGGTGAGCTATTATCTATCTATATCAGCTTGTGAGAGCTATGACCATATATTTCAACTTGTGAGAGCATTGAACGTTTATTTCAGCTTGTGTGAGTAGTGGTCGTATCGATTGAATTGATAGATAGTACAGATTGATATATGGTATCAATGGCGTCGAATTAAGCTGGTTGACTAAGTGGATCGATGGTTTGAATTGAATTGAGCTAATTGGTTGAGTATGTGAATTGTACTAACTTGCAGGAAGGAACTGAGGCAAAGGTAAATCCTATGTCTTGTGTGTGCATAGATTGCCTTTAGGCGTATTTCCTTCCTAGTCGGAGTTTAGGGGGTGAATTTGCTGAAACATTGTCTCACCCTGTCGTGGGCTTAACTTTTCAGGTCTCTAGTGTGAAGAACCCGAAGCTTAAGACGGAAGGGTCAGGAGCATGTGTGGCTCAGAAGTTCTTTTTGGAGATAGACCTCCTGTATTTAGACCCTAGAGTTGGCCTCTGTTTATAAACCAGATTGTTTTTCAAAGTTGTGTTGATTGAATTGAAATTTGTTGTCCTGATTTTCTATCTCACGTTTGTTGTGGTGAGGGGATTAGTAATTCCCTTCTGCATGCGCATTAAAATGAATGGGTTGGCGACGCGTCCTGGGATGTCGCAAATTTATCGACCACCGAGGGGTGGGCACACGCTCGAGGATCGGGTGTAACATCCCCACTCGGAGTGGTATCAGAGCTGGTCGATAGTTGAAGTGATAAGGTTCGATAGGTTATGAGATAACTAGTAGGAATGACCTCTATTTCATGTTGATGCTTGTCAGTAATAGTTGATTGGTAGATTGTTTTGTGGGGATCGCTCAGCTTCTAATTATGCGTGGAATTGGAAAGCGGGTTTTTGTATAGAATCTGCATCATGAGTGATCAGGAGCAGAGGACTCCTAAAAAGAGAACCTTTGGACCAATTACTCGGGGTAGAACGCCGACAAGGGTCGGTACCCGAGAGGGTCGGTACCCGAGAGGGTCGTGATAGAGCGCCGGCTCAGGCCAGCACAAGCGTGAGAGTACCGCCGCAGGCCGATATTGAGAGTGTAGTAGCATCGAGCAATCCTAGGTTCGACGGGATCGTTCAAGTGCTAGTGACCCTTGGGAACTTGTTGAGCAAGCAAACTTAGGGTCAAGTCACCGCTAGTGTCGTAACCGCTGTTGTTGCCACACCTGCTGAGGTCCAGCATGGAGATGTGATCTGGGAGCGAGCCGTTTCGTCTGAGTCGAGGTTAAGATCCAGCAAAGATGGCAATCGATTAGGGAAGAGGCCAATGTCAAAAGAAAGTTATTCCACCCCTCCCAACCAGAAGGGCGCGTGTCGTGTCTGTAGGAAAAGACATGGATCTGCCCCGTGTTGTAAAAAGGCAAGGGCTTGTTACGGGTGTCGCCAATACAGCCACCTAGTCAAAGACTGTCCCAAAAGGCCGATGGGATTGCAGGTGCCACTGCCGCCGATAGAACAAAACAGAGGGATGCGCTGCAGAATACACAATGGGGTATTTGGAACAGGCCCCCGGTGCAAGGAATGGTGCATGCTGTCACCCGACGGGAGGTAGAGGACTCACCAGATGTGTTCCGAGTTTGTAGAAGGAAGCATGGATCAATCCAGTGTCCTGGTATAACAGGAGCGTGCTATAGATGTGGCCAGCACGGCCATCAAGTGAGGGACTGTCCGCGTAGGTCCAAGGGAACATGCAATCTTAGAGGGATTGATCAAAGCCTTGCAGTTTCGTTCTTTGAGAGAGAATACACTGTTGTCTAAGGAGAAAAAGAACATACTTTTTATCATCATATTTTCAACATTCTCTTTTTTCATATTTAACAATGGTTATTTACTTAAAAAATAGTTGCACTATCTCTCTTATGAACCCTTCACTTACGGTCTGGTTTTTGGCTTAACATGGGTAGACGGGTCTGGCTTGGCTCAACCAACAAAAAACCCATCATTTTCCATTCACAAATGGTGGGCTAAACATAACTCTTTCTTTTCCTCTCTATAACGTTCATACTAATAAATAATCAATGCGACCAGTATACTTTGAGAGTCCGTTATTATACATCTATTAAGAATACATAGCAGCTCAAAATGGGCATCACATTTTCGAGTAGGCAGTATCCTAGATCAATCGATCACATTTATATCTCTCTCGATCTCTTTTTAATAATGATATATTGTCTTCACAATTATGATTATCTCTAAACAATCATAATTAGTCGACTAGTGAATACAAGACTAGAATGTGATATCCCAAACTCGATTTTCCTCTTTCCTTAAAACTCTTAATTTCAGTTCAACTTGCCTTTCTAGAATTGTCCTATTAGATCGAATCAATTCGTGATCATTGGCAACATTCTAAGATAACTAACATTAAATAGAAATATTGAGAACAAGTAAGAGTCATGGGGGCACTTAATTGAGGAACTCATTTCCTCAAGAGTCTTACACAGCATAAAAGTTGAGATCAAAACTTTTATCACTCTTATTGGTCGTCTTATGCATACATAGTATGAAATATGTATTACAATATTAACTCTTTTCCCATGGAGCATATGTCTTTACTTTCAATATCGTACATATGATAGTTCAAACATACCTAATGTCCAACTTGAGTTTACGTGTCTACTCTTTCAAAGAATCCATCAGAATTCATGTCTGGCATCAAAGACAAATAAAGTAAAATATATAAGTTATTTTACTTTCGAACATAATAAATATTATATCATCATCTTAACACTTAGTTAAGGTGACATCTATATTTTAAGTTTGAGATCTCGATGATTACTTAGATAATAAGCTTAAAATTTGTCTCATCTCTATTTATCACACAGTAAATAAAAGCGATTACCCGTGTGAGTGAGTTAATCTCTTATTTGTCCGACATACTTTCTCAATTCTATATGATGCACTAAGCATTCATATGCATAAACGTCAAACAAAACTCATAGGCATTAATAATGAAAGACAACTTCATTAAATGTAAACACTTAAGGAAATTACAATATTCAATACATCATACTATGTGTAGTCCTAGAGATTTTATGTGACCACATAACATAACTCTAGGTATTAGCTTTGTCATAGGATCTGCTATCATTCTATGCATAGATATATATTGCAAGTTCACATATTTTCGTGCAACCATATCATTGACAAAGTTATATTTGGTATATATATGTTTGGTCTTGTCATGATATTTCGGATCATTGGTATACTCTATCACTGCTTGGCTATCACAATTAACCAACAATGAGTTTGCGGCATTCTTAGTGTCACGACCTCCCTGAAGTGGGTTGGACCACCTAAGGGTTTGGCTAATGGATTCCTAAGCTTAGACTTAACCCGAGCTCCCTCAAGCCCATACCAATTCGCGACTTAAGGTTCAAGTTTTTAATGTGCAAATAATTTTCAATTAGGAGTCGTCACTAATCTATTTTTTGTGGATTGATTTTACCTAATTTTGTGGATACGATTTCCAAATTTGAGCTTTGGCAAAATTGGCTTGAGATCATGAACGCCACATAGTAGGCCGGCAGTATTCAACGGCTAGTGAATGACTTGGTTGGACTCCTCATGGACGTGGTCGGGTTGCTTGTCGGGTCGAGCCGGACTTGGTCCCGGATGCTTCACCCAAGCTGTTGGATGTGAAGACAGATTTGCAAGTTTGGTGGAAACTTGCAGGACTTGAGTCTTTGTGTTTAATGCTATAGTGGGCAAATGGTTTGACCACATGGACTCAACCTTTCCAGTTGAACGATTATGTCCTTTGTCCCCAGTTCTCCATATCTCCTGGTTCTGCTCAAAAACCTGCAAAACAGAATATTTATCTAGCTTGGTTCGGTGAGGACGCTGTAAGTCTTGATGGTGCTTTATGTCGTCATGGTAGAGGGCACTCGAGCAGCAATTCGTTACGGCGATTGCGACTAGAACGAGCAGTGTAGATCGGTGTGAGGAAGCAGCTCGTGGGCATCGCTCCGTGCAAGGTAGGAACAGAGCACCATCGCTGGGAGAGAGCGGCAGCTTCACGGTGGCGTCTCAACTCACACTCGGTGCTACGTTTATTCTTTTAGCGTGTAAAGTGTCTGGCCTCAAAAGGAAGCGAGCCCCCCTTCAATGTGGCCATGTGTTCAATGTATTGTGGCCCCCCTTTTTCTCATATGTAATGTGTCTTTTATAGGCAGGGATGCCTAGGGCTCTTCCAAGGAAAGACCAAAATCCACTCTCCTCTTGTGGGTGTCTTCAATATATTATATTATGATTTCTATTCCCTCTTCGCTCGCACAATATTCAGCCGATTTCCTCTTTATTTCCCATTTCTTTCTAATTGACCGAATATTGCCACGACCTATTACTCTTTGCCAAACTTGTCACTTGCCATGATGGGCGCCCACCAAAATTGGTAAGGAATATGTCTTACTACTTTCTGAATTTAATCAGAAAATTAATATGTTTCAACATGGCGTGCCACCTCATTATTCTCGAGCCATTTAAGGGATAATGGGCTTGAATTTTATGTTGCTACGGGCTCAATCTAATTCTTCACCTTACAAGCCTCATTGAACTCGAAAACCATTTGTCACCTGTCACTAGTCCAATGTAAACACAATTGATAAATGCTCCTAAAATTACATGCTATGCAATTTAATATTAATATTTTTGTTTAGGGTTAAAAATTAATCCCTAATTTTATATATAATAAATAAATGATAAGGTCTCCAAAATTTAGATGTCAACATTTAATAACACCTAAATAATTAAAAAATCTCTTAAGCAAAACACCTACTTGTACAGCTGCTAAGAATGCCACGAACTCGGCTTCTATCGTGGACGAGGTTATATACGTTTGTTTCTTACTGGTCTAAAATATGGCGTCATTATTCCGTAAGAAAACAAATATAGAGGTAGATTTCCTTTTATCTAAATCTCCTCCCCAATCAGTATCTGAGTAACCTTCAAGCCACAGATCCTTTTTTTGATATCTCAGCATATAATCAGCAGTTCCTTTTAGATACCTAAATATTCTTTTAACGGTTGTCCAATGTGCTTGACCTGTATTGAATTAGTACCTACTTACCATTCCAATAGCAAAACATATGTCAAGTCTTATACACATCATAGCGTACATTAAGCTTCCAACAGCACTAGCATAAAGAACACGTTGCATTTGTTCCTTCTCTTATGGAGTCTTTTGACACAATCTATGACTTAATCCTTCACCTTTTGCAATTGGAGTATTTATGGGTTTGCAGTCTTGTATACAAAATCGTTCAAGAACTTTATTTACATAGGTCTCTTGCGAAAGAGACAATAATCTCTTCGATCAATCTCTTGAAATCTTAATTCCAATAATATATGCAACCCCACCCATATTTTTCATCTCAATGTTGGAAGATAACCAACTCTTAACAGTATTAACAAACTCCATATTACTTCCGACATATGATGATATGATTACAAATTAATCTGATGATTTTTTTATATATGCGCAACGATCCTCATCAATCATTTAAAATCATATGCCATTATGGTATTATGAAAACATATATATCATTGTCTCGATGATTGCTTAAAGCCATATATTGATTTCAAAAGTCGACATACCTTTTATTCTTGGCCTTTGGAAATGAAACTAACGGGTTGTTTCATATAAATTTCTTCTTCTAATTCTCCATTGAGAAAAACAGTCTTTACATCCATTTAATGTAGTTCACGATCCATACTAACCATTATTGCCAGAATAAGGCGAATTGAGGTAAATCTCACTATAGGAGAAAAGGGTTTTCTCATAATCAATTCCTTCCAATTGATTATACCCATTCATCATGAGGCTAGTCTTATATCTTTCTATTGAGCCATCAACTTTACCCTTTATTTTGAGAACTCATTTGTTTTCAATGGTTTTGCGTCCTTTTGGAAGATCGACCAGTTCCCTAACATTGTTTAACTTCATTGACTCAATTTTCTCTTCCATTGCATGCATCTATTTTTCCTTATTAGGATAATTTAAAGCCTCATTTACATTCCTTAACTCATTTTCATCTTATGGAGATATCGTCTCATCAGGTTATTGTAATAAAGATTGAGTCGAATTTAATTCATCACTTTTCACATTACTCCCACTTGGACAAACTCAATTAAGTTCAATATCTTGATCCAAGATTTCAAATAGGGAGTAGTCTTCGCCTATTTCGTCCTTCTTAGGAAATTCATTAATTCTTTAAGAATGTGACATCCCTTTATTCAAATTCATTTATACTCCTATTTTCTTATTCACCTATAAACACATTCATTTATGAGTATTCTAAATATCTTATGAAAATATTATTTTTGCTTCTAGGACTTAATTTTCATATTTGTGAAAGAGTTCGTGAGTATAGTCAGTATAATCCCATGGTTTAAAAAAACTTATGTCAGGTTTTCTACTTATCCATAACTCATATAAAGTAGAAATAAATCATTTGGAAAGCATACAGTTAAGTATATAGACAGCAGTTAATAAAACATCACCCCAAAAAATAATAGAAAAGTTAACATGCGCCATCATGAACCTAACTATTTCTAGTAGGGTTCTATTTCTCTTTTCCGCAACATCATTTTGTTGAGGAGTATAGAGAATAGACAATCGTCTCTTTATTCCTTTTTCATCACATAAATTTCTGAACTCATTAGATACGTATTCACGACCTCGATTGGATCTTAGTGCTTTTATTTTCTTATTTAATTGATTTTCTACCAAACTCATAAACTTCTTGAAATAACCTAATGCTTTAGATTTATGAGAGATCAAATAGACATGTCCAAATTGAGTATAATCATCTATAAATGTAATGAAATAAACAGTCTCATGCCTTCCTGTCACATTCATTGGACCATAGATGTCAGAATAAATTAATTGCAAAGGAAATTCAGCTCTTGTACATTTTTTTTCCAAATGGTTTCCTTGTCGTTTTCCCTTCTAGGCAATGCTCGTATATTAACAAGTCGACTTTTTCAATATCGTCCAATAAGCCATCTTTGCCTAATCTATTCATTTGTTGTTGGCCAATATAACCAAGTCTAGCATGCCACATATTCACATCATTATCATATGAATTAAAAGACGTAAAGATGGAATAATAAACATTGACATTACTATAGTCAACATCTGACATAATAAAACCATCTGGAAAATAACCATAACCATAATAATTTGTATCCAAATATAAATCAACACTACTATTATGGAAGTTTAAACTGAAACCTAATTTAACAAACACCAACATAGACACTAAATTCCGATGAATCTCCGAAACATATATGGCATCATATAGGAACAAAGTGCGTCCATCATGCATATTTAATTGGCAGGTGTTAATCTCTTTTACTTCGGCTTTAGAGTTGTTTCCTACATAGATCCATTTTGTTCTAATTGGAACTCATTAAAACTTTACGAAGAATTCTCTATCCTTTGCTACATGGTCTGTTGCTCCCGAAATCTACAGTCCACAAATGATTAAATTTAGTTAAAAGTACAAAACTTGACACATAAGTAAAGCTCTCAAGAATACAATGGGTGTTTACCTTTTTTGGCTCGCCATAGTTTTGAGCATAGTGACCCTTTTGACCACAGTTGTAACACTTCACCCTTAACATTCTCTTCAAATGATGACGTTTTTCTCTCTCATGTTGGTCAACTCTTGGTTTTTTGCTTGAAAGGCTTCATCATTTGCCTTTCCACATTTTGAACGAATCAAGACGCTTGTATTTAGACCTCGAAGCTCATTCTGAGCTAGAACTAAATATGTTGTTTTTGGCTTAACCAACAAAAGGTGGTGCTCTACCAGCTCAATATGGCGCACGACATTTTCAAGCTCTTCCACAACTTGGTTAAGAGCTTCTAGTGTTTCTTGTTTTTCTAGTACATATTGAATTTTCATATTCAATATATCATAATTCTCACCGTCCAATTTCTCTTCTTTGTCCAATTCAGCCACTGTGTTCTTAGAAACTGAAGCTAGTGTATATGAACAAATCAGACATATTTGCATGAATTATTAATGCCTAACATTTATGCATCTATTTTACATAAACTAATCATATTAATGAATAAAATCAAATAAGGCTTTAGAGTTGAAATGTCACTTTGTTTCCAATCATCATCCAAAATTCCTAATATGAAATTATCATTAATATAATCATTTATGCAAAAATAATTTCACCAAAATCAATGAATTTTTCTTGAACTTCCCTTAAATAATTGTAAATTAACATAATAATCTACAAAAGTAAATAACATTAAACTTTCATTAACTAAACATGCCATTTACACGAAGTAATATGTCCAGTAGAAAGATATCAACGTCAACATCAAAGAAATATCTACGTCTAAAATATCTCAAACTAATCTAAGAAAAATAATAAATAAATTCAAAGATACTCATTTATCTCATAAATAGGGAAAGACTCTTCTAATCTCTTAATAAATTCCTCTGAGAATTTTATAGGCACATTGGGTAACATGGAAATACCGTCGAAGATCCCTTATGGCTCCTCCAAGGCGCATTCATTCTGCGCCAAGTGACACTCAACTCAAGGATTGAAGTATTCATTGCCTCAATCCTATAATATTCTCTCACAAAAGCCACTACAAGCTTCTTATAATCTAGGACCACGTTGACCTTCCATAAGCGATCTAACACTGCTTGCCATTTTGATGGAAAAGTGATCATTAAAGCCAGCACCTTTTGAAAATCCGGCATAAAGTAACCATTCCAAATTATTTGTTATATCATATGGTTGACCCTAACCATATATGACACTATATCACCGTTATTCCACCAATAATTAGCTAATTCCGCTATTAGCCCTTCAAGTCTCGCCTTATGTTCATCCGTTCTTAGGAATACAAGCGTGCGTACTAAACGCATCATTGTTCCTGCAACAAATGCAAAACAAAAAGAGATTACACATAATCCTTAGTGAATACAATTGAAAACACATTTTCAATTTTTTTTTTTGGGTCAACGGTCAACAACAATCAACGACAATCAACGCCAATCAACAATAGGTCAAAGGTCAATGCCGGTCAATGGATGACCGGGTCAGGTCAACGGGTTAGCCGAGTCAAACATTCGGGTTGGGTCATTCGATGGCAAAATAGTAATATTAGTGAAAGAAGAAGGACAAAAATGTAAATACACCGTTTAGAGCAAAAAGGGTAATTTAAAGGCAGGCGCGGCCACACACGCGCCAGCGGTTGGTGTGCGCCGTGCACACGCCTGCAGTTTCCGCACACGCGTGCCACACACGTGCCTGGAAAACTGCCTCCAACAAAGCTTGCACATTCCAACTGCGTGTGGGCGCACGTCCGATAGCCCCCGGCGTCATGCCACCCTTCATTTTTCTCATCTCAACGAGCACTACGATCCTGCACTTTTAAAAATAAAATTTGACTCATGGAAAATCAAAAAGGGGGTGCAAACAGTACGTGGGTGTCAAGATTTCTGTCCCTGAACTTCAACCGACGATGATTCTAAAAAATTTGACCATTAAAAAAATAAAAATAAAAACATCAACAAAGATCGGGAAACATGGACACTATTGCTGTGATACCAATGACGGAAACGGTTCCTAAAACGAATAGGTACCCGGACGAACGAATACTAAAAACAAACACGAAAACAAGCCCAAGTATATTCCATAGATTAAATACTTATTGCAATCTAAGAGGGATTGATCGAAGCATTGCAGTTCCGTTCTTCGAGAAAGAATAAATTGTTATCCAAAGAGAAAAAGAACGTACTTTTTATTATCATATTTTCAACGTTCTCATTTTTTCATATTTATACAGCAATTATTTTTATTTAAAAAATAACTACACTCTTTCTCTTATGGGCCCTTCACTTATGGGCTGAGTTTTTGGCCCAACAAGGGTGGACCGGCCTACCTTGGCCCAACCAATAAAAAACCCATCACTATTTTTATAACAAGAGACGTATTGAGAGCCTTTAATATTAGACACCCATATGTGTTCCCATTTGCCCTCGCAAATCATAATTCCGCCCACAACAAAGCAAAATCCCGATCTGTTTCCAACAGATCAATTTTGCTTTTTTTATTTTCATTTCTAAACAAAAAAGGAAAGAAGAAGAGAAAATTAACTTAAAATGAACAAGAGAAGGACGAGCTAGTTTTCGCTCTCATTTTGCCTTCTCCTCCTCTTCATCATCCACTTTCTGCGAGAGTCGTCCTCACAGTCGCTCCCTTCTTTGGGGCTCTCACGAGCCCTCTTCTGCCGCTTCTCTTTTTCAACTTCGCTCAACTCGCACTCCTCTTTCAACTCTCCGTGCTTCTCGTTCCTCTCCGCTCCCGCCTTCAACACCTCCAGCAACTCGTTCACTGCTTTCTCCTTGTTCCTCCGGTTCTTGATCAGGACTTCGCTTATGTCTGCCGGTGTCATCTTGGCCTTCTCGACCGCCTCTTGGAGCTCCCTCGCCGCCGCCTGACCAAGGTCCTTGGCCTCGCTGCCCAGGTAATTCTGGAGCAGGATCTTGAGCGCTGGGTACGAGCAGTAGCTCATGTAGATGTGCATGTCCATCCGGCCGCTCCGGAGCAATGCCGGGTCAAGCTTCTCAATGTGATTGGTGGTGAACACAAAGATCCTCTCGCTCCCGCAGCACGACCACAGGCCGTCGGTGAAGTTGAGCAGTCCTGAGAGGGTGATCTTGTTGTTCTCGCCCTTGCCACTGGACGCAGCATCAGGGGTGCCGGGGTCAGAGGAGTTCCGGGGCGCGGAGGCTTGGGGTGCCTCCGACCTGTTTGACGGATTGGCCGAGCAATCGATGTCCTCGATGACAATGATGGACTTGGAGCTGGTCTTCATGAGGAGCTTCCGGAGCTCGGAGTTGGAGGGCACCTCGGTCAGCTCGAGGTCGTAGATGTCATAGCCGAGGAAATTGGCCATGGCGGCAATCATGCTCGATTTCCCTGTTCCGGGTGGGCCGTAGAGCAGGTAGCCCCGCTTCCAGGCCCGGCCCGTCCTTTGGTAGAAGGCCTGCCCAGCTGCAAAGTCGCGGAGGTCCTCCATGATGCCCCTCTTCCTCTCTGGCTCCATGGCCAACGTGTCAAAGGTGCCCGGGTGCTTGAACGGCACCGGTGTCCACCAGCCGCCCGAATTAGAGTAAATGAGGCGTTCTCGGTTGTTGCGGCGGATGTCGTTGGCCTTGTCCATGATGTAGTCCAGGTAGGAGTTGAGGATGAGGTCCTTGTCACACTTCCTGATCCGAAGTGTGAAGCCGCGATCGGGGAGGGGCCGGCCCAAGGAGGTCTGGGACTGGCGCTGTGTCACCACGTGCTCCCACTGGACGACAACCCCATCAAAGACGTCGGTGACGCAGTCATTGGAGAGGACGAATGTGGTGGTGCCGGAGTTGCGGGGGCGACTGAGGGAGAGGCGGCTGCAGGAGGTGGAGATGAAGGAGCTGAGGTAGAGCTGGACAGCGTTGTAGAGCTCGTTGGTGCTGTCGCCATCCATCTCGGCAATGTCGAAGTAGCAGTAGGAGGAGTAGCAGCCGAGTGCCCGCTTCAGGAACCCAAGGGAGGCGGAGCGGAGGTTTGGCGGGAGCACCGCATGGAGGAAATTATGGCAGAAGGCCAGGGTGCCCAGGTGGGAGGCCAGAGAGATCCAAGACTCCTTCATATCTGCCATTCCGTGCGTTGTGAAAGTGGAGGTTCTCGTGGAGATCATCTCTCTCCGGGTTGTGGTGGAAGAAGGAGACGATCAAGAAGAGTGAAAGTGAGGATGGGGGATTTGTGCTATTGAGGAGCGAGTCTTTCTCGGGGGGATGGGGTATTTACAGAGAGAGGGGGAGGGTGGATGGCAGTTGATGGAGAGCCGTTGGACGTCCCTGGGGGTTCGCCGAGAGTAACACCATTTGAATGCTACTTATATTTTTGTTTATAATTTCTTCTCCTTTATATCTTTGTTCTTTTTGGGATCAACAGGGTGGGGTGAGTTACAAAAGGGTGAAATCATAGAGAGAGAGAGAGAAGGAAATTCCGTGCGCAACATGGATTGGAGAGAAGAGGCCATGCCGGTCCACTTCAAAGCCAGCGGCAGACCACCACCACGTGTCAAGGTTTGAGAGAGAAGAGACACCATTTGGACTCAATAAGTGTGTGTTCCTCTCTGCTTTTTCCTTTCTTTATTTTTTTGGAAGTTTCCAACAACATGACTGGTCCGTTTTTGTAATGGTCCACGTTAACCCTTTCCACTATGGATTTATAAATGAGAACAAAACAGGGGTAAAGGGCGGGATGAGGGTGGCTGATTGGCCCCTCTCGAAAGAAATGGAATATTTGATTGACTGCGACAGCGGCTCTTTACTTTCCTCCCCCGCCTCCGGCCAAACTCTGAGGTCTGCATCATCAGCATCCAATCGTTTCTGATGAAGGGCGATGAGGAAATGAGAGAATAAAAGCAAAATAGAAGCCTCAAGAAAGCTTTTGAGAGAGAGAAGAGGTTGAAGAAAACGAGACTCTAATTTTATAAGGAAAAAGCGTTTGAAATGGAACTCCCAGTGGCGGTGAGAGGAGGCGACACAGATCGAAACTCAGTTCCACCCGCCCACCTGGCCTCCTGCTTTTGTCTTGTTTCTGTGTGGGGGGAGAAGCAGTGAATGTCCAGATCGGCCAAACATAAATCATTTGAAGAGTACGTAGATATCTCGAACATGGGGTTGTCATTTGGTACGACGTATGGTTCCATGTCAAGTCCTTTTGCATGTTGACAAGCTCTCCCTGCCCCACTCAAGCCCCAACGTTCGCAAGAAAACTTCAATCAGTCAGCAGGAAGGGACATAATTTCTTCACTCACCAACTTCTCTCTTTTATAAAATAAGTCTGGTATTTCCCTTTTAAATATAAATTTGATCTGAAAACATCTGATTGAAAGTACGTCTTTCACGAAGGGTGAAACCATTCTTACAATATAAGACCGAAAAGAAATAAGTATATGAAGCCAGTTTGTAAATAATTAATTTCTTTAAAATGAATATAAGTTTATTTTTGATAAGATGAAAAATCGTCACAGCATAAAGATTCCAAGGTTTGTAGGCCCCTAAAAGTATTTGGGTGTCTTCTTTATCAACCCAGTAAATCTTGTATAGATGCTTGGAAGTGACGATGTTCATGTAATTGTTGGTCCATCTGCATCTAGGATTCAAGTTGACGTAGGAAGCATTGGACGTAGTGCACACCAAGTATGTATAAGGAGTTAAATATAAAGTAGAAAAGAGAAGTGGGAAATTTTATCTATAATTTGATATATTATAATAAAGTACATCAGCCTATTTATAGGCTTTATGAGAAATTATCAAAAGTAATATATATCAACCAAGATATAGACAATCAAATGAGATATTCGTACAATCTTGAGAAATACAAAAACTCAAAAAAAAATATTCTTATTATTTCTAGTCTACGTAAATATTCTAATTATTTCTAGTGTCACGAAAACATGTTTCTCTAACAACACCGCAGGGCATCGGGCTTGTTGATCCATGGTGGGGTAGTGTGTGAGATAATCTTCTAAATCTTGCTTGTCTGAGGGTGTGGAGTCTGGTGGTGGTGCTAGCTTCTCGAAATGAGAAGTGTAAAGTCGAGAATAGGAGGAATTGGAGTTGAGTAGCATGCGTCCTTTGCGCTTGACTTTTCTGTCAGGACAATAACTTAAACATGGCTAATATGGCTAGCATGGTTATAGCAAGTGGAACAAGTTAGGCTTTGCTAAGGGAAAAGCTACTATGCAAAGACACATCTTTGTAGCGTTGAAAAATACTTGCATGAAAAAGAAAAGCTTGATTTGGCAACCTATAGAGACACCATAACACAATCACCATGACACTTACTCAAACGCAAATTGGGACATTTGAGTGAATATTGGCAAGGGCGGCGGGATGAAATTATTTTACTAGAGATGCATTGGGTACAAAGCGGAAAGAAATTTCTAAAATGCACTAAGCTTGATACGAAGTGCACCCAGTGCACTAGGATTGCCTCAAGGAAGAAGGCTCTGGCACCAAGTTAAAAATGAAGTAGAAAAGACAATTGAGGAATTTTCCATATAATTTGATATATTATGATAAGGTGCATCAACCTATTTATAGGCTTTATGAGCAATTATCAAAGGCAACATATAATAATCAAGATATACACAATCAAATGAGATATTCGTGCAATCTTGAAAGATATATAAACCCAATAGAAATATTCTAATTATTTCTAATATAGGGAAATATCATAATTATCTCTAACATAAGGGATGTGTTAAGGCTAGACTCAAGAGTCTACAAACGCTTTTGCACAACCATGAAGACAAAAGCATTGGATTGCATAAGATGTTGAGAGAGTCTGTTTTAGGACATGAAAGCTGGTTTTTAGTCCATGAACCTTTCCTCATTTGTTGTCTATGCATCTAACTCTAAATGAAGACAAGCAACTTAGGGAAAGACTTGATGTATTTGTGTTGATTTAGCATCTGAGTCTCATATGTAACACATGGACAGTTAACGTGCAAAAAGTGTTATGCTAGCACGATAATACAGTTAACGCATAAAACAAGCAAAACCTAACTCTCTTCCATGCATGTTTAGCCGATTTCAAGATAGTCATAAAACAAAGTCAATGCACACCAATCCATGCATCAGTTCACAACATTCTTTCCAAGAAAGACCATTTTGCATCGTTGCACAATGTATACGGTACAGATTATCATAGCAGCGAGATCCTAACCTAAGGAATGAAAGTTGTATCCTCCTATCAGCCTTCGATATCATCAATATAAAGATTGTTCCTAGTATTTTGCGTTTAATCTTGAAACTTCCACTTCCAAGTTAGTTTTCCCTCTCATTTTGCCTTCTTCTCTCCTTCATCCTCTACTTTCTTGCAAGAATCGTTCTCACGGTCGTGACTTTTTGGGGCTCTCCAGAGCCCTCTTCTCTTGCTCCTCTTCTTCAACCCCGTTCAACTCCCACTCCTCTCTCAACCCTCCGTACTTCTCACTCCTCTCTGCTCTCGCCTTCAACACCTCCACCAACTCGCTCACTGCTTTCTCTTTGTTCCTCCCGTTCTTGATCAGGATTTCACTTATGTCTGCCGGTGTCATCTTGGCCTTCTCCACCGCCTCTTGGAGCTCGCTCGCCGCCACCTCTCCGAGGTCCTTGCCCTCCCAACCAAGGTAGTTCTGGAGTAGGATCTTAAGTGCCGGGTACGAGCAGCAGCTCATGTCCATCCGGCCTCTCCAGAGCAATGATCGGTCGAGCTTGTCAATGTGGTTGGTGGTGAGCACGAAGATCCTCTCTCCCGCAGCTCGACCACAGGCCGTCGGTGAGTTGCGCAATCCCGTGTTGTTGTTCCCGTCCTTCCCGTCAAACGCAGCGTGGGGGGCGCCAGGGTCAGAGAAGCTCCGTGGGAGATTCTCCGAGGAAGGAACTAGGAAGATTCCGGCCGCGGGTTCCGATGTTTTCAATCAAGAAAGCGTGCTGGCTCACGGGGCTGCCGGTAAATCCATCCGGAACCGGATGAGAGAAAAACACGTGTTGAAACCAATTTCGACCAACCCTCTTGACCCCAGGATTCGTGAGAAAAGGCAATCACAACCCAGCATGGGGCCC
Source organism: Eucalyptus marginata (assembly GCA_014182565.1). Lineage (NCBI taxonomy): Eukaryota > Viridiplantae > Streptophyta > Magnoliopsida > Myrtales > Myrtaceae > Eucalyptus > Eucalyptus marginata. Next base: position 28,530,198 of record CM024587.1, on the reverse strand, counting down.
TACTAACTAAGGGATCTGGGGAGAGGGATAGATCCGTTCAATACCACCTCCGGAGTTCGATCTCTGTGAATATTGTACATACATATATATTGACAAACACGGTGATTACAATCATTAAAAGCCCTTTTTTTTTTCGTTTTCCCGGAAAAAACCTAAAATGTTGATCAAATTTCAATAAATCATAAAAAAACATAATGCATGAATCTAGGGAAAATTGTCCAAAAGTCTTAAACCTATTATATGGATTGAAGTGTGCCCCTGGTATATTCGTTAAAGTAACCAAACTACAAAATTCTACAATAAGGTATAAAATCTGGATTAAAGGAAATCGATCGATGGTTTGAAAATAGCTATTTCAACGTGGATTTTATAAGACTTCGATTTTTTTTCACCCCGCGTTCCGCGTAACATCTACTTTTCCATGTCGGTCTTATAGTGAGAAGTTCGAGGGCACATCAAGTTCACGTAAGCTCGACCTATCAATTTTGTGACGGTCTTGCATAAAACTCTCTGAGGACGTGAAGTCGGTCCTCTCGAAGACGGACGCCTTTACAATGGATTTGTCTAATAAGAACAAAATAACATGGAAGGGTGGGGTGAGGCTGGCTGATTGGCCCCTCTCAAGAGAAATGGAATAGTTGACTGTGACAGTGACTCTTCCTTTCGTCCCCCTCCTCCGGCCAAAATCCATCCAATCATTCTGATGTTTCAAAAGGAAAAAGCATTTGAAAGGGAACTCAGTGGGCGATGAGAGGAAGCGATACGGATCAAAACTCAGTTCCACCCGCCCCCTGGCTTCCTTCTGCTTTTGTCTTGTTTCTCTATAGGGAGAAGCAGTGAATGTTTAGATCGGCCTAACATAAATAATTGGACGAATACGTAGATATCTCGAACATGGTATTGTTATTTGGTGCGACGTACGTTTCTATGCCACGTCCTTTTGCATGTTGACAAGCTCTCCCAGCCCTACTTAAGCCCCTAGGCTAGTAAGAAAAGTTGAATCAGTCAGCAGAAAGGGACAAAATTTTCTCCACTCACCGTGTTCTCTCTTTAATAAATAAGTCTCTTATTTCCTTTTAAATAGAAATTTGATCTGAAACCACCTAATCGAAAGTACGTCTTTTGCGAAGCGTGAAACCATTCTTACAATATAAGACCGAAAAGCAATAAGTATGTGAAGCCAGTTTGTAAATAATTTATTTCTTTAAAACGAATATAAGTTTATTATTTGATTAGTTGAAAAATCGCCGCAACCCCGTTACCCACGTGCGAGACTTTGAGAAAAAAGTTAGAAGGCAAAGATTCTAAGGTTTCCAAGCCCCTGAAAGTCTCTGTCTTCTTTATCATGGTTATGTTTGCATATCAACCCGAATATTTTGTATAGATGTATGGAAGTAATGATGTTTTTTTTTTTTTTTTTGATACCCAAGGAACCCCGTACAGCCGGTAGCGGGTGGGTAAACCCTTGAGCGACACTAGCGGAAAACCCACCACCCCGGCGCCACACTTAAGACACCAAATGCCTCCACTGAGTTTCGAACCTCTCACCTTTGGGGAATAATCAACGTAACTCTTATCCAGCTGAGCCACCACGGCCAATGGTGGAAGTAATGATGTTCATACAGCTGTTGGTCCAATATTGTACTTAATCAATACGTCCATGATGGGGTGCGATGAGAACGCACCATTCCATCTTCATACGCTATGATGGAAAGACATCTTTTTGAAAGGGCATGAGAGACTCATATAAAATTCTTCTGAAGATAACCGTTGAGATGATTGGCAGAACGTACGCTCAGAAATTCCTCTCCTTTTCTTGTCCCTTTCCATCAAAGAAAAAGAAGGCGTTCCATTTCTCATTTACAAGAACAATTGGCATTTACACTATGAAAATAAAATGCTTTCCCCGTGACTACATTCAAACCAACGTAAAGTAATTTTTTAGGTGATTCATCCGCAATTCAACGTTCGTTCCGAAGTAAATTGTTGACTGCAAATTGAAAACAGGTAAGTCGTCTTCCGCCAACTTTCTTCCTACATTGGTATCAGAGCCCGGTTATGATTTCTGCCTTGTTTTTCATCGAATTTTCTCGTTTACCATTTGATATCGAGATCAAGAGAATGAAATCTACACTGTTTGGATGTTTATTGCTAGGAATTGCAATCTGAATCATCGAAAACTAACTGAAGCGAAGAATGGGTTCGGGGCCGCATACACCCGTACCGTTTTGGCCATTTTTCGGAATATTTTTTCGGCCAAAATCAATTTTCAAATATATAGGGTGAAATTATTCATCGAGACAAGTCCAATGGTGGGTCGAGCACCGCTGGAGGAGGTCGGACGCGCCCACACATGCGGCCAAAAGCCACGGCGGGTGGGAGCCATGCGCTGGGAACGCCAGCATATGATCGTCACGTGCGCATCGGCTAACCAACGCATGTTGACGTCATCCAACGGTTAGAAACCGCCGAATGATGTCATCGATGACTTCACTGCCGCCGGCAGTTGGCTGGCCAATCATCGGCCGACGACCCGATCCAACCCGACCAAGATTTGACTCGGAAACCAACTCAACCCGTTGACCGGTCAACCGGTCCGGCAGTCAAACCGATCGAAACGGTCACCGGTTGGACTGGTTGAACCAATCGGATCGGCCAGGAGCCTTTAAGGCTCGCTGACGCGTGTGGGCGTGTGGAAGCTCCGATTGGAGCGTGGTCGTCGGCGTTTGGTTCGTATAGATGTTCTCTACACTGTGATATAATTATTTTATATTTTTGAGTTTTTTACGAGTATAAAAATATGTAGAAAACTCTAAGTACGTGTATTTTTAGGGTATAAATGCATAGTTTATTTATTTTTAGCTTGTATTTTCTTATGTTTTAGGAAATACAGTAGCTAGCCTATATGAAAATGATATCATATATGCTGTGTAAAGCTTGGTTTGATGGTAGCATGTATATAGTTTAATATACTTGCAATTTTCTAGTTCCAAGAAAATTCGAACAATGGTAGGAAATCTTTGTTTTTCCGTTACATGTTGAATTGCAGTTTTAATTGTAGTTGCAGCAGGATTATTTTTTGTACGTTGGTTCACATCATGTTATGTTTTTGTGTTAATGGAAAAATGTAGAAATTATATGAGATCATGTAATTATTTTTTCAAGTGGGAGTTTGTAGGTTGGTAGAATTTGAAGGAGTTCTCACCTAAAACTTAAAATTTACGTAAATTAAACTAATTAATGATAATAGAACAATCGTACATAGGAGGAGTAATACCATTTTTTGTCAGCCCCTTAAACTGGGATTTGATTGCTACTTATATCTTTGTTTACAATTTCTTCTCCTTTGTATCTTTGTTCTTTTTGGGTTCAACTAGGGTGAATCCTCATTGAGAGAGAGAGAGAGAGAGAATGCGTGCACATTCCGTGCACGACATGGATTGGAGAGAGGAGGCCATGCCGGTCCATTTCAAAGTCGGCGGCAGACGACCACCACGTGTCGGGATTTGAGAGAGAAGAGACACCAGTTGGACTCAATAAGAGTGTGTTTTTCTCTTCTTTTTTCCATTTCTTTTTTTTTTTTTGGAAGTTTCCAAGAACATGGCTGGTCCGTTGATTTTGTGATGGTCCACGTAGACTCAATCCACTCGGGAACGACCCCTCTTATGTTGGATTTATTTAATGAGGACAAAATAGGGGGAAAGGGCGGGATGAGGGTTGGCTGATTGGCCCCTCTCGAAAGAAATGGAATATAGTTGACTGCGACAGCGGCTCTTTACCTTCATCCTTCGCCTCCGGCCGAAATCCTGTCTGCATCACCAGGATCCTATCATTTCTGATGTTTCAATGAAGGGCGAGGAGAAGAGGTTGAAGAGAACGAGACTCTAAATTTTCAAAAGGAAAAATCTTTCGAAAGGGAACTCTTAGTGGCTGTGAGAGGAGGTGATACGGATCAAAACTCAGTTCCACCCGCCCACCTGGCTTCCTTCTGCTTTTGTCCTGTTTCTCTTGGGGGAGAAGCGGTGAATGTCCAGATCGGCCAAACATAAATCATTCGAAGAATACGTAGATATCACGAACATTGTGTTGTCATTTGGCACGACGCACGCTTCCATGTCAAGTCCTTTTGCATGTTGACAAGCTCTCCCAGCCCCACTTAAGCCCCAACGTTCGTAAGAAAAGTTGAACCAGTCAGCAAGTAGGGACAAAATTTCTCCACTCACCGACTTCTGTCTTTATGAAATAAGTCTCGTATTTCCCTTTTAAATAGAAATTTGATCTGAAAACATCCGATTGAAGTACGTCTTTCGGGAAGGGTGAAACCATTCTTCCAACATAAGACCGAAAAGAAATAATAAGTATATGAAGCCAGTTTGTAAATAATTAATTTCTTCAAAACGAATATAAGTTTATTAATTGATAAGATGAAAAATTGTCACAACCGCATCATCCATGTGCTAGACTTAATAAGAAAAAAATTCAAAGAAGACATAAATATTTCAAGGTTTGCACGCCCCTGAAAGTAATTGGGTGTCTTTTTTATTAACACAAAATATGTTGTATATAGACACCTGGAAGTGACGATGTTCATGCATTTATTGGTCCATCTGCATCTAGGATTCAAGTTGATGTAGGAAGCACTGGACCTAGTGCACCAAGAACGTACAAGGGATGTGTTGGGGCTACACTCAAGAGTCTACAAACGGTTCTGCACCACCATGAAGACGAGCATTGGATTGCATATGATGTTGAGAGTCTGTTTTAGCGCATGAAAGCTGGATTTTAGTCCATGAAACTTTCCTCATTTGCTGTCCATGTATCGGGCTCTAAATGAAGACAAGCAACTTTGGGAATGACTCGATGTATTTGTGTTGACTTCGCATCTCACAAGCAAAGTCAATGCACACCAATTCACCCATTAGTCCACAACATTCTTACCAAGAAAGACCATTGTGCATCATTGCACCAAATATATGAACACAGACCAACCTAAGAAAATGGAAGTTGCAGCCTCCTATCAGCCTTCAACATCATTGTCCCTAGAGGTAAACCATCAAGGAAAAGCTAATGGAGTATCAAGTAAACACTTAGTATAGATTCTTCTAAGCCCATATTAATCGCAATTTTGGGGTTTTTATTTAATTAGTTAAACATGTAGATCAATTCGTTTGGGAGTTGTCACTAAACTATTATACGTCAATTAGAAACCCCTTCTGCAAACTAGATTTTTCACAAATATAGGGCTTTGATTATGCTATATAAATATAAAGCTCTTTGGGTATCTATACTCTTTATTTAAAAAAGGGTAAATAACTTCTTTTAAATAAATAAATAAATAAAAAACCCCTAACTATTATCTCTATGACAAATTTACCCCAATCTAATTTTTTAACCACCAAAAATTCAAAACTTGTACATTTGTGACAAATTTATTGTAAATGACCAAAAAAAAAAAAAAAAACATAAACTATTACACTTGTGACAAATTTACCCTAAATTAATTTGTTTGACTGCCAAAAGCCCTAAACTATACCGTCCATTAAATTGGATTAACAATACAAAAAACCTCAAAAATGTTACAACTATGACAAACAGAGAAAAAATCCCAAACCGGTATAATAGTTAATTATCACATATCATTTAACTTAGTAATTTGACAATAAAATTTAATGAAAATTAACATAGGATAAATTTATCACAAGTGTACAAGTTTAGAGTAAGTTTGTCAAAGATATACAGTTTGGTATTTTTAGTGGTCACAAAATTAGTTTTGAATAAATTTGTCGACGATATACCAATTTGGGGTTTTTCGAAGTATTAATCCTTCAAAAAAGGCTTGGTTAAATTTTAATCCTAAGCCACTAATATATGATTGATGATCATGCGAATGCACGAGTTAAAATTTAACATTTGATAGATCAAAGCAATAATGATTGCTAAAGGATTACAAAACCTTGATGCGTTGAGTGACTCGATAGCAAAGTTTACTGTCTCACACATCATGTTTTACAAAACATTAACCAAAGACCAAACAATGATGTGATGTTTCCATGACCTAGGCTAATGTTATTAATTCTTTTTTACTATGTTTGATCATTTGAATTTCTAGAATAAGACTGGATATGATATAAATGAAATTCATAGATTTTACTATATCTATCCACTTATTGGTGAATCGTAGTAATAAAAAATGATATTTCAACATAATATCATGTCTATTGTTTACTACAACCGACATATCAGTGAAAATAAATCTACAAATTTTAAATATAAAGCTGGTGAGAATATCTCACAACACCTTTGCCTACTTCATTTTTATTTGCGTATTTTTATTAATTTTCCCTCTCTTTTTAAAATTCTCTTCTTATTTTCTTTTTTCCCCTTCCATCATTCTCTAATAAAAAGTTATTAAATTGTAAACTATACTTGTATACCTAAAATATTAAAATAGCTAAAATATGCAATAAAGATAAATACTAAATATATAAATATATATTGAATTTATATTTTTAGATAAAAAGAAATTTGAATATATAAATAAAATAGGAATGAATAAAAATGAAATTGTTGTTTTTTTTTTATTCTGAATTTTTATATTACATTCAAATATTATTTTTGTTTCATTAATTTAAGAAGTTTGTTATTCAAGAAAAATAATTTTATATTATTGATATTAGAAATCCCATATACTTTTATTCTACTTCTCCTATGGGATAATTTATTTAGGCTACATGCCTCTTATAGTCAACTTTATCCTATCTTGGGCAGGCACAAAACATTTATGTTGTGTTAATTAAATTACATAGGATACATAAAATTTATCCTATTTTAAATTTTATACTTATTACAATGTAGCCTTTGGGTTTTTCTTTGAAATAAGTATGAATTATTTAAAATGCTATGCCTATATGAGTTCTAAATTAACATGCATTCATGAACTAACGTGGAATCTAAATAACATTTATGCTGTGTTAATTAAATTACATTCAACCTAGATGCAATTCTAATAACAATTAATATGATTAATAATGAAATGATCTTGTTATTAAAACTCGGTGAGAGATTTTGTATTTTCTTGTCTTATAGAAATGAAGACTAAATTCTAGGACACCAAATGATTTCTATAAAAAATGACCCAACAATGCAATGCTAATTATTTTTGGTATTTTCTTTTTATGAGTTCAAATAGGGAATTGTCTATAATGATTTTGACCAATTAAGAAATAATATACAGTAATCAATGACTATGCTTAAACATCAAGAATGAATATTTCTTTAGATTTCTAATGAGAAAAGAATGAGCAATTTCCTAATGCAAGATATGACATGAGATTTTATTATTATTTAAAAATGTGAAAAAAAATGCAAAATACTATGCTATGCCATGAACGTGTCTGAAGATGTTTTCACCGCAAGCAAGACAAGTTTCTAAAATAAAACCTTAGTGGATAAAATATAAACTCAACCCAACATGACCCAATCACCAATTGGCAATTGCCAATGCATTGCAGAGAAACTCATATCAATGATTACCGCAATAGACAACCGGGCTAGAGCGACGCAAAGTCTAGATGAATGGGGATTGGACAGCGTGGCGACCGACAGCATGAACCAATTTGACAAACACATTGTGTTGCTTTCACTTGTGCTTTTTCCATATAGCATAATTCTTTTATTAACAAAGATAATTGACCCAAAATCACACTATGGACATTGCAACTGTCACGCCCCAAACCCCGAGCGCGCCAACATCCCACCATGGTCATTCAAATGCGACGTTCCCAGGAGCCGCCACCCAAATAATTCTTTAATGCGCATGCAGAAACATATTATAAAACCCCTAACAATAAAATATGGGATAGAAAAGCAGGAAGCAAATTCACAACAATACACTTAACGTAAATCAACGGAATTACAAACGAAGGCCTACAGCCAAAAGTCTACAAAAGACCGACTCTTAAAAATGAGCTGTCCTACGACCTACAAGTCGAACACGTTCTCCAAGACTCAGAGACTTCACCTCTGCAACTCCTCAAGGCCAACCAAAGCGATTTGGTCGCTCCGTCCACAAGGGACTCCGAAAATGTTGGCGCACAACGGGGTGAGACATCGTCTCCAGCAAGTTCAACCCCCTATTAGAAAGAAAATACACTCCGGGTGGCCCACATCACACGAAAGACTTACCTCGTCTTACTTCCTTCCCCGCAGGTTAGCACAATTTGTATCACATGAACTCGGGTAATAATAAAAATTCAAACAATTGGAACGCCAACACTTTCATGGAATCACAATCGTACTCAACACGCATTCCAATTAATATTCACTGCCACACAAGCGGGCATAGCCTACTCGCAGATCGCCTATCTTCGACATTAATGCCGCACGCCTCCCCCTGGAGCGCGGCCGTCACTACGTCGACGTCATTCCCGAAGGAGCATAGATCCGGTTGGCCTAGCCTCTCTTCGATCCAGCCACGTCACTACACCGACGGCAATCCACAAAGAGTACGGAGTCCGGTTAGCAACACCACCCACATTGCGACCCGAGCCACGTCACACATTGGTGCAATCAAAGGAAAAACGGGTCCATTGGCTACCACTACTGCGACCCGAGTCTTTCAACCAAAGACACGACAAATCGATATTGACATCCGACACTCCGCATTTCATTCACATACTCCAATTACAATAGTAACCCTTAACAATTAACTTTCTGCATCAAAATCCAACACTTGGGTTTTTATGGCCAAAAACCCTATTTATCATAATCAACACTCAATTTGTCACATTCATTCATCAAATTCAAATTCTAAATGCACAACAACGATCAAGACGAAAATTCTAAAGAATGAGGTCCAAAAATAATTTTTCGAGTTTTTTTTAATAATAATAATCGACACTCAATTTCACATTCATTCATCAACTTCAAATTCTAAATACACAAATGACGATCGGCACGAAATTAAAAGAATGGGGTCAAAATAATTTTTTTGAGTTTTTTTAATAAATAATAATATTTTAATGATTTTCGGAATATAATATATTATTAAATTCCAGAATTTCGAAATAATTAAATAAATCAAAAATAAAATCCATTATGTCACATCAAGGCTTATATTAAGAATAAACCTACTTAACTTTAAACTAAACACAATTTAACTTAATTAAACACCCTAATCTAATCCTCAATCAAATAAATTAATCAAACCACATAAACTCAATTAACTTAGACTAAGCACACTTAGGGCATCATTAACCGTCTAAGTAAGATTTAGTGAGCTAAATTCACCGGATTAGCGAGCCGAGCGCGCCAAAACGACCGGGCCGACGCGAGGATCAACTTTCCTCAAGGCAGGCCGAGCATCCGGGACCGGGAAGGCGGCCAAAAAGGGCCAAGACCGGGCTGAAATACCCATTTTTCTGGTTGCTGCCATGGTGCCGAAGGAGGGCTGCACGGTGGCGGTTCGGCCACAAAACCGGCGGAGGAAGGCGGCGGCGAGCTGGCGGTTGGCTGGCGGCAGCTCCGGCAGGCCTCCGGCGACCCTTGCGACGACGGTAGCGGCTGGATGGGCAGACGACGGCTGGAGGCGAGCGGGCAAGGGCGGCTCGCGCGGGCGGAGGGGTGAGCGGCGCGCGCGTGGGCATGCTCGGGCGAGCGGCGCCGGCGACAGCCGCGACGGCGAACGGCGAGGGGCGGCGTCCGGGCGGGCGTGCGGGCGGCGCGGGGCTGCTGGTCGGACCTCCTCTCTCCCTCTCTCCTCCAGACAATCCTCCTTGATTCAAGGAAGAAGAAGAAGTTATTTTTCCAAGAGCCAATCCCCTCCATCCACTTGGCAAGATCCAAGCCATTCCTGCCCTACACCATGACATCACCAAGTGATGTCATACTCCACTAATCCAAACTCCCACAACCTTGGTTCAATAGGTTGACTTTCATTTTTCGCTGCAGCATTTAATTTTCTGCGCGTCTAATTCTTCACCTCTTCTAATCAACCAAATCAAAAGTCAAAAATTAATCCAATGTTACCACACTTAAATTCACATAATCACTGACCATAAAATCAATTTAGATCCCAAAAGCACGACCAAAAGTGAGCCTTCCAATTTCTCAAGCCAAATTGGCCATAATTTAATTATTTTCTTGAAAAACTCGGTTTGCATTTAAAAATCCTCCAAGATAAGTCGATGTTAAAATGATTTGTGACACACCATGACTTCCACTTTCGAATTGATCTCATTTCACTTAATTTCACTCTGGCACGATATTAGCGCATCCTGATCTACTGGGGTAGCTTTTAGAAATTTTTATGCATTTAACTTGTGGTTAATCAATTCAAGCCACCATGTACATCTTTGACACATTGGCGACTCCGGTTGTCGGGAAAATCTCGAGGTTTCAAACACGGACACGGGGTACCCAAACGACAGGTTTTCCCCCGTGCCGATCGACAAGAATTGTGCGATCTCCACACTCGATCACATGCCTCTATCGAGTCGACCTATCTCCGATCTCTAAATCGATTTTTAATCGCGCCAGTAATGACCCTGCGGATCAACTCGGTCGAAATGTCGTTTCCTGGTTAAATTCCCGAGTCCGATGCTTAGAATCTCTTAATGGCACACCCGATGACTAGTTATCCCATGAGTGATCAGTTCAGGGAAATAACTATATGCGTGCAGATGAAATGTCAATTTCAATTTATTAAAAATAGAATTGGAAATTCGGGATGTCACAGCAACATCTCTAAAAGGGGGGGCCTAATGCAAGCATGGATGTGACCGGCCATCCCAAGAAGAACAAAACAAGACATACCGACGAAAGTGGGTAGACTCAATATGTCGTATGAGCTTTATTCCTATTTCTTACAATTCTGCTGAGGTATTGGTGATTTATAAAGACATATAATAAGACACGAATTCGGAGGGTCGACAAAGGAAAGGACAAATTAGTTTTCCCCCTCATTTTGATTTCTTCTTCTCTTATTGGTCCTCCACTTTCTTGCCAGAATCGTCCTCACGTTCTCTGATTTCTTCGGGGCTCTCCAGAGCCCTCTTCTCTTGCTCCTCTTCTTCCACCCCGTTCGACTCGCACTCCCCTCTCAACCCTCCGTACTTCTCGTTCCTCTCTACTCTCGCCTTCAACACCTCCAGCAATTCGCTCACTGCTTTCTCCTTGTTCCTCCGGTTCTTGATCAGGACTTCACTAATGTCCGCCGGCGTCATCTTGGCCTTCTCGACCGCCTCTCGGAGCTCGCTCGCCCCCACCTCGCCGAGGTCCTCGCCCTTGCTACCCAGGTAGTTTTGGAGCAGGATCTCGAGCGCTGGGTACGAGCAGTAGCTCATGTAGATGTGCATGTCCATCCGGCCGCTCCGGAGCAATGCCGGGTCGAGCTTCTCGATGTGGTTGGTGGTGAACACGAAGATCCGCTCGCTCCCGCAGCACGACCACAGGCCGTCGGTGAAGTTGAGCAGTCCCGATAGGGTCATAGTGTTGTTGTTCCGGTCCTTGCCACCAGAAACAGCATCGGGGGCGTCAGGGTCAGAGTAGCTCTGAGGAGCGGGGGCTTTGGGCGCCTTCGACCTGTTCGACAGATTGACTGAGCAGTCGATGTCCTCGATGACGATGATGGACTTTGAGCTAGTCTTCATGAGGAGCTTCCGGAGCTCGGAGTTGGAGGGCACCTCGGTCAGCTCGAGGTCGTAGATGTCATAGCCGAGGAAATTGGCCATGGCTGCAATCATGCTCGACTTCCCCGTCCCAGGAGGGCCGTAGAGCAGGTAGCCCCGCTTCCAGGCCCGGCCCGTCCTCTGGTAGAAGGCCTGCCCAGCCACGAAGTCGCGGAGGTCCTCCTTGATGTCCCTCTTCTTCTCCGGGTCCATGGCCAACGTGTCGAAGGTGCTCGGGTGTTTGAACGGCACCGCTTCCCAAGGGCGGCCCCGGGATTCGTTGCTGCGCGAATTAGTATAAATGAGGCGTTCTTGGTTGTTGCGGCGGATGTCGCTGGCCTTGCCCATGATGTAGTCCAGGTAGGAGTTGAGGATGAGGACCTTGTCGCGCTTTCTAATCCGGAGCTTGAAGCTGCGCTTCTCGTCGGAGAGGGGCCGCCACGGGGATGGCTGGGACTGGCGCTGCGTCACCGCGTGCTCCCACTGGACGGCGACGCCGTCAAAGACGTCGGCGATGGAGTCGTTGTTGGAGAGGCCGAAGGTGGTGACGCTGGAGTTGCGGGCGCGGGTGAGGGAGAGGCGGCTGGCGGAGGCGGAGGTGGAGGCGAAGGAGCTGAGGTAGAGCTGGACGGCGTTGTAGAGCTCGTTGGTGTTGACGCCGTCCATCTCGGCAACGTCGAAGTAGCAGTAGGAAGAGAAGCAGCGGAAGGCCCGGGTGAGGAACTTGAGGGAAGCGAGCCGGAGCTCCGGCGGGAACACCAGCTGGAGGAAGGTCTGGCAGAAGGCCAGGGTGCCCAAGAGGGAGGCCAGGGATGTCCAAGACTCCTTCCTTTCTGCCATCTCTGTGTGATCCGTGTCTAGGTTGAGATTTTTACTGGAGAAAAAAGAAGATTGTGAAGAGGAATGGGTGGTGGTGGGTGAGAAGAATTGGGGAGTGACGATGGAGTACTTATGGAGGGGTTCTTCTGGTGTTTCAACGAGGACACGTGTGTGGCTCGACTGTTTAATGATTGTTTTTCCCTTTCTACCATTTTTAGGCGGAGCCCCAGGAAAGATAGAGGGATTCGCTTGGTCCAACTCATGACCTTAAACTGGATCGTTTATCGAAATCAACCTCAAACGTAAAATGAGGTAATGATAATCAGGAAAAAATTTCACCAATGTGGTTAATTCCTCCCGCTTCATCCTCGCGATGCCTTCCTCGGGTAACCAATCCCGAGCGTGGTACAAGGAAATGATGGCAAGATATGGTATTTATATGCATGTACTTTATGTCACAACCATTGCTGTACTGTAAACCGCAAACTTCAAAGACTGTTTTTGTTGTTACTCCTTCGATCTTAAACTTTAGTTTGTTTATGTTTTTCGGCATTTTATAATTCGACTCCCATTTAATCCGAACGCCTCGACGTCATAGTACAAAAAATATTCACAAATACAATAATACTACCCATCAAAACCCTTTTTTTTTTTTTTTTTTGCTTTCTCGTGAAATTCTAAAATGTTATTCAAATTTCAGTATGTTACAAAAAAAAAAAATAGTACATGATGTTCGATATTTCTAAGTTTTAAAGAAGAAAATCAACAAGGTGTGCTCACTGTTTCATGGAATTTTTTTTTTTTGGTTAGTCTTACTCTAATCCCATTCTAACACTCACTCAGACTTTTGTCCTGCCTCCTTGCAGGGCATGGAAGTCGAAACCCACTCCTGAAATGAAATCGTCCCTACCCCAATCCCCCTTGAAAATGTGTGGATTTGACCCCACCTCCCCCTTCCAAGTTGGAAGGGTGGCCACTAGGGCGAACCCTCAGTGGTTGTTTCGTGGATTTAATAGGTAGGAAACTACAAACCGAGCCGCCTTAGGCTTGAGTAGAAAAGCACGTACAGTTAATAGAAGAGATCAAACAAAACGAGACTAATATATAAAAGATGGGATAGACCGTAAGCATCTTCACCACCCACCTCCAACTACCCACCGACTTATGCTTTTGTCTTGTTTCTCTGGGAGAATTGAATGTACAGATAGGCGAGTATAATTTATTCGATGAATATATAAATATCTCGATCTTTTCACAGCACGTCTTTCATATGATTTAAAAATATGAAAACAACGTCTAAACACGCAAGATAAAATCAATAATTATTTGAGGACCATATCCGAAATCGATCTCCCACACCATAGTGATGGTTCAATTATTGAAGTGGTACTTTTCTTTTATTATAAAATGAAAGAACTGGGGGAGGGCCGAATCCTCTTATACACATGGTTGGAATGAGTCAATTCCGTTTAAGAATCATCATAATATCACAAAAGCCCTAGAGGCACATTACTCTCGTGAGCAGGTTTGATCGCCTAAACTTTGGGATTGCCGACATTAAAGATGAAAATTTAATGAAATTAGGTATGTATATATATTGTATATACATATATAAAATAGCACCACGTCGTTAAAATTGTGTAATTCAATAGACCTCCTACACCTAATTTCATTAAATGTTCATTCAATAGACCTCCTACGCCTAATTTCAATATATATAAATATATATAATACATAATAGGGGGAGAGAGATCCTCAATTTGCAATACGGAGATTCTGTTATCATTAAACAAAGTTCAGTCACAACATCGTCGCGTTACCTGCGTGCTGACAAGCCCGAACCAACCCCACCTAAGCCCCTCGTTCATTGGAAAAGTTCAATCAGAAAGCAAAAGGGGACACACCTTTCCCCACTCTCCCACTTCTCTCTTTATAAAACAAGTCTCAATAAAAATTTGATCTAAAACTATCTAATCGAAAGTACGTCTTTTTGCAAAAGGTGAAATCATTCTTACAAAAAAAAACCAAAAAAAAAAAAAAGTATATGAAACCAGTTTGTAAATAAATTATTTCTTTAATATGCATGTATTATAGAACAAATGGAGTATAGCAACTTATGGGGCATCCCCGGCATTACAAATAGAATTAATAATTCAAAAAAATGGAGATAGAAAGTCTCCATATATTAGCCAATACAACATTTGTCTAGGAATGTTTAATTTTTTGATAAAGTGAAGTTATACTTTTTACATTTTTATGCACCTTGGCCAAAATAATATGGATGTTCATTGACTTATTTGGAAACCATCTAGGGTTACGCTCCATCCAAATGCAATATATGGTTGCTAGAAAAAAAATGCCTTGAAGAGTCTCGCCACCAAATCTTTGCTTTTGTTGCGCTAATCATTTATTGAAATTTCTCATACCATCCTCCTAAAGAATATTTAATCCCATGCTGCACTAAGATATACAGCAGATTCTACCTGTCAATTCACATTGGAAAAATAGATGAGCTCTATTTTGTATACTAGCGGACTTAATTTGAATATAAGTGTATTATTTGATAAGTTGAAAAATCAACACAATCCCATCATCCATGTGCTAGACTTAATAAAAGTAATTAAAAGAAGACGTAAAGATTCCAAGGTTTGTAGGGCCCTGAAAGTATCTGGGTGTCTTCTTTATCAACACAAAATATGTGGTATAGATGCCTAGAAGTAACGATGTTCATGCAGCTGTTAGTCCATCTTCATCTACGATTCAAGTTGATGTAGGAAACGTTGGACCTGGTGCATGCCAAGTACGTATGAGGGATCTAGTAGGACGAGACTCAAGTGTCTACAAATGCTTATGCACCACCATGAAGACAAAAGCATCAAAATACATATGTTGTTGAGAGAGTCTATTTTAGGACATGAAAGATGGATTTTAGTCCAAGAACCTTTCCTCGTTTGCCGTCGATGGATCTAGCTCTGAATGAAGACAAGCAACTTTGGGAAAGACTTGATGCACTTGCGTTGATTTAGCATCTCCTATGCTAACACATAAGTAGTTAACACATAAACAGTTATGCTAACATCATAGTATAGTTAACCGCAAAAAACAAGCAACCCTAACTCTCTTCCACACATGTTCAGCTAATATCAGATGAAAACTTTCTAGATAGTCGTAAAACAAAGTCAATGCACACAATTTCACCCATTAGTTCACATCATTCTTTCCAAGAAAGACCTTTATGGGCTAAGCAACTCAAAAGCGAAGCTTTATTATTGTCTCACACATCAAGTGTCCAGCAAATTGCTAACTAAAGACCAAACAATTATGTGATGTTTGCATGACCAAGGTTAATGCAATTAATTCCTTTTGGGTTTTTCTTTGAAAATAAGCATGAATAAATATAAATTCAATGTATATATGAGTTCTAAATTAACATGCATTGATGTAATAACATATATGTTGTGTTGATCAGGCAAAACTACCAAAAAAGTTCTAAATCTATTGTAATTTTCCCAAATTAATCCCAAATTTTTTTTTTTTGTCAATTCAATCATAAACATTTTTTTCAATTGAGCTAATTTAATTCATCCAGTCACTTTTGGCTAGCAAGCGCTAACGTGACAATTTATTAATAATATTTTATTTTTTCGATTTATTTATTTATTTTCTTTTTCCTTTTCCTTTTCTTCTTACTTTTCTTCTCCTCTCCCCACAATGGCCGGTGAGGGCTATAAAGCCCTTGCCAGTGACCAATGATCCTTGCCTAGATTTGGGTGAGCCCTAAGGGCCACATAGGCCCCTAGGGACGCCAACCTCACAGCGAGCACTCCAGGGAAAGCGAGCCTCACTTAGATCAAGGCGAAGCCGTCTTCGCCTATGATCCCTAGGCCTCACCTAGATTTGGGCGAGACTGAGCGAGGGAAGCCGGTCGCCAGCCCAAAACCCTCACTAGCCACTGCTGGGGAAGAGAAGAAAAAAAGTAGGAATAAAAGGGAAAAATAAAAAATGAAAATATAAAAAGTTATTAAAAATTGTAACGTCAACGTCAACTAGATAGCCAATGTCCATGTCAATACCGTCCGACCAAAATTGACGAAATGGATTGAATTGGCACAATTGTAAAAAGTTTAGAATTGAATTGACAAAAAAAAAATTTATGACTGATTTGAAAAATTGCAATAGATTTAGAACTTATTTGGTAATTTTCCCATGTTGATCAACACACATGCAACCCATACGCAACTCTAATGACATGAAATATGGTTAATTATGAAACAATCCTATTATTTAAACTCGGTGAGAGATTTTGTATTTTCTTTTCTTATAGAAATGAAGATTAAATTTTAGGACACCTAAAGACTTTTAAAAATGACCCAGCAATGCATTGCTAATTATTTTTTGTATTTTCTTTTTATGATTTAAAATAGGGAACTGTCAATAATGGCTTCAACCAATTAAGAAATAATCTATACCGATCAATGACTATGCTTAAACATAAAGAATGAATATTTCTTTTGATTTATAATGAGAAAAGAATATGCGATATCTTGACATGACAGTGATGTTTTCACCGCAAGCAAGACACGTTCCTAAAATAATAGCCCATCGAATAATAAATAAACTCACCCTACCCAATCGCTAGTGCACTGTAGAGAAACTCAGATCAGCGATCAGCGCAATGGACGACGGCACTAGAGCAACAGAAAGTCAAGATAAATGGCAACTGGACAGCGTGAAGCAATCTGACAACACACATTTTATTTACTTTCACTTGTACTTTTTCCATATTAATAAAGATAATTGACCCAAAATCACACTATGCACATTGCAACATCCCTAAAGTGGGGCGCCTAATGCAAACATGGATGTGGCCGGCCATCCCAAGAAGAACAAAACAACACATACCCACAAAAGTGGATAAACACAATACATCGTATGAGCTTTACAATTTTGGCTGAGTCATAGGAGCTTTAATAAGACATGATAAGACACGAATTCGGTGGGTTTCCAAAGGAAAGGACAAATTAATTTTCCCTCTCAATTTGCCTTCTCTTCTTGGTCCTCCACTTTCTGGCAAGAATCGTTTTCACGGTCGCTGACTTCTTTGGGGCTCTCCAGAGCCCTCTTCTCTTGCTCCTCTTCTTCCACCCCGTTCGACTCGCATTTCTCTCTCAATCCTCCGTACTCCTCGTTCCCCTCTGCACTCGCCTTCATCACCGCCAGCAATTCGCTCACTGCTTTCTCCTTGTTCCTCCGGTTCTTGATCAGGACTTCGCTTATGTCCGCCGGCGTCATCTTGGCCTTCTCGACCGCCTCTCGGAGCTCGCTCGCTTTTGCCTCGCTGAGGTCCTCGCCCTCGCTACCCAGGTAGTTTTGGAGCAGGATCTTGAGCGCCGGGTAGGAGCAGTAGCTCATGCAGATGCGCATGTCCATCCGGCCGCTCCGGAGCAATGCCGGGTCGAGCTTGTCCATGTGGTTGGTGGTGAACACGAAGATCCGCTCGCTCCCGCAGCACGACCACAGGCCGTCGGTGAAGTTGAGCAGTCCCGATAGGGTCATAGTGTTGTTGTTCCCGTCCTTACCACCAGACGCAGCATTGGGGGCGTTAGGGTCAGAGTAGCTCTGAGGAGGGGGGGCTTTGGGCGCCTTCGACCTGTTCGACAGATTGACTGAGCAGTCGATGTCCTCGATGACAATGATGGACTTTGAGCTGGTCTTCATGAGGAGCTTCCGGAGCTCGGAGTTGGAGGGCACCTCGGTCAGCTCGAGGTCATAGATGTCATAGCTGAGGAAATTGGCCATGGCTGCAATCATGCTCGATTTCCCCGTCCCAGGAGGGCCGTGGAGCAGGTAGCCCCGCTTCCAGGCCCGGCCCGTCCTCTGGTAGAAGGCCTGCCCAGCCGTGAAGTCGCGGAGGTCCTCCATGATTTCCCTCTTCTTCTCTGGGTCCATGGCCAACGTGTCGAAGGTGCTCGGGTGTTTGAACGGCACCGCCTCCCAAGGGCGGCCCCGGGACTCGCTGCCGCGCGAATTAGTATAAATGAGGCGTTCTTGGTTGTTGCGGCGGATGTCGTTGGCCTTGTCCATGATGTGGTCCAGGTAGGAGTTGAGGATGAGGTCCTTGTCGCGCCTCTTGATCCGGAGCGTGAAGCTGCGCTTCTCGTCGGGGCCGGACCGCCACGAGGATGGCTGGGGCTGGCGCTGCGTCGCCGCGTGCTCCCACTGGACGGCGACGCCGTCAAAGACGTCGGCGATGGAGTCGTTGTTGGAGAGGCCGAAGGTGGTGACGCTGGAGTTGCGGGCGCGGGTGAGGGAGAGGCGGCTGGCGGAGGCGGAGGTGGAGGCGAAGGAGCCGAGGTAGAGGTGGACGGCGTTGTAGAGCTCGTTGGTGTTGACGCCGTCCATCTCGGCGACGTCGAAGTAGCAGTAGGAGGAGAAGCAGCGGAGGGCCCGGCTGAGGAACTTGAGGGAAGCGAGCCGGAGCTCCGGCGGGAGCACCACCTGGAGGAAGGTCTGGCAGAAGGCCAGGGTGCCCAGGAGGGAGGCCAGAGATGTCCAAGATTCCTTCCTTTCTGCCATCTCCGTTTGAGTGTCAAAGGCTGAGATTTTCTTGGATATCTCCGAGTGTCGAAACAGGAGACGACGAAAAATGAGGCATGCGTTTTCCGGAGGAAAGGAAGATATTTATAGATGGGTCGGGTCGGGTCGATTCGGTCGGGTCGGATATTTCAATGAAGAAAAAACATGTGTGGCTCACAGCCTCACAAGTGGCTAAATCCCAGGGGGAGTGTCATGAGCTTGACCCCTCCCATGGAGATTCTGACTGACAACAGATCTTTTGATTATTGCATTTTATCGATATTTCTCATTTTTTTTTTTTTTGTCATTTACTTAAGCGCTCCGATAAAAGACGGATCTAATTTTAGAAATAAAATCCTCAATTTTAGGACTAATCAAAATCTCGTTTGGATCGGACTTTTTTTTTTGTGTAGAAAAAAGAAATCGCCTATTTTCATTATGGTCTCAAATTTGTCCCATTAACTTGCCGGTCCGAAATCGCTGTCAGTTATCCAACATATTCATTGTGGAATTTTCGTCCCTGTTCATTGTCCTTATTTTTTTTGTTTCTTTTCTTCTTTTTCTTTCTTCACGCCTCCATCTCCATCTTCTTCATAAAGAACCTCGACAAGCCAAATGATTCGCTAAGAACCACGACACCAGACACATTAGATTCTAACGATGAAATTAAATGGAAATATAACAGAGGACAGATTTAGATATGAAGTAAAAAAATTATTTTTATGAGATAAAAGAATTGGGGCAGAATTAGAGAGTTTTTAATGGAATTAACGCTAATAAAAGGCCAAATATTTTTCTTTTCTTTTCTTTTTTGTTAATCCTTCAACCTTTTATTTGTAAGTTAACATAAGTTTCCCCCGAAAAGGAAAAAAGGAGATCTTCATTAGTTGATAAAAATAAATCATAAGATTTTTATATTCTTTTAGGCTGATACGAAAATGCCATCAGACAATGAGAGGAGAAAAAGAGAATCTAATATTTAAAAGAGGAAGAAATTATGTTCTTGCTCTCTTCTTTCTGACATGTGAAAGAAAATTCGGCAATAAGAAGTTATTTAGTGAATAAATAAATATATCGAAATGGACCGTCATCAGTCTGAACCCGACAGGAATGATCCGCACGCTAAAATTAATAATCAATTGAGAATGAACGTTACGAAACTGGTCTCTAACGCCATACTGATAGTTCAATCATTGAAGACTATGGTAACATATTTTTCTTCTTTTTATAAAATGAAAAGGATGGAAGTTGCGGCCAACGTAATGATGCCCTTTGAATGTTATAAAAAGGCCATGTTAACACATAAATTTCGCCGATAAATTTAAACATGCAATTTTTAAGAAAATTGCCTAAGAAATAAAATTGGTTGATAATGTCAAGATTCGACCCCTAATTGGAAAAAAACGTTATCACTTCGATCTCTCGATGTCCTATAGCCATTTCTTTTTCTGTCAAATTTCTTCTGGACATAAAACTAGAGACATTGGAGTTTAATGACCTTGGACATGGCAATTAAAATTTTGACTAATGAACGCCCAAGAGCTGACCTACCAAATGCTAGACCCCATTTGGTTCAGGTTTGATTGCCGAACCATGATTGACTAGGTTTTGATTGCCGAGTCGCTATTGATTCAGGCTTGGTGGGAAGCAGTTGAAAAACTTCAGGTGGTGTCACGTTCGCCTTAGGGGGTCTTGGTGGTTCCTGGGCATCCTCATTACGTGTTTGCATTAATTTTAAGCCATATTCACACGATTGCATTGCATTTGAATTGATTATAAACATAGCATTTGGATTACGACTTTCCAATATGCAATTAGCATAATTGGGTTTAAAGTCATTTTTACCATGAATAAAAAATAATTAAGAAACTGATAAATAAAAAGATGATAAGAAAAAATGAGAGTTGCATTTAGTTTGGAGTTGTATGTCACAGCTTCCATTTGATTCATGTTTTGTTATATCATCTTTTTGACTAGTTAGGAAGTTTGCATCATTTAAATTAGAGATAATTGCATGTTTAGATTAGAGCTTAGCTCACAGGATCTTGTTCCTAGGCTTAATAACATGGCAGAGTATATTATTTGGGGGTAAATGTAGTACGATCGTACTAGTTTTGGTTTTTTTTTTTTTTCCTTTTAAATCAGCTAAGAAAATAAACGGAAATTTCGAAGTACTGTTCATCTCTTCAACCTCGATTGCTCGGCCGAAGCTTCCTTAGTACTCGCCATCGCTGCCCACTGCCACGTAAACCTCCGGCGGCATTCGTTCACCCTTCCCTGACCACCTACCGAATCTAGCCATGGCGGCTGCAAGCTTCGAGGTCAAATCCTAGAATATAGGGCCCATTAATGCAGCCCACATATTTAACTCAATGCCCTCAACCCAGCCTGTGCCTCCTATAAACCAAGCTCGGTCCACATTTATTTTTTTTCTCTTCTAACATATCATGCGTGATTGTAAGAGGAAGAAGAAGAATCACGTTACCAAAGAAGGGAGCTTGTCCGAGAGAGAGAGAGAGAGAGAGAGAGTTTTCACACATTCATGATCAGGTTAATACTTGAAAAATCTCAAACTGGTACACTTATAATAAATTTATCCCAAATTATTTTTTTGACCATTAAAATTCTAAATTGGTATATCTTTAACAAATTTACCTCAAATTTGTACACTTGTGATAAATTTACCCTCTGTTAGTTTTCTTTAAATTTTACTGTCAATTATTAAGTTAAATAACAAGTGATAGTTTACCAATATATTAATTTGGGATTTTACGCTCCATTTGTCATAGTTTACAATTTTTATGATTTTTTTGTGGTATTAATCCAATTTAGCGGAGAGTATATTTGTCATAAATTTACCAGTTTGGATTTTTTTGCGGTCAAATAAATTAGTTTGGGGTAAAATTGTCATAAATGTACAAGTTTAGGGTTTTTTTTATGGTCATTCGGGATAAATTTGTTACGGGTGTATCGGTTTTGGATTTTTCATGGTCAAAAAAATAGTTTTGGATAAATTTGTCACAAGTGTACCAATTTAGGTTTTTCAGGATAGTAATCCTTCATGATCCAGACTATTCATCAAGTTGATTTAACATCATTTTACGACACCTATTAAGTAGTCAAAACCTTTATTCATCTAATTGAAGGAATTGTCGAAGTTATGGCATGAAATTCGGATTTATTTTAATTCTAAGTTGCTGCGTTTGATTGAGGAGTTGTCAGATTGCACACGCACGAGTATGACAATTTAGGGTGTTGTGAAGTTATAACATTTTACGGATCTCAATTTGAGCTTACAATTTTCTTGAAACGAAAATTTGAAGTTAACCACGCATACTAAACAATTTGTGAACAGTAAGTTGGGACTGAATTTTATATACATACACCACATGAAGATGGGCTGAGCTTGGTATATGGGAGACATGGGCTGGGTTGAGGGCTTGGATAATAAAATATGCGGGCTAAATAAATGGGCCTTATATTACAATCTAGTCTCTTTATAAAATTTTCGTACTTAAAATTTACATGTACATCAATTATCAAACAAGTGAGGGGTTTGTCTCTTGCCTAACTCTCTCTCTCTCTCTCGATATCACGAAACTTTTTCAGTAGCCCTTTGCCTTTTGCTGATTTTCCTGGGACCTATCAACCGTAGGCGTACTCCTTCTCATGGGCGAGTACATGCTAGACGTCTAGTTTAGGGAACATTTTGGTATGGATTGTAGTAGCTGATGAACTTTGAATTTGAACATCTAGAGAGAGAGGGGGTCGCGCTCCATCTTTATTTATCATTTCTTATTTATTTATTTATTTATTTGTTTATTTTATTATTATTTATTATAATTTTTTTTTTGTTCTTCTGCTAATAATTTCTATTTCTACGAAAGATAAATGTACGCTTGACTTGTTGGCAATGAAAATTAAGTAAGAAATAGCATTCCCTCACTTAAGATAAAAGAGCAGAAGTCTTTTCTTAATAAGATAATTGACCTATGATAGCATAATGCCCCTTGCAACATCTCCAAAACTGCGCCTAACACAACACAGGATGTGGGACCCCCCTCATCCAAAAGAACAAAACCAAGTGAAAAATCCTATCTTATTTTATAGTAAGACACGAATGCGGAGCGCTTAATATTAGCTCATGCAGATTTGCATGTTCATGCGGCTGCTCTCGAGCAATGCTGAGTCGAGCTTGTCAAAGTGGTTGGTGGTGTATACGAAGATCCTCTCGCTCCCGCAGCACAACCACAGGCCGATGGGGAAGTTGAGCAGCCCCCAGAAGGGGATGGTGTTGTTGTTCCCGCCCTCACCGCCGCGCGTGGAGTCAGGTAGGGGTGAGCGGTTCCTGTTCCGGTTCGGTTCCGTCCGGAACCCGGAACCTCTACCTCCGGTACGGGTTTCATCATTTTTGGAACCTGGGCAACCTCCCAGCCAAGGCACAGGCACCTCTAACCTACCCCCGCGGGTTAAGGGTGGTTCCAGGTTCCAACAGGTTCTTTTTTCTTTTTCTTTTTTTCATTTTCAGATTTAAACTATAACGAAGAAGGAAAGAGACAAACTAAAGCTTCTATGTCCATAAATTGCCAAAAATAGTTCCTTGTGAGCATATGCATCCAAAAAAAAAAAAAGCACCTTTCTTTAATCGACTATAAAAGATACACACTAGATCAGAATAGAATGTACCGTATAAGAAATTATGCCCACACCGAAGCCTTCTAGCAATCTTCCTTTGTACAGAAAAGAAGAATCCTAAAAGAACATTGTAAATGTCAAGCTTGAGCACTTCCCTTCTAGATGCCACAACATATGGCATAGATAGTTAAATACAAAAACTCACTTTGGCAAAGGAAATGGCAAGCCATCCAATGATATTTGGGATGGAAGCAATCATCAGAGACTGCAGTTGACAATGTACAATAAACCTCCATCACATTAGTCAGAACAAGCAAATCTTACTGCAAAAATGCAATGTTGACAAAGAAAAGCTAATCAACAAATTCAACCCAACCCCTTTTCGTCCAATATACTCTGCAATCTGACCGCTGGCTATTGCCCCAACCATAGCCCCTACATTTGATAACGAACCAAACCAGGAGAACTAACCCAGAATCCGATTAGCTGCTGTACTCAAGAAAACCCAATACAAATTTGAGATAGAGAGTTGAGAGATTCACACCTCTGAGACGGTAAGACCAAGATCCTCTACGATTGCAGATTGTGTAGGCGATGAGTAACCCAACTGTTTAGAAGCAATCAACACTCGATAAGAACATCAACAGCTACTAATGTTCAGTCAAACGAATTGAGTTCAAAAGCAATGCCAATTTTTGAAGTTACCCATCCTCATTTGCTCTTGACCAGAGCTGATTTCATTGTTTGACAATCAAGAGAAAGGGGCTTTTCACATTGTGTAGTAGTGCTTTTGCAATCGTGCTCGAGTGACCAAATGGGCAAATAAATCGACAAAGACAGATTGAGAAAGCCGCTTACGTGAAGCCGAACGAAGAGGACCCAAAGCAACGATTAAGACGCAGGCAACAACCGATATGGAGCTCGCGAATTCCCCGAGAAGAGCCCAACATGCTGGATTGTCTCGAGCTCATCCGATACCAACTTCTCGTGTGCAAGAACGGCTTCCGAAGATCCCTCCCCTCATCGTTCTCCTCTCTGAAGCTCATGTTTTCCCGCAGACTCCCGGCGGTGGCGTCGAGGGCGAGCGGCGGCTCGCCGAGCGAGGGCGAGCGGCGGTGGCGTCGAGGGAGCGGCGGTGGCGTCGAGCAGGCGAGAACGGGAGAAGAGAACCGATTGGGAGTTTTCTATTTGGGGCTTTTTGCCCTAACCGGTTCCGGTTCCGGTTCCGGTTCCCATAGGAACGGAACCGGAACCGAACCGGAACCGCCGGTTCTTAGAAAAATGGAACCGGGAACCGGAACCGAGCTCTTAAAGAACCGGAACAACCGGAACCTCCGGTTCGGTTCTCCTGTTCCCTTCTACCCTAGAACCGCGCTCACCCCTAGAGTCGAGCACGCCGGGGCCGTAGTGTCTCTGAGGCATGACGGCTTGGGGCACCTTGGACCGGTTCGAGAGATTGACCAAGCAGTCGATGTCCTTGATTACGATGATGGACTTGGAGCTGGTCTTCACGAGGAGGTTTGGGAGCTCCGACTTGGAGTGCACCTTGGTCAGCTCGAGGTCATAGATGTCATCGCCGAGGAAATTGGCCATTGCAGCAATCATGCTTGAGCTCGCCTGTTGCCAGATTGATGAGCCTCAAGCTAGATGCTTGCACTCGTCGATCTGGCGAGCGATGACCTTGTGCTCACCAAAGGTGTGAGCCTTGTGCTCGTCGGTGAGCTGGAGGCTTGCCTATGGCTGGTCGCTAACTGTTGTTGTAGTCTACGACTGGCCAATAAAGAAGAAGTGGAAAACAAAGAAAAGAAAAGAAAAAAAGGAAAAGCAAAGGAAAAATAAAAATAATTTAATAATCAATTTTTAACAAATAAAAAATAAAGAAAAATCAATTTTAAAAAATAATTTAAATAAAAAGAGTGTATAGAGGAAAAAAATTTCCTTACCAAACAATAGAAAATATTTTCCACTTCATTTTTAATATCACCCGAATATCAAAAGTAATTATATATTTCTTGGAAAATGACTTTTTGAAGATATTTTTCAAAACGCCACATTTTCCACAAAACGAATGGATAGTATGTGATAATATTTTTTATTTGTAATTTTTATATTTTAATATTTAGTTTATTTTTTATCATATTCATGAAAATTGATTGTATGGGTTATCTTAGGATTTTATCCCTCAATTTAAATTTATAATAAATAAAAATAATAAAATAATAAAAAAAACGGGGTGCCACTAGCCTGACGGTCACCGTTATTCTTGAGAATAGCGGGGAACTCCCAGCCACATATTCCAATTTCAGAGAGAGGGACAATCGAAAGGTCAAGTTTTGTCTTCTTTGTCTTATTTTAGACTTTGTTTTCGGGAGAAGTCCAAAAAGTCCTAAACCTTTTGCGCTTTGTCTGATTTAGTTTAAACCTTTTTTTGGTGCCGATTCGATCCTGGCAACTTTTTACGTTGTCTTAATTTAGTCAATTTTTTTTCGGCCAATTTTGGTCGGATTTTTGACGGACGCCGTGGCGACGACGGCATGATCGGTCTTTGGCGTGGACAACTTTTAATAATATTTTAATATTTTTTATTTTAATATTTATTTTTATTTTTATTTTTTTTGTCTTCTTCCTCCGGCCGGTCACCGAGGTCCGGCGACCGGCCAGAGCCGGAGGCCGAGCGAGGCGAGGCCGACCTCGCCGGCCACCTCGCGGGCGAGGGTCGAGCCCGCCCATGGCCGGGATCTGGCGAGGTCGAGCCTCGCCGGCCATGGGCGAGGCTCCCCCTCGCCGGATCCGACGAGGCGAGCCTCGCCCATGGCCGGCGAGGCTCGACCCTCGCCCGCGAGGTGGCCGGCGAGGTCGGCCTTGCCCTCGCCGGCCTCCGACTCGGCCGGTCGCCAAACCTCGATGACCGGCCGAGGAAGAAGACAAAAAAACAAAAAATAATAAAAAAATCAAAAATCAAAAATATTAAAATATTATTAAAAGTTGTCCACGCGCGCCGATCATGCCACGTCAGGCTACGGCGTCCGGTCAAAAAATCCGGCCAAAATTGGCCGAAATGACTGAATTGGCACAACGTAAAAGGTTTAGGGCCGAATCGGCGCCAAAAAAATGTTTAGTGACTAAATCTAAGACAAAGACAAAATGTTTAGGACTTTTTTGCACTTCTCCCCTTTGTTTTCTTAAAGTTTTAGTTTAGTTATGTGCAAATAATTTTGCAACAGTCATAGAAATATTGCTTCCATAAAAATACTCCCCCGCCCAAAAAAAAATGAAATATTCACAATAAAATAGACCTTTTAAAGCATGCTTATTACAATCAATCACATTAGAATGATCAATTAGAGCATAACACATTATTTATCTAGTAAATAACGCGTGCCAATCTAAATGTCATATATCTCATTAAATATTATAGAGTCATTGTTCATAATATATTAAAAAAATGTCTCTAAGCACATTGGAATACTACATAAAATTCCATAAAGCTGCATCGACAAATAAAAGAAAATAGATGTACCTACATTAGATGCATATTGTAGAATTCTTGTGTATTTTCAAATATCATGAATTTTTAAAGGAGAACTAATTTTTGAAAATTTGTCAATTAATAAAAGGATGAAAAATCATTATATAACTTCTTTACACATTCTCCACCAGACTCCAGGGGAAAAACACGAATAAAACAATTGTTTCTTCGTTTGCATCATAGGAAACGGACAAACAAATGGGAAAGTTCCAAGCACAAATTTTGTGGTCAGTAATGGTCCGTCACTCTTTGCACGAGTAACAGACCGTTACATAAGCATTATTCAAAAAAGAAAAATTGGGTCATCACAAAAATGAGCTGTCATTAGTTGACCGTCAGTCAGCTAAGCCGGACTCATTTCAGACTTTCTTCTCTCTCCTCTGCAGGCTCAGACTCTCTCTCCTCTCTCTTTTCTCCTCTCTCTCTCTCTCTCTCTCTCTCTTCATTCCAGAACGCATCTCTGGCTTCCGCTCCGGCCCATTTCGCGATCTTCGTGGGGCCGCAGCACTCGCCGTTGAGGAAGTCAGGGACGGAGCCCGTCGCAACGGGCCGGACTCGCACGTGGCGGCCGGCGAGGGGGTTGGCAAGTGCACCACCATGTCGCACGCGACGCACAGGGCGGCGGCGGCGGCCTTGCACGCGAAGGCTACCGGCGCGCCCTCGCACGGCTCGCACATCCACGCACGCTTGTGGCGGGAGGCGAGCTTGTTGGGGCCGTGGGCGGCGACGTTGTAGGCCAGGCAGAGGAAAGCCGCGTCGGCCTCGCAGAACACGGTGGCCGTGGCGGACCTGCAGTTGTCGCACGGCCTGGCGCTGGCCCGCCGGCCTCCTCCAAAGCTCTTAGCCGCTGCAGTTCCATCGATACCCATCGTCCGCTGTTGCCAAATGGCTTTGCTGGAATCGCTGAGCAAGTGAACAGGTTCTTTGTTGCCCTTGCTAGCGTGGTGGGGCCTGAGAGAGCGTGCGGGCGAGAGGAGAGAGGAGAGGTGAGGAGAGACAGAGAGGAGAGAGAGTCTGAGCGTGCAGAGGAGGGAGGAGAAAGAGTCCGAAATTGGGGCCCGCTTTGGACACGTGTCTCATCCTTATGGCCAATATTTTTCTCAGTTTTCTTCTGAGAGGAAAGATGATGGAGTACTTATAGAATAAATCGGGGTGTATTTCACAAATGTTGTGTTATGATTGGTGGGGATGGTGTGTGGGAGCAGATGCCCAAAACAAAAAGGAAATTAATAAATTAATGTGAATTTATCGCACGAGAACCGTTGATACCTCCACTCATAACAAACATAACAAAGAAGGTACATGCTCGCCCTGGGCTCGGAAAACA
Source organism: Eucalyptus marginata (assembly GCA_014182565.1). Taxonomy (NCBI): domain Eukaryota; kingdom Viridiplantae; phylum Streptophyta; class Magnoliopsida; order Myrtales; family Myrtaceae; genus Eucalyptus; species Eucalyptus marginata. Next base: position 28,501,646 of record CM024587.1, on the reverse strand, counting down.
TGTATCTTCCTTGCCATGCCCATTGGTTCTCGGTTGTGATGTGAGTGAGGGGGGTTTTGCGTTCTAATTCGTATTACGTTGAATCCTAACATTACATGTGTTCTATGTTCTACATCACTCATTTTCTCCTCTCCAACTTTCCAAATAGAGCATAACACAAGCAAAGAGACACAAAGAAATAAAATTTTTGGAAAATGGGTTTTTGGGTTTTGATGTTTCCATGGGGATCCAGGGTTTAGGGTACGAGAGGGGTTGACTCTAGCTAATATAATTTCTCCTTTTATAAGATGTGAGTGGAAGGAGTCGCATATGTAAAAAGTGCCTAAGATTGGGCCATAATCCACCTTTTGGCACACATTATACATGATCTTTATATCTTCTGGTCGCCATTGAATTTCGATTTCCTCTTGGCTGAGGAACCAGATCTCAAGCCCTCCCCTTCGGAATTGGGGAATTTAGGGCTGCTATATTAGGGTTCTTGAGAATACCCATCACCGAAATCCTCCTTACGGAGGGAATGCACCCACTTCCATTTGGCAATGTAACTTTGCTGTTTGAAGGGGTGCAAGTGAAAGCGGTCGCATGTGGAAAGAATGGCCAAAGCTGGGGCCGCTCCACCTTTTGGCACATGTTGTCGACGATCTCACGCCTCCCTTACGCAATAATCAAATATAGTGGCGTTTTTTACCAAAAAAAAAAAAAAAAAAACTGAGCGGGGCCGGGCTAGGGCTGGGCTTGCCCGGCAACCTTCTTCTCTTCCTTCTACCATCCCCCGCTTGGGCCTAGCCCTCTCTTTTTCCCTCTTTTCTTTTTCCCGGCCCGGCCCGGCCCTTTCCTCATCCGGTCCTCTCGTCCCTTTCCCCACGGTAGGTCTCGGTGCAGTTTTTTTTTTTTTTTTGGGTTGTGTCGATTTCCGAGGATCCCGGCTCGGAGGTGCGCGAAAGGGACCGGACGTAGTACGATCTATCGAGCTCGCCTCCATTCGTTGCGGCCGAGCCGGCTAGGGAGCACCACCGACCGCCCCCTGTTTTCATTTCTTGTGCCTTGTTTTGTGCTGCTCCGGGCTCACCGGACCGGGGTTGCCGTTGTTCGGTGCGTGTGAGTTCCAGCCCCGTCCGTATGTGCGCGCGGTTCCTGGGTCGTTGCTTGTTGATTGTCATAAGTCCCGGCACGAGTTTGGGCTCGGTCGGTTCCTTTGTCTCCCTTTTGAGCCAATGTACCTCACGCGTTCGATGAAATGCTCAAACCGGATTTCGCTTACGCCTCCTCTGATTTTGGGTTGATCCTGGGGGGTTGTTGGTCCTTAGACGCGGCTTTGTAGTTTTTCTTTTGATTTGTTGCTTGATGTGCCGTTTCTTTGTGCGTATTGTGTTTTTCTGTGGAACGCGATGACTGGCCGGAGTGATGATAGTCGTCGGAATAGGTTTGCTTTTCCGAAGGTGAGTCGAGGTGAAGGCCAACTGGGACAAGGGGCGTTAGTTGCTGATTTGCCGTGGGTGCATGGGTGTTAATCGGCTGGTGATAGAGGCGAGAATTGATGGTCCATCGGTCCGGTGATGGACATATATTGATTCATTCACTGTGATGCAATGGGTGTGAGCGTCGAATCGACGAACGATGTAGTTCGCCAAACACTCGGAGTGCTGAGAGAGTTTCATTCATGTCCTGGACATTTTGTTTTGGATGAAGATGTGTTGTTGATTTTCTTCTAGTGTCTCATGGCTCGCGTCTGATCGAAAGAGGGACCTGGGAGGGTCCTGAGAAGGAAATGTGAGAAGACATAGCTGAGGCCTCGTTGGACTTTGGGTTTAAATAAGATTAATGGATTTAAGTTTAGCTAAGATTGGTAAATTTGGGCTGGCTTAGACCTCGGGGAGTCTGGGCCAGTTTGAATTAGATGAATCTGGGCTGGGACTTGTCATAACTGAGTTTGGGTCTTCCCCGGTTTTGGCAAAATTGGATTTCGATTGGTCCTTCTCTAAAAAGGCTTGCTCTTATAGCCCATCTTGTGCCCGTGAGCCCAAATTCGAGTGACCGGGCTCGAGGGCCCAGCCCGGGTCCCTATTTTCGGGTAAAAAATAAATTTTCAAAAAAATTATTAAAAATATTTTTAAAATTATAAAATTCCATAAAATTTGAAAAAATATGTTTTTTAGTAGTTTTCTCTTAAAATGTGTAAAAATCCTTGATAAAAAAAAGTTGCATTCAATATTGAACAAGCTCTAAGGACTTTACAATAGGGTTCGAATGTTCTTGGAGACAAATGCATTGTTTGCACATTTCTATTTTGATTATCACTCAATTGTGCACTTTTAAAATGTTGATTTTTTTTCCTTTTAGATTAATTAAAAATTTCCAAAAAAAAAAAAAAACTTCAAAAATATGTTGTTTTAGTAGTTTTTCTTAAAATGTGTAAAAATGCTTGATAAAAAAAGTTGCACTCAAATTTGAACAAGCTCTGAGGACTTTACAATAGGGTTCGAATGTTCTTGGAGACAAATGCGTTGTTTGCACATTTCTATTTTGATTATCACTTGATTGTGCACTTTTAAAATGTTGATTGTTTTTTCCTTTTAGATTAGTTAAGAATGGTATTTTTCTTATTTCCTAGTGTAAGATTCTTGCTTCTCCTTACAATTTATTTAATGCTTCCTTGGTAGTTGATCGTTACTTTAATGATTGCATACTTGCATAATCATCTCAAATGTTAGTGGATAGGTTTAAAATCAATCTAAACTTCCTAATAAGCATTTGCTTCAAATGAATAAGTTGAGGTATTGAAATGAATAAGTTTAGGTATAGAAATGACACTAGTTGATTAATTAGTGTAATTAAGTCCTCAATCCTATATCTTTTGGTCGCATAGGAAGTGATGGTATACTCTCATGCCTGACTTATTTTTTAGCTAACCCGATAGGCTAATGACAACTTCTCATTTAAAAACCCTCATAATGTCAATTTGAGTTAACATCGACTACCTTAACATCGCACAAGATATGGACTTAGGAGCCTACGCCTAATTGAGGTAGTAGGCCCGCTTTTTTCGCAATACCCATAAACCTATTGCCATTTTCATTCCGGACGGAAAAGGAAAGTCGCAACATCAGGGACTTAAGAGTAAAAGGTTACTGCTGCGTGTTGATGTATAATATCCTGATGGGACTTTGAAAAAGTCTATCGAGGTGAAATTGGTAATGTCTCTATTTGACGAAATGAAAAATCACAAAATTGAGCTTGATTCTTTGACTTATGATATCGCCATCGAATGTCTTGTTGCGATTGGAGCATATAAAAGACGCATGCACATGTTATAACAAGATAATAGAAATGCCGCGTCTTCCTTTTGTAGATGCATATCGTGCTCTCGCTAAAGGACTCAGCCAAATAAGGAGATCGATGCGACTATGATGCTCGTTCGTGATTGCCTGGTCAATATCATGAGTGGACCCATGGAGTTCAAATACTCTTTGGCTTTTTTCCATGAGAGTAAGGCAGGGCAGGTTGAGAAAGTGGTTGAAGTCTTGGATGAGATGGTGCAAGAGGGCTTCCCTCCAAGTGATGTTGCATACTCTGTTGTCATCTCTGGATTGTGTAAACACGGGACAATATAAAACTAGAAAAGTCTTTTCAGGTATGCAAGAACGCAAACTTTTGAAAGAATTAGATGCAATTGTGTACGGACAATATACGGTCGAACACATGCGGGAAGAAGACAGCAGACCTAGTGTTATCGGCATTAAAGTTCTTTGGTCTGTAAAGAAAATTGAAGGCAAAGGATTGTAAGTTGCCTTCGTAATGATACATGTGTTTATGTTCATTCTACTACCTGGCGGAAGTTTTTACACAAACAAACTAAGCGTGTGTTTCCTTGTTCCACATAGGAAAAGTGAAAGAAAGTGGGTCAATTAATAAGTGTGGGGTTTCTTTAGTGTACCTAAAGAGATGATTGAGTGTGGGCTAGATCTCACCATACCCGCGTATGCGAGATGCGCGATTATTTGGTGCACTTAGCACTTATCTCTTTGTTATTTTATTTTATTTTTTCTTATAGTTATCTTATTAATCAATTCAAAGGTTGTTTTTGTTTTTTTGAGAATTTTCTGAAATTATTAAAATAAAAAAATCGAAATTTAATTTAAAAAGTAATAATTTTTTTTAATTTTAATTATTCCGAATTTTTTGTTTGTGTCTTTTCAAGACAACCTTTGAAAAAGATATTCATTCAGTTTGCAACCTTTCCCAAGGGTTGCATTTGTTCGTTTTTCAACTTCTTTCGAATTGACGCCTTTGTTTATCTGGGCAATTTTTCGAAAAGATACATTTATTCGCTTTGCAACCTTTCACGAAGAGTTGCCTGCATTTTTTAAGACTGTTTTATATATATACATGTCAATTTTTAGAAAAACATAGTGTGTGATTATTTTCTCATTTCGAGCCTTCTTCCTGAAAAAAACTACAGCCATCTTTTCAATTGTTTCTTAGAGAGACCCTGGAGAAATACTAGAATTGCTATCTAGTATTCTCATTTGAGACTTTGTAGTATCTTGGAGGAAATTTTCCGGTGACCATTAGCAACTTTGTGGGGCAAATAAATCCTTAAAAAAAGTGATATCACGTCTCAAAGTCCAACTTGATTACTCTAAAGATCCGTCTTCATTGTTCTACCCAATTCGAAGCCATATTTTCCCAACACTACCACTATATATAAAGGCTTCTTAGCAATGCAAGACGGGATGGACTTACTAGCTTTGTGATCACTAGGATGGCCTCAATGAAATGCAAGAAGTTTATGGATCCTTGAGATTGCACATTGTTCTATTGCCCTATGCCAGTACCCCATATTGAGGGTCGACTTGATGTCGATCCCTGCTGCTAGTGCACTATCACTTCAGGTAAGCCAACTTGATTTTGGAATTACCTACGTGTTGCCTAGAAATAATTTGCTTATTCAATTGACATGAATACTATCCTTTTACGACCTTCACCTGATTTTCTCCAGCTTCTTGTAACTTTAAGGTGTCAAATATATCTTTTCCCTGATCCGGATCTATGTCCATTTTATAGGGTTTGATTAGCGCTTCCTTCCCAACTAAAATTAACGGTTTTGGTTATTTTCATGTCTTGCCCCGTGTCATTTTAACGTCTTGTGCGGGGCCTTGCAGGGAGATTACCCTATATGCATTTGTTGCAAAGGTTGGAAGCTATGCTATAGTGTATGAATAACCTATAGTTTAATCAGTCCCACCGGAGATAAATACAGACTAAGAATTTCATGATCTCCACAAGCATGTCCTAATTCACTGATCTCTACAGCAATGAGTGTCTCAACCGTATGAATGTAAGAGGCATCTGCAAAACATGGAAGCCAGTATCTAGGAAAAAAATCTAGCTGTTATTCAGCCGTAGTTGGATAGAATTTGAAGGCTTGCATTTCCAATGTTCGTTGATAGCATCACCAGGAAATTAGGTCAATTAGTCGTGGTGTGTGTCTTGAGATTGAAGATGTGTAGCTGTTGCTTTGAGTTAGTTTTGCATGCAAGAAGATTCAAAAAGTTCCTACTTTGAAGAATTATGCTGGATACCACCCCTTTTTGGTTGCATTTGTGACCATTAGCTTCAATTACTGTGTAATATGAAGTTGAGGGAATGATGTCTTCATCTATTCTATTGAAGGTGCTTTTCTCTATGGAAAAATTCCACGGCATGATTGTCAGTTGAAGAGAGAAATTTTCATGTATTAGGTCGAAGACAAAAGGAATGGATTTATATCAAAAATGGGAAGTCAAGCCTCAACCTAGAGCTTGTAAAAGTTGTTTTATCTACCTAGGCGCAATCAAAAGCGGGATCAGTTGCTGAACACGAGTGGATTCGAGGACAATGGAGCGGTTAAAGAGGAAGGAGGAAAGTCTTAGACACAGGGCAGCTATCAAAGCTCGTGGAAGTAGAAAAAATCACGGAGACTCGGGAGCAGTTGAACGATGGAGGTTCACATGCCTATGAACAAAGGGCATGTAGAAGAAGCACAAACATCCTCGAGCCATGTCAAAACCGTGTCAAATTTTCGTCTCTTGAGTCTTCTTCCTTTTGGGTTGGCAACCATGTCTTTCGGTTTCACTCTTGGTTTTAGTTTTCGAGTCAATCTTGTAATCCACAAATTGCATTATGAATATGGTAATTGACAGAAGACTCATCTGTTGAGAAAACTCCTATCAGGTTTTGAAGTAAACAAAACTTTCATATTATTGTTCTTATTCTGAAGAATACTAGACTTTTGTGCTATATCGTGGAATGTTGTCAAAATTTATTTTACTCCAAACTGAAACCAAGTCCAGAACGAATATATAATCAAACTCATGATTATTGATCTTTCGACAAATCTCACTTACATTTTATAAATATGTTGATGAAATCAATCATGAATTGATGAAATCAATTTTCAAGACAAGTTCCATTTTGGAAAGCATTTATTTATGAAAACCTAGATTCTAATTATATGGGCGACCAAAATCATCGAATTTTCATCTCAATCTTCTAACGGCTACAAGATTTCCTTAATCGATTTTGTCCAAGGGATTGACTGGAAAAAACTTCCTTTGGAGAATGTCAATAGTTAGAAAGGTGTAGATGAGTATTTAAGGAGGTCATTCAATCCATTTGAAAGTGTGCGTGAAAATTGAAATTCCAAAGTTTGAGGCATTTCCAATCACTTGTTCTTCATCAACAACGCTTACAAATTGTATTCAAGAGAGAAAAACACAAGAAGAGTGACTTAGTGAGAGAAAAAGAAATTCTCCACTGAATGTTCGTACTCAAACCATTGTATTTCTCTATTGATACCTTAGTGAATTTCAGCTAAAAGGCTGTCAGCGTGAGAGAGTGGACGTAAGCTTGATCTAAGCTGAACCACTATAAATCTCATGTTCAATTTTCTTTTCCCTTAACTCTTTTGATTTGTTTGTCAAAATCTTTTTCTGAACTTCACGAATTTCTAAACCATCTTAATTGAGTTTGAACTTACTTCAGAAGTCTGGTGTCACTTTTAATCAGACTTTACTTGCAAAATAACTTATTTTGCATTTATTTGTCTAATTTGTTTTTACACCTATTCACCCCCTCTAGGTGGTAATACTAGCATTTTCATCATCGTCATTCATAGTGAAAAGTTCGTGCAAGTGAGTGAGCATGCTTATCATGAGACTTTCTTGACTTTAGCGGTCCCTCTATAAGTTACTTATAACTCCCCCCATATTCATCTGCATCAAAACCACAACAAAGCAAAGTTCATAGCTCTAGCATTGAATTGGACTTGTTCGGTATCATTTGCATTCCACTTAGTTTCACTCTTTGGTTACCATTTCTCCATCCACAATCTTAGTCGGCCCAAGAGGACCCTTTGTAATAACACAACACGAATCATAATCTTACGATTGAATAAGAGTTCTCACCCTCGCTTTTCCAATAGTTGTAAGTTTACACCCAAAAACAAAATGGGTCTAACAATCGATTGGCCTTTGCCTAGGGTGGTACCAACGACATTTCAAGCCATGATCTTTAGCTCAAAAGATCCAATCAATCACAAGCAAAACACCCATGAATTGTTCAAGCATCTGCTCCAATGCCAATTGTTTGATGCCAAGATAATCCAATAAATAGATCGAATTATTCAACAATTAAGAAGAAAGAATAAGTAAGCAATTTATTGATGAATTGGCATGCGTATAATTAAAGAGCTAAAGGATAGAGAAACATTCAGCCGATTTATAGTGTTTCGACTCCTACCTAATGTACTTCTCAAATCCACTGGGGCATTCCCCAAAAACCACTAATCGAATCTAAGTACAAGGTGGGTTGATCGAGAGCCCACTCTCCTGAATACAATCTTCATCTCAAGCCTTAAAGGCTTTTTCATTTCACATCCAAGTTTATCAGTCACCTCACTTGTGATTCACAACCATAAATATGAGTAAAAGAGGTTTCTCAAACTCAAGATAGGGAAAATTATCATATATATAAACTTACTGTACATGTGCCAATTAAATTCTAAACTTTTTAATTTGACCATTTAGTTCTCAACTTTTTGACGATTTTTCCATATTGTTATTCCAACCAAATTTAGCCGGAAATTGCTAATATGAATGCTAGCCATACTATGTAGAATAACCAAGTACTAACATGGACGATTTATATATATTTAAAAAAAATCTGAATTTTAAAAAAAATTATTTTACTATTTTTTTAATTTCTTTCTTTTTCTTACAAAGCCCGACAAGGACCACTAAGCCCTCAATAAATAAAAACTATCTGATCAAAAGTATTTCTTTTGCGAAAGGTGAAGCCATTCTTGCAAAATAAAACCGACAATAAAAGTAAAGTACATGAAGCCAGTTGGTAAATAGTTTACTTTTGTGAAATGAATATAAGTTTATTATTTGATAAGTTGAAAAATCGTAGCAACCGATTATTGTCACATCCAGTTGTTGGTCCATCTACATGTAGGATTCAATAAAAAGTAAAAATTAATTTAGATAGGAACTTTTTAGTCTTGTATTATTTAGAATTTCACAAAAAGAATCGACAAGGTTTTTGTTTTCTTTTTTCCACTTTCATTGCATTAATAGGTTAGGAAAAGGAGACCGAGAACGCGTGAGTTAATGAAGAGGTTGGAAGAAATAGAGACTCTTAATATTAAAAGAGGAAGACATGGAAAGAGAAATCAGGCGATGAGAAGAGGCCATAAGAAGCAAAACTGGCTCGACCCCTACCAAACCTTATGCTTTTGTGTGTTTCTTTCTGATAAGTGAATTAACGGATCGGCAAAAAATAAATGAGATAATAACATAATTAATCTATAAATTTTAACTTAATGTACAATATAATTCATAAACTTTTAATTTATTTAATATAATTGATAAACTTTAGTATATGTGGTCCCTGAATTTTAATTTGTTCAATGCAGTCCTTGAACTTTTGATACATATATATAAAAATAAATAGGATAATGACACAAATGGTCCTTGAACTTTAGTAAAAAATTTGCAATGTAATCCTTGAACCTTTCATTTGTTCAATATGATTTCTAAACTTTAGCTTAATGTTCAATGTGGTTCCTAAACTTTTGATCTGTTTAATGTAGTCCCTAAACTTTTAGTACATATACAATGTAATCTCTGAATTATATGAAAATATTTAATATAATCCTTTCATTAATTTAAGATCAAGGATTAAATTAGTAAAAGTGTCACATCTCATGTTGGTGTTTGACGAGCAGTTTTTTGGAGATGTTGCAATGAGCACAATGTTATTTTGGGTTTGAAAATCTTAACTTATGTAAAAGTAAGTTTTGTAATTAACTCTTGCTTTTCTGAAAATTAAATTGCCCCCTTTTTTTTTTTAAACAAAACCCACATTTTACTTGCTTTCGAAAGATGCTAAGAAGGGAAAATAAAACAGATGATAAGAGTATTTCATTTCCCATCTGACCAAGGGAAGTACTAGTGAAAGTATTTTAAAAAATATTCAAATGTAGTCGTTCGACGAATTCGGAGCTCTTAGAAATATAAATTTACCAATTTGCCCTTACATACCATGAAGCAAAATGACCATTGTTCCCAACAGATCAAATTGCTGTTCCGTTTATCATTTCTATGCACGCCCGACAGATCAAATTGCTGTTCTGTTTATCATTTCTATGCACGAGAGAGAGAGAGAGAGAGAGAGAAATAAAAGTAAAAGAAAAGAAAATGAAAAGGACGAATTGATTTTTCCCTCTCATTTGGCTTTCTTCTTTCCTTTTCACATAAGCATTTCTGCTTCATCATCGTCTAGTTCCCTGCTAGAATCGCCCTTCCAATGGCTTCCCGCCCTGGGGCTTCCCAGAACCCTCTTCTCTTGCTCCTCCTCTTCCTCTTCCTCCACCCCGTTCAGCTCGCACTCTCTTAACCCTCCGTGCCTCTCTTTCCGCTTCGCTCTCGCCTTCAAGACCTCCAGCAACTCGCTCACTGCTTTCTCCTTGTTCTTCCAGTTCTTGAGCAGGACTTTGCTTATGTCCGCTGGCGTCATCTTGGCCTTCTCGACCGCCTCTGGGAGCTCACTCGCCGCCACCTCGCCGAGGTCCTCAGCCTCGCTGCCCAGATAGTTCCGGAGCAGGATCTTGAGCGCCGGGTACGAGCAGTAAGTCATGTAGATGTGCATGTCCATCTGGCGGAGCAATGCTGGGTCGAGCTTGTCGATGTGGTTGGTGGTGAACACGAAGATCCTCTCGCTCCCGCAGCACGACGACAGGCCGTTGGTGAAGTTGAGCATCCCCGTGAGGGTCATCGTGTTGCTGTTCCCGTCCTTACCGCCGCAGGCTGCGTCAGGCGCCCTGGGGTTGTAGTAGCTCCGGGGCATGGCGGCCTGGGTTGCTTTCGACTTGTTTGACAGATTGACTGAGCAGTCGATGTCCTCGATGACGGTGATGGACTTGGAGGTGGTCTTCATCAGGAGCTTCTGGAGCTCGAAGTCGGAGTGCACCTCGGTCAGCTTGAGGGTGTAGATGTCATAGCCAAGGAAATTGGCCATCGCAGCGATCATGCTCGATTTCCCCGTCCCGGGCAGGCCGTAGAGCAGGTAGCCCCGTGTCCAGGCCCGGCCGGTCCTCTGGTAGAAGGCCTGCCCAGCTGCGAAGTCGCGGAGGTCCTCCATGATGTCCCTCTTCCTCTCCGGGTCCATGGCCAACGTGTCGAAGGTGCTCGAGTGCTTGAACGGCACCGATTCCCACTGGTGGCTCCGGGAATCGAGCGACCCGCTGCACGAATTAATATAAAAGAGGCGTTCTTGGCTCTTGCGACGGATGTCCTTGGCCTTATCCATGATGTAGTCCAGGTAGGAGTCGAGGACGAGGTTCTTGTCGGGCTTCCTGATCCAGAGTGTGAAGCCTCGCTTCTCGTAGGGGAGGGGACGCCACGAGAAGGTACGGGACCGGCGCTGCACGACCACGTGCTCCCACTGGACAGTAACGCCGTCAAAGATGTCGTTCATGCAGTCGTTTTTGGAGAGGCCGAAAGTGGTTCCGCTGGAGTTGAGGGCTCGACTAAGGGAGAGGCGGCCGGCGGAGGTGCGGACGAAGGAGCCGAGGTAGAGCTGGACGTCGTTGTAGAGCTCATTGGTGTTCGCACCGTCGATCTCGATGATGTCGTAGGAGCAGTAGGAGGAGAAACAGTTGAGGGCCCGGTTCAGGAACTTGAGGGAGGCGAAACGGAGCTCCGGTGGGAGCACCATCCGCACGAGGGTCTGGCAAAAGGTCAGCAACTCCAGGAGAGGGGCCAGAGATGTCCAGAACCCCTTCATTTCCGTCTCTCTGTGTGATCTGTGCCCGCGTGAATCAAAGTTGAGATTTTTCTGGAGATCTCTGGGCGTGGAAGAAGGAGACGAAGGGCGCTCAAAAGAATGGGGATTCGAGTTTCCCGGGGCTGTATTTATAGGGAGAAATGGGGGTGGTTGGGTTTGTTTTGGGTTCTGAAGTTTCCGGGGGTGGGGGTCTTTGGGGTCTAATGTCGTCCTACGTTGTACCCTAACATTACATGTTGTCCTATGTTCTACATCACTCATTTTCTCCTCTCCGTCATTTTCTCCTCTCCGACTTTCCAAATAGAGCATAAAACAAGCAAAGAGACACAAAGAAATACAATTACTAGAAAATAGGTTTTTGGGTTCTGATGTTTCCATGGGGATTTAGGGTTTAGGGTATGAGAGGGATTGGCTCTTACTAGTATAATTTCTCCTTTTATGGGGTGTCAGTGGAAGGAGTCGCATATGGAAAAGATGCTAAAAATTGAGTCCTAATCCACCTTTTGACACACGTTATATATGATCTTTGCATCCGCCGGTTGCCATTGAATTTCAATGTCCTCTTGGCTGAGGAACCAGATCTCAAGCCCTCCCCTTCGCAATTGTGGAGGATGGGTTGCTAAATTAGGGTTCTTGAGAACACCCATCATCGAAATCCTCATGGGGAAGGGGATGCGCCAGCACCCATTTGGCAGTTGACTTTGCCGTCTGATGTAGGGCTAGTGCAAGCTGAAAAATGCGGACATACAAGCAAAAAGCTTGGGCCCACTCCACCTTTTGGCACATGTCGTCCGAGAAATTATTGACCGTGTTTAATATGCCAAGTAGGCACATGTAACAAATCACCCAGAAATCGACACGTACAATTTGGAGCTCGTGAGAGAGGGCATCTCACGCCCTCCCTTACGCAATAATCAAATATAATGGCATTTACTCTCTGCTCTGAGAGACTGGGTCCTTGCCATCTTTTTTTTTTTTTTTTTTTTTTTTAAGGGTCCTTGAAACTTCATTTTTTCTTGTTTTTTTTTTTTTGTCAGAAGGGGATCTTTGGAACTTCCTCCTCGGATTTAATACCCTATTTTCAAAGCCCTTTTAAACAGGGATTTAATCTGAAAAATTATTATAAATTATTATAAAAAATTTAATTTATTTTTGGGTTACGGTTGTCTAGATTACGAAGGGCAAGAGCTCGACCCCTTCAATCGACAACTCTCATCCATTGACAGAGGCAGAGGTTCGTTATGATGGGGCTGTGTGCAAGGATGTTTCCAATCTTCTTGGACCATCTCAAACGTCCTAGTTAGATCATTTAATGCACTGCGTTTTATTTTTTATTTTTTTTGGTAACCCAGGGAACTCCATAAGTGGGCGACAAATGCATGAGCAAACCCCTGGAAGCGATGCGGGACCCACCACCACAGTACTCCAAGTAAAAATCCCTAACGCCGTCTCTGGGATTCGAACTTCTCCCCTTCGTGAGAGGGAGAGAGCCCGAGCCAGCTGCGCCGCTGAGGGCGGTGGTATGCACTGCGTTTTATTGATAATTGTTTTTGGCTTTTTTTCTCTCTTTTAGATTATTTAGGGGGTGCATGACAAACCAAAATTTCTGTTCCAGAAACAATTTTTCTATTCCAGACTTGTTTCTTGAATAGAAATCTATTTGATATAATTATTTCATTTTTCTATTTCTGAAATATATTTTTGTTCCGTAAATAGGTTTGAAATAGAAATCGAAGTAAAAATTTTATACTTTTTTATTTCTAGAACAAAAATGAGAAATAAAAATTCTTCTCATTATTCGTCTTTGTTACGAACTGATCGTCCATTTGTCGCCGTCAACCATCGTATGCCATTCGCCGTGGCGATCGCCACCCGCTGCCGTCCGAAAGGGAGAAATTTTGTGTCGTTATCAAACGGGTATTTTTGTTTAGAAATTCATCTAGAAATAGAAATAGAAAAATCTATTTCTCTTCAAGAAATCAATTTTTGGCTAAAATGGTTATCATTCGCGTCCTTAATGTACAACGTTTAATTTCGACCAAAAAAAATTCTTCAGTGTTTAATTAATAAAATTTTGTTTTACTCTTTTAAGTTAGGTCCCTAAAGGAGGGTTTTTTCAAGAGGGTTAGATATTTTTATGCTGATTACCATGGTTGATCTTTTAAGCTGATTATTAATTTTGTTTTACTCTTTTAAGCCGATCTTCAAAATGGAAACGCGAAGATCAGCACAGCAGTGCCCGTGGGTTTCTTGGGAAGTGAGTTGTTCTGAGGAAGGGAGAAACCGGGTCTTTGAATTATTTATGGAGGAGAGGGCCGTGGGATCTGTTGTTTCAAGGAGGGGCGTGCAGAAACTGGGGTGTTTGTGGAGAGAAAGAGAGAATAAAGCTAGAAAAAACAAAATGCCTCAATAAAGGTAGAGAGAGAGAGAGATTGGTTTTAGGTTTTGGGTTTTGAGGATGAGAGGGGCATTGGCTCTGGCTAATATAATTTTTCCTTTTAAGTACAAGGGAGAAAAGCTGGTGAACCAAACAACAAGGAAAGGAAAAAGTGTTTTTGGAGTTTTGGTATTTTAGAGAGAGTTTTGGGGCCGGTCGGCATTGGGTTTGGGGCTGAACTTTATCCCCCGTTTTCTATAATGGAAGCTTTGCACAACTTGCCGCTGTTGCCGCTAGCCTGCTGCGAGGGACTCTGCGCGATGGATAAATTAAAGAAAGACAGACAGGGGGAGAGAGAGGGCGTGATGGATCAAGGTGTTTGAGAAGGGGTCCTGAAATCAGTCCAACGCAATATGATCGTGCCTTTAAAGCCTTTACCAAAGTAAAATGGGCGAGATGAAATCACCTCCCCTAAATCCTTCACGATCCCTGCAAATTCTCCGAAAGGGGCAATAAATCTCGAGGAAAAACCCAATTAATTCCTTCAATTCGCATTGTAAATTAGGGTTCTTGATAACCCCAACCCATCGGCCGAAGTCCTCGTCAGGAAGAGGGGATGCAAGTGATTGCACACCAGCACCCATTTGGCATGCAACTTTTCTGTTTGATTGGCGGTTGCCATTTCGTAGGAGCTAAGATTAGAAGAGTAAAATAAAAAAAAAAATTATTAATAAAATGCACTAAATTAAATGAAAATCGTACAGATATTCCAATAGAGGAGAAACGTGCCCCTTTTGCTTGTTCATTGAACTTACGAACGTGCGGCTATCACGGTGGTTTGAGAGCCGATTAATTTAATAATCCGTCACTTTACTGATCTTCTCGTTGCTGCAAGTCCCCTGCTCTCCACCCCACTCGCGCCGACGTCGCGTGAAAGTTCAGTTCCCATTTCGGGAGAAAACGGTTCATATTTGCCAAAATGGCCAAAATTGTTTCTTCTCAAAGGGGAGATGGATTTTACCAAAAAAAAAAAAAAAAAGGGGGAGATGGTTCCAACGTGTTGATTTCTTTTCCATATTTTTCGCCAAAGCCATGCGGAATTACTTTGATTTCGTTAGACAGTCTGAGGTCGCGATTCGTGTTTTTGGAATTACTTTATTTTCACTTTTATAGAATTTAAAAAAAAAAAAAAAAAACCATTCAAAAAACTCCAAATTATACCCATTGCAACATATTTACCCTAAGGGCGCGTTTGGTAACGATTACCTGTTTCCCGAGAACAAATTCGATCGAAATGATTATTTTTTATTCTCGTTCCCTGAACCGATTCTAAGTAAAAGAACGCGTTTGGTAACTCGTACAAAATTTCTGATTCGAAATAGAATTGCGTTTGGTACCGTATTTATTGATTCTATTCCAAACCAATTTATTTTAATTTTTAAATAAATTTTATAATTTTTTCCTTTTTTTTTTTTTTTTTTTTTTTTTTTTTTTTTTTCTCCTATTATAATTCTTCTTCAGGTCAGTTGCCGGCCCTTGTTGGCTCGGCCTCGCCGATAGCTGGGCGAGGCCCGCCTAGCCACCGGCGGGGTTGGGCAAGCCTTGTCGGTGGCTAGGCTTGCCTTCGGCGAGCTCGTCGGATCGGTCGCCGGCGATCGGCGGCAGGCGGCGGTGATCGGCGGCAGCAGCGAGCGGTAGCAGGCGGCGGTCGATGAAGAAGAAGAAAAGAAAAGAAGAAGAGTTTTGATTGTCAATTTTGTTCTCGGAACAAGAATCAACTTTTTTTTTTATTCTTGATTCTCGTTCCAAACTGATTCTGGTAACAAATTTGTTCCCGGGAACAAAAATTTTACCAAACGCGATTCTCGTCCCAAACTAATTTTGAGAACAAAAAATCAGAATTTGGCACTGTTGAGATGGTTACCAAACAGGCCCTAAACCTTTTCTGTGACATAAAAAAGTCCAAATTATGCCCACTCTGACATATTTATCCTAAAATTTTTCTTGTGATGTAAAAAACCCCAAATATGTACTTATGTGACATATTTATTTTCTGTTAATGTTCTATCATATGATTTTTTAGACAAAATAACGTCATTTGTTTTTTTATTTCCCTTAAGCCACGTGGACCATATGCTTTCTTGCATCCATATAAACAAATGTTTAATGATACTTATTGATGAAATTTTAACAGAGAGTGAGTGGAGTTTTTTGTGCCATGGAAAAAAGTTTAGAGTAAACGTGTCATAGTAGATATAATTTGGAGTTTTTGGTTTTTTTTTCCCTTTATAATTTGACTTTTGTTCAATTTTGAATGCCTCGACATTATAATACATGAAAGCACCCATAAGCACACTTCCGACTTCCCATCATAATCTATCATGTAATTCGAATTTCAAAATGTTAATAAAAAAATTAGTATGTGAATGTATGTTAACATATGTTTCACCAGTTTTAATTCCTGTGAATAATTTTTCATCAAATGCTGCGTTTTGGTTTTGTTATAGGAGACTCGGGTTTTGTTTTGAGCTTGGACAAAGAATGTCAAATGTAAAGGGGAATTTTATTCTCAATTTGTATATACAACCTTGACGACTGATACTCATATGACTCGAAGACTAACAACCCTTGGGCCAAACTACACCTGAATCCAATCAATGATGTAACCTGGTACAAATAGCTGAATAGCCTATGCTTCGAATCCAAACTATGCTGGAATTCAATCTACGACATAGCTTGTTTTAGTGTAAAGCTGGAATCTAATCAATAACAATACCCCTAAATAGAAGACGCAACGTCGGAATTTAATCAACGACGCTGGGCTTTATGGAACAACACCAGAATTTAATCAACGGTACTGGACCGAATAAAGATGCATGTTGTAATTTAATTGACGACGAGAATCTTGAAAGTTAGCTAAAACATGATAAAGTAAAGATAATTATTGTATTGCGCAGGGGGCTTCTCAATTGAGAAATTGTGGTATTTAGGCTCCGTTCATTTCATGAAAAATAATTTCCGAAAAAACATTTTCTAAATTTTTCGGCATTCGTTTCACGGAAAATGAATAACTTGGGGAAAACATTTTCCATGAAGAGAAAAAAATCTTATAAACTAAGGGAAAATGTTCACTTTTGAAAAGTGAAAAACATTTTCCTCACTTAATCTCTTTTATCTCACATCCCTATAAGCCTTCACTTCCTCCTCCTCCTCCTCCTCCTCCTCCTCCTTCTTTTTTTTATTCGAATTATTTTTTGTTTTTTGTTTTCCCTCTTCTTCTTTATTTTTATGTATTCTCTTTCCTTTTTTCTTTTAAATTGAGTTTTTAATTATTTTTCTTTTTCTTCTTCCTTGGCCGGTCGCCGACCACGGTGGAGGCCGGCGATTAGCCATAGGCCAACTCCAGCCTCACCCAAGGCTAGATCCGGCAAGGGCGAGGCTCAGCCTTGGCAAAGCTCGAGCTCGCTAGATCTGGTGAGCCGCGAACTCATTGACCTTGGCAGAGCTCAGGCTTGCCTGGATCGAGTCGGCCGCCGAGGCAGGCAAGTTGTGTTTGTTGGTCAACGAGTTTGCTACTTGCCTGGATTAGCTGAGCCTCGAGCTTGCTAGATCTGGCGATTGCGTCTTGGTCGGCCGCCAGGCAATCGGCCACATTGAGGCATGCGGCGGCAGAGGAAAGAGGAGGAAGAAGAGGGAGGAAAAGAAAAAGGAAAAAAGAAAAAAAAAAAAAAAAAAATTCGATTTTAAAATAAAATAATTAAAAATTCAATTTTAAAAAGTATATTAAAATATTAATTTTTTGGTCAATTAAAAATATTAAAATTTATTATTTTGGTACTTTTCCCAAAAAAAAATAAAATTAGATAACGAACAAAAGAAAATATTTTTCACTCAAATTTCGGGTTTCGGCCGGACACTAGAAAATATAATCATTCTCTTGAAAAATGACTTCCTAGAAAATATTTTTTGGAAACGTAAAATTTTTAGCAAAACGAACGAACCCTTATAAGGAGTTAATGTTCCTTAGTTGGTTGTTCCTTCTTGGGCACTACTCTTTGCAATCTCCACGTGTTTCATTTCTTCTTAACCTCTTTATCTTTTAGCAACCGCTCCTTGACTTGCCAACAATGCTCGTGCAGCTTGCCCATCAAGCAAATAATTGTTTCCTATTTTTACATACATTTCTCGCAACAATTATTCTGACTTGAATTCTAGTACTAATCCCTTTTAGCCTTCAAATTTGATACGCTATCCTCATAGCTTGACACGTGGCCCTTAATTCCTCGGCCGTCAACTCTGAGTTTGGCTTCTAGAAACCCGTCGAGGCCTTCATGAAAACTATTTTCCACTGATTTTGTGAATCAAAACGGAGCGTTTTATCCCAAACTCCCTTGTGACTAGCACGTGGCTTCATGGGTAAATTTGGGCGTCAATAACGTATGAATATTGTAAAAATTTCAAGAGTTCCGAAAAGAAAAATCAAATTGCAAGGGCAGTAAGATTTCAATTAAATACAAAATTAAAAATTAAAATTAAAATTAATTTAGATAGGAAATTTTAAGTCTTATATTATTTAGAATTCAACAAAAAAGAAATCAACAAGGTTGGAAGCTCGAGACTGAGAGCGCGCGTGAGTTAAAGAAGCGGTTGGAATGAAAAGAGGCTCTAAATATTAAAAGAGGAAGACGTTAAAAGGGAAGCATCAATTCTGAACGTTGGAAGTAGCACAGGTTGATTGAGTTGGCCGAGCAGGAGAGAGAACATGGCTCTGTAGGCATGGGCATCGTAGACAGGAGCGGGAGAGCATCAAGCGATGAGAAAAGCAGAGGCGATCGCCGCCCCCCCCCCGCCGCCCCCAGCATTTGTTTCTTTCTGACAAGTGAATGAACAGATCCGCAAAAAATAATTGAGATAAGAATCAGAAGTGGCAACCAAACCTTTTGTTTTCGTTTTCTTTCGTGTAAATAAAGGGAAAACGGGAACAATGTTTGAGGATCAAAATTAATGATTGATTGAGGATCAAAGCTGCACAATCCACTCCCCCTGTCCTGATAATTCAGTTATTAGACTGTGTCTCTACCGATAAAAAAAAAAATTACAGGTGTCTTTTTTTCTTTTTATTAAATAAAAAGAGTTGGGAGACGGGCTAACTTAACAATGCCCTCTTAAAGGTGTCAAAAAGGCTGTCATACACTCGATGCACAAGATTCAAATGGGTTGTTCTATTTAAGAATTGCTATCACCGATATGCTAAAAGTCCAAAAGCTTATTTGGGTTTGACCTCCTAGGCTTTTGGGTTGAAAAATATAGTCATGCATCACTAAGGTATTGGCATGGAGGATGAAGATTTTATGAAATTAGATGGAGGAGATCTTGCGAATTTCGCACTTTTCGCAACATGGCATATATCAATTTGTAAGATGTAGATTCTTATATCATCAACATCATTGAGATGGATAATTGTTCAAAAAGTCTTAAATTTGTTATACGGTGGCTAATTCAATCTAAACCTTTCAAATTTGTTAATTTTGTTCTAAATATTTTAATGATTTGCCAATTTTCTCAAATATTTTTTACAATTTGTCAATACAATCAATTTTAGCCAAAAATCACTAAGGTTGATAACTTATGCAATTTTTTCTGTTCTTTTTCTTATCATTTTCTTTTCTTTCGTTTCTTTTTTTTCTTTAATTGAATTTCCAGCCAACGAGAGCCTACTGACAGGGGTAAGTTTTGGAGTGGACAAAAATATCACAAACACCCTTAAATTGCATACTCTACTACAACCATTGCTAACGACGGAAAGAGAATTTGAGACTAAGATAAACGAGTAAATTGTCACATGTAATTTCGCCTTCACTGTTGCAAGGTTGCCATAGGTCAACCATAGATCATTATTACCCTCTCGTCTAGTTTGTTTCCTTTTTTAACTTTAATTTTTTCAATTTATCCTTCTTATCAACAAAATTAGTTTTTTCCAAAGTTTTTCTTTTGCCCAAACAAACTCGCTTTCATTACTCTTAGACGAAACCTGGATAACAAGTCAAATGGTCCCATAAAGATTAAGGAGCCTTAGAAAACCAATTAAATGGCAGAGAGTTTAAGCGTTGGGCTTTAACTGTTTAGTCCGCTAATCGATTCGCCTTCTAGTACAATGAACTGCTTTGATGTCTCTAAGAAAAAGCCCAATCCCAATAAAGCATTGCATTCTGAGATAAAAGGGCTGACATGGCCGACATCCCACCGCGTCTTATCGCGATCTGCGAGTGTACGTATCAACTTCCGCTGGCTGACTCCATTCCATGGTCCAACTCTGTCCAGTTCGTTCAGTTCGTGGACTTCACATCTTTCAACGCCTCTAGAAAGGCTAGAGGGTTCCTAGTTGCAGCACGGACGACGCCCGTACTGGTTTGGCAAACCGTCGACGAGCTTCCCATTTCTCATCCCTGCATACTCCGGCGATGGCTCCGGCAGTCGACCCCTGAATGAGCGACCACCCCACGTTAATCTGCAGCGAACACTTGTTCGGTGGAGACCACACCGACGGTGAGTTCCCTGCTTGTGACTTGGTCGGGTTCCTCAATTGTTTCCATCTTCTGAAGTTTTGCTGAATTGCCACACTTCATTTACTGTAAGGCATGGATTTGGGTTCTTTCTTCCGAATTTGCTGGATGGATATGCCCCCTTAACAGACACCATAACACGTTGTGTTACTTTTATTTGAACTTTGTTGCGGTCCCCCTGGTGGCTTTATCTCGAGGGGAGCCAGTTTAGCAAAATGTTGAATGGGAATGGGTGGCTTCTCTATTTGAGGTGCTCTCGTTTGGCTCAAAACCTAACCGACCACAACATTTGAGGGAATCAATCTATTAATGAAAACTTTCTATCTATATGAAGTAGTGACTGATCCAATTGGCAATGTTTATGAGCTAATTCACTTTTTGTGACCCAGAAATTCTAAAGTTGGAGACTTCGTTATGTTAATTATTTAAGTAATGCCCTTTCGATAAAAATTCTCGATCTTTCAAGAACGATTTTCATGCGATTTTCGCCTATTTTATTATATTATGCCACTAAACAATGTACATCCATGGGTATGCAATTAGATAAATAAACAACCACAATGAAGACAATAAAGGTGAAGTGATTAAATTAACCAACTACTTTTAGAAATTACTAATCTCAATGCAATGATTGCCAACAATTTGTCGATTAAGTTATCAACTAGTTTTGCAATTCCAACTCTTATTTGAGTTAGGTTACCAACATTTATTTGTTTTTAAGTTACCAAGTTTTTTTTTAAGTTACCAAGCAGTCCTTTCTAACCAAAAAAAAAAAAAAAAAAAAAAAAAAAGAACTTCTCTTATCTATTATAAAATTTCATTTACCTTTGTTTACTAATGTCTTAAAATTCAACTACTATTGTTAAAAAAATTCACAAAAAATTACAAATCAATTTTTTTTTTCCGATAGCTTTTGAGACGTATAAACTCTTATTGAAATTTCCCAACAAGGAAAATAAATCCATATTTTTGGGCATGGAGGAGTAGAATTGTGCTTTATACATAGATACTTAAAGAATTATACTAAATTAGCTACCATACCGTTATTGTTAGAGTGACCCGATCAAATCCAAAAAATTAACAGCCTCCGCATTTAATTAAGTAGAGCCTAATGTATCACCATTTAATGATGTGCTATTGGATTATTAGAACGGGTTTAGTCAGAATCTTTTTGTATAGACATACTTCTTAAATTATGTCTCAAGTTTTATCTCCGTATACGAATCCCGACCAGAAGTGGAGAATTTAGACCAGTTCGTAACATATAAGCGATTTTGGGAAGAGTGGCTTTCACAAGCCTTTTAAGTTGGTCAGAATTCTTCGACCAACTTTGTAAGAAAAGAAAAATGTACATTTGTTTTTGAAGACCACATGAGATCCTTCTCATTACTTGAACGATGCTTTACGGTTTAGGGGATGGTTTATGTCTTCTACTCTGAGGAAGACAATCAACCAGAAAATCGTTTAATTAGTAGGAGTTTCTTCGCAGAGAAAGTGTTTCAAATCGCGAGATAATTCCAGTTAAATTTATTTTATGAAGCAATTACGTTAGGCTAAACACCATGGATTTGGGCGTACATTAAGATTGAGAAACACTTGAACTCATGAGCGATAATAACTTCATAATTCTCCAATTGATTAGTGTATTTTTTACAGCCGGCTCTTCCCATAAAATAAAATTAATATTCGAATCGAAACCACGTAAATCTTTTGTGTCTTTCATTTTTCCTCGTTGATATCTCTAATGATTTTTGCTCGCGTTGATTCAATTACAAGTTCTGTTGCCCTCACGTTAGCTCCACAACGGTACATATAAGCTGGCAATCCCTTTTGTTCCAAGACAAAAACTTCAACAATTACTTAGCCAAAAGGTCAGTCGCATTCACCTCTATTTAACTAGGGAATAAAGTGGCGACAGCAAGGAGACGAACTTTCCTGTGGATGGTAAGACCGGTGCATTCGGTCATGTCCAAGTCCTCCGCTTTTAGACCCGCGGGCGGTGCCCAATAGAACTTATTCACCAGATTTGCCAAGACATGTTCGTAGGTCGCCATCGCCAATGACATCCCGGCGCAAGCCCTCCTCCCGGCACCGAACGGAATCCACTTGAAACGCTGTTTATTGGAGCCCCCTGGGCTATTCAAGAATCTGTTTGGCTTGAACTCGCCCGGCTCGTCCCACGTGCCAGGGTCCCTCCCAATGGTCCATGCAGTCAAGATCACCGTAGTCCCTGTTGTGATGTCGTAGTCTCGGATACTGATGTCCTTGGTCGACTGCCGTGAGAGGCGGAGATTCTCTTTGACAACTGCTCGTAGTCGTAGGTAATGCACTTTCTCCAAGTCCTCATCAGTTATTATTGGCTTGCGATCTGCGATTTCGTGGATCTCGGTTTGGAGGATGTCACGAGGGTGAGTGCTTACCGAGATGAGTGCTCTGATGCTATCGGCACCGGGAGCAAAACCAACACTTTGATCCTGCTGAATCTCCAGCAAAACGTCCACGAAGTGTCCCCCCTCTTCACCTCCGCTACCAATGCTCGTCTCCTCCATCTTCCTCGGCTCGTCCACCATCTCACAAAGGAACTTGCGGAACTTCCTCACGACCAGCTCCGCTTTTGCATCTAGACCAGTCAGCTTGTCGTTCCACCCAAGGCTCGGAATGAAGTCCCCAGCGTTGAAAATGCCCGGCAAACTCATCTTGTCCGCCAACAGTCCCTTGAACTTCTTCTGCTCGCTTCGCTGTACTTACTCCATAGAGCCACCCGTATGATGTTCGTACGCGAACACGTCGCTCGGATCCACCGAGCAATGCTGCTCAATCTTGTCCATCACGAAAGAGATCTCTTCTTCTCGGACCGTCCGAAACGAGTGGAGCCTCTTGTTGCAGTCTTGCAGAGCTGCCGGAGCACGCAGTTGCTCCGCATTTGCCTCCAGTACTTGCCGTACGGCGCCAGCGATACGTCCTCGTCCCCTTCCCTGCGATGGCACAGAATCCTCTAGGACAGGTTTGACCTGAGTCGAAGAAATGACACAAATGGGCACGTATTTAGTACACATGAAGCTTTCGTCTCGTTAAATAGAAAGTACAATGCTCTGAAATAGCATGAGTGAGGTTAATGTTCATATCTGTAATCCACCTTCTCCAATCACAAATGCTAAAAAATATAATTAAGATGCATAGACATGGGTTATCCTGTTTGGCCCATTTCTTGAAAGAAGTTTTTATGGATCCCAATTTATCTAAATTTTGACTTCTCACGACAAAAGAATAATCATTAAGTTCTCCTCTTTCCTGACAACTCGCCAATGATTAAGTAATTAGTAAACCTTTAGGAGATGTTTATAAGGTTAATATCCTTAAAACTCTAAACTATTACACTTATGACAAATTTATTACAAATTAATTTTTTTACCACAAAAAATCCTAAATTTGTACATCTATGACAAATTTACTCTCCATTAGTTTTTGTTAAATTTTATCATCAAATTATTGAGTTTGATAACACGTGGCAATTGATAGGTGTATTAATTTAGAGTTTTATTATATGTTTATCACATATGTACTAATTTATAATTTTTTTTATCTTAATCCAATTTAACATAAACTAACAAAAGGTAAATTTATTATAAATATACCTGTTTTGGATTTTTGATTATCAAAAGATTAGTTTTGGATAAATTTGTTACAGATTTACTAGTTTGAGTTTTTTTGTAGTGAAAAAATTAATTTGGAGTACCGGTGTGGGATTTTTTATGGTATTAACCCATGTTTATAATTAGTTTTTCTCTCTCTCTTCTATCTCTCATCTATATTATTTAGTTATTCACTAGAGCAATAATGATTTGAAGTTGATATGGGATAAGTGTTCAAATCTGTTATGATATAGCAATGAGATGCGCAACGGACTTTTTAATCTTTTACAACCTTTTTCAGGTTTTGAATTGATGCAAAAATCATTTTTTATGCAACATAGTGTATAACAATCTTGTTATACAAAATTACACGTGGCTTCACGCCAAACTTCTTCATCTTCTCATACTCATGGTAAAGCCTCAATCCCCTATTGGCATCCGCATGCAATCAAAGAATTGCTTCTCACTAGGCGGCTTCCCCTGCCAGTCCATCAACTCAGGCACTGGATCACCAGCTCGGAACTTCTTGTTCCTATTCAAGCAATAAGCAAGTGCATTATAGGCGGGCAGTATTAGGGGTGAGCACTTCCAAATTCCATACATATTATACTTAGAATATTGAAATTTATCCATTAAAACAAGTTTCTCATTTTTTGAAATCTGAAATCTACCCCGCATATTCTAAAGCTTGGAACCTACCCTATATTATTAATTGAACGATTGTAGTAAATTAAAACCTTTAATGACCACCACTTACTGTTACAATTCATTAATCATAAAGACATACGAAAAATACAAACATTAATTAAGTAAAAATCTTCTTTATAAAATGGAAATTCAGACTAGTGCTTCTAGATTATGCATTCATCATCGAATATTGTATGTTACAATTTGCATGTCCATGTGGCTTAAATATCAAGTGGAAAAACAAGCTTCTTTTCTCATTTTATAGTAAGACACGAATGCAAAGTCCTTAATAGTAGCTCATGCAGATTTGCATGTCCATGCGGCTGCTCTCGAGCAATTTTGTATCAAGCTTCTCAAAGTGGTTGGCTGAAAATCACTACTGTGGGCATTAGCCATGTCACGTGAAATAATTAGTACTGACGTGAATAATAATTTGAATTTTTTTAAAAATTATTTTACTTTTAATTTTTTTTTATTTCTTTCTTATTGGTCGACCACAAATTGGGTCTCTCATGCTTTTTTATTTTTGGGTCTCACTCTTGGCATCAATGCAAATGTGCGTGCAATGCACACGTAGATCCAACTCAAGAGCCGGTACCATCCGGCCCCAACCCCCTTTTTCCTTCCCCTCCGATCCCTTTACCGGTGGGGCCGCATGCCCGATATCGAATCCCTTGTGCAAGAAGTGTCAGGAGAAATAGTTTCTACACGTGCCGCATTCTCCGTTGGCACCGGCGCACGGCAGGAATACCTAATGTTTTTCTCTCATCCGCGAGTCCACACGTCTTCTGACTGAAACATCGGAACCCACGACCCGAATCTTATTGGTTCCTTCCTTCTCTTTCGGTTTCTTGAGACTTTTCTTTGTTCCTTTTTTCTCTCCCCATTTTCTACGCGCCCTCTATTGAAAAATCAGGAAAGGGCCACCACGGAGGAGAAAGACGGTGTCACAGTCACTGCTCCATTCTTTTGAGAAAGAAATTCCAACCCCTCACTCGTGACCCGCCCATAATGCGTCAATCATACTTATCCGCCCTCTTTTTTCTTTTCCTCTTTTTCTCTTATAGGGTAAAGAAGTCCCCTAAGCATTTCACATGGAATCTATGTTGAAATAGTTATCTACGATCTTCCCACAAGAATGAATCTTTTAAAATCCAAATTTTAAACATTATTATAAATTTTAAACTATCATTTGTTCGGTTGCTTAACAAATATACCGGGGCACGCTTTAGGAAGCCCTTTACATTTTTGTGGTCGTGCCATGGAATTGAGCAGCCATGTTCCTGGGCACTTCCGCGAAGGAAAGGAGAAAAGTGGAAAGGAAATCTAACAGGTGGTGGTGGTCTGCTGCTCGCTTTGAAGTGGACCGGCATAGCCTCTTCCCTCGCCCACCCCCACGCCTTATTCATCATCTCCTTCTTCCACACCCAGAGATCTCTAGGAAAACCTCCACTTTCACTCACACAGAATGCCTGATATGAAGGAGTCTTGGACCTCTCTGGCCTCCCTCGTGGCATCCTGGCCTTATGCCAGACTGTCCTCCCCCCGGTGCTCCCGCCGGAGCTCCACCTCGCCTCCCTCAGGTTCCTGAAGCGGGCCCTCGGCTTCTTCTCCTCCTACTGCTACTTCGAAATCACCTAGGCCGACGGTGTCAATGCCAACGAGCTCTACAAGGCTGTCTATCTCTGCCTCCACCAGCCGCCTCTCCCTCATCCGCGTCCTCAACTCCAACACCACCACCTTCAGCATCTCCAACAACGACGTCTTTAACCTTCACGCCGCGCGTGGGATGCGTCTGGTGAGATGACGAGATTTCAATATGTTGATCAATCTGTGTGGGGCGAAATGAGAGGTGAAAAGTCGAGAATCGAAGGTCAACAACATGCGTCATTTGCGATCGACTTTGCTGTCGGAACAATAACCGAACAACGGCCAATGTGGCTGGTGTGGCTATAGCAAGTGGAATTTGGTAGGCTTTGTCGAGCAAAAATTACTGTGCAAAGACTTGTCTTCGTGATATGAAAAAATTCCACCATGAAAAAAAAAGCTTGACCTAGATGACCCATCACCGACCTTGTGGATAATTCACGTGTAACTGTTTTGTTTACTGTCCAAATTATTGGATTCAAAACTAAATCAACAAATTTTATTAACTTGAATAATGAAAGAAAACTATAGATTAGGAATTAGATTAAATTTTTAAAAGAAAAATTAAGGATTACATTGAACAAATTAAAATTTAAAGATGACATTACATATTGGGCAAAACTTTAAAGATCATTTGTATAATTATATCGAACAAACAGACTTCTATACATATTTGCAATGTGTCTCTTCCCCACTCTCTCCACCATCCGACAGCCGCAACACCCGAGAAAGACTCCAAATGCCACTAGTCATAGCGGGGCTCGGCAAGCTCCGTCGCATGATGCCCAGCCTCATTGCGGAGATCATCAAGGTTGAAAGTAGCCCCACGGTCGCCACCAAGTTCTTTGCTCGGGCAGGTAGGCAAAAGGGTTATAGGCATGGCTATTCTTTTAATGCAGCTGGCGTTCCCTTTGTGCTGCTAACAATGGGAGACAGTAGAAAACCTGTAACATTGTATATCACCATCGTCACGGCTTCAACAGAGAAAGGAAACCTAATTCCCACATGTTGGCTCTTCTGAAGTTCGATTTGACGAAGAACTAGTAGACCAATCTTAAGACTCATAAAACCCATTTTATCCAGGTCTCTGTTTCATTGCCTGAAAGGCTTCAAGCAACAAAGGGTGCGTTTGTTTGTGTTTTTGTTCTTTTTTGTTCTAGGGAACAAAAATAGAAAAAAATTATTTTCATTAGGGGAACAAATAGAAAAACTATTTCTGTTCCGGGAACAGTTTTGAACAAAAGAACGTGTTTGGTAAACTTGTTCTGGAATAAAAAAGAACGGAAACATGTTTGGTAAATTTGTGTTCTTTTTTGTTTTTTAATTTTTTTATTTTTAATTTTTTTTTAATTTTTTTAATTTTTTTAATTTTTCTTCTTCCTTATGGCTGTCGCCGCCTCGGCCATGGCTAGCGACCGGCCGACAAGGGCCGGCGGCCTCGCCGTGGCTGGGCGAGCTCGATGGCACCGGATTTAGGCGAGCCCAAGCTCGCCCAACCAAGGCAAGGCCGAGCGTCACCGGCCAACACGAGGCTCGGCCTCGCCTTGGGCGGGCGAGCTCGAGCTCACCCGGATCGGGCGAGGCCGAGCCTCGCCAAGGGCCGGCGACGCTCCGGCGAGGTCGCCGGCCCTCGACGGCCGGTCGCCAGCCATGGCCGAGGCCGGTGACCGGCCAAAGAAAAAAGAAGAAGAAAAGAAGAAGAAAAAAAAGAAAAGAAAAGAGAGGAGAGAGAAAAGTTGTTCTTAAAATTTGTTTTAGAAACAAGAAACACATTTTTCTTGTTTCTTGTTTCTGTTCCAAATGTGTTCGCAACAAAAATAGATTTGGAACAAAAACGTAAACAAACGCGTTTTTTGTTCTTTTTTTTCTTCCCCGTAACAAAAAAACAGAAATTTTGTTTATATTAAAAAAAAAAAAAAAAAAACATAAACAAACGCTGCCAAAGTCAAAAACAGCAGAAAAAGGAATACTATCTTCCCTAAGCCGTGATCTAATGCTGATGATCGTAACCCCGAATGCATGCTTTTTTTTAGCTAAAGCAAAAATGGTCCAGTACCAGTAAAAGCTTCAGCACCTCTGACCAGAGTGTCTTTGAAAAGAGGCACTCTAAAATAATATAGTACTTAGTAGAGTAGCTCAAGTTCTAAATTGAAAATATCCTAGATAGATATCATAGAAATCGTACAACAATTTGGTAAAATCCCGAAAGGCCGCACTTTTTCCACTCCCTCTTTGGCCAAAACACTCCTGAACACAATAATCTGACTATATCGCCCTTTGTAGATCCCACCTTTTGGCTTCCATCTCATGCTAATGTTCTCGGAAAGTGCCGTTCCATTTTTTTTTAGTCGTGTCCCTTTTTTAATTAAAATTTTATTTCTTTTCTTGTGGGTCCCATGTTTACTTTCCCTCACTTCTTCCGTCTCTCCAAGAGAGTTCTCTCTCATGTAACCACTCAAAGCAATAGAGTTAGAGACAGCAAGCTTGAGAAGAAATTCATTTTCATTTATTTTTTTATGTATATTTATGCTTTTTACCTTTTTATAAATATTTTTATATTTTTGCAAAATAAATGAATATTTAAAACATGTTCTACTCAACACAAGAAAAATTGCTAAGCTTAATGCCGCCAGGCGATCTCTATCTCAATTAAAACTATCAGAACCCATCAACCATGGAATGATGGAAATAGATGGGTTTGATGCCCATTAGAACAAGTACAAAAGGGTTTCACCTTCTATATTCTTAGAGGCATAGTGTCTAATGTGTTTGGATCAATTTAGGCGTACTGTGATTAGTATGCTACTTCTCAATATGCCATTGGCTTGGTCTAAGTTTATAATATATTTGATCTTGGAAAGAAAATTTACTTTTCCAATGGATAATAACTAGAAAAATGCTTATATGCTTGTCATGCATGGTGTGGGTGATCTACTATTCATAAAGATTGATCGCATGTGTCATGGGTCGATCAATTCAGCATTTCCCATGTAACTTTATGAATTTCTTCTCAAGCTTGTGCGGAGGCGGCCGAGCAAGTCCTCATGACCTGTGACAGCAGCTCTTTGAGCCGCCCCAGTGAAGGCTCTGCGCCACATCTCTTACGATAACAAGGGGATCGTGTTTGTGGAGTAAATTACGCAAGGTTGAGCAAGTCAGATCAATAGCCGCAAAGACAAATGTGGTCAAGGAGGAGGGCTTCACCAATGTCTTGGCGCGGGTTGATGTGGCCCTGACTAAGATATGCGAGCACAAGGACATCACCCGTCGGATTCTTCATTTGTCTGCCCCTTGAGAGAGGATAGAGACAAGGAAGTAGATTAAGAAAAGTGGACGTGAGACCCATAAGAAAAGAAATATGAAATAAATAAATAATGATACGGCCAAAAAAGGAAAATACTTCTTAGAACAGTGACCTAAAAAGTGGAACTCACAAAGGGCAATATTGTCATAGCTAGGGATGAGCATCAATCCGGGGTCAACCCTAGACCGACCCTGGGCCGGCCCAACCCTGCCAGTCCTGGTCCGGTTCCCAAGGAGACTGGGTCAGTCCTTGGTCCTAAAATTCTTGGACCAGCACTGTGCAGGTTGGTCCTCGATTCTGAGAGTTCCAGGTCGGTCCAATCCGGACCAACCCTGAATATATATATATCTAATGTATTATTTATAAGTTTTTTTATATAAAGAAAACCTTAAAATAAACGACTTCAATAACATTAAACAGCTCTTTAGTAAGGAGTTCAAGTAATTTTACATTGTTCTTTAATAACTTAGATTTTTAATGTCTTTAATAGTGTCAATAGTCATAATTGGAACCATCGACCGTGGTGGCTCCGTTGGATAATGGCTCCGTTGATCTTTCCTCAAAGGTGAGGGGTTCGAAACCCCGTAGAGGCGCCTGGTATCTTAAGTGTGATGTCGGGGTGGTGGGTCCTCCACTAGCGTCATCCCGGGTTTACCTCGCCGGCTACCGGCTATACAGAGATTCTCGGGTCACCAAAAAAAAAAAAAAGTCATAATTGGAAAATGTTTTGTAAGGAGTCCTCACGGCATCCAAAAATGTATAAACAACTCCTTATGGCATCCTCCTCTAGTATTCATTCTCT
Source organism: Eucalyptus marginata (assembly GCA_014182565.1). Classification (NCBI taxonomy): domain Eukaryota; kingdom Viridiplantae; phylum Streptophyta; class Magnoliopsida; order Myrtales; family Myrtaceae; genus Eucalyptus; species Eucalyptus marginata. Next base: position 28,471,306 of record CM024587.1, on the reverse strand, counting down.
TTTGTCTGATTTGTCCTCTTAATCTTCAATTTGCCAAAATCAAAAGAAACAACTTCTTCGCTCGCCACTCGACACTCGCCTCACTCGCTTTGGGTCACTCGTGCCGCTCGCCGCTCGATGCTCACTTGGCTTGTTGCTCCCCGCTCGACATTCGATGCTCATTCTGTTCGACGCTCATCCTACTTAACCCTCACCACTTGCCTTTCTTAGCTGACCTCGCTCATCATCGAACCCATTGGGTTGGTATGGTCCTCGATTACTCTTTCAAGGAGTACAAAAAATGAAATAAAAAATTATTGGTTAGTCCTAGGTTGACCTTGAAACAAAACCGAATCTATTGGGTTAGTCCGATTCTCAATCGCTTTTTTAAGGAGTACGGAAAATGAAATAAAAAATTATCGGTTGATCCTAGGTTGACCCTAGAACCGGACCCAACCCATTGGGTTCGGTCCGGTCCTCGGTCCCAAGCTCAATAGGGTCAGTCCTTGGTCCTAAAAATTGAGAACCAGTACTATGCGAGTTGGTCCTAGGGTTAAAGAATGGACCGGCCCAACCCGGACCATACTCACCCCTAGTCATAGCACTGTGTTGAGAAGTTCTTTAGCTAAAAGGGGAAAGGAAAAAGCGCCTCTCTTTCGGAAATTCTAAATGAACAAATAGCACATTAAGTAATGATGACACCTTTATATTCCGTATTTCTCATTTTTAGCAACCTAGCCTCTATAAGCAATAAATGGAGAGAGGGAGCAAGGTCCTCAATTTGCAATATGTAGAATCTATACCATAAGGAAATTTGCAATCCAACAATATTCTCACCTAGCCTATGTGCTTACGAGCTCGCCCAACCCTAGGTGATGAGTACACGTTCGTTCAATGAGTAAATTCCAAATTCTTTTGTCCTTATAAAATTTGGTAGATAATTCCAAATAAAAAGTTGGAGTGAAGTTGTCTTCTCAAGATATGACCCTTTGAACTTCGTTAAAATAAGAGTTTGAGATACCCAGTGGCCAACACCTAATTTTTTTGGGTGGCCGGAAAAAGGCATTTTTGTCCAATATGAAATTTCGATAAAGATTAAAAAGAGAAAAAAAAAAAAACTGGAGGAGAAAAGGGGATTTCAGATGGTCGCCCCCTCGACCTTTCTCCTTTTTTCTTCATCGGCTCACTGCATTCCACCCGCTACCATTTTTAAACTACAACGGCGCATATTGCAAACACAGGCCTCAGAATCATGAGTTGATGATCAGGATTCCAGGAAAGAACACCAGCACAAGCACCGCAACAGCTTCGGGCGGATTCTCAACGCAAACCAAGATTTTTGTTTCCTTCCCTTACATGGAGTTCTCGTTTACGGCTTTGAGGATAACGCTTCATCGATCTCTTCCCCTGTCCTCAGCTCTTGAAGTTTGAAACATAAGAAATGTCACCTTTTTGTCGATCAAGATGAGATTTTGGGGACGTTCAAGCGAAGTTAGTCGATCATTTTTCCCTGAACGCTGAAATTCCTCCTCCTCCCTCCAATTTCCTTCATCGTTAGCACTGCGTGTACGCAGCTGTCTGTGTATCAAGCTCAGAAAACCCCTAGGTCTCGCCCTGTTTCGGTTTCTGCACTAGCAACACCTCCAGACTCCTGCTTGCTCCTCTGATCGCTACGCCTCAGCGCGTTCTTGGCTGTGACAATGACGGCCGGGTTCCTGCTGCTCCTGCTATCTTGCCTCGCCGTTGAGCGATGGCCACAGTCACTTTTCCTCGTTTTTTTTTTTTTTTTTTTTTTTTGGCTTTTTTAATTTTTTTAGTTTTAATCTTTGTTCATATTTTATTTTGAAAAAAAAAAAGCCCTATTTCAATCACCAGAAAAATCAAATGCTTGTTGGCTGATGAGCACACCCTCTTATTTGAGACTGAGTTGATCATTTTAGGTTTTTATTTAAAATAGGTTCCACTTTAGACTTTTCTTTTTACAAAATCATTTAATTTTTCCTAAAATAAGTGTCATTTTTCCTTTTAGATAGATGTTTAATTTGAAACTACCTTATTGAAAGTATTTCTCTTGAGAAAAGTGATACCATTCATACCAAATAAGACTAACAAAAATGTAGTGGATTTTTGAGATTTGTAGAGAGAGAAAGATATTGATTTGGGGCCCGATTGGTATCGGGTTGGGAAAAGATTGGGTAACGGTGCCGTTAGATTCGGGCCTGTTTGGTAATCATCCAAACAAACCCTAATTCTAATTTTTTGTTCCCGGGAGTAGTTTTGGAACAAAATCATGTTTGGTAAAAAAATTTTCCCCAAAAACAAATTTCTATTTTTTTATTCCCGAAAGTAGATTTGGAACAGAATCAAGAATAAAAAAAAAAAAAGTTGATTCTTGTTCCCGAGAACAAATCTAAAAATCCAGCCATTTTCTTCTTCTTCTTCCCTTTTCTTTTTCTTCATCTATCGCCGCCGCCGCGGTTGCCGTCTGCCATCCGCCGCCCACCGTCGCCGGTCGTTGGCAACCGGTCCAATGAGCTCGCCGGAGGCTCGCCAGGCCAAGGCGAGGTCCGGCAGCTCACCCGGGGCGAGCTCGGCCACCGGTGAGGCTCACCCGGCCCCGCCGATGGCCGGGCAAGCCTCGCCCAACCCGCGCCGAGGCTCAACCGACAAGGGCCGCCGCCTTGAGGGCCGACGGCCGACAACGCGCCTCGTGAGGTCGCCAAACCTCGTCCCAAGGCCGTTCGACCGGCCACCTTGAAAAGAAGAAGAAAGGAAAAAAAGGAAAAAATTAATAAAATTATTTAAAAAATAAAAAAATGATTTGAAGTATGAATTTGAAATTTTGCTATTTATAGAATACATATTTAATTTTTTATTTTAATTTATTATTTAGTATTTATATTTATAGTTTATACTATAGTTTATTATTTACTATTTAATAAAAAAATTGATTAGTTAATATGTTTATTACTTAGTATAAATATAATTAATCAATATAATTTCTATAATTTGATAAAATTTTAGAATTGGAATAAAAATTTTATATAGTTACCAAACGCATTTCTGTTCTTTTTCTATTCTAGAATAAAAAATTTTGTACAATTATCAAACGCATTCTTTTGCTCAGAAATTGTTCCCGGGAACAAAATAAAAAAGAATCATTTCTTATTAGAATCTGTTCCCAAGAACAGAATCGTTACCATCAGAAAAATTAAAATTGGAAAATCTCACTTCAAAATCCCAGAAGATTCCTTCATATGAGAAAAGAAAAAATAGCATAGAAAACACAAAATTTTAGAATAAATCGAATACCAGATATTCACAAGCAAAAATAATATAATCCGTAGAAAAAAAATTACTTAATGTCATTGGAAAGATCAATTTAAGTTTTTTTTTTAACATGGAAAAAACACAAGAAATATTGACTTTGAGACTAATAATGAAATTATTGTGCTTTTGAATGGCTTCTCATTCTTTTTGCTTAAATCAAGTCGCTCTAAAAGGATTCTCTAGTGACTAGAATTAGGATGAGTGATATTGGTATGTATGATAACAATTTAAAAAAAAAAAATGACCTAAATATTTATAATGAATTAGTAAACAGAAAAATTATCGGTTCATTTGAATCTCATAGATGAAGTTGTGCAAGGCCTTAACAAATTACAAGATCAATTTTAGGATGTCATGAGTCAAAGAATAAAGTCAAAAAGGAATAATTCAATAACACATGACCATGTGACACCTAACCCTACGTTGACTCTTATAAATTAGAAGTTAATTTTGTAGCAAAGTAATTTTCTTCAAAACAAAACAATAATAAGTACAGTAATGATTTCTTCCTTAATTACATATTATATTTTGAGAATATCTATGGTAACCCATCTGATCCAATTTCCAAGTGAGTGAAAATCATTTAAATTCTCTTGAGTGCCTCCGAGAGTTAAGTGATATATATTTTTTTTTTTTTTTTTTTTATATATACATTTGTTTTGTTTTATATTTGTTGAAAAAGTAATGTAAGAGTCCACGGTAACACCACACCACTATTTAATAGTGACTAGTCAATGACATTAGTATTTTTATTTATTGTTTTAACATAATAACTAAATTGAAAAAAATATTATGGTGCCGTAGTCCTTTTTTTCCTTCAGGTTTTTTTTTTATCATATTTTCTTTAGTTTCCACTATATAAGTAATTAAAAGTGTGTATCTTACAAAATTATATTTAAATTCTTCCCCGAGATTAACCGGTTACCATGAATTTGCAAAAAAATATCTGGACAGAATTACACCATCATTAATTACAAATAACAGTCTTCTTAGCAAAGTTCTAGGTTTGGGGTTGAGGTGGAGTGATGTACCGTCTTCCAAACATATTTCCAGAGACTACGTTTGGAAAAGATGGAAAGTGGAGACGTGGGTCGAGAAATGGTATGAAATCTAACGCTAAATGTTGTCCTATTTTCTGCCCTAACATTAGATGTTGTCCTATTTTGTACATTACTGAGGACGACTTTCCCTAGGTACGCGTACTGATCCGGTCGATCGATCGATCCTGTTTTGGTCCTCCAGCAAATTCTGTTGGATGATCTAGAAGGAGAGCGTCCCCGTCTGCCCACGCGCTTCCCTTCTGTACACGTGCTTATCATTTCTTATTTGTTATTTCTTTATTTGTTTATTTGATTATATGCAAAGTTTTTTTTTCTTTTACTACTAATTTCTATTTCTACAAAAAGTAACTGTCCGCTTGGCTTGTCGGCAAAAATACTTCCCATTAGTTAGGTGTAGAATGAAATCTCCATTATCTTTCCAAAGAAAGCAGGGGCAATTTGATCTTCAAAGCAATGAAAATTAACTAAGAAATAGCATTCCCTTAATTAAGATAAAAGAGAAGAATTATTTTCTTAATAAGATAATTGACCTATAATCACATAATGCGCATTGCGACATTTCCAAAAACTGCACCTCACGCAACACAACATGGGATGTGAGCCCCCCATCCAAAAGAACAAAACCAAGTCGAAGAACGAGCTTTATTTCTATTTTTATAGTAAGACACGAATGCGGAGCGTTTGATATTTAGCTCATGCAGATTTGCATGTCCATGCACCTGCTCTCGAGCAATGCCGGGTCGAGCTTCTCAAAGTGGTTGGTGGTGTATACGAATATCCTCTCGCTCCCGCAGCCTGACCACAGGCCGTCGGGGAAGCAGTTGAGGGCCCGGCTCAGGAACTCGAGGGAGATGAACCGGAGCTCCGGCAGAGCTTACGCAAGATGCTCAGGACGAAGGCCACGATGCTCAGGAGGGAGGCAATGATGCTCAGGAGGGAGGACACGGAGGCCAGAGATGTACAAGACGACTCCATTTCTGCCTTCTTATAAAGCTAGAAGATCACAGCGGAGCTTGTGAGAGACGTTGGATGGCTGGGCAAAGGGTGCATCCCATGAGGAGTAGAAGTGAGGAGGCCCCGAGGAAGGCTATGTAATCGACCATGACAATCCACCTTGACTAGTCAACGGCTGACTAGTCAAGGTGGATTCTCATGGTCGATTACATGAGAAAATATTGGCACCAGGAGCCAAGGTGGATTCTCATGGTGCCAATATTTTTTCCTCTGTCTCTCTCTCCCCCTCTAGAGAACGAAAGGGTGATGATGAGATCCTTCATGTGTGTGAGTTTTAGCTCCTTTAGAAAGACTGTAAGGGGGAGTGAAACAAACAACACCCAGTTTGGTCTCCCGAGTTTTGTGCTTACACAAAGTTCAGGCCTTTTCACAGAAGAAAGAGAGAAGGGGGTCGTCAGATTTATACATGCACTAATATCAGCCCAGCCCTCTCTCTCTCTCCCTCTCCCTCTCTATCTCTGCACTTGGAGGCGATAATGGGGTTATTTTCCGCCTTGAGCACCTTCGCAATGGGCTCAGGTGACATGCGACGGAGCTCACTGAACTCTGCGACGATCAGCGGGCTTCAATTGCCGCGGTTTCGGCGGAATGCATTGGTGGCGTTGATTGATAAACACATAGATAATAGTTTCTTTCCATTACCTCCTATAAAGTCATCATCGATCTTATTAGTCCAGATCTTTCAATTGATAACTCTAACGCCATCACTAGCCTCCTTATTCTGGTATTTATGATTGATAATAATAGCCTATTGGCCCTGCTTTGCTCAAAGATATCATAAGAGTGTCACGCTCTCACTTTGAATTTAAAGTACAACATAACTTTTGAAAAAAAAAAAAAAATCGTTCTATTGATTGGTTTGTTAATCTTGGAATCGACAAACGCTGTTTCTTTCCATTAACTCCTATAAAGTTACTTCGTATTTTATTACAGGATAAAATAAAAGTAATAGATTCACAACTTTCAATTTTGTTATTCAGTTTAGTCTTTTATCATGTAATAATTTTTTTTTTGAGTACGCAAGATTTGATGTTACAATGGATGCTTTTAGGACGCTGTATATCCATGTCCGACGCAGCCAAATTAAAGTGGGGCAAATCCATTTTCATTGGGTGATTTGTGAGAAAGTTTTGAATAAATCCGACCACCGCGATTCCCATCGATGTCCGGCGATTCTGTTCTCTCTTTCGTCGCTAATCATGGTGGGACACCCCCCTTCTTCCATAAATTTATTTAAAAAACAAAAAGAGAGATTTTCTCGAGAGTGAGAGAGATGGAGATCCTCGGCGGCGAGAGGCTGAGCCCACAGCCACGTGCTTCATTAATCTTTTTTTAATTTTTAATTTATCAATTTATGAATTTATTTTAATTCAATTTTATATTAAAATTCAAATCCAAGCCAAAACTTCGTGATTTTGCGTTTTTTTCTTTGAGTCAACTCTCCAGCGAGCCATGTAGATGAGGAAAAATAATAAAAAATTGTCATATAGAATTTTTGACGTAGTTTGCCAGATGTAGCACTTACCCTGCTTTTAAAAAAAATGATACTTAAGTATCACTTTCTTAATTTTTGGTAAGATCCTCTAGGAAATGCAGCTTCGAGTAAATTAGAAGCGTTTCCATCTTGGTTCTCATAGTGTTTCTAGGCTCTGAACTAAAGGGCAGAGTGGTTTTCTGCTAAAAAGCCGTCCCTGAAGGGCTTAAACGGGAGTTGTTCGCCCACAATGGGAAGGCATACCTGCAGAAAATTGACTCTTCCTTCCCTGGTTCTAAGTCTAGGTCCATTATGGTATCCTGCTTTTTAAAAAAATGATACTTAAATATCACTTTCCTAATTTTTGCCAGATGTGGCACTTATCCTGCTTTTAAAAAAAATGATACTTAAGTATCACTTTCCTAATTTTTGACACTTAAAAGTATTCCTTCGTGTATAGTTTGGATACTTAAGCTGTACTTCTTCCTCCTTAGATGCTAACCTATGTTCTACATTACTTAGGGCGACTTTTACCTTACTGGTCCGATATTGATTGACCTATTAGATTGTCCAGAAAGAGAGCATCCCCCAACCTCAACCACTATCCTCATCTTTTGCAAATACCATACCCAGAAGAGTCATCTCGTGCGTCACTCCACTCTCCCGAAGTCAGTCTGAGATTCCTCGCTTTCACCTTCGTCAAGCAATCTACAGTCATTCTCTCATCATAGCCGTTCTGTCCCCACTCGTATAAATGGCCACTCTTTCCGTGTTTAGCTCCATCATCTTGTCTGATCGAGCACAGACCCGTCCTCGCCCTCGTTCCAAGCTTGAGTTTTTTTTTTTTTCCTGTTTCTCTCCTCCCCTCCCCCCGCTCTGCTGCTCCATCGTCTCCTCTTCTTCCACGCCCAGAGACGGAAATGAAGGAGTTCTGGACATCTTTGGCCTCCCTCCTGGGCGTCCTGGCATCCCTGATGAACATCCTGCAGGCGGTGTTCCCGCCGGAGCTCTGGTTCGCTGCCTTCAGGTTCCTGAACCGGGCCCTCAACTACTTCTCCTACTGCTACTGCGACGTCACCGAGATCGACGGCGTCAACACCAACGAGCTCTACAACTCCGTCCACCTCTACCTCAGCTCCTTCGTCTCCGCCTCCGGCAGCCGTCTCTCCCTCACCCGCGCCATCAACTCCAGCGCCACCACCTTCGGTCTCTCCAACGACGACTGCATCAGCGACGTCTTTGACGGCGTTGCCGTCCAGTGGGAGCACGTGGTGACCCAGCGCCAGTCCCAGACCTTCTCCTGGCAGCCCCACCCTGACGAGAAGCGCGGCTTCAGGCTCCGGATCCGGAAGCGCGACAAGGACCTCATCCTCAACTCCTACCTGGACTACATCATGGATGAGGCCAACGACATCCGCCACGAGAACCAACAACGCCTCCTTTATACTAATTCTCTCGGCAGGTCGCTCGATTCCAGGGGCCAACCTTGGGATTCGGTGCCTTTCAAGCACCCAAGCACCTTCGACACGTTGACCATGGACCCAGACAGGAAGAGGAACATCATGGAGGACCTCTGCAACTTCGCCGCCGGGCAGGCCCACTACCAGCAGACGGGCGGGGCCTGGAAGCGGCGCTACCTGCTCTACGGCCCGCCCGGGACAGGGAAATCGAGCATGATCGCCGCGATGGCCAATTTCCTCAGCTATGATATCTACATCCTCGAGCTGACCGAGGTGCACTCCAAGTCCGAGCTCCTAAACCTCCTCGCGAAGACCGGCTCCAAGTCCATCATCGTAATCAAGGACATCGACTGCTTGGTCAATCTCTCCAAACGGTCCAAGGTGCCCCAATCCGCCACGCCTCAGAGCTACTACGACCCCAGCACGCCTGACGACGCGCGCAGCGGTGAGGACAGGAACAACAACACCATCACCTTCTGGGAGCTGCTCAACTTCACCGACGGCCTGTGGTCAGGCTGCGGGAGCGAGAGGATATTTGTATACACCACCAACCACTTTGACAAGCTTAACCCGGCATTGCTCGAGAGCAGGTGCATGGACATGCAAATCTGCATGAGCTAAATATCAAACGCTCCACTTTGGCGTGTTATTATAAAAATAGAGAAAAAGCTCGTTCTTCGACTTGGTTTTGTTCTTTTGGATGGGGGGCCCACATCCCATGTTGTGTTGTGTGAGGTGCAGTCTTTGGAAATGTCGCAATGCGCATTATGTGATTATAGGTCAATTATCTTATTAAGAAAATAATTCTTCTCTTTTATCTTAATTAAGGGAATGCCATTTCTTAGTTAATTTTCATTGCTTTGAAGATCAAATTGCCCCTGCTTTCTTTGGAAAGATGATGGAGATTTCATTCTACACCTGACTAATGGGAAGTATTTTTGCCGACAAGCCAAGCGGACAGTTATTTTTTGTAGAAATAGAAATTAGTAGTAAAAGAAAAAAAAAAACTTTGCATATAATCAAATAAACAAATAAAGAAATAACAAATAAGAAATGATAAGCACGTGTACAGAAGGGAAGCGCGTGGACAGAAGGGGATGCTCTCCTTCTGGATCATCCAACAGAACTTGCTGGAGGACCAAAACAGGATTGATCGATCGACCGGATCACTACGCGTACCTAGGAAAGTCGCCCTCAGTAATGTACAAAATAGGACAACATCTAATGTTAGGGCAGAAAATAGGACGACATCTAATGTCAGGGGAGCCTCCCTAGCCACGGCGAGGCGGCCTCGCCGATGGCCAACAAGCTCAGGACAACTTCGCTAGAGGCCACCAAGGCTCTGGTGATCGGTTAGGGGAAGAAGAGAGGAGCAGAAAGAAAATAAAAAAAAAAAAAAAAAAAAAAAAATCACCCCCAAAAGAAAAAAGAAAAAAAAAAAAAGCTTCATTTTTATTTTTTGATTCTTATTTCTAGAGTTGTTCTTGGAAATAAAAAAAATAAAAAAAAAAAAATTCTTCATTTCTTATTTCTATTCCAAATCTATTCCCTTTGAAAATAAAAATCTTACTCCATCAACAAAGTTTGAAGAGTTGGGGGTTTTGTTTTTAGGGTTTGTTAATTTCTATCTATAATTTTTTGGGACAAAATTCCCATTTCGCTAGCCGGTGAACATTTTAGCCGGCGCGTCCTTATTTAAGACTTGTTAGCTCTCATGAATAAATGAACAAAAACACCTATTCCCTACCAAACGCAATCTTAGCGTTAGATTTCATACCATTTCTCGACCCATGTCTCCACTTTCCATCTTTTCCAAACGTAGTATCTGGAAATATGTTCCTCAACCCCAAACCCAGAACTTTGCTGAGAAGACTGTTATTTGTAATTAATGACGGTGCAATTCTGTGTATATATTTGTTTTGCAAGTTCATGGTAACCAGTTAATCTTGTGGAAGAATTTAAATCTAATTTTGTAAGATACACACGCCTTTAATTACTTCTACAGTGGAAACTAAAGAAAATATGATAAATAAATAAATAAAGCTAAAGGAAAAAAAAAAAGGACTACAGCACCATAATATTTTTTTTTTCAAATTAGTTATTATGTTAAAACAATAAATAAAAATAATAATGTCATTGACTAGTCACTGTTAAATAGTGGTGTGGTGTTACCGTTAAGTCTTACATTACTTTTTCTACAAATATAAAACAAAACAAATGTATTAAAAAAAAAAAAACTTAGTCACTTAACTCTTGGAGGCACTCAAGAGAATTTAAATGATTTTCACTCACTTGGAAATTGGATCACATGGGCTACCATAGATATTCTCAAAATATAATATGTAATTAAGGAAGAAATCATTACTTTACTTATTATTGTTTTGTTTTGAAGAAAATTACTTTGCTATAAAATTAACTTCTAATGTATAAGAGTCAACGTAGAGTCAAGTGTTATGTGGTCATGTGTTATTGAATTATTCCTTTTTAATTTTATTCTTTGACTCATGACATCCTAAAATTAATCTTGTAATTTGTTAAGGCCTTGCATATCTTCATCTATGAGATTCAAATGAACGGATAATTTTTTTGTTTACTAATTCATCATACATATTTAGGTCATCTTTTTCTTAAAATTGTTATCATATATTTACCAATATCACTTATCCTAATTCTAGTCACTAAAGAATCCTTTTAGAGCGACTTGATTTGAGCAAAAAGAATGAGAAGCCATTCAAAAGCACAATAATTTCGTTATTAGTCTCAAAGTCAATATTTTTTGTGTTTTTTCCATGTCAAAAAAAACTTAAATTGATCTTTTGAATGACATTAAGTATTTTTTTTCTTTTTGCTACGGATTATATTATTCTGCTTGTGAGTACCTATATTTTGGTATTCGATTTATTCTAAAATTTTTGCTTTCTATGTTATTTTTTCTTTTCTCATATGAAGGAATCTTTTGAGATTTTGAAGTGAGATTTTCTAATTTTAATTTTTTTGAAGGAAACCAGTTAAACAGTCAACAGGTTTCCTTGAAAAAAATTTGTGGTGGAGAACCCACTATTTGGATTTGGAATCTAACGGCAACCTTACCTAATCTTTTCCCAACCCGATACCAATCGGGCCCCAAATCAATCTCTCTCTCTCTCTCTCTCTCTCTCTCTCTCTACAAATCTCAAAACTCCACTACTTTTTTGTCAGTGTTATTTGGTAAGAATGGTATCACTTTCCGCAAGAGAAATACTTTCAATAAGGTAGTTTTAAATTAAACATCTAATTAAAGGGAAAAATGAGACTTATTTTAGGAAAAATTAAATGATTGTGTAAAATATTTTAAATAGAGATCTAAAATAATCAACTTAGGACTCACATGATAACGTTTTTATTTCTCTATTTTATTGTTTCTCTATTCCCCGGAACAGGTTTGGAACAGAAATCCATTTGATAACGTAATTTTATTTTTCTATTTCTAGAACAAATTTTTATTTCAAAAATAGATTTGGAGTAGAAATCAAAAGTTAAAATTTTTAGTTTTCTAATTTTAGAATAGAAATGAGAAATCAAAACTTTCTTCATCATTCACTCTCGTCATCACCCACCCATCTGCTCGTGGGATGCCGAACGCCCGCTGCCGGTCGCCAGCCACCCGCCACCGGCCCTGACCATCAGCCGCTCGCCACCGACCGCCAGCCACCGAACGTCGGTCGTCAGCCACCGAACTCTAGCCGCTCATCACCGACCGTGCGGCCGCCAGATGTTGGACTCCCGTCGGTTGTTGGCCGCTCATCGCCAACCACCGGACATCGGAGGCCTATCACCGACCATCGAACCTCTCCCGTCAACCGCCCGTCAGTCACCACCGACCATTAGATGTCAACCATTGAACTCCGGCTGTTGGCCACCCACCGCTAACCGCCGGCCGTCGGACTCCGGCCGTTGGCCCCCCGTCGCCGACCGCCGGACTCCAGCTTGGCCTCCCGCCACCTGCCGCCGAACACCGGCTTGGCCACTCGCCGCCGGCCCCCGAACTTCCACTGTTGGCCACCCATCGCCACCTGTAAGTCACCGGTCGCTAGAGTCCGACTTGGCCACCCGCTGCCGGCCACCAGACTTCAGCTATTGGCCACCCACCGCTAGCCACCGATCACCAACCTCCGGACGTCAAACGCCGGACGTCAAACGCCGAACTCTAGATGTCAGCCATCGGACTCCGGGCCCCGACCACCCGCCGTCGATTGCCGAACACCGGACGCCGATTACTAGACGTCAGACTCCAACCACCGAATGCCAGCCGTCATTGCTCTTAGAAATAGAAATTTTATTCTCTTATCAAACTAATTTTTACTTTAGAAATAGAAATTCTGAATTGTTATTAAACGCGTTTTTTTGCTGAGAAACTCATCCATGAAATAGAAATCTCTATTTCAGAAATTTTGTGATACGCGCCATTAGTTTCAAATAAGAGAGTGCTCGTCGGCCAACAAGCACTTGATTTTTTCGGCGATCGAAATAGGGCTTTTTTTGCAAAATAAAATATGAATAAAGATTAAAACGAAAAAAATTAAAAAAGCAAAAAATAAAAATAAAAATTAAACGAGCAGAAAGTGACCGTGGCCATCGCTTCAACGGCGAGGCAGGACAGCACAGCAACAGGAACCCGGCCGTCATTGTCACAGCCAAGGGAGCGCTGAGGCGAAGCGATCAGAGGAGCAAGCAGCAGTCTGGAGGTGTTGCTAGTGCAGAAGCCAAAACAGGGCGAGACCTAGGGGTTTTCTGAGCTTGATACACACACAGCTGCGTACACGCGGTGCTAACGATGAAGGAAATTGGAGAGAGGAGGAGGAGGAATTTCAGCGTTCAGGGAAAAATGGTCGATTGACTTCGCTTGAACGTTCCCAAAATCTCATCTTGATCGACGAAAAGGTGAGATTTCTTATGTTTCAGACTTCAAGAGCTGAGGACAGGGGAAGAGATCGATGAAGCGTCATCCTCAAAGCCATAAGCGAGAACTCCATGTAAGGAAGGGGAACAAAAATCTTGGTTTGCGTTGAGAATCTGCCCCAAGATGTTGCGGTGCTTGTGCTGGTGTTGTTTCCTGGAATCCTCATCATCAACTCATGATTCTGAGGCCTCTGTTTGCAATATGCGCCACTGTAGTTTAAAAATGGTAGTGGGTGGAATGGTGTGAGCCGATGAAGAAAGAAGGAGAAAGGTCGAGGGGGCGACCATCTGAAATCCCCTTTTCCCCTCCAGTTTTTTTTTTTTTTTTTTTTTTTTTTTTTTTTTTTTTTTTTTAAGTTTTAAGTTTTTCTCTTTTTTCTTTTTAATCTCTATCTAAATTTCATATTGGACAAAAATGCATTTTTCCGGCTACCAGAAAAAAATTAGGTGTTGGCCACCAGGTATCTCAAACTTTTATTTTGATGAAGTTCAAAGGGTTATCTCTTGAGAAGACAACTTCACTCCAACTTTTTATTTGGAATTTTTACCTATTTTATATGTACAAAAGTATTTGGAATTTACTCATTGAACGTACGAACGTGTGCTTATTATGTGGAGTTGGGTGAGCTCGTAAGCGCACAAAGTTGGTGACGATATTGTGGGATTGCAAATTTCCTTAGGGTATAGATTCTACATATTGCAAATTGAGGACCTCTCTCCCTCTCTCTCCATTTATTGCTTATAGATGCTAGGTTGCTAAAACTGAGAAATACGGAATATAAAGGTGTCATGATTGCTTTAATGTGCTATTTGTTCATTTAGAATTTCCGAAAGGGGGACGCTTTTTCCTCTCTCCATTTAGCTAAAGAACTTCTCAACACAGTGTTATGACAATATTGCCCTTCTTGAGTCCCACTTTTTAGGTCACTGTTCTAAGAAACTATTCCCCATTTTTGGCCGTATCCTTTCCTATTTATTTATTTATTTATTTATTTCATATTTCTTTTCTTATGGGTCTCACGTCAACTTTTCTTAATCTGCTTCCTTGTCTCTATTCTCTCTCAAGGGGCATACAAATGAACAATCCGACGAGTGATGTCCTTGTGCTCGCATATCCTAGTCAGGGCCACATCAACCCGTGCCAAGACATTGATGAAGCCCTCCTCCTCGACCACCTTTGTCTCTACGGCTACTAATCTGACTCGTTCAACATCAGCGTAATTCATGTTCTTTGAGAGGAAATTTAATATGTTTTGACAGATAGATGGGGAGAAGGCGAGAAAGTCGATTCTCAAGCTCTTGAAGGTAATGAAATGCCCAGAGGATTTGCCTGAGAGCGAAGCTACTTTTGTGAATCTAATTGATTCCTTTCGCAGAGAAGGGTTTTTTGATGAAGTGTTTCAAATTGCGGAGAGTATGCCTCAAGGCCGCCGCCCTTAGCCTCCCCATCACCCTTCCCAGCTCCTCCTCCTCATCGGTGCGAACTACTCCACCTTGCAGGACTCATCAGATGCATAGTGCATGGCCTCCTCGTGCCTCGCCAATATGTACCGCTCTCCACAAACACGATCCCCTTGTTATTGCACGACACGTGGCGCAGAGCCTTCACTGAGGCGGCTCAAAGAGGTGCTTTCACAGGTCATGAGTGAGGACCCACGACAGAGAACTCTATTGGAGAGACGGAAGAAGTGAGGTAAAGTGAACATGGGACCCACAAGAAAAGATATAAAATTTTAATTAAAAAAGGGACGCGATTGGACAAAAAATGGAAGCCAAAAGGTGGGATCCACAAAGGGCGATATAGTCAGATTATTGTGTTCAGGAGTGTTTAGGCCAAAGAGGGAGTGGAAAAGGTGCGGCCTTTCTAGATTTTACCAAATTGTTGTACGATTTCTATGATATCTATCTAGGATATTTTCAATTTAGAGCTTGAGCTACTCTACTTAATTTGACTATACAAAGTACTATTTTATTTTAGAGTGCCTCTTTTCAAGGACACTCTGGTTGGAGGTGCTGAAGCTTTTACTGGTACTGGATCATTTCTGCTTTAGGTAAAAAAAAACATTCATTCGGGGTTACGATCATCAGCATTAGATCGCGGCTTAGGGAAGATAGTATTCCTTTTTCTGTCGTCATGTTGCCGACTTTGTTGCTTGGAGCCTTTCAGGCAATGAAATAGAGACCTGGATAAAATGTGTTTTATGAGTCTTAAAATTGGTCTGCTAGTTCTTCGTCAAATCGAACTTTAGAAGAGCCAACATGTGGGAATTAGATTTCCTTCCTCTGTTGAAGCCGCGAGGATGGTGATATACAATGCTATAGGTTTTCTACTGTCTCCCATTGTTGCGGCACAAAGTGAATGTTAGTTGCATTAATGGAATAGTTATGCCTATAACCCTTTTGCCTACTTGCCCGAGCAAAGAACTTGGTGGCGACCGTGGGGCTACTTTCAACCTTGATGACCTCCGCAATGAGGCTGGGCGTCATGCGCGGAGCTTGCCAAGCTCCGCTATGACCGGTGGCATTCGGAGTCTTTTTTGGGTGTTGTGGCCGTTGGACGGTGGAGAGAGTGGGGAAGAGACGCACCGCAAGTATGTATAGAAGTCTTTTTGTTCGGTATAATTATACAAATGATTTTTGAAGTTTTTCTTAATATGTAATGTCATCTTTAAATTTTAATTTGTGTAATATTGTCCTTGAACCTTTAATTTGTTCAATGCAATCCTTAAATTTTTCTTAAATTTTTAATCTAATTCCTAATTTATAAGAAAATATCTAATATTATTCTTTCATTATTCAAGCTAATAAAATTTGTTGATGTTATTCTTGCCACGAGGGAGGCCAGAGAGGTCCAAGACTCCTTCATATCTGGCATTCAGTGTGAGTGAAAGTGGAGGTTTTCCTGGAGATCTCTAGGTGTGGAAGAAGGAGATGATGAAGATGTGGGGGTGGGCGAGGGAAGAGACTATGCCGGTCCACTTCAAAGTGAGCAACAGACCACCACCACCTGTTAGATTTCCTTTTCCACTTTTTCCTTTCCTTCGCAGAAGTGCCCAGGAACATGGCTGCTCAATTCCATGGCACGACCACAAAAATCTAAAGGACTTCCTAAAGCGTGCCCCAGGTATATTTGTTAAGCAACCGAATGAATGATAGAGGTCTACAATAATGTTTAAAATTCGGATTAAAAGATTCTGATCAATTGTTTGTAGATAACTATTTCAACATAGATTCCACGAAATTTCGTAGCGCGTGTTTTTGCGTGTCGTCTTGTGGGGAGATATTCAAGGGTGCATCAAGTTTATGTAAGCTCGATTCATCTATTTTGTGAGGCTCGAGTACGACTTTTCATTCATATGAACTCGATTCGTTTGGGAACGACTCATTTACCCTATAAGAATAAAAAGAGAATAAGAAAAGGAAGAGGGCGGATAAGTATGATTGACCCATTATGGGCGGGTCATGAGTGACGGGTTGGAATTTCTTTCCCTCAAAAGAATGGAGCAGTGACTGTGACACCGTCTTTCTCCTCCGTGGTGGCCCTTTCCTGATTTTTCAATAAAGGACGCGTAGAAAATGGGGAGCCCGTGGAGAAAAATAGGGAATAAAGTAAAAAAGTCTCAAGAAAGCTTGGGAGAGAGGGAGGGAGGGAGACTTTGGGGCTGAGGTTGTATTATGTTGTGTTTCTTGGATGAACTTCCGCCGGTATATTCCATTGCAGGAGAACCGCAAGGAAGGAAGGAACCAAAAAGACATGGCTGCAAACACAAAGGAAGAAGACTCGAGATGAAAATGACCCGGTTTTGACATAGCTCGAGCGTGTCCGTGCTCCTTCTGCATTCCTTCTGTTCATAGGCCTTGAATCCCCTCCGACGGTTACTAGACTTCTCCATGTGAACCTCCATTGTTCAACTGATCCCGTGTCTCCATGATTTTTTCTACTTCCACGAGCTTTGATAGCTTCCCTGTTTCCGAGATTTTCCTCCTTCCTCATTAACCGCTCCATCGTCCTCGAATCTGCTCGTGTGCAGCAACTGTTCCCGCTTTTGAATTCAATCGAACTCCTCCTCTTTTGTGCCTAGGTAGATAAAACAACTTTTACAGGCTCTAGGTCGAGGCCTGACTTCTCATTTTTGATATAATCCATTCCTTTTGTCTTCGACCTAATACGTGAACAATTTCTCTCTTCAACTGACGATCATGCTGCAGAATTTTTCCATAAGAGAAAAGCACCTTCAATAGAATAGATGAAGACATCATTCCCTCAACTTGATATTACACAGTAACTAAAGCTGATGGTCACGTATGTAGCCAAAAAGGGGTGGCATCCAGCATAATTTTTCAAAGCAGGCACTTTCTGAATCTTCTTGCGAGCAAAACTAACTCAAAGCAATGGCTACAGCCTACACATCTCCAATCTCAAGACCCACAACACGATTAATTTGACTTCATTTCCTGGTTATGCTATCAATGGATATTGGAAATGCAAGCCTTCAAATTCTATCCATCTACGGCTAAATAATAGCAAGATGTTTTTTCCCAGGTACTAGCTTCCATGTTTTGCAGATAGCTCCTACATTCATACGGTTGAGACACTCATTGCTGTAGAGATCAATGAATTAGCTCGTGCCCATGGAGATCACGAAATTATTAGCCTATATTGATCTCTAGTGGGACTGATTAAATTGTAGGTTATTCATGCACTATAGCATAGCCTCCAACCATTGCAACAAATGCATATGGGGCAATCTCCCTGCAAGGCCCTGCAAAAGACGTTAAAATAACATGGGGCAAGACATGCAAATAACCAAAACTGTTTAGTTGGGAAGGAAGCTAATCAAACCCTAGAAATTGGGTCTACATCTTGATCGGGGAAAAGATCCATTTTACACCTTAAAGTTACAAGAAGCTGGAGAAAACCAGGAGAAGCTCGTAAAAGGATATTATTCATGTCAATTGAATAAGCAAATTATTTCCAGGCAACACGTAGGTGATTCCAATGTCAAGTTGGCTTACCTGAAGTCATGGTGCAATAACAACAGAGATCAACATAAAGTCAACCCTCAATAAGGGGTACTGGCATAGGGCAGTAGAACAACGTGCAATCTCAAGGAACCAGAAATTGCCTTGCATTTCATTGAGGCCATCCTAGTGATCGCAAAGCTAGGAAGCCCATCCCATCTTGCATTGCTATGAAGCCTTTAAATATAGTGGTAATAGAATGAACATAAACACACGGATCATTACCAAGGCAATAGAATACAACCCTTTGCCTTCAATTTTCTTTCTAGACCAAAGAACTTTAATCCCGATAACACTAGGTCTGCTGTCTTATTCTGCATGTTTTCAACCAGCATGTTGTCGTACACAATCACATATGATTCCTTCAAAAGCTTGCGTTCTTGCATACTTGAAAAGACTTTTCTAGCTTCTTCTGTTGTCCCGTGTTTACACAGTCCAGAGATGACAGCAGAGTGTGCAACATTACTCAGGGAAGCCCTCTTGCACCATCTCAGCTAGGACTTCAACCACTTTCTCAAATAGCCATGACTTAATATCTGAAATTGCAATTTCCACCCTATATTTTGGAGTCCGTTTCAGTGTACCCCTTCCCTTTGACTTTTGGCCAAATTCTCATCCGAATTTCAATCTCATACTCTCCCATTGATGGTGTTTGCTGAGGGGGCAAATATCGTGTGGCTCCAAGACTAAATCGAATAGCGAGGTAATTTACTTATATTTGAGGAAACAGCAGCCCTCATAAGAGGTTTGTCTGAAAGCGAGGAATAATTTTGCGTTTCCAAGACCAACCCCCAAATTGAAAAACCCTAATTGAATTGGCGAGTACAATGCTTAGTAAGTTCAATAAGTGCAATCACCAAAGGTTGAAACTTTATACACAGAAAAGACTCAATTGGCAAAGAATTGGAAACCCACCAAAGCTGCGTACATTGAAAAATCAAGCTACTAGATGATTTTGCTACTAAGGTTCTAGCTCTCTTTGGTCCAATATTATTATCTCTCCCTGGCCCACTATCACCGGCCCGCAAACAAAGTGGCTGATTAAGTTGCGAAGGCCCATTATTTGAACACTCTCTCTTCCTCTTGGGTGGCCTGTCAGCCCCAACTTTAATGGGATCTTTTATGTTTGGATGCCTATGGTCGAGCTCTTGTTTTAAAAACTCTTGAGTTTTAACAATATCAAAAAGTGTTTGGACCACAACAGAAAAAGAATCCATCCTGCAAATTCGGCAAACTTACATTGTGCCCCTAATCTTTTAAACATTCATCGTGATGCCCTTACCCAAAGGAACTAATTATAGTAAGAAGAAGAAAATGAAAAGAAAAAGGGAAAAACCACAAAAAAAAAATAAAAAATAAAAAATCCCAAATTATGCCTTTTATAATAATATTTACCCTAATTTTTTTTTTCAACACAAAAAACCACAAACTTGTACTCGAGCGATACATTTATCCTCCATCAGAATTTTGTTAAAAATTGCTGTTAAAATATGACGTGGATCCAATGTGGCGTGGTATTAAAAAAATTAAAGACGAAAAAGAGAAAAAGAAATTTCAAAGTTCTTTTTAGATCATCTTTCA
Organism: Eucalyptus marginata; assembly: GCA_014182565.1. Taxonomy (NCBI): domain Eukaryota; kingdom Viridiplantae; phylum Streptophyta; class Magnoliopsida; order Myrtales; family Myrtaceae; genus Eucalyptus; species Eucalyptus marginata. The sequence continues at coordinate 28,451,447 of CM024587.1, read as the reverse complement.
ACCTCATGAACATTTGAATAAAATGCTCCTCCTGCACTCGTCTGTCGCTGCCCACTGCCCCCGGGACCTCCGGCGACGTTGGTCAGCTCGTGCTTAAAACACCCGCCACTTCTGGCCATGATGGTCGCGAGCTTTGAGCTCGGCCTGAGGGTCTATTGGGCCTTCAGAATTGCCCTCTTTTCGGCAGCAAATGATTTGATGATTTTGTTCAACCTCTTTGCTTCCATTTCTTCTTGACGGTCAAATGGGGGACATTTGTGGCCACTCTTCGTTGGGTCAGTCAGGTGTTCGACCGAAAACAAAATCTTCCAAGTGGTTTAGTCAATTTTATGATGGCCACTTTTTTACGCTCTCCCCACCACCGCCAGCAGGAGATTTTTTAGGGGGAATTTCAACGGTATCAGTCTTAAACGGTGGAAGCCACAACCAAGTTTCACTGAAATCTCGAAGATGACAGGGATGGATAGAGGTCCCTTCTGCAAGACATAATCTCCAGCTGCTCTGCTACAGAGGAACTGTCAATACAGACGAAAAGAACCATCAATATAACCGTAGCTACTGTTGTCGGTAGCAAGACTATCGGGCCAAGCATTAAGCTCCGATTGACTGTGGCGGCGGGGATCTTCGAAGTTACATTTGTTGCACCCCGATTCTATAAGGATAAGGACATAACATGACTGTCCTTTCTGTAAAGAGCATAATCTTATCATAATCAAAACTCAACATGATATCAAAATATATACACATATATATTTTTGACCAAAAGTCATTTAGTTACAATATTAGAGTGCGCCTTTAGTTCCTAGAAAAATCAGCAAAGGCAAGGGATACTAAAAAAGTTTTTGTGATGACGGGAGAGGAGAAGGCAAAACATAGACCCCTCATTTGTTTGATGATTGACGTAGGACTAAATTTTAAGTACGAAATTTTGTAAAGAAAAGTAGATTGTAATATAAGGCCCATTTATTTTAGCCCGCATATTTTATTATTCAAGCCCTCAGCCCAGCCCATGTCTCCTATAACCAAGCTCAGCCCATCTTCATGTGGTGTATGTCTATAAAATTCAACTCCTAACTAACTGTTCGTAAATTGTTTCGCATGCATAGCCAATTTCAAATTTTCATTTTAGGAAAACTGTAAGCTCAAATTAAGATCAGTAAAATGTTATAACTTCACAACACCTTAAATTGTCATAAACGCTTGTGCACAGCCTGAGAACTCCTCAATCGAACACAACAACTTAGAATTGGCATAACTTTGAATTTTATGCTATAACTTTGACAATTCCTTCAATTAGATGAATAGAGGCTTTGAGTACTTACTAGGTATTGTAAAACGGTATTAAATTGGCTTGATGGGTCATCCGGATCATCAACGTGTGAATCTCTCTCTCTCTCTCTCTCTCTCGTGGACAAGCTCCCTTCTTTGGTAATGTCATTGGTCTTCTTCCTCTTACAATCACGCACGATCTGTTGAAGAGAAAAATAAAGATGGACGGTGCTTGGTTTATAGGAGACATGGGCTGGGTTGAGGGCTTGGGTCGTTAAACACATGGGCTGAATTAATGGGCCCCATATTATCAGATTTGACCTCGACGCTTGCAACCGCCATGGCTATTGGGGTGAACGAACGCCGCCAGAGGTCTACGTGGCAGTGGGCAGCGATAGCGAGTTGTGAAGCTTTGGCCGAGCAATCGAGGTTGAAGAGATGAACACTACTTCGAAATTTCCGTTTATTTTCTTAGCTAATTAAAAAAAAAAAAAACCAAAACTAGTACGATCGTACTACACTTCCCCCCAAATAATATACACTGCCATGTTATTAAGCCTTGGAACAAGATCCTGTGAGCTAAGCTCTAATCTAAACATGCAATTATCTCTAATTTAAATGATGCAAACTTCCTAACTAGTATAACAAAACATGAATCAAATTGAAGATGTAACATACAACTCTAAACTAATTGCAACTCTCATTTTCTCTTATCATCTTTTTATTTATCAGTTTCTTAATTATTTTTTTATTCATGGTAAAAATGATTTAAAGCCCAATTATGTTAATTGCATATCGGAAAGTCGTAATCTAAATGCTATGCTTATAATCAATTCAAATGCAATGCAATCGTGTGAATATGGCTTAAAATTAATGCAAACACGTAATGAGGATGCACGGGAACCATCAAGACCCCCTAAGGTGACTATGGGACACAACCCGAAGTTTTTCAATTGCTCCCCATCAAGCCTGAATCAACAACGACTCAGTGATCAAAACCTAGTCAGTCATGGTTCGGCAATCAAACCCGAACCAAATGGGGTTTAGCATTTGGTAGGTCGGCTCCCGGGCATTCATTAGTCAAAATTTTAATTGCCAAGTCCAAGGTCATTAAACTCCAACATCTCTAGTTTTATGTCCAGAAGAAATTTGACAGAAAAAGAAATGGCTATAGGACATCGAGAGATCGAAGTGATAACTTTTTTTTTTCAATTAGGGGTCGAATCGTGACATTATCATTGAATTTGATTTCTTAGACAATTTTCTTAAGAATTGCATGTTTAAATTTATCGGCAAAATTTATGTGTCAACATGGCCTTTTTATAGCATTCAAAGGGCATCATTACATTGGCCGCAACTTCCATCCTTTTCATTTTATAAAAAGAAGAAAAATATGTTACCATAGTCTTCAATGATTGAACTATCGGTATGGCGTTGGAGAACAATTTCATAACGTTCATTCTCAATTTGATTATTAATTTTAGCGTGCGGATCATTCCTTTTCCTTTTTTTTTTGGCATTTTTTATTACACGAAACATGTGACGACAAAACAAATCTCACATCATAATTCCAAAACGTCCAATGATTTGAGCTTTTAGACCGATGATGGTCCCATTTCGATATATTTATTTATTCACTAAATAACTTCTTATTGCCGAATTTTCTTTCACATGTCAGAAAGAAGAGAGCAAGAACAGAATTTCTTCCTCTTTTAAATATTAGATTCTCTTTTTCTCCTCTCATTGTCTGATGGCATTTTCGTATCAGCCGAAAAGAATATAAATATCTTATGATTTATTTTTATCAACTAATGAAGATCTCCTTTTTTTTTCCTTTTCGGGGAAACTTATGTCAACTTACAAATAAAAGGTTGAAGGATTAACAAAAAAAAGAAAAGAAAAGAAAAATATTTGGCCTTTTATTAGGGCTAATTCCTTTAAAAAATCCTAACTTTAGATCATATTCTAATTCTGCCCCCAATTTTTTTTTTATCTCATAAAAAATAATTTTTTTAATTCATATCTAAATATGTCATCCGTTATATTTCCATTTAATTTCATCGTTAGAATCTAATGTGTCTGGTGTCCTTGGCATGGTTCTTAGCGAACCATTTGGCTTGTTGTGGTTCTTTCTGAAGAAGATGGTGATGGAGGCGTGAAGAAAGAAAAAGAAGAAAAAAATAAAAAATAAAATAACGACAACATCATGCGGCCCACCCCCGGTCGCCGCGTGTCCCGCTCCATATGCACCCCTATGTACGGCGTGCCACCCCAGTTCCCATTTTTGCCCCGGTTCCCTTTTTGCCCCGGTCCCCATTTTTTCCCCCATGTACGGCGTTTTTGCCCCCTCGACTTTGTCGAAAATTTCTTTCCACTCTTCTTTCAGGTGAACAAGTTACTCATCCGTTTATAAACTTACTTGTTCATTCATTTAAAGAAAGGAAGTGAATCAAAACTCCTAACACTTATCAAATATAGACAATTAAATCTTTAAACTTTCTTTAAATCAAGAAAATCGTAAAACTTTAAAAAAATGTAATTAAATTTTAAAACTCGTCACGAAGATATAATAGAATCATAAAACTTTCAATAGATAACATTTAATCATGAAGCTTGTTATGACGGTGTAACTAAGTTCAAAAACTTTCAAAAAAATGTAATTAACAAATGGACTTAATTAGACAAATCTGATAAGTTTCAGGACCTGATTTTTTTGTGCTTCTAACAGAAATTTTATTATTCAATTGCATATTTGCGATAAGTTTTGCTCTCAAGCAAATCCTCTGGACATTTCATTAACTCCAAGAGCTTGAGGATCAATTTTCTCGCCTTCTCTCCATCTGTTTGTTTAAAAAAAAATACTAAATTTCCATGCAAAGAGCATGAATTATGCTAAGGTTGAGCAGGTCAGATTGGTAGCTGCATAGACAAAGGTGGTCAAGGAGGAGGGTTTCATCGACGTCTTGGTGGCAAGTTGATGTGGCCCTGGCTAGGATATGCGAGCACAAGGACATTACCTTTCGGAATCTTCATTTGTTTGCCTTTTGAGAGAGAATAGAGAGAAGGAAGAAGATAAAGGAAAGTGGGTGTGGGACCCATAAGAAAAGGAATATGAAATTAATAAATTAAAAAAAAGGATACGGCAAAAAAAGGGAAACATTTTCAGAACAGTGACCACAGATGCTAAAAAGTGAGACCCGTAAAGAGCAATATTGTCGTAACCCTATGAGGAGTGTTTTAGCTAAAGGGGAAGAGGAAAAGCACCCCTTCCGGAAATTCTAAGTGAACAAATAGCACATTAAGCAATGATGACACCTTTATATTCCATATTCCTCATTTTTAGCTACGTAGCATCTATAAGCAATAAATGGAAAGAGGAAGGGAGGTCCTCAATTTGCAATATGTAGATCCTATACCATGAAGGAAATTTGCAATCCCACTATATCGTCACCTCGCCTGCGTACTGATGAGCTATTCCAACCCCATGCAATAAACGCCGGTTCATATGTTCAATGAGCAAGCAAGAAGGAAAAGTTTCTCCTATCATCTACTTCTGTCCATATAAAATGGGTAGAAAATTCCAAATGAAAATGAAGTTCTTTTCTCAAGAAATGACCATTTGAACTTTGCTAAAATAAAAGTTTGAGTTCGCCGTTGACGAGTACTTAATTTTTTTTGGCAGGTAGAACAAGGCATTTTTGTCCAAAATGAAATTTAGATAAAGATTAAGAAGCAGAAAAAAAACTAAAAGAATTAAAAATAAAACTTTAAACTAGAGGAGAAAAGGGGATTGGAGATGGTCAGGGCATGCGCTACCAACTTTGCCGGCTAGTTCATGAACCTCAGAAAACCTCGTCCAACGAACCTTAGAAAACCCCTAGATCTCGCCTTGTTTCGGCTCCTGCACTAGCAACACCTCCAGATTCCTGATTGCTCCTCCAATCGCTACGCCTCAGCGTTCTCTTGGTTGTGACAATGACGGCCGGGTTCTTGTGTAGACGTTGTCATGCTGTTTTCTGCCCTAACAGTAGACGTTGTCCTATCGTGTTTTGGTCCTCCAGCAAAGCAAATTCTGCTAGATGATCCAAAAAGAGAGAAACGCCTTCTGTCCCCGCGCTTCCCTTCTGTACACGTACTTATCATTTCTTATTTGTTATTTATTTATTTGTTTATTCGGTTATGTATAAAGTTTTTTGTTCTTTTCCTACTAATTTCTATTTCTACAAAAAGATGAATGTACGATTGGCTTGTTCGCAAAAATACTTCCCATTAGTTAGGTGTAAAATCAAATCTCTTATCATCTTTCCAAAGAAAGTTGATCGTCAAAGCAATGAAAATTAACTAAGAAATAGCATTCCCTTAATTAAAGATAAAAGAGCAGTATTCTTTGCTTAATAAGATAATTGACATATTATGACATAATCACATTGCAACGCCCCGAACCCCCCCCAACAACCCAAAAACAATAAACATAAAATTCCAAAAGAACAAATCCAAGTGGGAAATCTTCTTTTCTTATTTCATAGCAAGACACGAATGCGAAGCACTTAATATTAGCTCATGCAGATTTGCATGTCCATGCGGCTGCTCTCGACCAATGCTAGGTCGAGCTCCTCGAAGTGGTTGGTGGTGTATATGAAGATCCTGTCGCTCCCGCAGCACGACCACAGGCCGTCGGGGAAATTGAGCAGCTCCCAGAAGGTGATGGGGTTGTTGTTCTCGTCCTCAAGGCTGCGCACGGAGTCAGACGCGCCGGGGTCGTAGTAGCTCTGAGGCGTGGCAGCTTGGGGCATCTTGGACCGTTTCGACGGATTGACTAAGCGGTCAATGTCCTCGATGACGATGATGGACTTAGGGCTAGTCTTCATGAGGAGGTTTAGGAGGTCGGACTTGGAGCGCACCTGGGTCAGCTCGAGGACGTAGATGTCATAGCGGAGAAGATTGGCCATCGCGGCGATCGTGCTCGATTTCCCTGTCCCGGGAAGTCCGTAGAGAAGGTAGCGCCGCTTCCAGGCCCCACCCGTCTGCTGGACCTGGCCGGTGGTGAAGTTGCTGAGGTCCTCCATGATGTTCCTCTTCATGTCTGGGTCCATGGCCAACGAGTCGAAGGTGCTCGGGTGCTTGAACGGCACCGAGTCCCAAGGTTGGCCCCGGGAATCAAGCGACCTGCTGAGAGAATTAGTATAAATGAGGCGTTGTTGGTTCTTGCGGCGGATGTCGTTGGCCTTATCCATGATGTAGTCCAGGTAGGAGTCGAGGATACGCTCCCTATCACACTTCGTGATCCGGAGCGTGAAGCTGCGCTTCTCGTCAGGGAGGGGCCGCCCCGAGAAGGTGTGGGGCTGGCGCTGGGTCACCACATGCTCCCACTGGACGGCAACGCCGTCAAAGACGTCGTTGATGTAGCCGTCATTCGAGAGGCCGAAGGTGGTGGCGCTGGAGTTGATGGTGCGGGTGAGGGAGAGGCGGCTGGTGGAGGCGGAGACGAAGGAGCTGAGGTAGAGCTGGACGGCGTTGTAGAGCTCGTTGGTGTTGACGCCGTCGATCTCGGTGACGTCGCAGTAGCAGTAGGAGGAGAAGTAGTTGAGGGCCCGGTTCAGGAACCTGAAGGCGGCGAACCAGAGCTCCGGTGGGAACACCGCCTGCAGGATGCTCATCAAGGATGCCAGGACGCCCAGGAGGGAGGCCAAAGATGTCCAGAACTCCTTCATTTCCGTCTCGGGGTGTGGAAGAAGAGGAGACGATGGAGCAGCAGAGCGGGGGGAGGGGAGGAGAGAGACAGGGAAAAAATTCAAGCTTGGAACGAGGGCGAGGAGGGGTTTGTGCTCGATCAGACAAGACGATGGAAGGAAACATAGAAAGACTGGCCATTTATGGGGGGATGAGAGAATAACTACAGATTGTGCGACGATGGGTTGGAAGATACTTACGGACACGGTTAGTTGGAGATTGTGGGAGGGCCCTGCGCTCCAAGTCAGCAAACGCCACATCCACTCACTGAACGCCACGTGTCTCTCCATGGCAAGAAAGGTGACGGGCAGAGGAGAGAGGAGAGAGAAGAGATGACTTTGCCTAACAAGTGGGCCTTGTGCAGGAGACATGGCAATCAGCGAGCACAAAAGGTATCGGCTAAAGGTCAGAGAAGAGTGTGAAAAGAAAAAAGGTAAGAGGACGGAGAAGAGATGACTTTGCCTGACAAGTGGGTTTTGGGGATGAAAGGATTTGCTCATGGTTAAAAAAATTAGGGTTGATCCTACAAAAATCTTAAATTGATACACTTGTGATAAATTCACTCTATGTTAATTTTCATTAAATTTTACTATCACATTAGTAAGTTGAATGGCCAACGGGTATATGAGTTGGGATTTTACCTTTTATTTATAACAAATATACTAGTTTGTGATTTTTTGTGATATTAATACATTTGTCATGGGAATATTGATTTCGGATTTTTTGTGATGGTTTGGGACAAATTAATTATATGTGTACTAATTTGGATTTTTCATGATATTAACGTATAATTATTTTACTTTACCAAAAAAAAAAAAAAACGTATAATTATTTTATTTTAAGAAGAAGGGAAAACAGCTGGCGAAGAAAATGACGGGAAAAAGGTTTTTGGAGAGATTTGAAAGAGACAGAGAGTGAGAGAGAGACTAGTCAATGAGGACACGTGTGGCTCTGGCTAAAATAATTGTTGGACTAGGTTTCTAATACGGGCCGTGGGTTCTAATGGTTCAATGAGAACACGTGCGGCTCACAAGTGGCCACATTCTACTGGGCCAAGACGAGAACATATTTCTAGAGCCGCGTAAGCAAACATTAAGTACTCCCCCACTTGCCGCTGTTGCCGCTAGCCTGCTGCGAAGGACTCTGCGCGATGGATAAATTAAAGAAAGACAGACGGGGAGAGAGAGAGAGAGGGCGTGATGGATCAAGGTGTTTGAGAAGGGGTCCTGAAATCAGTCCAACGCAATATGCTCGTGCCATCAAAGCCTTTACCAAAGTAAAATGGGTGAGATGAAATCACCTCCCCTAAATCCTTCACAATCCCTACAAATCCTCCAAAAAGGGCAATAAATCTCGAGGAAAAACCCAAGTAATTCCTTCAATTTGCTTCGTAAATGAGGGTTCTTGATAACCCCAAGCCATCGGCTGAAGTCCTCGTCAGGAAGAGGGGGATGCAAGTGATTGCACCAGCACCCATTTGGCATGCAACTTTGCTGTTTGATTGGCGGTTGCCATTTCGTAGGAGCTAAGGTTAGAAGAGTAAAATAAAAAACAATTATTTATAAAATGCACTAAATTAAATGAAAATCGTACTAGATATTCCAATAGATGAGAAACGTGCCCCTTTTGCTGGTTCATTGAACGTACGAACGTACGGCTATCACGGGAGTTTGGGAGCAGATTAATTTAATAATCCGTTGCTGTACTGATCTTCTCGTTGCTGCAAGTCCCCCCTCCCCACCCCACGCGCACCGACGTCGCGTGAAAGTTAAGTTCCCATTTCGGGAGAAAACGGTTCAAATTGGCAAAATGACCAAAATTGTTACTTCTGAAAGGGGAGATGGTTCCAACGTGTTGATTTCTTTTCCATATTTTTTGCCAAACCCATGCGGACTTACTTTGGTTTCGTTAGACGGTCAGAGCTCGCGATTCGTGTTTTTGGAATTACTTTATTTTCACTTTTTTAGAATTTTAAAAATCGCTCAAAAATCTCCAGATTATACCCAATGCAACATACTTACCCAAAACCCTTTTTTGACTTAAAAATATCCAAATTATGTCCACTTTGACACATTTATCCTAAATTTTTCTTGTAATATAAAAAACATCAAACATTTATTTATGTGATATATTTTCTTTCCGTTAATATTCTATAAGTCACGCGACTATATGTTTTCTCGCATCCATATAAGCAAATGTTTAACAATACTCACTAATGAAATTTTAACAGAGAGTGAATGTGTCACGCATATAAGCATAATGTTTTTTGTGCTATGAAGAAAGTTTAGAATAAATGTGTTATAGTGAGTATAATTTGAAGTTTTTTTTGTGGTTTTTCTCCCTTTATAATTTGACTTTTGTTCAATTTTGAATGCCTCGATGTTAAAATACATGAAAGCACCCATAAGCACATTTATGGCTTTCCCATCATAATCTATCATGTAATTCGAATTTCAAAATGTTATAAAAAAAATTAGTATGTGAATCTACGTTAACATATGAATATCGTAAAAATTTCAAGAGTTCCGGATAAAAGAAAATCAAATTGCAAAGGCTGTAAGATTTCAATTAAATAAAAAATAAAAGTAAAAATTAATTTAGATAGGAACTTTTTAGTCTTTTATTATTTAGAATTTCAACAAAAAAAAAAAAATCGACAAGGTTGGAAACTTGAGACTGAGAGCGTGCGTGAGTCAAAGAAGAGGTTGGAAGAAAAAGAGGCTGTAAATATTAAAAGAGGAAGACGTTAAAAGGGAAGCATCATAGAATAGTGAACCATGGAACTCAGTAGGCCAAGCAGGAGAGAGAACTTAGCAGACGTAGGGCCTGTTTGGTTCGGCTTTAGGAAATGCGCCTGGGAGAATGTAAATACCTGAGGTAAAGGGGTTTTCCAAATGCTTTGACTATTTGGTAAACTATAACCGAAAAGTGCTTTTAGGGAAATGTAAGACTGTTTGATAAACATATATTTGAAAAGCTCTTTAGTGTGACCAAATTAAGTTTTTTAGTTTTAGTATTTTTAAAATTGCAAAAAGAAACAATGACTATATAACATTTTACATTTTCATGTTGAGAGTAATGTAAAAGATATATATTAGTAAATTTATTTAAAAATTATATTAAAAGAATTTGATTATAGATTAGATACAAATCTCAACTTTTGGCCTAGGATTCCTTTAGGTTTGTTTTCAACTTTGAATAATTTTTTTAATTATTGTAGTATTAATCATCTTTGTTAATTAATGATCATTCTAGTGTATTGATAAAAAGTTGGGTTATTGATTGTCAAAAGATAAAAATGACAAAAAAAAAGGTGAACCCAACATTTGCAAAGGGTTTTTATTATTTTTTTAAAAAAATAAAAATAAAATCCGATGAAACTCTATCACCGATCAACGGCAGTTGGGGTGTGGGAAAGATGATCGGTTTAAAAAAAAAAAAAAAAAAAAAAGTCAACGGATGAATAGTAGAGGTGGACTTGCATTTTAAAGGCAAGCATTTGGCCAAAGACACCTTCAAATGCTGAACCAGACACCTAAATTTTTTCCCAAGGGGCTTTCGGGGTTGAAAGCCCCTTGGGAATATTGAATCAAACGGGGCGATAGGCATCGTGGACAGGAGCGGGAGACGTCAGGCGATGAGAAAAGCACAAGAGATAAGAATCAAAGCTGGTTCAACCCCCCACCACATCAGCGTTTGTTTCTTTCTAACAAGTAAATGAACCGATCCGTAAAAAAATAATTGATATAAGAATCAAAAGTGGCTGGACCTCCACCAAACCTTCTGCTTTCATTTTCTTTTGTGTAAACAAAGGGCAATGTTTAACCGCACAAGCGAAAGTAAATGATTAATTGAGGATCAACAGCGCACAATCGACTCAGCCCGTCCTGGTAATTCAGTTATTAGAGATTACGTTTTTCCTTTTTTCTTTTATTAAATAAAAACAGTTGAGAGACGGCCAGCTTAACAATGCCCTCTTAAAGTTGCCAAAAAGGCGGCCACACACTCAATACACAAGGTTCAAATGAGTTGTTCCATTTAAGAATTGCCACAGTATCACCGAAATGCTAAAAGTCCAAAAGCTTATTTGTTATGGTGGATTTGACCTCCTAAGCTTGTAAGTTGAAAAGTATAGTCATGCATCACTAAGGTATTGGCACGAAGGATAAAGATTTTATGAGATTAGATGGAGGAGGTCTTATAAATTTCACACTATCTGCAACATGGCATATATAAACAATAAATAGAGAAAGAGAGCCTCAATTTGTTAGATGTAGATTCTTATATCATCAACATCATTGAGACGGATAATTATCCAAAAAGTCTTAAATTTGTTGTACGGCAGCTAATACAATTTTAAACCTTTCAATTTTGTTAATTTTATTTTAAACATTTTAACGATTTGTCAATTTAGTTGCATATCCTTTTACAATTTGTCAATATAATCAATTTTAGTAAAAAATCACTAACGTGGACAATTTATGCAATTTTTTTTTTCCTTTTCTTATCATTTTTTTCTTTTTTTTTTTTTTGCTTTCTTTAATTGAATTTCCAACCAGTGAGAGCCTACTTACAGGGTAAGTTTTGAAGTGGACAAGAATACCATGACTTCCCTTAAATCGCATACTCTACTACAATCATTGATAACAAACTCTACCTCGGCTCCTTCGTCCGCACCTCCGCCAGCTGCCGCCGGAAGCGTGCGTGGATGTGTGAGGCGTGCGAGCGCGCGCCGGAAGCCTTCGCGTGCAGGGCCGCCGCCACCGCCGCATTTCCATCGAAACCCATCGTCCGCCGTTTCCAAATGGCTTTGCTGGAATCGCTATGCAAGGGAACAGGTTCTTTGTTGCTCTTGCTAGTGTGGTGGGGCCTGAGAGAGCGTGCAGGGGAGAGGGAGAGGGAGAGAGAGAGGAGAGAGAGTCTGAGCGTGCAGAGGAGGGAGAAGAAAGAGTCCGAAATGGGGGCCCGCTTCGGACAGGTGTCTCATCCTTATGGCTAATATTTTTCTCAATTTTCTTCTGAGGAAAGAAGATGGAGTACTTATAGAAGAAATCGGGGTGTATTTCACAAATGTTGTATTGCGATTGGTGGGGATGGTGTGCGGATGCAGATGCCCAAAACAAAAAGGAAATTAATAAATTAATGTGAATTTATCGCACGAGAACCGTTGATACCTCCACTTATAACAAACATAATAAAGAAGGTACGTGTTCGCCCTGGGCTCGCGGAACATGTACGTTCCTTGCCATGCCCATTGGTTCTCGTGCGGTCGCACGAGAGTCAACATGGGGGTTGTTGTTCTCGGTTGTGATGTGAGGGGGTTTTGCGTTCTAATTCATATCACGTTGTGTTGGAAGATATGCTTGAAGATTCGGGAGATATGCTAGGAATCCGATTTGATCCGATTTAATTTTAATCTTGTACCAAATCAATTAGGGATTAGATTGAGGTGTTAGATTGATTTGTAGAATATTTCATTGCCTTTTCTTCATGTATACCTTGTATTATAATTACTAAGTTCTGTACATTGAATGCAATAGAAGAAATACAAACGAATTTCTCCCCAAACTCCTTTGCTTCATGCTTCACTTCACTTTCTTTCATGGTATCAGAGCTTCAGGCTCTTGATCTAGCTTCCGCACTGATTGCCTTCCAAAAACTCTGATCTGCAAAACAATTTTATTTTTGCGAAGGAATCAATTCTACTGAAGGAAGAAGAAGCATACAGAAATCCTTACCATGACTCACCCAGAAAACTTGCCTTCTGTCATTGACGCCCCATCTACAGGAGATGTCACACCACGGCCCTCTGAAAATCGAGGCTCATCTAGGACAATTCCAGTGACCCAACACCAGCAAACTTAGGCCCAAGGCGTGCAGTGGCAACTTTTCCCGGCTCAGTCAAATCTGGGGCAGCCCATTCCAGACCATCCTTACCAGTGGGTACCTTATCCATGGTACGTTGGGTCAGGCCCAAATCCATCATTGCTAGGGATTGCGGGCTACCAGAGCAACGCCCAGTCCGACGGGAGCCCACCAGCCACAAGTAGGGCAAGCCCAACCGACGGACCGGAACAGATTAGCGGGTCGGGTGAACCGAGTTTGGAGTCAAATCCCTACCTGGGAATTTCTAATGCGGGTCATGGAACCGGGTCCAACGGTTCGGGTATAGGGACGAATCCTACTTGAATTTCTCACCCAGTTTCCTACCTTTCCCGATCGCGGCCGTCACTGGCCGACTGGAGGCCGGCGATCCTCTGTACATGTCAACCACCGACGGCCCAGAATTGCGACTAATTAGTCTGCAACTGACTAGGCCGGAAAACTACTCCAGATGGTCGCAGGACTTCCGGAGAGCCCTCGTAACGAAGGACAGAGATGGTTTCCTCGACAGGACCGTACCCATTCCTTCGGACGAGCGACTGGCCCGACATTGGAGAGAGTGCAATCACCTCATCCGAACGTGGATCGGCAACTGCGTTTCTCTAGACGTCGCAGCTAGCCTCCCACTGACGGAGGACTCGAAGAAGATGTAGGACAACATCAAAGAAATGTACAGGAAATTAGATCGAGCCAAAAAATTTTCTCTCATGTAGGAATTGAGCGAACTCAACCCCACACCACATCGGCGTTTGTTTCTTTCTGACAAGTGAATGAACCGATCCGCAAAAAATAATTAAGATTGGGTGGCCACACACTCAATACACAAGGTTCAAATGAGTTGTTCCATTTAAGAATTGCCATAGTATCACCGATATGCTAAAAGTCCAAAAGCTTATTCGTTAGAGTGGATTTGACCTCCTAAGCTTGTAAGTTGAAAAGTATAGTCATGCATCACTCAGGTATTGGCATGGAGGATGAAGATTTTATGAGATTAGATGGAGGAGGTCTTATAAATTTCACACTTTCTGCAACATGGCATATATAAACAATAAATGGAGAGAGAGAGCCTCAATTTGTAAGATGTAGATTCTTATATGAATCTACGTCATTGAGATAGATAATTGTTCAAAAAGTCTTAAATTTGTTGTACTGTGGCTAATACAATTTTAAACCTTTCAAATTTGTTAATTTCATTCTAACATTTTGACAATTTGTCAATTTAGTCACATATCTTTTTACAACCTGTCAATACAATCGATTTTAGTCAAAAATCACTAAAGTGAACAATTTATGCAATTTTTTCTTTTCCTATTCTTATCATTTTCTTTTCTTTTGTTTCTTTTTTTTTTTCTTTAATTGAATTTCCAACCAGTGAGAGCCTACTTACAGGGTAAGTTTTGAAGTGGACAAGAATACTACGACCACCCTTAAATTGCATACTCTACTACAATCATTGATAACAATGGAAAGAGAATTTGAGACTAAAATAGACGAGTAAATTGTCACATGTAATTTTTCCTTCACTGTAGCAACGTTGTATAGGTCAAACACCGATCATTATTACCCTCTCGTCTAGTTTGTTTCCTTTTTACTTTAATTTTTTCAATTTATCCTTCTTATCAACAAAATTAGTTTTTTCCAAATTTTTTCTTTTGTCCAAACAAACTTGCTTTCATTACTCTTAAACGAAACCTGGATAACAAGTCAAATGGGCCTCCAAACATAAAGAGGTCCCATAAAGATTAAGGAGCCTTAGAAAATCAACTTAAATGGCAAAGAGTTTGAGCGTTGGGCTTTAACTATTTAGTCCGCTAATCGATTCGCCTTCTAGTACAATGAACTACTTTGATGTCTCTAGGAAAAAGCCCAATCCCAATAAAGCATTGCATTATGAGATAAGGAGGCTGACATGGCCGACATCCCACCGCGTCTTATCGCGATATGCGAGTGTACGTATCAACTCATGCTGTCTGACTCCATTACATGGTCCAACTCTGTCCAGTTCGTTCAGTTCGTGGACTTCACACCTTTCAACGCCTCTAGAAAGGCTAGAAGGTTCCTACTTGCAGCACGGAAGACGCCCGTACTGGTTTGGCGAACCCGTCGACGAGCTTCCCATTTCTCATCCCTGCATACCCCGGGGATGGCTCCGGCAGTCGACCCCTCAATATGCGACTAACCCACGTTAATCTTCAGTGAACACTTGTTTGGCAGAGACCAGACTGACGGTGAGTTCCCTGCTCGTGACTTGGTCGGGTTCCTCAATTGTTTCCATCTTCTGAAGTTTTGCTGAATTGCTACAATCTCATTTACTATAAGTCTATAACGCATGGATTTGGGTTCTTTCTTCCGAATTTGCTGGATGGATTTGTCCCCACAACAGACACCGTAACTCGTTGTGTTACTTTTACTTGTACTTTGTTGCGATCCTCCCCCTTGGCTCATCTTGAGGGGAGCCGGTTTAGCAAAATGTTGAATGGGAACGGATGGCTTCTCTACTTGAGGTGCTCACTCTCGTTTGACTCATAAGCTGACCAATCACAACATTTGAGGTAATCAATCTATTAATGAAAAATTTCTATCTATATGGAGTAGTGACTGATACAATTGGGAATGGTTAGGAGCTTAGGAGCTAAGTGAAGTGTGGGGGGAGACACTTCACTTTCTGTGAACCAGAAATTCCAAAATTGGAGACTTGATTAATGCACTTTCGATATAAATTCTTGATTAAATTCTCGATCCATGAGTACGCAATCAAATGAATAAACAACCACAATGAGGCGATAAAGGTAAAGTGAGTAAATTAACTAATTGCTTTCAGAAATTACTAACCTCAATTACAATGATTGCCAGTAATTTTTTGATTAAGTTATCAATTAGTTTTGCATTTCCAACTCTTATTTGAGTTAGGTTATCAACATTTATTTGTTTTTAAGTTACCGACGCTTTTTTTTTTCATAAGCTGTCAAGTAGTCCTTTAATCTCTAACCCAAAAAAAAAAAAAAAAAACCTTCTCTGATCTTTTATAAAATTTCATTTTCCTTTGTTTACTAATGTCTTAAAATTCAACGACTATTGTTTAAAAAAAAAAAAAAAAAGTTCCTACAAAAAATCACTAGTCAATTTTTTTTCCCAATAGCTTTTGACACGTATAAACTCTTATTGAAATTTCCCAACAAGGAAAATAAATCCATATTTTTGGGCATGGAGCAGTAGAATTTTGCTTTATACATAGAAACTCAAAGAACTATAATAAATTAGCTACCATACCGTTATTGTTAGAGTGATCCGATCAAATCCAAAAAATTAACAGCCTCCGCATTTAATTAAGTAGAGCCTAATGTATCACCATTTAATGATATGCTATTGGCTTTATTAGAACAGGTTTAGTTGGAATCTTTCTGTAAAGACATACTTCTTAAATTATGTCTCAAGTTTTATCCCCGTATACGAATCCTGATCAGAATTGGAGAATGTAGACCAGTTCGTAATACATAAGCGATTTCGGAAGAGTGGCTTTCAAAGCCTCTTAAGTTGGTCAGAATTCTTCGACCAACTTTGTAAGAAAAGAACAATGTACATTTGTTTTTGAAGGCCACATGTGATCCTTCTCATTCCTTGAATGATGCTTTATTGTTTAGGGGATGGTTTATGTCTTCTCTACTGAGGAGGACAGTCAACCAGAAAATCATTTAATTAGTAGGAGTTTCTTCGCAAAGAAGGTTTTTCAAGTCGCGAGATAATTCTCATTAAATTTATTTCATGAAGCAATTACGTTACATTAAACATTATGAATTTGAGCGTACATTGAGATTGAAAAATACTTGAACTTATGAGCGATAATAAATTTATAATTCTCCAATTAATTAGTGGATTATTTATGGCTGGCTCTCCCCTAAATATCAATATTTGAACCGAACTACATAAATCTTTTGTGTCTTTTATTTTTCCACATTAATATCCCTAGTGATTTTTGCTTGCATTGATTCAATTACAAGTTCTGTCGCCCTCACGTTTGCTTCACAACAATACATATAAGCTAGCAATCGCTTTTATTCCAAGACAAAAACATCAACAATTACTGAGCCAAAAGGTCTGTCGCATTCGCCTTCATTTAACTAGGGAATAAAGTGGCAACAGCAAGGAGACGAACTTTCCTGTGGATGGTAAGACCAGCGCATTCGAACATGTCCAAATCTTCCAATTTTAGACCCGTGGGCGGTGCCCAATAGAATTTGTTCACCAGATTTGCCAAGACATGTTCGTAGGTCGCCATCGCCAATGACATCACGGCGCAAGCCCTCCTCCCTGCACCGATCGGAATCCACTTGAAATGCTGTTTCCTGGAGCCCCCTGGGCTATTCAAGAATCTATTTGGCTTGAACTCGCCCGACTCGTCCCACGTGCCAGGGTCCCTCCCAATGGTCCACGCATTCAGGATCACCGTAGTCCCTGTTGTGATGTCGTAGTCTCGGATACTAATTTCTTGGATCGACTGCCGTGAGAGGCGGAGATTCTCTTTGACAACTGCTCGTAGTCGTAGGTAATGCATTTTCTGTAACGAACCGGCCCCACTGTATAATATTGTCCGCTTTGGACACTGAGTCCTCACGGCTTTAAAACGCGTTATATAGATTAAAGGAGCCCAAGCTATTATAAATTGGCCTAGGACTCCCCCCTAAGCGATGTGGGACAAGAGGGAGAGGACCCAATCCTTGCGCACATCCGAACCGAGCGCGAACGCACCGCCATCCTCCTCCCCGCGCACCGCCGCTCGAGCCATCACACTCTCCCCCGAAGCAGAACAACGTCCTCGCCGGCCCTACACGCGGTCGGGAGTCGGCTCTAATATCACATGTTGGATGCAAATTATGCAATCCCAAGATCTCCATAACCAGAATAAGAACATGCATAATTGAGAAGAAAAATTAATGCACCTGTTTTGGGATCCATCGTTCTTGAAGCGGAAGCAGAAACACGATATTCCACACGCAAGTCCTTCTCCTCTATTGCCCTCCGTATCACTGGTTCAATGAGGTGGCCCCCTCACGTTTAGCGTTAGATAAACGCTCTTTAGGTGAGGATACATGTGAGAATTACGGTTAAAGAAGAGACTTGAGCACTATTTATAGAGTTTCCAGCCAGGCCCCCTCATTACGGGCCAGGCTCAACTCGGCCCACACTAGCCAGCCCCATATTAGACTAATTAAGAAACCTTCTATCTCACCTTAAACCAACCTCGTAAAACGGTAACCGTTAAATGGTAAATTACAATATCAATTAATGTAATCCACATTAGGAAAACTTTTACATTTTCTCCAAGTCCTCATCACTTATTATTGGCTTGCGATCTGCGATTTTGTGGATCTCAATTTGGAGGATGTCATGAGGGTGAGTGCTTACCGAGATGAGTGCTCTGATGCTATCGGCACCGGGAGCAAAACCAATACTTTGATCCTGCTGAATCTCCAGCAAAATGTCCACGAAGTGTCCCCCCTCTTCACCTCCGCTACCAATGCTCGTCTCCTCCATCTTCCTTGGCTCGTCCACCATCTCACAAATGAACTTGCGGAACTTCCTCACGACTAGCTCCGCTTTTGCATCTAGACCAGCCAGCTTGTCGTTCCACCCAAGGCTCGGAATGAAGTCCCCGGCGTTGAAAATGCCCGGCAATGTTACAAAAGGGAATAGCGAAGAAGAAATTGTCTTTCTCTTCATTGATTGTAAACTCTATACAATGTAATGTATTTATTTACAAAGAAGGAATCAATAAAAGGAAGTTTGAATATTCTTGTATCTTTTCCTATCTTTCTAATCCTAAAGTAACAAAGAAAGAATATTGATACAAATATATCTTCCAACACTCCCCCTCAAGCCGGTGGCTTGCATATGTCTAAGACGCCTAGCTTGTTCAGAAGATATGTGTGTTGTCTCTGACAAAGAGGTTTAGTGAATATATCCACGAGCTGCTCTGAGGTTCTAACCCCTCTTGTCTTGACAACTCATTCTTGAATCTTTTCTCGAGTAAAATGACAATCGACTTCTATATGCTTTGTTCTCTCATGTAGTACATGATTCGCTGCAAGCTTGAGTGCTGAATCGTTGTCACAGAAGAGTAAAGTCGGTCCTTTAACTTGTGCCCCGGGATCCATAAGCAAACCTCTTAACCAGACAACCTCACAAACAGTCTTGGCCATAAAACGATATTCGGTTTCAGCTGAAGATAAGGATACGGTAGACTGCTTCTTTGTCTTCCATGAAAGAAGTGACTGCCCGAATTTGATACAGAAACCAGTGATAGATCTCCTACTCATAGGACATGTGGCATAGTCTGCATCGCAGTAGGCTGTCATTTCCATGTTACACTTTTGAGAAAGAAGAATCCCTAAGCCTGGACATGTCTTCAAATATCTCACAATCTTCAAGGCTGCATTCATATGAGATTGTTTTGGACTATGCATAAATTGACTAAGGGTCTGTACTGCATAGCAAACGTCTGGCCTAGTCATGGTAAGATATACCAGTTTCCCTATGAGCCTCTGATATCCTAAGGGATCCTTCAAGAACGGATCATCAGAAGAAGAAGATATGCCAGTATCATAGTCGATAGAAGTCAATTTGGCATTCTGCTTGATAGGAACAACTAATGGTCTACAACCCGATAGTCCAGCCTCTGATATGATTTCCATTATGAATTTCCTCTGACTTAGTGAGATTCCCTGATCTGAACGAGCTATCTCAATTCCAAGAAAATACTTAGGTGGCCCTAGGTCTTTGATATGAAAAGTTGAATGCAAATATCGCTTAAGTTTCTTCACAGCAGAATCATCATTCCCCATAATGAGTATGTCATCAACATATATCATCAAATAAATAGATGACATACCTTTTGTCTAGGTGAATAAAGCATAGTCATATTTGGACTGCTTAAACCCAGCGGCCATAAGTGCATTGGTGAACTTGGCATACCATTGTCGAGAGGCTTGCTTTAGTCCATAAAGAGATTTGCGGAGACGACACACCATAGACTCCCCCTATCTCCGTAATCCTGGTGGAAGCTCCATGTATATCTCTTCGTCAAGATCACCATGTAAGAAGGCATTATGGACATCCATTTGATGCAGCGTCCAGTCACGAAAAGCAACAACAGATAAAAAAGTACGAACTGTGACATCCTTCGCTACAGGTGAAAAAGTTTTATGATAGTCGAAACCTTCCCGTTGTGTGAACCCTTTTGCTACCAACCGGGCTTTGTACCTTTCGACAGAGCCATCTGCTTTGGATTTGATCTTGTATATCCACTTACATCCAATTGACTTGCGATGTGCAGGTAGAGATACCACATCCCAAGTATGATTCTCCATCAAGGCACGTAATTCAGACTCCATGGCCTTTTGCCAACGTGGATCATCCTTTGCCTCATTATAACTAGAAGGCTCTTGTTCTTTAGAAATACGACTGATACAACATTGATGTTCTGGAGACAATCTATCAAATGAAATATAAGACAAGATAGGATATCGAGTACCTGACGATCTTGAAGAACCATAGATATAATCTTTCGTCCAAGTGGGTGGACGAGTGGCCCGACTAGAACGTCTCGCGGGCTCTTGTTGTGTCAAGGATGATTCTTCCCTAATGCTTTCTTCTGGAAGATTCCTCAATCGTGCTGGCTCTTCGACAAGACCCGTTTCAATGGAATCTTCGATAATATTCTCAATAGGAGGAGATATATCGGACAGTACACCAGCTGGTCTTGGAGAAGAAGTAATAAGGAATGTTTCGCCAGAAGACAAATCATCTTCCAATAAGAATTGCATATTCCTTGTCTTCTCTTCTTCAGATAAGAGAGTGGAATTTGAGAAAGGAAAAATATCTTCATGAAAGACAACATCCCTGCTTACAAAAAAATCTCCTGTAAATGGTGCATAAAATCGGTATCCCTTTTGTAGGGTTAGATAGCCCATAAATATGCATTGTCTAGCGCGAGGTGCCATCTTATCTCTATGTCCCATTGTAGTCACATAACATAGACACCCAAAGACTCTGAGATGACTCAGATCTCGTTTCTTCCCATATAATAACTCGAAGGGTGCCTTCCCTTTAGAATGCGTGATGGCATGCGATTGATTAGATATGCTGTTATGACCACACAATCTCCCCAAAACTTTTTAGGAATGGAAGCTTGGAATTTAAGTGCTCGTGCTATTTCTAAGAGATGACGATGCTTTCTTTCAACGACTCCATTTTGCTGTGGTGTATACGTGCAAGAACTCTCATGCAAGATTCCATGTAGAGAAAAGAGAGAGGCACACTTAGCATTGAAAAACTCTCTCCCATTATCAGTGCATATTCGACGGATTGTTTTTCGAAATTGAGTCTTGGATAAGGAAAGGAAAGTCCTTAGATGGGAAAAGACCTAATTTTTGGATTGCATGAGAAATATCCATGTTGCATGAGAATAATCATCTACGATTGTAAGAAAGAACCGAGACCCATCATGATTCAAGGTATGATAAGGTCCCCAAACATCAGCATGGATTAAAGAAAAAATATCATCTGCTCGGGAAGTACTATTTTGGAAAGGAGTACGCGTTTGTTTTGCCAATGGACAAATGGGACATTCGGGACAAAGAAAAGATGCACTGTGACCCAATCTCTTATGATTAAGAAAATTTATATCACTGGTAGTAGCATTACACAATGATTTATTGAATTCAACAGGAGGTAATTTAGAAAGATGTAGAAATTCCATCCAAAAATACAGCCCTTGATTGACTCTACCCAAACCCATCAGTTTGCCAGTCGAAAGGGCCTGAAAGAAACATTTATCAGAATAGAAAAGAATTTGACATGAATTTTCTTCACAAGCTCGGGCAACTGAGATTAGATTGAATTGGAAATCAGGAACATAAAACACATTTCGAAGGGTGATGAGGGAACTAAGGTTCACAGTGCCAGTCATGATGACCTTAGTCGTGTTTCCATTCGGAAGTTGTATTGATGTGGGAAAAGATAATTTAGTAATGTTGGAAAGGAAAGCTTTATGACAGACTATGAGATAACTAGCACCTGAATCAATAATCCATGCACTCTTCGATATTGAGTTCATTAAACAATAGGATGTACCTGTGAAACTTCCACCCTTATCAGTAGCATCCAATTTCTTCAATGCTTCCATCAGCTCGTGATATTGCTCATGGGTAATTGGTTTTCCCATGGGTTGGACCAACACTTGAAATACCGAGGAAAATTTTCCTTTTTTCTTTTTCTCCTGGTTTTCCATGCAATTTCCAGCAGTTTTCAATTGTATGGTGCGGGCGTTTATAATAATCACAATACATTTTACCTCTCCCTTTTGGCCCATTGATTCTCGCACCTAATGAAGGCCTAGTTGTGGGCTGAAGAGCTTGGGCCGAAATAGGCCCATACAGACCGTCTGATCCAACGAATGAATTTCCGCACGAAATCAGGCCATATGGCCCATGGAAATGCGCTAAGCGTGAACCGTCCGATCCGGCAGGAATGAAGCTGCGTGAGCCATCGGATCCTGTCGCTCCTAGGGAGAGATGATGGCCGTCCGATCGGTGGAAATAATCTCCACCATCCACCGTCTTCCTTATAAACGATCTAGGGTTTTCGCCGAACCCTAGATCCACCTCTCTTCCTCTCCCCGTGTTCTTCGAAAGGTGGATCTGGTTTCTTGCTGCCAAAGCCATGCCATCTCTGATAGAACTAGTATGAGCACCTAGAGGGGGGTGAATAGGTGATTAAGATGATTTTATAAATCGTAACATAATATATAGACTTTTTACTGAATGATAGACTAAGAGATTAAAAACAATAATAGACGTATGAGGATGCAATGTAAAATAAAAGGATTATGGATAGAGAATCAAGACTCCAAGTTTATAGTGGTTCGGCTTAGACCAAGCCTACGTCCACTCTCCCGCACCTGACAGCCCACTTTGGCTGGATTTCACTAAGAATCAAAAAGAGAATTTACAAGTCTCACGCCCTTGATTCCATAGTGTAGAGACTCTACTACACTTCATCAAGGTCTCACCAAAATTCAGTCTCTCTTTTGATTACAAGTATAGCTCGAAGGATAAGATCGCAAAAGAACAAAGAGATTCAGACTTTGAAATTCTTCTATTTGGCACTCTTGAACAACTTGAGCGTCTCCCTTAAATACTTCTTCATGCCTTCATTACCGTTGACACCTTCCAAAGAAGTTCTTCAAATCAACCCGTTAGACAGAATCAATTAGAGAGATCTCGAGCTCTTCAAGGAAAATGACGATAGCCCATCAATCTTGCTCGCCCATACAATCAGGATCTTGGTTTCCATAAGTAGAACCTTCCAAGTATAATTTGCGGATCTAAAGAATCTAGATTATTCGAATACGAATAAAAGATCTTGAAGTGCTAATTCCACTCGTGAGATATTCCTTGACCATTCGAATCAAAACCATACTTGAATTAATAAGAATAGAACTTTAACTTCGTCGGTCTAGAAACTGTCCATGAGAGTAGACTTTGAAACTTGAGTCTGGAGGTCTTCAGACTTTGTCAAAAGTGTCTGCAAGTCTTCAAACTAGACTGATGGAAACGTTTTGTCGACTTCAAAATGCCTTAAGAAGTTTTTTCTAACAATCTCCTCCCTTGCCATGGTCCGCCAATCTTTGTTGGCTCTCCTCCTATGTGGCGAGTTGATAGATTCGGCCGAGACTCGACATGGGCTCCATGGTTAGTATTTGAGATCGAAACGACAGGTACGTTTCGTTGAGGATGAGGAGAAACCTCGTCGCCTTCTCTCGTTCTCGCATTTGCTTATATTGTTGCTGGATGTGATCGGGCCAATCAAACTTTTCTTTGGTTGCCTCCAATTCGTTCCACAAAGCCGAAAGCTTGTTGTATACCGTCGCGACGGTCATATTTCCCTGTTTCAGATCTGAGATCTGTTGTGTGAGCCCAAAAATTTTAACCTAGTTGAGTTTTCCATACATCTCTTGTATGTTTTCCCAGATTTTCTTCGAATCCTCTATCGGGGGAAGCGCGGCCGCGACTTCGGTTGCGATGCAGTTGCCAATCCAAGTTCTAACCAATTGGTTGCATCGCCTCCAAAGCCGTGCCATTCTCTCGTCAGATGGAATTGGGAACATCCCATCGATGAAAACTTATTTATCCTTTGTTACCAGTGCCCGCCGGAATTCGCGCGACCAACTCGAATAGTTGTCAGCACCTGTTAGCTGCTAACTGATGATCTTTAATTCTGGTATGTCGCCGTTTATTTTGTATAGAGGGTCACCGGGTTCCGGTCGGCCACTGGCAGCGAGAATTTGATATGGAAAAAAAACCGGGTGTAGGGTTCGGGTAGGGATTTATGCCCTGACCCGAACCACTCAACCCAAATCTGTGACCCGCATTGTGAAAACCCGGGTAGGGATTCGCTCCAATACCCGGTCCAATCGAACCGCTCGTCTGCTCCGAGCCGATGGTTGGGTTTGCCCCTTCATTGGCTGGTAGACCTCCATCGGCTCGCACGCTGCTCTGGTAGCCAGGCGATGATGCACTGGGAAACGGCCCATGGTACCATGGATACGGCATCCATTGGTAAGGGTAGCCCGCGAAGGGTTGCCCCAAATTAGCCTGAGCCTGAGGCTGCCATTGCGCGTGTTGCAGTTGTTTTGATGCAGGTAACACTAGAGATGAATCCTGGTTACCCATTGTCTGCAGCGATGCCTCTCCTGTGGGTTGATCGACTAGAATAGAGGTAGAGTCCGATGCAAGTATCTCTTGTGATTTGGTCATGGTTGATGACAGAATGATTCCTTCGGCAACTCCCTCTACAGATGATGTTCCTTTCTCAGGCAATCAAGACTTTGATTCCTATGGCAACACTTTCTGGAGATTGGAGTTCCTAGCGAGGTGATCGGAGTGGAAGCAAGAAATTTAGGTCAGAACCATCTACAGCTCTGATACCATGTCACAAAAGGGAATAGCGAAGAAGAAATTATCTTTCTCTTCATTGATTGTAAACTCTGTACAATGTAATGTATTTATTTACAAAGAAGGAATCAATAAAAGGAAGTTTGAATATTCTTGTATCTTTTCCTATCTTTCTAATCCTAAAGTAATAAAGAAAGAATATTGATACAAAGAAAGAATATTGATACAAATATATCTTCCAACAGGCAACCTCATCCTGTCTGCCAACAGTCCCTTGAACTTCTTGCCCTGCTCGCCATCGCTGTACGTACTCCATAGAGCCACCCGTATGATGTTCGGACGCGAACACGTTGATCGGATCCACCGAGCAATGCTGCTCAATCTTGTCCATTATGAGAGAGATCTCTTCTTCTCGGACCGTCCGAAACGAGGGGAGCCTCTTGTTGCAGAGCTGCCGGAGCACGCAGTTGCTCCGCATTTGCCGCCCGTACTCGCCATACGGCGCCAGCGAGACGTCCTTGTCCCCTTCTCTGCGATGGCACAGAATCCTCTAGGACAGGTTTGACCTGAGTCGAAGAAATGACACAAATGGGCACGTATTTAGTACACATGAAGCTTTCGTCTCGTTAAATAGAAAGTACAATGCTCTGAAATAGCATAAGTGAGGTTAATGTTCATATCTGTAATCCACCTTCTCCAATCACAATGCTAAAAAATATAATTAAGATGCAGAGACATGGGTTATCCTGTTTGGCCCATTTCTTGAAAGAAGTTTTTATGGATCCCAATTTATCAAAGTTTTGACTTCTCACGACAAAAGAATAATCATTAAGTTCTCCTATTTCCAGACAACTCGCCAATGATTAAGTAATTAGTAAACCTACAGGAGATGTTTATAAGGTTAATATCCCTAAAACTCTAAACTATTACACTTATGGAAAATTTACTACAAATTAATTTTTTTACCACAAAAAATCCTAAATTTGTACATCTATGACAAATTTACTCTTCATTAGTTTTTGTTAAATTTTATCATCAAATTGTTGAGTTGGATAATATGTGGCAATTGATGAGTGTACTAATTTAGGGTTTTATTATCTGTTTATCATAGATGTACTAATTTGTAATTTTATTTTTATCTTAATCCAATTTAACATAAACTAACAAAAGGTAAATTTATTACAAATATACCTGTTTGGATTTTTGATGATCAAAAGATTAGTTTTTGATAAATTTGTTATAGATTTACCAGTTTGAGTTTTTTTTGTAGTGAAAAAATTAGTTTGGAGTACCGGTGTGGGGTTTTTGGTGGTATTAACCCATGTTTATAATTAGTTTTTCTCTCTCTCTTCTATCTCCCATCTATATTATTTAGTTATTCACTAGAGCAATAATGATTTGAAGTTGATCTGGGATAAGTGTTCAAATCTGTTATGATATAGCCATGAGATGCGCAACCGACTTTTTAATCTTTTACAACCTTTTCCAGGTTTTGAATTGATGCAAAACTCATTTTTTATGCAACATAGTGTATAACAAGCTTGTTATACAAAAACACACGCGGCCTCATGCCGAACTTCTTCATCTTCTCATACTCATGGTAAAGCCTCAATCCCCTATTGGCATCCGCATGCAATCAAAGAATTGCTTCTCACTAGGCGGCTTCCCCTGCCAGTCCATCAACTCGGGCACTGGATCAGCAGCTCGGAACTTCTTGTTCCTATTCAAGCAATAAACAAGTGCATTATAGGCGGGCAGTATTAGGGGTGAGCGGTTCCAAATTCCGTACATATTATACTTAGAATATTGAAATCTATCCATTAGAACAGGTTTCTCATTTTTTGGAACCTGAAATCTACCCCGCATACCCTAAAGCCTGGAACCTACCCTATATTATTAATTGAACCATCGCTAGAAAATTAATACCTTTAATAACCACTACTTGCTGCTACGATTCATTAATCATAAAGATATACGAAAAATATAAACATTAATTAAATAAAAATCTTAGTTATAAAATGGAAACTGAGACTAGTGCTTCTAAATTATGCATTCATCATTGAATATTGTATGTTACAGATTTGCATGTCCATGCGGCTGCTCTCGAGAAGTCCTATATCGAGCTTCTCAAAGTGGTTGGTGGTTTATACGAAGATCCTCTCGCTCCCGCAGCATGACCACAGGCCGTCGGGGAAGTTGAGCAGCTCCCAGAAGGTGGTGGTGGTGTTGTTCCCGTCCTCACCACTGCGCACGTCGTCAGGCGTGCTGGGGTCGTAGTAGATGTGAGGCGTGGCGGCTTGCGGCCCCTTGGACCGGCTGGAGAGATTGGCCAAGCAGTCGATGTCCTTGAATTTGATTACGATGATGGACTTGGAGCTGGTCTTCACGAGGAGGTTTAAGAGCTCGGACTAGGAGTGCACCTCGGTCAGCTCGAGGTCGAAGATGTAATAGCCGAGGAAATTGGCCATTGCGGCGATCGTTCTCGATTTCCCTGTCCCGGGCGGACCATAGAGCAGGTGACGCCGCTTCCAGGCCCCACCCGTCTGCTGGTAGAGGGCCTGCCCGGAGGTGAAGTTGCCGAGGTTCTCCATGAAGTTCCTCTTCCTGTCCGGGTCCGTGGCCAACGTGTCGAAGGTGCTTGGGTGCTTGAATGGCACCGAATCCCAAGGTTGGCCCCGGGAATCAAGCGACCTGCCGAGAGAATTAGTGTAAAGGAGGCGTTGTTGGTTCTTGCGGCGGATGTCGTTGGCCTTACCCGTGATGGAGTCCAGGTAGGAGTCAGGATGAGGTCCTTGTCGCACTTCTGGATCCAGAGCCTGAAGCCATACGAGAAGGTACGGGACTGGCGCTGCACGACCACGTGCTCCCACTGGACAGCAACGCCCTCAAAGACGTCGTTGATGCAGTCGTTGTTGGAGAGGCCGAAAGTGGTGGCGCTGGAGTTGAGGGCGCGACTGAGGGAGAGGCGGCTGGCGGAGGTGCGGACGAAGGAGCCGAGGCAGAGCTGGACGTCGTTGTAGAGCTCATTGGTGTTCGCACCATCGATCTCGATGATGTCGTAGGAGCAGTAGGAGGAGAAACAGTTGAGGGCCCGGTTCAGGAACTTGAGGGAGGCGAACCGGAGCTCCGGTGGGAGCACCATCTGCACGAGGGTCTGGCAAAAGGTCAGCCACTCCAGGAGAGGGGCCAGAGATGTCCAGAACCCCTTCATTTCCGTCTCTCTGTGTGATCTGTGCCCGCGTGAATCAAAGTTGAGATTTTTCTGGAGATCTCTGGGTGTGGGAGGAGACGAAGGGGGCTCAAAAGAATGGGGATCTGAGTTTCCCCGGGGCTGTATTTATAGGGAGAAATGGGGGGTGGTTTGGTTTGTTCTGGGTTCTGAAGTTTCCGGGGGAGGGATCTTTGCGTTCTAATGTCGTCCTACGTTGTACCCTAATATTACACGTTGTCCTATGGTTGTCTACATAACTCATTTTCTCCTCTCCAACTTTCCAAATAGAGCATAAAACAAGCAAAGAGACATGACGAAATACAATTACTGGAAAATGGGTTTTTGGGTTCTGATGTTATCGTGGGGATTTAGGGTTTAGGATGTGAGAGGGATTTGCTCGGGCTAATATAATTTCTCCTCTTATGGGGTGTGAGTGGAAGGAGTCGCATATGGAAAAGACGCTAAGGATTAGGCCCTAACCCTCCCTTTGGCACATGTTATATATGATCTTTACATCGGCTGGTTGCCATTGAATTTCGATTTCCTCTTAGATGAGGAACCAGATCTCAAGCTCGTGAGAGAGGGCATCTCACGCCCTCCCTGGCGCAATAGTAAAATATAATGGCGTTTCCTCTCTGCTGTGGGAGACTGGGTCCTTGCCATCTTTTTTTTCAAAAAAGGGTCCTTGGAACATTTTTTTTTTTTTTTGGGGTCAGAAGGGGGTCTTCGGAACTTCTTCCTCGGATTTAATACCCTATTTTCAAAGCCTTTTTAAACAGGGATTTAATCTGGAAAATTGTTATAAATTAGTATAACACTTTTTATTTATTTTTGGGTTACAAGTGTCCAGATTACAAAGGACCAAGAGCTCGACCCTTTCAATCGACAACTCTCATCCATCGACAGAGGCAGAGGTTCGTTCTGATGGGATCGTGTGCACGGAATGTTTCCAATTCCTTGGACTGTCTCAGACGCCCGAGTCAGATCATTTAATTTACTACGTTTTATTGATAATTGTTTTTGACTTTTTTTTCTCTCTTTTAGTTCATTTAACGTACGACGTTTAATTTCGGCCAAAAACAAAAATCCACAGCTTTTAATTAATAAAATTTTGTTTTACTCTTACAAGCTAGGCCCCTAAAGGAGGGTTTTTTTTAAGAGGGTTAGGTTTTTTTATGCTGATTACCATGGTTGATCTTTTAAGCTGATTATTAATTTTGTTTTCCACTTTTAAGCCGATCTTCAAAATGGAAACGCGAAGATCAGCACTCAGTGGTCGTGGGTTTCTTTGGAAGTGAGTTGTTCTGAGGAAGGGACAAACTGGGTCTTTGAATTATTTATAGAGGGGAGGGCCGTGGGTTCTGTTGTTTCAAGGAGGGGCGTGCAGAAACTGGGGAGTTTGTGGAGAGAAAGAGAGAATAGAGCTAGAAAAAAAAATGCCTCAAGAAAGGCAAAGATAGAGAGAGAGAGTGATTGGTTCTAGGTTTTGGGTTTTGAGGATGAGAGGGAGATTCGCTCTGGCTAATATGATTTTACCTTTTAAGTACGAGGGAGAACAGCTAGGGAAGAAAACAAGGAAAAGGAGAAGCGTTATTGGAGTTTTTGAGATTTAGAGAGAGAGAGAGAGAGAGAGAGATTTGGGGCCGGTCGGTATTGGGTTTGGGGCTGAACTTTATCCCCCGCATTCTATAATGGAAGCTTTGCACAACTTGCCGCTGCTGCCGCTAGCCTGCTGCGAAGGACTCCGCACGATGGATAAATTAAAGAAAGAGAGACGGGGGGAGGGAGGGTGTGATGGATCAAGGTGTTTGAGAAGGGATCCAGCTGCCATTAAAGCCTTTACCAAAATAAAATGGGCGAGATAAGCACTGGGGTTTGTTCCAGTGACTAACCTTCCAATATAGAAAGGAGGTAGAGGGTTCAAATCCCCACTTTTTCATGAGAATTGGTATGAAGACGATTTAATTTCAAATATGGATTTCAACTTTCACGTTCTGCAAAAAAACAGAGTAAAAGTCTAAAAGTGAGAGTTAGAGTAAAAGTAGAATATGACTAAAAGAAAAAAGTAAAATGGGCAAGATGAAATCACCTCCCCTAAACCCCTTACGATCCCTGCACATCCTCCAACAGAGCAATAAATCTAGAGGAAAAAACCCAAGTAATTCCTTCGATTCGCTTCGTAAATGAGGGTTCTTGATAACCCCAACCCATCGCCGGAAGTCCTCGTTAGGAAGAGGGGGATGCAAGCGATTGCCGCCAGCACCCACTTGGCATGCGACTTTGCTGTTTGATTGGCGGTTGCCATTTCTTAGGAGCTAAGGTTAGAAGAGTAAAACAAAAAACAATTATTAATAAAATGCACTAAATTAAATGAAAATCGTACTAGATATTCCAACAGAGGAGAAACGTGTCCCTTTTGCTTGCTCATTGAACAGGCGAACGTGCGGCTATCACGGGGGCTTGGGAGCTCATTAATTTTAATAATCCGTCATTGTACTGATTGCTACGAGTCCCCACATTTTCGGGGTTGAGATGTGGACAATTTAGTTTCAGGAGTGGGTTTCGACTCTCACGCCTACATAAGGCGGGGCAAAAGTCTAAAAATGAAAGTTAGAATAAAAATAAAGTAGAATCGACCCAAAAAAAAATGGGGAGATGGTTCACTGACCCAAAAACAAAAGGGGAGGGGGGAGATGGTTCCAACGTGTTGATTTCTTTTCCATATTTTTTGCAAAAGCCATGCGGAATTACTTTGATTTCCTTAGACGGTTAGAGGTCGCGATTCATGTTTTTGGAATTACTTTATTTTCACTTTTATCGAATTTTAAAAAACCGTCCAAAAATCTCCAAATTATACCCAATGCAACATATTTATCCGAAACCTTTTTTGTGACACAAAAAAATCCAAATTATGCCCACTTTGATACATTTATCCTAAACTTTTATTTTAATATTAAAAACTCCAAATATGTATTTATGTGAAATATTTACCTTTCGTTAATATTCTATAAGCCACGTGGACTGTATGCTTTCTCGCATCCATATAAGCAAATGTTTAACAATACTCGTTGATGAAATTTTAATAGAGAGTAAATGTGTCGCGCATATAAGCACAGGATTTTTTGTGCCATGAAAAAAGTTTAGAGTAAATGAATATAGTGAGCATAATTTGGAGTTTTTTATGGTTTTCTTCGCTTTATAATTTGACTTTTGTTCAATTTTGAATGCCTCGACGTTAAAATACACGAAATCACCCACAAGCACATTTCCGGCTTTCCCATCATAATCTATCATGTAATTCGAATTTCAAAATGTTATAAAAAAAATTAGTATGTGAATGTACTTTAGCATATGAATATTGTAAAAATTTCAAGAGTCCTGGATAAAAGAAAATCAAATTGCAAGGGCTGTAAGATTTCAATTAAATAAAAAAAATAAAAGTAAAATTAATTTAGACAGGAATTTTTAGTCTTTTATTATTTAGAATTTCAACAAAAAAATAATCGACAAGGTTGGAAACTTGAGACTGAGAGCGCGCGTGAGTTAAAGAAGAGGTTGGAAGAAAAAGAGACTGTAAATATTAAAAGAGGAAGACGTTAAAAGGGAAGCATCAATAGAACAGTGAACCATGGAACTCAATAGGCCGAGCAGGAGAGCGAACTCAGCAGACGTAGGCATCGTGGACAGGAGCGGGAGACGTCAGGCGATGAGAAAAGCACAGGAGATAAGAATCAAAGCTGGCTCAAACCCCACACCACATCGGCGTTTGTTTCTTTCTGACAAGTGAATGAACCGATCCGCAAAAAATAATTAAGATAAGAATCAGAAGTGGCTGGACCTCCACCTAACCTTCTGTTCTCGTTTTCTTTTGTGTAAGCAAAGGGCAATGTTTAACCGCACAAGCGAAAGTAAATGATTGATTGAGGATCAACAGCGCACAATCGACTCAGCCCGTCCTGGTAATTCAGTTATTAGAGATTACGGTTTTCTTTTTTTCTTTTTATTAAATAAAAAGAGTTGGGAGACAGGCCAGCTTAACAATGCCCTCTTAAAGTTGCCAAAAAGGCGGCCACACACTCAATACACAAGGTTCAAATGAGTTGTTCCATTTAAGAATTCCCACAGTATCACCGACATGCTAAAAGTCCAAAAGCTTATTCGTTAGGGTGGATTTGACCTCCTAAGCTTGTAAGTTGAAAAGTATAGTCATGCATCACTAAAGCATTGGCATGGAGGATGAAGATTTTATGAGATTAGATTATGGAGGAGGTCTTATAAATTTCACACTTTCTGCAACATGGCATATATAAACAATAAATGGAGAGAGAGAGAGCGCCTCAATTTGTAAGATGTAGATTCTTATATCATCAACATCATTGAGACAGATAATTGTTCAAAAAGTCTTAAATTTGTTGTACGGCGGCTAATACAATTTTAAACCTTTCAAATTTATTAATTTCATTCTAAACATTTTGACGATTTGTCAATTTAGTCACGTATCTTTTTACAACTTGTCAATACAATCGATTTTAGTAAAAATCACTAACGTGGACAATTTATGCAATTTTTTCTTTTCCTTTTCTTATCATTTTCTTTTCTTTTGTTTCTTTTTTTTTTCTTTAATTGAATTTCCAACCAGTGAGACCCTACTTACAGGGTAAGTTTTGAAGTGGACAAGAACACCACGACCACCCTTAAATTGCATACTCTACTACAATCATTGATAACAATGGAAAGAGAATTTGAGACTAAGATAGTCGAGTGAATCGTCACATGTAATTTCTCCTTCACTGTAGCAACGTTGTCATAGGTCAAACACCGATCATTATTACCCTCTCGTCTAGTTTGTTTCCTTTTTACTTTAATTTTTTCAATTTATCCTTCTTATCAACAAAATTAGTTTTTTCCAATTTTTTTTCTTTCCAAACAAACTTGCTTTCATTTCTCTTAAACGAAACTTGGATAACAAGTCAAACGGGCCTCCAAACATAAAAAGGTCCCATAAAGATTAAGGAGCCTTAGAAAACCAACTTAAATGGCAAAGAGTTTAAGTGTTGGGCTTTAACTATTTATGTTGCGTTTGGTTAAGCATTTTGAAAATTCATTGGGAAAATGCAAAGTAATTTAGCCTAAAGAACTTTAGGCAAATGCAAAGGCCGTTTGATAAACTATATTTTGAGAAGCAACTTTGAGAGAAATGTCATTTCATAGAAAACACATTTGAAAAGCTTTTTTGGTGATTAATATTAGTTTTTTTTTAATTTTATTTGTTTAAAATTGAAAAAAATAATGCATGGAAATTTTAAATATAAATTTTGACAATAATACTAAAAAAAACAAACACATATATAATTTTTTTTTTTTAAAAAGACCAAACCCTTCATCAACATTTTTTAATTTTTATTTGCTTAAAATTGAAAAAAAAAAATGATGTATGCAACTTTTTAGATATAAATTTTCACAATAATGCTAAAAAAAAATCAAATGCATATATATAATTTAGAAAAAAAGACCAAATCCTTTGTCGAAATTTTTTAATTTTATTTCTTTAAAATTGAAAAAATAATGTATGCAACTTTTTAAATATAAATTTGAAAGTAATGCTAAAAAGTCAAATACATACATACATATATATATATATATATATATATATATATATATATATATATCTATTTTAAAAAAGACCAAACCCTTTGTCTGAATTTTTAATTTTTATTTGTTTAAAATTGAAAAATAATGTATGCAACTTTTAAAATATAAATTTTGACAATAATACTAAAAATCAAATATATAAATAATTTTTTAAAAAAATCAAATATATTTAGTTTTTTTAGCATTTATATATATTTGATTTTTTAGCATTATTTTGGCATTTTAAAAAATAATAACGAGGGCAAAATCAGAAATTTAAAAAATGAGTAAGGATAGTTTTGGAAGAAAAAAAATAAGTTTCAGTATTTAACAAAATGCTGAAAACTCAAAGCCAGTTCCTACTGGCATTGAGCTTCGGTTTTTCCAATGCTGGCACTTGAAAATTACTTCAAAATAGTTGCCAAATGGTCTAGCACTTTTTCAAGGGACTTTGGAGGCTGAAAGCCTCTAGGAATGTTGAACCAAACGTACCTTTAGTTCGCTAGTACAATGAACTACTTCAATGTCTCTAGGAAAAAGCCCAATCCCAATAAAGCATTGCATTCTGAGATAAGGAGGCTGACATGGCCAACATCCCACGGGGTCTTATCGCGATTGTTGACGCCTAAAATTTCATTTTAATTAGGTTTTACTTTATTTTAGTTTATTTTATTTTATTTCATCTTTTCGGATAATAAAAAAACAAAACAAAAGCAAAACAAAAAGCAAAAAAAAGAAAGCAAAAGCAGCCCATCGGGCTCTCTCTCTCGCGCGGGCACTCACGGCCCGGCCCGCGCGACCAAAGCCCTTCCCCTTCCCTCTTCTCCTTCCTTCTTCCTCTCCACGCCTCTATGCATCACGCGCGGCGGCTGGCGACGCGCGAAGGACGGCCTACGACTGAGGGGGTAGGCCGACGTCGGCCGGAAACGATAGATCACGGGCGCCATTAATGGTCGCCACACGCCGAGCGCCGCCGGAAAGCTTGGATGGGACGCCGGTTCGCCGAGGAAGACGGTCGACGGCCGAAGCTCTTCGTCGGCCGGATTCCCCTCGCCTATAAATAGGCACCCGCAAGCTCCGTCGACGACCACGGCGAGCTCGGAGATCTTCCTTTGAGAGACTTCAATGATAGATCGAAGAGTGAGCACGCGAGAGATCGGGTAGCGAGGCTCGAGCGACCTCCCTCCGAGAGACTTCGGGGGAGGCCATCGGCAGGCGATCTCGAGGGGAAGAGATCCGAGCGAGAGGGAAACCGGAGAGGGAGGGTCGTCGTCTTGAGCTGAGCCGTCGCCATCCCGACACACATCGCCACCGTTCGTCACCGCAGACAGGTAGGGGAGGGTTCCTCCGCATCGTCACCATCGTTTTGCCCCATTTTCCTTCAAAACCCTAGTCTCGGCCTCGGCCCCGTTTTGGCCGAAGGGCTCCACATTGCTGCCACACCGCCCTGTTGAGCTAGTTAGCCGTTGCTGTTGCCGCCGCATCACGGATCCGCGCCGCCATCGCCGCCATTGCCGCCGCGTCGATCCGCCCTCCTCCTTCCTTCAAGGCCGCGAATCGGGAACCCTAGGGTTCCCCGATTTTTCCGTCGCGACCGGGTCGTTGGGTCGGACCCGGGTCGGGGGAACCGGGTAGGGTTTCACCGTTCCCCCAAAACGACACAAAGATCCTTTATTTTTCAAAAACAAAAAAAAAAAAAAAAATCGCGACCCGGGTCGGGGAACCGGTAGGGTTTCACCTGGTTCCCCCCCCCCAAAACGACGCAGCTTCGCTTTTTTATAAAAAATCAAAAATATTAAAAAAAAATTTTAATAAATAAATAATTTATTTCCCAAAAAAATCAAAAATACTTTATTTTTCAAAAATATTAAAAAATATTTTTTTTCGAAAAAAATCAAAAAAAAAATTCCATATTTTCCAAAAAATACCAAAAATCCATAAAAAGCCAAAAAAAGACTTGTATTTTTCCAAAAAATACCAAAAAAATCCAAAAATCCCTTTTATGTCCAAAAAAAAATTAGAAAAAGACTCAAAAATGTTTTTCCTCCCAAAAATGCATGGAAAATTCCTAAAACATCCAAAAAACCTTAGGGTTTAAACAAGATTAGGTACCGAAAGGGCATTAGTGATTAACTAGTGTAATCAAGTCCCCGATCCTAATTTCTCTAGTTGCGTAGGAGCGAGTATTTCTCCCAATATTTCGCATGGGTTTCTAATCAACCCACCCCAAATTGATTAGTGGCGACTCCGTTTTAAAAATTAACTTACAGGTTAAAAACTCAGATTATTAAAGTCGTGAATTGGTAGACTTGGGAGAGTCCGGGCTTAATTAAACTAGCCGAGCCATTAGCCTCCGCGAGGCGCCCGTCCCGATCGGGCGCCGGAAAAAAGAGGTCGCGACAGCGATCTGCGAGTGTACGTATCAACTCATGCTGTCTGACTCCATTACATGGTCCAACTCTGTCCAGTTCGTTCAGTTCGTGGACTTCACATCTTTCAACGCCTCTAGAAAGGCAAGAAGGTTCCTACTTGCGGCACGGAAGACGCCCGTACTGGTTTGGCGAACCCGTCGACGAGCTTCCCATTTATCATCCCTGCATACCCCGGGGATGGCTCCGGCAGTCGACTCTCAATATGCGACTAACCCAAGTTAATCTTCAGT
This sequence comes from Eucalyptus marginata, assembly GCA_014182565.1. Classification (NCBI taxonomy): domain Eukaryota; kingdom Viridiplantae; phylum Streptophyta; class Magnoliopsida; order Myrtales; family Myrtaceae; genus Eucalyptus; species Eucalyptus marginata. The sequence continues at coordinate 28,415,110 of CM024587.1, read as the reverse complement.
GAACAGTTGTTTGGCAGAGACCACACCGACGGTGAGTTCGCTGCTTGTGACTTGGTCGGGTTTTTCAATTGTTTCCATCTTCTGAAGTTTTGCTGAATTGCTACAATCTCATTTACTATAAGTCTATAACGCATGGATTTGGGTTCTTTCTTCCGAATTTGCTGGATGGATTTGCCCCACAACAGGCACCATAACTCGTTGTGTTACTTTTACTTGTACTTTGTTGCGATCCTCCCTCTTGGCTCATCTTGAGGGGAGCCGGTTTAGCAAAATGGTGAATGGGAACGGATGGCTTCTCTATTTGAGGTGCTCACTCTCGTTTGACTCAAAAGCTGACCAACCACAACATTTTGAGGTAATCAATCTATTAATGAAAATTTTCTATCTATATGGAGTAGTGACCGATACAATTGGCAATGGCTAGGAGCTCAGTGAAGTGTGGAGGGACACTTTACTTTCTGTGAACCAGAAATTCTAAAATTGGAGACTTGATTGATACCCTTTGGATACAAATTCTCCATCTTTTGAGAACGATTTTCATGCGATTGTCACCTATTTTATTATCCTATGCCACTAAACGATGCACATCCATGAGTACGCAATCAGATGAATAAACAACCACAATGAGGCGATAAAGGTAAGGTGAGTAAATTAACTAATTGCTTTCAGAAATTACTAACCTCAATTACAATGATTGCCAGCCAATTTTTGATTAAGTTATCAATCAGTTTTGCATTTCCAACTCTTATTTGAGTTAGGTTATCAACGTTTCTTTGTTTTTAAGTTACCGACTTTTTTAAGTTACCAAGTAGTCCTTTAATCTCTAACCCGCCCCCACCCCCCCCCAAAAAAAAAAAAAAAAACAAAACAAAACAAAAAGAACTTCTCTTATCTTTTATAAAATTTCATTTACCTTTGTTTACTAATGTCTTAAAATTCAACTACTATTGTTAAAAAAATCACTAATCAATTTTTTTTCCCAATAGCTTTTGACACGTATAAACTCTTATTGAAATTTCCCAACAAGGAAAATAAATCCATATTTTTGGGCATGGGGCAGTAGAATTTTTCTTTATACGTAGAAACTCTAAGAACTATAAAAAATTAGTTACCATACCGTTATTGTTAGGGTGATCCGATCAAATCCAAAAAATTAACAGCCTCCACATTTAATTAAGTAGAGCCTAATGTATCACGATAATCATGTGCAATTGGCTTTATTAGAATAGGTTTAGTCGGAATCTTTTCATAAAGACATACTTCTTAAATTATGTCTCAAAGTTTTATCCCTGTATACGAATCCCAATCAGAACTGGAGAATGTAGACCAGTTCGTAATATATAAGCGATTTCGGAAGAGTCTCTTTCATAAGCCTCTTAAGTTGGTCAGAATTCTTTGACCAACTTTGTAAGGAAAGAAAAATCATTTATTTTACTTTTGCTTTTTTATTTCTTTATTTTTCTTACCAAGTCCGACGAGGACCACGAAGCCCTCGATAAATAAAAACTATCTAATTGAAAGTATTTCTTTGCAAAAGGTGAAACCATTCTTACAAAATATTACCAACAAAAAATGTAAGTGTATGAAGCCAGTTGGTAAAAAGTTTATTTATTTATATGAATATAAGTTTATTATTCGACAAGTTGAAAAATCGTCACAACCGATTATCGTCACTTCCAGTTGTTGGTCCATCTACATATAGGATTCAATAAAAAAAAAAATAAAAAGTAAAATTAATTTAGATAGGAACTATTTAGTCTTGTATTATTTAGAATTTCACCAAAAAATCAACAAGGTTTTTGCTTTTGTTTTTGTTTTTTTTTTTTTTTGTCCAGTTTCATTGGATTAATAGGTTGGGAACTTGAGAGTAAGAACGCGCGAGTTAAAGAAGAGGTTGGGAAGAAGAATAGATTTTGAATATTAAAAGAGGAAGAAGAACTTGAGATTGAGCATGTGGACGGGGCATGAATGATAATCATTCTGTTTTAGAAATCAATTTATATTTCAAAAATAGATTTTTCTATTTTTATTCTCCGATTGAGTTTATAAGAAAAATATGTGTTTGATAACGATATAAAATTTCTCCTATCAAAATATAAATTCGTTTAATAACAATATGAAATTTTTCCATCTTAGCCGGCAATTGAGGCGGCGGGAACCAATGGTGGTAGGCGATAGGTGAAGACCGACGGATGGTCGCAAGTTCAGCAGCGGCAAATGGCGGCAAGTGGGTGGTCGACTAGTAACAAGGGTGCACAATGAAAAAAGTTTTTATTTCATAATTCTATTCTAGAAATGAGAAGCAAAAATTTTGCTTCTCCTTTTTGTTCCAAACTAAATCTTTTACTAAAAAATTATTCTAGAAATAGAAAAAAATGAAATTACGTTACCAAATAGATTTCTATTCTAAACCTATTCTTAGAAACAAAAACAAAAAATAGTTCTCGCTAGAAAGAAAATTGTTGTCATGTGCGCCTGAAAGGAAAATCAAGCAATAAGAATCAAAACTAGCTCAATCCCCCACCAAACCTTCTTATTTCATTTCTTTCTTTCTAACAAGCGAATTAATTATCGGCAAAAATAAATGAGATAATTTCTAAGCCCAAAAAGAGAGAGAAAAAAAGGGTCATAGAAGAAAAGATAAGTAAAAAAAAAAATGAAAAAGGACGAATTGGTTTTTCCCTCGCATTTTGCTTTCTTCTCTCCTTTTCACATAAGCATTTCTGCTTCATCATCGTCTAGTTCCCTGCTAGACTCGCCCTTCCAATGGCTCCCTGCCCTGGGGCTTCCCAGAACCCTCTTCACTTGCTCCTCTTCCTCCACCCCGCCCGCACTCCTCCCTCAACCCTCCGTACTTCTCGTTCCTCTCCGCTCTCGCCCTCAACACCTCCAGCAGCTCGGCCACCGCTCTCTCCTTGTTCCTCCGGTTCTTGATCAGGACCTTGCTTATGTCCGCTGGCGTCATCTTGGCCTTCTCGACCGCCTCCCGGAGCTCCCTCGCCGCCGCCTCGCCGAGGTCCTCGGCGTCGCTGCCCAGGTAGTTCCGGCGCAGGATCTTGAGGACCGGGTACGAGCAGTAGCTCATGTAGATGTGCATGTCCATCCGGCCGCTCCGGAGCAATGCCGGGTCGAGCTTCTCGATGTGGTTGGTGGTGAACACGAAGATCCTCTCGCTCCCGCAGCACGACCACAGGCCGTCGGTGAAGTTGAGCAGCCCCGAGAGGGTGATCGTGTTGTTGTTCCCATCCTCGCCGCCGCGGGCCGCGTCGGGCGCGCCGGAGTCGTAGTAGCTCCGTGGCGCGCCGGCGTGGGTTGCCTTCGCCCTGTTCGACAGATTGACTGAGCAGTCGATGTCCTCAATGACGATGATGGACTTGGAGCTGGTCTTCATGAGGAGCTTCCGGAGCTCGGAGTTGGAGTGCACCTCGGTCAGCTCAAGGTCGTAGATGTCATAGCCAAGGGAATTGGCCATGGCGGCGATCATGCTCGATTTCCCCGTCCCAGGCGGGCCGTAGAGCAGGTAGCCCCGCTTCCAGGCCCGGCCTGTCCGCTGGTAGAACGCTTGCCCGGCCGCGAAGTCGCGGAGGTCCTCCATGATGTCCCTCTGGCTCTCCGGGTCCATGGCCAACGTGTCGAAGGTGCTCGGGTGCTTGAACGGCACAGATTCCCACGGGTGGCCACAGGAATCGAGCGACCCCCTGCGCGAATTAGTATAAAGGAGGCGTTCTTGGTTCTTGCGGCGGATGTCGTTGGCCTTATCCATGATGTAGTCCAGGTAGGAGTCGAGGATGAGGTCCTTGTCGCGCTTCCGGATCTGGAGCGTGAAGCCGCGCTTCTCGTCAGGGAGGGGCCGCCACGAGAAGGTCTGGGACTGGCGTTGCGTCACCACGTGCTCCCACTGGACGGCAACGCCGTCGAAGACGTCGTTGATGCAGTCGTTGTTGGAGATGCCGAAGGTGGTGGCGCTGGAGTTGATGGCGCGAGTGAGATAGAGGCGGCTGCCGGAGGCGGAGACGAAGGAGCTGAGGTAGAGCTGGACGGCGTTGTAGAGCTCGTTGGTGTTGACGCCGTCGATCTCGGTGATGTCGTAGTAGCAGTAGGAGGAGAAGCAGTTGAACGCCCGGTTCAGGAACTTGAGGGAGGCGAAGCGGAGCTCGGGCGGGAACACCATCTGCAGGAGGCTCTGGCAGAAGGCCAGGACGCCCAGGAGGGAGGCCAGAGATGTCCAGAACTCCTTCATTTCCGCCCTTCTGCGCGATCTGTACGCCTCCCGTGAGTCAAAGTTGAGATTTTTCTGGAGATCTCTGGGCGTAGAAGAAGGAGACGATGAAGCAGCAGAACAGGATAGTGGAGGATGAGGGAGAAATGAGGATTTGGGTTTTCTGGGAAGTGAGTTTTCTTCTGTGGAAGGGACAAATGGGTCTTGGATTATTTATAGAGGAGGGGCTGACGGGCTTGTGGGTTCTGATGTTTCAAGGAGGGGCGGGTAGAAACTGAGGATTTGCGGAGAGAGAGAATAAAGCAAAACTAAAAAGCCTCAAGAAAGTTAGAGAGAGAGAGAGAGAGGGGGGCTGAAGGGCTTGTGGGTTCTGACGTTTCAAGGAGGGGCGGGTAGAAACTGGGGAGTTTGCGGAGAGAGAGAATAAAGCAAAACCAAAAAGCCTCAAGAAAGTTAGAGAGAGAGAGAGAGAGAGAGAGAGAGAGAGATTGGCTCTGGCTAATATAATTTCTCCTTTTAAGTACACGAGGGGAACAGCTGGTGAACAAAACAAGGAAAAAGGGTTTTTGGAGTTTTGGGACTTTAGAGAGAGAGGGGGAGAGATTTGGGGCCCGGTTGGTATTAGGTTTGGGGTTGAACTTTATCCCCGTTACTCTATTATGGAAGGAGGCTTTGTACAACTTGCTACTGCTGCTGCTCCTACTGCGAAGGACTATGCGCGATGATAAAATGAAAGAGAGGGTGAGAGAGAGAGAGGGCATGATGGATCAATCAAGGTGTTTGAGAAGGGACCCTGGAATCGTGAACGGACGGAGGGCCATACATATGAGAAAATCATACGGTCCAATGCGATCCGCTCGTGCCATTAGAGCCTTTACCAAAGTAAAATAGGCGAAATGTATTCACCTCCCCTCAACCCTTTAGGATCCCTGGACATTCCCCCAAAAGGGGCAAAAAAATTTCAAAGAAAAACCCAAGTAATTCCTTCAATCCGCTTCCTAAATTAGGGTGCTTGAGAACCCCAATCCATCGCCCGAAATCCTCATTAGGACAGGGGATGCAAGTGATTGCACACCAGCACCCATTTGGCATGCAAGTTTGCTGTTTGATTGGGTGTTGCATGTCAAATACGATCTTACATATATTATTATTCATAATCAGCATAAAATGGCCAACCCTGTAAACAAAACCATTTCTTAGGAGCTAAGGTCGGAAGAGTACAAATTATAATTATTAATAAAATGTACCAAATTAAATGAAAATCGATACTAGATAATAGATATTCCGATAGAGGTGAAACTTGTCCCTTTTGCTTACTCATTGAACGTACCAGCGTGCGCTTATCGCGGGGGTTTGGGAGCTGAGTAATTTAATAATCCGTCACAGCCACTACTGTGCTGATCTTCACGTTGCCGCAGCCCCCTCCACCCCACTCGCCGACGTCGCGTGCAAGTTCAGTTCCCATTTCGGGAGAAAACGGCTCGATTGCCAAAATGGCCAAAATTGTTACTTCTCAAAGAGGAAGAAATAGTCCCAACGTTGTGAATTTCTTTTCGCTATTTTCTGCCAAAGCCATGCGGAATTACTTTGGTTTCGTCAGACGGTCAGAGGTCGCAATTCGCGTTTTCGGAATTACTTTATTTTATTTTTATAGAATTTGGTTTGCCTTTGGCATTTATAATTGGAAAGAAAAACCGCTAAATAAAACACTAAATTATACCCACTCAGCATATTTACTTTAAACTTTTTTTGACTTAAAAAAAATACAAATTATGACCACTCTTGCATATTTATCCTAAACTTTTTCTTGTGATAAAAAAATTCAAAATATGCACCTATGTGACATATCTACTCTCCATTAATATTCTATAAGATGATTTTCCAAACAAAATAAAGTTGTTTTTTATTTCACTTAAAGTCACATGGACTGTATACTTTCCGCGTTCATATAAGCAAATGTTTAACAATGTTCATTGAGGAAATTTTAACATAAAATAAATGTGTCACACAGATACAATAGGGGTCTTTTGTGTTACGGAAAAAATGTTTAGAGTAAATGTGTCATTGTTTGGAGTTTTTGATAGTTTTTTCCACTTTTGTTCAATTTTGAATGCCTCAACATTAAGATAGATGAAAGCACCCACAAGCACATTTCCAGTTTTCCCATCATAATCTATCATGTAATTCGAATTTTAAAATGTTATAGAAAAAATCAGTATGTGAATGTACGTTAACATATGGATATTGGAAAAATTTCAAGAGTTCCAAATAAAAAAAAAAAATCAAATTGCAAGAACCTTAAGATTTCAATTATATAAAAATAAAAGTAAAAATTAATTTAGATGGCAACTTTTTAGTCTTGTATTATTTAGAATTTCACCAAAAAAATCAACAAGGTTCTTGTTTTCTTTTTTCCAGTTTCATTGCACCGATAAATAGGTTGGAAACTTGAGACTGAGAGCGCGGGAGTTCTTTTTTTTTTTTTTTTGGTCGGTAGAGCGCGGGAGTTAAAGAAGAGGTTAGAAGAAAAGGAGACCCTTAATAAATATTAAAAGAGGAAAACGTTAAAAAGGAAATCACGCGATGAGAAGAGGCAATAAGAATCTAAAGTGGCTCAACCCGCTACTACGCCCTTTCGTTTCGTTTGTTTCTTTCTGACAAGTGAATGAACCGATCGGCCAAAAATAAACGAGATAAGAATCAAAACCAGCTCGACCCACCAAACCGTCCGTTTCCGTTTTCTTTCGGATTAAGGAAAAATGGGAACGATGTTTGACCACACAAGCGAAAATTAATGATTAATGGAGGATCAACGCTAGGGGTGAGCATGGTTCGGGTTGAGCTGATCCACCTCCTAACCCTAGGACCAACCCGTACAGTGTTGGTCCTCAATTTTTGAGACCGATGACCAATCCTATTGAGCTTGGGACCGAGGACTGGACTGACCCAATGGGTTCGATCCAGCCTGCAGTCAATCCGTAACTAACCGATAATTTTTTATTTCATTTTTTGTACTACTTAAAAACGATTAAGGACCGGACTGACCCAATGAGTTCGGTCCGATTTCAAGGTCAACCTAGAACCAATCAATAATTTTTTATTTCATTTTTTGTACTCCTTAAAAAGGCAACTGAGGACCATACCGACCTAATAGGTTCGATGATGAACAAAGTCAGCTAAGAAAGGCAAGCAGTGAGGATCAAGTGGGGTGAGTGTCGAACAAAATGAGCATCAAATGTCGAGCGGAGAGTAACAAGCCAAGCGAGCATCGAGCGGCACGAGTGACCCAAAGCGAGCGATGGAGAAGTTGTTTCTTTTGATTTTGGTAAATTGAAGATTAAGAGGACAAATAAAACAAAAGAGAACAAATACTATAGGAGGATGCCATAAAAAGTAGTTTATGTCTTTTGGACGCCATGAGAACTTATCATAAAAACATTTTCCTCCTTCGTAAATTATGACTATTGACGCTATAAAAGACATTAAAAATCTAAGTTATTAAATAACAATATAAAATTACTTGAATTCCTCACTAAAGAGTTGTTTAATGTTGTTGATGCTGTTTATTTTAAGGTTTTCTCTATGTAAAAAAAATTATAAATAGTATTATATATATATAGTCGAGTTGGTCTAGATTAGACCGATCCGAACTCTCGGGATCGAGGACCGATCCAGTACAAAGTCTTGGTCCAAGAATTCTAGGACCAAAGACCGACCTCCCTCCTAGGGAACCGACCAGACCGCAAGGTTGGGCCGGTCCAAGGTCGGTTTAGGGTTGACCCCGGATTGATGCTCGCCCGTAATCAACACCGCACAATCGACTCACGCCGTACTAATAGTTTACTTAATAAACATCATAAACCTCTCAATTTTATTAATTTTTGTTAGGGCTAGATAGTTTATCTAGAGGGGAGTAAATAGGTGATAATGTGGAATGAAAAATTTAAAATGTTATTGCAACAGAACAACGTCTGACGACGACCCGAGTAATTGTCAAATCTTACCAATGTGCAATTAACTCTTATCACAAATAAAATAAAGAAAGTAAGAGACAGAAAATTGCACATGAACAATTATAGTGGTTTGACTTTTGCAAGCCTACGTCTACTCTCTTATGCTGACAACCGATTGGCTAGATTCCACTAGATGAATCCATCAAAGGTTATAAGATCTAAGCAATGAATACTCAAGCTCATGTAAATAATTGCTCATACACTCTCAACCTCTAAGAAATTACACAAGTATAGCTCACATAAACGAATGTATATGATTTTAAGATCACTCCAAACTTAGGGATTACAAACTTCAAAATTTCAGCTTCTTATTTCCTTTCAAAGATCTAGACCTTCTTTTAAAGTCCTCAATATCCAAACCGACCGTCGGACATATCCTTAAAGGATCGCTCATTTAAATTATGCATTGGACTTGAATGTTGTTAAAAGATCTAATAGCTTTGAGATTGAAGGCTTTCGTTGATTCTACCGTCCATATAGCAGATAGAGTTTCCATCAGAAGTGTACTTCACTTGGAAAGGATATTTCACCTTTGAAGATTGATTTATCCAAGATTCACTAACTTCCATCTTGAGATAATGGATTTGATATTCTTTCCTTTTTGGATAGATCTTTTAATTTTAGCAAGGAATCCACCAATTTTTCTAGCTGTTGCACGAGGATTATCTTCTAGATCAATATCTCGGATTATCAAATATCAAGGATATAGATTACTTCATGACTTAGAGTCTGATGAGTAACTTTTGATAGTGCTCATCAGAGTTTTCACTTGGAAAATCTTATCATCAAAATCACATAATGATTAAAGAAATTTTTGTTAATCATTAAAACTATCTAGGTCATTTTCCTCAATAATTTTATCTTAAAAATTTTGACAATTTACTAATTTAGTCCCATATCTTTTTACAATTTGTCAATATAGTCAATTTTAGCTAAAAGTCACTAACACAGACAATGTATGCAATTTTTTTCTTTTCTTTCTTTCTTTCTTTTTTTTTTTCTTTTAATTGAATTTCCAATTGGTTAGAGCCTACTTATAGGGTAAGTTTCAGAGTGTAGGAAAATCCCATGGCCACCCTTAAATTGCATGCTCTACCACCATTGATAAGAGCCTACTTAGAGGGTAAGTTTCATAGTGGAGAAAAATACCATGGCCACCCTTAAATGGCATGCTCTACCACCATTGATAATGATGGAAAGAAAATCCGAGACTAAGACAGACCAGCGAATTGTCACATGTAATTTCACTCTTGCTAACCACTGGGATTTGCCCCAGTGGCCACCCTTCCAATATGGAAGGAGGAGGTGGGAGGTTCAAATCCCCACCTTCTTAAGGGAGGTTGGGGTTGGGATGATTTAGTTTCAAGTGTGAGTTTCAACTCCTGTCCTGCCCGCAGGAAGATAGGAAAAGTTTGAAAGTGAGAGTTAGAATAGGAGTAGAGTATAACTGACAAAAAAACAAAAAAAATCGCCCTCGCTATAGCTAGCAAGGCCGTCATCTTTCTACCACCAATTATTATTACCACTCATTCGTCTCTCCCCCCAGTCTACTTTGTTTCCTTTTTAGTTTAATTCATTCCTTTTGATTATACAATCAAAGTAAGGGCAATGCAATGAATATTTAAATAGGGTTAATACCCTGAAAAATCCAAACTGGTACACCTGTGACAAATTTACCCCAAACTATTTTTTTGACCATGAAAAATCCTAAACTGATACACTTGTGACAAATTTACCCCAACCGACCATAAAAAACCTTAAACGGGTACATTTATACAAATTTACCCCAAACCGATTTATTCGACAGCAAAAACCCAAAACTACTAAATTTGTGATAAATATACATTCTCGCTAAATTAGATTAATACCACAAAAAAATCACAAAAATGATAAACGTGTGACAAACGGATCGCAAAATCTTAAATTGGCATACCCGTCAATTGTCACGTGTCATTTAACTTAATAATTTAACAGTAAAATTTAACAAAAACTAATAGAAGGTAAATTTATCACAAGTATACCAGTTTTGGGTAAATTTGTCAAAAGTATACGAGTTTTGGGTTTTTTGTGGTCAAAAAAATAATTTTGGGTAAATTTGTTACAGGTGTACCGGTTTGAGGTTTTTCAGGGTATTAACCCGTTTAAACAATCATGGGCACAAAATAAGTTTTTTCCTTTTTTTTTGCCTTTTGTCCAAACAAACTCTCTTTCATTACTCCAGAACGAAACCTGGATAACAAGTCAAATGGGCCTCCAAACATAAAAAGGTCCCATAAAGATTAAGGAGCCTTAGAAAACCAATTATATGGCAAAAAGTTTAAGCGATTGGGCTTTAACTATTCGGTCCGCTAATTGATTCGCCTTCTCAGTGCAATGAACTGCCTTGATGTCACTAAGACAAAGCCCAATCCCAATAAAGCCCTTGCAGTCTGAGACAAGGGGGCTCACATCCCACTGCGTCTTATCGCGATCTGCCAGTGTACGTATCAAACTCATGCTGTCTGACTCCATTCCATGGTCCAACTCTGCTCAGTTCGTTCAGTTCGTGCACTGCCCATCTTTCAACGCCTCTAGAAAGGCTAGGGTGTCTACTTGCCGCACGAAAGGCGCCCGTACTGGTTTGGCGAACCTGTCGACGAGCTTCCCATTTCTCATCCCTTCGTACTCCGGCGATGGCTTCAGCAGTCGACCCCAATGAGCGACCCACCCACATTAATCTTCAGCGACCACTTGTTCGGTGGAGACCGGACCGACGGTGAGTTCCCTGCTTGTGACTTGGTCGGGTTCCTCAATTGTTTTCATCTTCTGAAGTTTTGCTGAATTTGCTACAGCCTCATTTACTGTGACGCATGGATTTGGGTTCTTTCTTCCGAATTTGCCGGATGGATTTGCCCCCTCAACAGACACCATAGGACGTTGTGTTACTTTTACTTCGTTGCGATCCCCCTGGTGGCTCATCTCAAGGGGAGCCAGTTTAGAAAAATGTCGAATGGGAATGGGTAGCTTCTCTTATGGAGGTGTCGCTCTCGTTTGACTCAAAACCCAACCGACCACAACATTTGAGGGAATCAATCTATTAATGAAAATTTTATATCTATATAAAATAGTGACTGATTCAATTGGAAATGGTTAGGAGCTAAGTGAAATGTGGAAGGACACTTCACTTTCTGTGACCTAGAAATTCTAAAGTTGCAGACTTGATTACGTTAATTATTTAAGTGACACCCTTTCAATACAAATTCTCCATTTTTCGAGAACTATTTTCATGCCATTTTCTCCTATTTTATTATATTATGCCACTAAACAATGTACATCCATGGGTATGCAATTAGATAAATAAAAAACCACAATGAAGCCGATAAAGATGAAGTGATTAAATTAACCAACTACTTTTAGAACTACTAACATCAAAGGCAGTGATCGCCAACAATTTTTCAATTAAGTTATCAATTAGTTTTGCAATTCCAATTCTTATTTGAGTTAGGTTAACCAACATTTATTTGTTTTTAAGTTACCAAGTAGTCCTTTAATCTCGAGAGAGAGAGAGAGAGAGAGAGAGAGAGAGAGAGAGAGAGAGAGAGCTTCTCTTATCTTTTATAAAATCTCATTTATCTTAGTTTACTAATGTCTTAAAATATAACTACTATTGTTAAAAAAAATTCCTGCAAAAATCACTAATCAATTTTTTTTCCCAATATCTTTTGACACGTATAAACTCTTACTGAAATTTCCCAACAAGGAAAATAAATCCTATTTTTGGGCATCGAGCAGTAGAATTTTGCTTTATACATAGATACTTAAAAAATTATAATAAATTAGCTACCATTCCGTTATTGTTAATGTGACCGGATCAAATCCAAAAATTAACAGCCTCCGTATTTAATTAAGTAGAGCCTAATATATCACCATTTAATGATGTGCAACATGTTTAGGGTGCGTTTGGAAACCTTTGGAAGGGGCTTTGGGGGCTAAAAGCCTTTGGGCCAAAATGAGAGTGTTTGGGAACTACTTTGGAAGGGGCTTTGGAGAGATGTTGGCATTTGCAAAAGCCCAAGGCAGTCCTAGGCTCGCCTTTCGATTCTCGAATGCCTCATCACCGCTCACATGTGTACTTTGTTCATCTTCTTCTCCAGCCGACGCGGACGAGCTCGAGAGGCCGGCGATGGACTCGGGCCGAGGTCGGAGAGGTCGCGGCGACCATCACCGCCAATCGCGCGACCCGGCGAGTCGCGGCGGCCGCTCGGGAGTCCCGACGACCTCCGCGCGAGTCGCGTCGGCTGCGACCCGGACCGGGTCGCGTGACCTCGGCGCGACGCGAGAGGTCGCGCGACCTCGACGAAGGGCCGCCGAGGGTCGTCCCAACCCTAGGCGACCCTCGCCGGAGGTCGCCCGACCCTAGGTGGCCCTCACCGGCCGTCTCGGCTCCGCCGGCGGCCGCTCGCTCTCGGCGGCCTCCGCCCTCGCCGAACTCTTTTATTATTTTTTGATAGTTTTTTATTTTTTTTATTATTTTTATTAATCACCAAGTCCTTTGTAACGTAGTCTTTCCAAACACTATTTTTCCCAAAGTTACTTCAAAATGGACTTTCAAAATATAATTTACCAAACACCGTTTGCATTTTGGAAAACTCCTTCAGCTCAAAGGTGTTTGCATTTTCTCAAAGGCTTTTTCCAAAGGCCTTTCCAAACGCACCCTTAGTCAGAATCTTTTTGTATAGACATACTTCTTAAATTACGTCTCAAGTTTCATCCCCGTATACAAATACCGATTAGAATTGGAGAGTGTAGACCATTTCGTAATATATAAGCGATTTCGGAAGAGTGGCTTTCACAAGCCTTTTAAGATGGTCAGAATTCTTCGACCAACTTTGTAAGAAAAGAAAAATGTACATTTGTTTTTGAAGGCCACATGTGATCCTTCTCATTCCTTCAATGATGCTTTACCGTTTAGGGGATGGTTTATGTCTTCTCCTCTGAGGAAGACAGTCAACCAGAAAATCATTTAATTAGTAGGAGTTTCTTCGCAGAGAAAGTGTTTCAAGTCGCGAGATAATTCCTATTAAATTTATTTCATGAAGCAATTACATTAGGCTAAACACTATGGATTTGGGCGCACATTAAGATTGAGAAACACTTGAACTTAAGAGCTATAATAACTTCCTAATTCTCCAATTGGTTAGTGGATTATTTCTGACCGGCTCTCTTCATAAAGTAGATATTAATATTTGGATCAAATCACGTAAATCTTTTGTGTCTTTTATTGTTCCTCGTTGATATCTCTAGTAATGTTTGCTCGTGTAGATTCAATTACAAGTTCTATCACCCTCACGTTAGCTTCACAACAATACATATAAGCTAGCAATCCCTTTTATTCCAAGACAAAAACTTCAACAATTACTTAGCCAAAAGGTCTGTCGCATTCGCCTAAGTGGCGACAGCAAGGAGACGAACTTTCCTGTGGATGGTTAGATCAGTGCATTCGGTCATGTCCTAGTCCTCCGCTTATAGACCTGCGGGCGGTGCCCAATAGAACTTGTTCACCAGATTTGCCAAGACATGTTCGTAGGTCGCCATCGCCAATGACATCCAGGCGCAAGCCCTCCTCCCGGCACCGAACGGAATCCACTTGAAATGCTGTTTCTTGGAGCCCCCGGGCTATTCAAGAATCAATTTGGTTTGAACTCGCCCGGCTCGTCCCACGTGCCAGGGTCCCACCCGATGGTCCATGCATTTGGGATCACCGTAGTTCGAGTCTCCCGTAGTTCCTGTTGTGATGTCGTAGTGTCAGATTTTGATGTCCTGGGTCGACAGCCGCGAGAGGCAGAGATTCTCTTTGACAACTGCTCGTAGTCGTAGGTAACGCATTTCTCCAAGTCCTCACTCATCAGTTATTATTGGCTTGCGATCTGCGATTTCGTGGATCTCGGTTGGAGGATGTCACGAGGGTGAGTGATTACCGAGATGAGTGCTCTGATGCTATCGGCACCGGGAGCAAAACCAACACTTTGATCCTGCTGAATCTCCAGCAAAACGTCCACGAAGTGTCCCCCCTCTTCACCTCCGCTACCAATGCTCGTCTCCTCCATCTTCCTCGGCTCGTCCACCATCTCACAAAGGAACTTGCTGAACTTCCTCACGACCAGCTCCGCTTTTGCATCTAGACCAGTCAGCTTGTCGTTCCACCCAAGGCTCGGAATGAAGTCCCCAGCGTTGAAAATGCCCAGCAACCTCATCTTGTCCGCCAACAGTCCCTTGAACTTCTTGCCCTGCTCGCCATCGCTGTACTTACTCCATAGGGCCACCCGTATGATGTTCGTACGCGAACACGTCGCTCGGATCCATCGAGCAATGCTGCTCAATCTTGTCCATCACGAGAGAGATCTCTTCTTCTCGGACCGTCCAAAACGACTGGAGCCTCTTGTTGCAGAGCTGCGGGAGCACGCAGTTGCTCCACAGTTGGCCCCGGGAATCGAGCGACCTGCCGAGAGAATTAGTGTAAAGGAGGCGTTGTTGGTTCTTGCGGCAGATGTAATTGGCCTTACCCGTGATGGAGTCCAGGTAGGAGTCGAGGATGAGGTCCTTGTCGCGCTTCTGGATCCGGAGCCTGAAGCCATACGAGAAGGTCTGGGGCTGGCGCTGTGTCACCACGTGCTTCCACTGGACGGCAACGCCGTTGAAGACGTCGTTGATGCAGTCGTCGTTGGAGAGGCCGAAGGTGGTGGTGCTGGAGTTGATGGTGCGGGTGAGGGAGAGGTGGCTGGCGGAGGGGGAGATGAAGGAGCTGAGGTAGAGCTGGACGGCGTTGTAGAGCTCGTTCGTGTTGACGCGATCGATCTCAGTGACGTCGCAGTAGCAGTAGGAGGAGAAGTAGTTGAGGGCCCGGTTCAGGAACTTGAAGGCGGCGAACCAGAGCTCTGGCGGGAACACCACCTGCAGGATGTTCATCAGGGATGCCAGGACGCCCAGGAAGGAGACCAAATATGTCCAGAACTCCTTCATTTCCGTCTCTGAGTGTGGAAAATGGAGACGATGAAGAAGACTGGGGAGTCGAGGAGGGTGAGGGAGAAATGGGGATGTGGTCTTCGGTCTTATAGTGTCAAGCTTCAAGGGACAGCTGGGAGTTGATTAGGAAAAAAAGTGGTGTGGGGGCCGGGGTGACCAGGAGGGAGGGAAAAATGCCAGAGTTGATTAGGAAAAAGTTTTTTTTTTTTTTTTTTTTTTGGGGGGCGGCGCTTGCAGGGAGATTACCCTATATGCATTTGTTGTAATGGTTGGAGGCTATGCTATACTGCATGAATAACCTACAGTTTAATCAGTCCCACTAGAGATCAATACAGACTAATAATTCAGTATCTCCACGAGTACAAGCTGATTCATTAATCTCTATGGCAATGAGTGTCTCAACCGTACGAATGTAGGAGGTATCAACAAAACGTGGACACTAGTACTTGGGAAAAACATCTAGCTTTTATTCAGTCATAGTTGGATAGAATTCAAGGACTTGCATTTCCAATGTCCATTGATAGCATCGCCAGGAAATGAGGTCAAACTAATCGTGTTGTGTATCTTGAGATTGAAGATGTGTAGCTGTTGCTTTGAGCTAGTTTCGCACGCAAGAAAATTCAGAATGTGCCTGCTTTGAAGAATTATGCTGGATGCCACCCCTTTTTGACTGCATATGTAACCATCAGTTTCAATTACCGTGTAATATCAAGTTGAGGGAATGATGTCTTCATCTATTCTATTGAAGGTGCTTTTCTCTTATGGAAAAATTCCGCAGCATCATTCACAGTTGAAGAGAGCAATTGTTCATGTATTAGGTCGAAGACAAAAGGAATGGATTTATCTCAAAATGAGAAGTCAGGCCTCGACCTAGAGCCTGCAAAAGCTGTTTTATCTACCTAGGCGCAAAACAGGAGGAGTTCGATTGAATTCAAAAGCGGGAACAATTGCTGCACGTGAGCAGATTCGAGGACGATGGAGCAGTTAATGAGGAAGGAGGAAAATCTCGAAAACAGGGCAGCTATCGAAGCTCATGGAAGTAGAAAAAATCATGGAGACACGGATCAGTTGAACAATGGAGGTTCACATGGAGAAGTCTAGTAACTGTCAGAGGGGATTCAAGGCCTATGAACGGAAGGAATGTAGAAGGAGCACGGACACGCTCGAGCTATGTCAAAACCGGGTCAAATTTTCATCTCGAGTCTTCTTCCTTTGTGTTTGCAGCCATGTCTTTCGGCTTCACTCTTGGTTTTAGTTTTCGAGTCAATCTTGTAATCCATGAATTTCATTATGAATTTGGTAGACTCAACGCCATTCATAATGAAAAGTTCACACGAGTGAGCAGGCATGCTTATCTTAGACTTTCTTGACTTTATCGATCCCTTTATAAGTTACTTCTTACTCCTCGCATATTCATCAACGTCAAAAGCACAACAAAGCAAAGTTCGCAGCTTTAGCGTTGAATTGGACTTGTTCAGTAATTTTGCGATCAAATAAGAGTTCTCACCCTCGCTTTTCCAATAGTTGTAAGTTTACACCCGAGAACAAAGGAGGTCTAACAATCGATTGGCTTTTGCCTAATGCGGTACCGCCAACATTTCAAGCCATGATCTTTAGCTCAAAAAATCCAATAAATCACAAGCAAAACACCCATCCATTTTTGAAGCACTCGCTCCGATACCAATTGTTTGATGCCAAGAGAATACGATAAATAAATCAAATTATTCAACAATTAAGCACAAAGAATAAGTAAGCAATTCAACGATCAATTGGTATGCGTACAATAAAAGAGCCAAGGGAAAGAGAAATGTTTAGCCGATTTATAGTGTTTCGAACCCCGCCTCCTGAACTTCCCGAATCCACTGGCCCAAAATCCACAAATCAAATCTAAGTACAAAGGTGGGTTGACCGAGAGCCCACTTTCCAAAATAGAATCTTCATCTCAAGCCTTTAAGGCCAGCTCACCTCACTAGTGATTCACAATAGTAAATCCAAGTACAAGAGGTTTCTCTCACTTAGATAGGGAAAATTACCTGTATATATTATATAAACTTATTATGTTTATGTTAATTCAATCCTAAATTTTATAATTTGATCAATTTAGTTTTAACATTTTAACGATTTCTCCAATCAATTTTGGCTTAAAATCGCTATCATGAGCGTTGAGCATGTCGCGCGTGGAATGCTTGACTGACATTAATAATAATCGAATTTTTTAAAAAAATTATTTTACTTTTAATTTTTTTATTTCTTTCTTTTTCTTATTGGACGACCACAAATTGGGTGACCGCAAATGGGGTCTCTCATGCTTTTTTATTTTTGGGTCTCACTCTTGGCATCAATGCACACGTGTGCAATACTCACGTAGATCCAACTCAAGAGCCGGTACTCTCCGGCCCCAACCCCCTTTTTCCTTCCCCTCCGATCCCTTTACCGGTAGGGCTGCATGCCCGATATGGAATCCCTTGTGCAAGAGGGGTCGGGAGAAAAGTCGTTCCCAAGCAAATCAGATTTACATGGACGAAAAGTCGTACTCGAGCCTCGTGATATAGATGAATCAAGCTTACATAAACTCGATGCACCATTGAATATCTCCCCACAAGACCGACACGCAAAAACATGCACTACGAGGAACCTGTGGTGAAAAATCAAAATTTCGTGGAATCTATGTTGAAATAGTTATCTACAAACCATTGATCGGATTATTTTAGTCCGAATTTTAAACATTGTTATAGATTTCTATCATTCATTCGGTTGCTTAACAAATATACCCGGGGCACGCTTCAGGAAGCCCTTTACATTTTTGTGGTCGCGCCATGGAATTGAGCAGCCATGTTCCTGGGCACTTCCGCGAAGAAAAGGAAAAAGTGGAAAAGGAAATTTAACAGGTGGTGGTGGTCTGCTGCTCGCTTTGAAGTGGACCGGCATAGCCTCTTCCCTCGCCCACCCCCACGTCTTCTTCATCATCTCCTTCTTCCACACCCAGAGATCTCCAGGAAAACCTCCACTTTCACTCACAGAGAATGCCAGATATGAAGGAATCTTGGACCTCTCTGGCCTCCCTCGTGGCAAGAATAACGTCAACAAATTTTATTAATTTGAATAGTGAAAGAATAACATTAGATATTTTCTTATAAATAAGGAATTAGATAAAAAATTTAAGAAAAATTTAAGGATTACATTGAACAAATTAAAGGTTCAATGACAATATTACACAAATTAAAATTTATAGATGACATTACATATTGGGCAAAACTTCAAAGATCATTTGTATAATTATACCGAACAAAAAGACTTCGTCTATACATACTTGTGGTGCGTCTCTTCCCCACTCTCTCCACCGTCTAACGGCTGCAACACCCGAAAAAGACTCCAAATGCCACCCGTCATAGCGGAGCTCGGCAAGCTCCCAGCCTCATTGCGGAGGTCATTAAGGTTGTAAGTAGCCCCACGGTCCCAACCAAGTTCTTTGCTCGGGCAGATAGGCAAAAGGGTTATAGGCATAACTATTCTGTTAATGCAGGTGGGGTTCCCTTTGTGCTGCAACAATGGGAGACAATAGAAAACCTGTAGCATTGTATATCACCCTCGTCGCGGCAATAGAGGAAGGAAACCTAATTCCCACATGTTGGCTCTTCTAAAGTTCGATTTGACGAAGAACTAGCAGACCGATTTTAAGACTCATAAAACACATTTTATCCAGGTCTCTGTTTCATTGCCTGAAAGGCTCCAAGCGACAAAGTCAGCAACATGACGGCAGAAAAAGGAGTACTACCTTCCCTAAGTCGTGATCGAATGCTGATGATTGTAACCGTGACAGCATGTTTTTTTTACCCAAAGCAGAAACGGTCCTGTACCAGTAAAAGCTTCAGCACCTCTGACTAGACTGCTCTTGAATAGAGGTACTCCAAAATAAAATAGTACTTTGTATGGTCAAATTAAGTAGACTAGTTCAAGCTCTAAATAGAAAATATCCTAGATAGAATATTATACAGATTGTACAACAATTTGGTAAATTCCGGAAGGGGCCGCACTTTTTCCATTCGGCCAAAACACTCCTGAACACAATAATCTGACTATATTGCCCATTGTAGGTGCCACTTTTTAGCATACTGTTGAGATATAATACGCGGAAACGACAATATCTTGCAATTTACGTCAACACAAAATCACCGGAGAAATTAACAAGAAAAATAAAGACACCAGAAATTTACGTGGTTCGATCTGAGTATCGGTACCTACGTCCACGGGGAGAGCCAGCAGCAAATAATCTACTATAATCGGAATATCAGAGTTTACAATCACTCATACGCTCAAGTGTTTCCTACACCTAGATTTAACCTCAAACTCAAAGTGTTTATAAATAAATCACTCACTTGGGTATAAACTCACGGCACAAAATTATCGCGCGTTCAAGCTCAAACACAACGCTCTACACGTACGAAATCGTGTATCACTTCAAGCTTCGCGCGGCTACTCTTTTTTTCTCGTACGGGTGCAGCGGCGCGGCCGTGCAGCCTTTTATTTCTTCTCGCGGCTCCTCAGGTTCTCCGCATTCGTAGGGTTTTATTTTAAACCGCTTCACGGGAAGAAAACGCGTGCCCAAAAGTCAAACAATTGACCTGGGCCCACCAACTCCCCTTTTGAATTCTTACGGATGCATGCAGAGGACTTCACGTGCGAAGAGGTTTTTGTCCAAACTTCTTTCCTCTTTTGCTTTCTTATATAAAGTGTGCCCAAGATTCTTGTTTCGCCCGTTCGAAGGAGGAAATCCAAGAAAGAAATTATTTCTTTCTTTTTCATCTGCTTGAAAAAAAAAAATTTATTGACAAATTCGATTTTCGAATTCAAACTCGAGATATTAATTTAACACATACATCTTATGCCAATGTTCCAAGGAAGTGTGTTCCATTTTTTTCAGTGTCCCCTTTTTAAATTAGATTTTTTTCCCTTGTGGGTCCCATGTTCACTTTCCCTTACTTATTCCGTCTCTCCAAGAGAGTTCTCTCATGTACCCACTCAAAGCAATAGGGGGTTAGGAAAATAAAAACTTCCACGCTTGTGTAGGCGGAGGCGGCCGAGCTGGTCCTCATGACCCACGACAGCACCTTCTCAAGCCGCCTAAGTGAAGGCTCTGCGCCAAATGTCTTACGATAACAAGGGATCGTGTTTTGATTCTCCAGCAAGTTCTGTTGGATGATCCAGAAAGAGAGCATCCCCTTCTGTCCACACGCTTCCCTTCTGTCCACGTACTTATCATTTCTTATTTGTTATTTATTTATTTGTTTATTTGATTATATATAAATTTTTTTGTTCTTTTACTACTAATTTCTATTTCTACAAAAAACGACTGTCCGCTTGGCTTGTCGGCAAAAATACTTCCCATTAGTTAGGCGTAGAATGAAATCTCTTAATCATATTTCCATAGAAAGCAGGGCCAATTTGATCCTCGAAGCAATGAAAATTAACTAAGAAATAGCATCCCCTTAATTAAGATAAAGAGAAGAATTCTTTTCTTAATAAGATAGTTGACCTATAATCACATAATGGACATTTTGACATTTCCAAAAACTGCACCTCATACGACACAACATGGGATGTGGGCCCCGCATCCAGAAGAACAAAACCAAGTGGAAAAACGAGCTTCCTTTCTATTTTTATAGTAAGACACGAGCGCGGAGCCCTTAATATTATTATCATTATTTTTAGTTGAATATGCAAGTATTATAGGACAAATGAAGTAAACAGCCATATTAAACCAAATGAAGTATAACAGCTGCGAAGCTCTTAATATTAGCTCATGCAGATTTGCATGTCCATGCCGCTGCTCTCGAGCAATCCTGGATCGAGCTTATCGAAGTGGCTGGTGGTGTATACGAAGATCCTCTCGCTCCCACAGCACGACCACAGGCCGTCGGGGAAGTTGAGCAGCTCCCAGAAGGTGATGGTGTTGTTGTTCCTGTCCCCACCGCTGCACACGTCGTCAGGCGCACCGGGGTCGTGGTAGCTCTGAGGCGTGGCGGCTTGGGGCACCTTGGACCGGTTGGGGAGATTGACCAAGCAGTCGATGTCCTTGATTACGACGATGGACTTGGAGCTGGTCTTCACGAGGAGGTTTAGGAGCTCGGAGTTGGAGTGCACCTGGGTCAGCTCGAAGACGTAGATGTCATAGCTCTGGAAATTGGCCATCACGGCGATCATGCTCGATTTCCCTGTCCCGGGCGGGCCGCAGAGCAGGTAGCGCCGCTTCCAGGCCCCACCCGTCTACTGGTAGAGGGCTTGCTCGGAGGTGAAGTTGCCAAGGTTCTCCATGATGTTCCTCTTCCTGTCCGGGTCCATGGCCAACGTGTCGAAGGTGCTTAGGTGCTCGAACGGCACCGAATCCCAAGGTTGGCCCTGGGAATCGAGCGACCTACCGCGAGAATTAGTATAAAGGAGGCGTTGTTGGCTCTTGCGGCGGATGTCGTTGGCCTTACCCGTGATGTAGTCCAGGTAAGAGTCGACGATGAGGTTCTTGTCACGCTTCCAGATCCAGAGCATGAAGCTGCGCTTCTTATCAGGGAAGGGCCACCCCGAGAAGGTCTGGGACTGGCCCTGCGTCACTGCGTGCTCCCACTGGACAGCGACGCCGTTGAAGACGTCATTGATGCAATCGTTGTTGGAGAGGCCGAAGGTGGTGGCGCTGGAGTTGATGGCTCAGGTGAGGGAGAGTCGGCTGCCAGAGGCGGAGGCGAAGAGGCTGAGGTAGAGCTGGACGGCGTTGTAGAGCTCATTGGTGTTGACGCCGTCCATTTCGGTGATGTCGTAGTAACAATTGAGGGCCCGGTTCAGAAACTTGAGGGAGGTGAACCGGAGCTCCGGCGGGAACACCACCTGGAGGAGGGCCTGGCAGAAGGCCACGACGCCCAGGAGGGAGGCCAGGGGAGTCCAGAACTCCATTTCCGTCTCTCTGTCTGATCTGTGAGTCAAAGTTTGTGGAGAGAGAGTGAAAAGGAAAATGAAAAAGAACAAATTGTAGAGCTCGTTGGTGTTGACGCCATCAATCTCTGGCATGTCAAAGTAGCGGTAGGAGGAGTAGCAGTTGAGGGCCCGGCTCAGGAACTCGAGGGAGGCGAACCGGAGCTCCGGCAGAGCTTAGGCAAGATCCTCAGGACGAAGGCCACGATGCTCAGGAGGGAGGCAATGATGCTCAGGAGGGAGGACACGGAGACCAGAGGTGTACAAGACGACTTCATTTCTGCCTTCTTATAAAGCTAGAAGATCACCTAGGGGGGGTGAATTGGTGATAAATTCTCTTTCTTAACACCTTCCTGCGCGAATGTCAAGGTTGAGATTTTTCAGGAGATCTATGGGTGTGGAAGGAGGGGACGATGAAGAAGGGCGTGGGTGAGGGAGAAATGGGGATTTGGGTTGTTTGGTAAGTGAGTTTTCTTCTGACGAAGGAAAGTGGCAGCATTTATAGAAGAAGAGGGGCTTGTGGAGCCGTTGGATGACTGGAGAAACGGCGAAGCTTGTGAGAGACGTTGGATGGCTGGGCAAAAGGTTATTCCCATGAGAAGGGAAAGATAGGAGTCACACTATAAAAGGGCCAATTCCATTAAAAAGCACGAACTTTAGGTGTTATTTTAAATCTGGCCCGAATTTTATTTTGTTTCAAAAATAAGTACGAACTTTAGGTATTGTCCCAAATCTAGCCCGAACTTTATTTTGTGTAAAAAAAAAAAGCACGAACTTTAGATATTATACCACCGGCCAGGGTGGCTCCGCCGGGTAGGCTTACAACGTCCTCCTGGGGAGGGCGGGAGTTGCCCTGCAACGCAAGTTGCGGGGAGGCTGGCGGATCATTAGGCGATTTAAGCATGGCGTCGGGGTGGTGGTTTCCTTTCGCTAGCGTCACACCAGGTGGGTTTACGGCGACCGCTGTCGGTCAAGCGATTCCTCCCGCATCCAAAAAAAAAAAAAAAAAAAAAAAACTTTAGATATTATCCCAAATCTAGCCCGAACTTTATTTGAGACAAAATAAGGTAAGTCTATTACAAATAGGCTTCACATCTCTATTTAACTACAAGATGCACACGCTTTTAATATCTCGTTTTAAGGCAATGTAATCTTCTGCTTCCAACCCAGCTTCTGACATTGCAAACAGCTTGCCAATTGTTAATTGATCTAATGGCCCTAGCTATGTGCCTCGTCCCCTGGAACTGAAGCTGCTGAATTATTTTTCCCATAAGAATCATCTGTAAAGTTCACCTCATTGGAGGGTAGACTTAAATTTAACACTTCCTCTAAACACTCGAATGCAGCATCGTTTTGCTATGTTGGATATTATTGCTGACGTGGAAATGCCACGTCGAATGACTGTGGAATGAGGATTAATGGAGAGCCAGATTTGAGACACAAGTGAAAGTTTATGCTTTTTTTTTAGATTAAATAAAGTTCGAGCCATATTTGGGACAACACTTAAAGTTCGGGCCAGATTTGGGACAACACCTAAAGTTCGTACTTTTTTTTGGAATTGGCCCCACTCTAAAATGGTTCAAAATACTTCAATCGGTACACACAAGAAATAGGCCAATTCGGCGGCTTTTTGCTCAATTTCACGCGAAGTCAAATTCTCATCAGTACGCATCAAGGGAACGGCCTCCTGTCCTTTGATTTCCATATAAAGGACACGACGAGCATAAATACCCTCTTTAACTTCGATTCTGATAGACTGAATATCTTTCATACGAAATCGTAGAAAGATGCAACGATTCTTTCCAGAAAATCCCCAACGAAAAATATACATTATCCCTTCTTTGCTAACGAATCGATCATAGCCACTACCTACGTTCCAGAGTCAAGGTGGATTACATCCCAGGTTCAGAGTCAATCAGAGTGTGACACCTCTCATTGCTTCACGTGTTTGGTCTGTTTTATTGCTTCTGTTCGCTCATTTTTGGTGGGGGTGGAATCAGTTCATTTCGTATCTACGCTAAGTTCGAAGTCGCTTTCGAGCTTCTCTCTCAACTTCTTTTTCCCCTGGTTATATTCTTCCAGCCATCCACTCCAGAGTAAAGAGCTCTTATCTAAAATTGCAGACGAAGGAAACTTATAACTCCATAGGTATCTGCAAAAGGAGGACATAAAGTATGATATTGGACCTCTTTGACAACAGCTGTCAATTTGTCAGCCACAATTGTTGTCTGAAAGTCATCTAGCCCAGCTGCACTTCATCTTCATTTGGCGGTGGACACTCAAGAAGGCACTTGTGTTAGAACTCGTAAGGATAGTAATAAGAAGGAACGGAATCAGATGCACCGAGGAAGTTGGGCCGAAACCAATGCAATGAACTCAGGACATCTTCATATGAGGAAAAGCAAATTGAAAATCAAAAGGGAAACTAATGGAAGAAAGAAAGGGAAAGAGAGGTGACAAGAGAGAACTCAAATGACAAAGTTGCGGCTTTACATATTTCAGCAAATGGTTCAGCATTCCCAAGGGGCTTTCAGCCCAAAGCCCTTTAAAAAATTTCAAATGTTTGGTTCAAAGATTTGGAGGTGTTGGCCAAACGCTCTAAAATCTTGGCCGGGAAAGTAGGTGGGTGTTGGTTTTGGGTTTTGGGGAGGGGGGTGGCTCTGTGGCTAAACATAATATCAAGTGCAAGGGAAAATAGCTGGTGAAGACAGTAACACGGAAAAGGAAAAGCGCTTTTTGGAGTTCTGAGATTTATAAAGACGGAGAGAGAGAGATTTGGGGTCCGATCGGTATTGGCTTTGGGGCTGAACTTTATCCCCCGTATTCTATTATGGAAGCTTTGCACAACTTGTTGCTGCTGCGGACTCTGTGCCATTGTGAAATGAAAGAGAGGGTGAGAGACAAAGAGATGCGTGATGGATCAAGCAAGCGGTTTGAGAAGGGATCTTGGAATTGGGAATGGAAGGGCGGATATATATATATATATATATATATATATATATATATATATATATGAAATATTATACAGTCTAACAAGATATATTTGTGCCATTAAAAGCCCTTTCGAAAGTAAAACGGGCAAGATGAAATCATCTCCCCTAAACCCTTTACGATCCTCACACATCCCCCAAGAGGGACAATAAATCTCAAGGAAAAATCCAAGAAATTCCTTCAATTCTGCTTCCTAAATTAGGGTTCTTGAGAACCTCAACCCATCACTTGAAATCCTCATTAGGAAGGGGGATGCTAGGGATTGCACACCAGCACCCATTTGGGCATGTGACTTTGCTGTTTGATGAGGGGTTGCAAGCAAAAGGAGTCGCGCATGTCATATATGATCTTACATATAATATTATTTTATCAACCCTCTAAAGAAAACCATTTCTTAAAAGCTAAGGTTAGAAGAGCCAAAAAAAAAAACAATTATTTATAAAATGCACTAAATTAAATGAAAATCGATACTAGATATTCCAATCTGTCTCTTTTGCTTACCCATTGAACGTACGAACGTGTGGCTGTCACGGTGGGGTCGAGAGCTGATTGATTAATGATCCATCACTGTCAGTCTAGCTGTCACGGTGGGGTCGCGTGAAAGTTAAGTTCCCATTTCGGGAGGAAACGGTTCAATTGCCAAAATGGTCAAAATCGTTACTTCTCGTAGGGGAAGAATTAGTCCCAACGTCGTGAATTTCTTTTCCCTATTTTTTGCCAAAAACATGTGGAATTACTTCGGTTTCGTTAGACGGTCAAAGGTCGCGATTCGTGTTTTCCGAATTACTTTATTTTCACTTTTATAGAATTTGGTTTACCTTTGGCATTTATAATTGGGAAAGAGCCACCCAAAAATTTCAAATTATACCCACTCATGTGACATATTTATCCTAAATTTTTATACATAAAAAAGTTCAATTTATACCCACTCGACACATTTATTCTAAGTTTTTCTTGTGATGAAAATAACCACAAACATGTACCTATCTCGACATATTTATCCTATGTTAATAGTCTATAAGATGATTTTCAGACAAAATAATGTCATTTTTTTTTTTATTTCACTCAAGCCACATGAACAGTATGCTTTTGGCATTCATATAAATAAATGTTTAACGATGTTCATTGATGAAATTTTAACAGAGAGCCAATGTATCACATAGGTACAAATGTGAGATTTTTTGTACCGCGGAAATTTTTTAAGTAAATGTATCATAGTGAGTATAATTTGAAGTTTTTAGTGGTTTTTTTTCCTCTTATAATTTGACTTTTGTTCAATTTTGAATGCCTTGATATTAAAATTCATGAAAACACCCACAAGCACATTTCCTACTTTCCCATCATAATGTATCGTGTAATTCGAGTAAAAAAATTATTATGTGAATGTTCTAACAAATGAATAACGTAAAATTTCGGAGTTATGGATAAAAAGAATATCAAATTGCAAGAGCCGTAAGATTTTGATTAAATAAAAAAATTAATTTAGATAGGAAAATTTTAGTCTTTTATTATTTAGAATTTTTAAAAAAAAATCGACGAGGTTGGGAACTTGAGATATTGAGAGCGCGCGAGTTAAAGAAGAGTCTGCAAGAAAAGGAGGCTCTAAATATTAGAAGTGGAAGACCTTAAAAGGGAGCAGCACCGGATCACGTGAGACTTGACGTGGCCGACCAGGAGACAGAAACATCAGGCGATGCCTACGCATCCTGGACGGGCGAAGAATCCAAACTGGCCCAACCCCCCACTGCCGCATCACGTTTGTTTCTTTCCGAAATGTGAATGAACAAATGAGATGAGAATCAAAAGTAGCTCGACCCCCACCAAGCCCTCTGTTTTCGTTTTCTTTCGTGTAAATGAAGGAACAAATGGGAACAATGTTTGACCATACAAGCGAAAATTAATGATTAACGGAGGATCAACGCTGCACAATCTACGCACACCGTCCTAATAGTTCAATTACTAAATATCATATACCTTTTAATTGTGTTAATTTTATCCTAAATAATTTGATGATTTACCAATTTAGTCTCATAACTTTTTACAATTTGCCAGTATAGTCAATTTTAACCAAAAAATCACTAACGCATACAATTTATGCAATTTTTCTTTCCTTTTCTTGTCATTTTTTTTCTTCCTTTAATTGAATTCCAACCAGCAAGAGCCTATTGATAGGGTAAGTTTCAGAGTGGAGAAAAAAATACCACGGCCACCCTTAAATTGCATGCTCTACCACCATTAAAAAACCATGGAAAGAGAATTCAAGATTAAGGCTTTGTTCATTTCACGGAAAATGTGACGTTTCTATAAAGATTTTCCAGGAAGTTTTGGATATCTAATTTGATTTTCTAGAAAAAAAAATTACCAAGAAATCGAATTTTTCTAATTTTTAATTTTTTAAATTGAATTTTTAATTATTTTTTATGTTTAAAAAAATTAGATTTTCTAGAAAAAAATTACCGAACGCAAATAGAAATAGGGATAATTACATAAATATCTTTGAAGATAGGCACAATGCATGATGTTGTATTTGAATTTTTAATTTGTGCAATTATACTAATAATCATTGAACTTTAATTCAATATACAATATTATCTTTGAAATCGATCATTCGAAATTTATGTATTGAATGAGCTCATTAAGTTGGTTGTGCTATCTTATAAAAAATGACTATTACCATGATATTCAACAATTGAACTATCAATAGTGTGGTTCGCCCCAGTGGCCACCCTTCCATCTTGGAAGGAGGAGGTTGGGGGTTCAAATCCCCACTTTCTCGTGGGGGGGATTGGGGTGGGGAAGATTTCATTTCGGGAGTGGGTTTCGACTCCCACGCCCAAAGAAGGAGCGGGGGCAAAAGTCCGAGAGCTGAGTGTTAGAGTAGGATTAGAGTAGGACCCGACAAAAAAAAAAAAAAACTATCAATAGTGTGTCAGGTACCAAGTTTCCCATCGTCTTAATTTCAGCTTTTTAGAGTATTTGAAAAACTCAAATATGATTTTGGCTTTTAGAGTATTGGCCAACATATGTATAATTACTCCAATTTAATAATTGTTGGTGGCATTTCGAGGGACATGTTTGTGTTCTTGGAATTGCATATTTTTACTCTTAAAACTTTAGTTTATTTTTGACATTTATAACTTCTATTCAATTTTCGAATGCCTCGAGTACAAGGGAGAACTCTGACCAAAAAAAAAGTACAAGGGAGAACAGCTGGTGAAGAAAACAACAAGGGAAGGAAAGGGGAAAGGGTTTTTGGAGTTTTGAGATTTTTAGAGAGAGAGAGAGAGAGAGAGAGAGAGATAGAGATTTGGGGCCCGATCGGTAACTGGGTCTGGGGTTGATGTTGAGTGATGTACCGTCCTCCGAACTTATTTCCATAGACAACTTTGAAAAGATGGAAAGTGGAGACTTGGTCGAGAAATGGTATGAAATCTAACATTGAATGTCGTCATTTTTTATGCCCTAACATTAGATGTTGTCCTATGTTCTACATTACTAAAGAAGACTTTCCCTAGGAACTGTACTGATCTGATCGATTGATCGACTGTGTGTTGCTTGTCCAACAAAGTCTGTTAGATGATCCAGACAGAGAGCATCCCTCTTTGTCACGCAATCCTCTCTTGACTTGGAATTTGAACATCCCTCTCTGTCACGACTCCAGCCATCGTCGTGCGACCCTCGCGAGACCCAGGCGAGGGCTGCCTGCGGCTGCGAGACCCAAGCGGTGGTCGCCTGGGTCGCACGGCCCCCTGGGTCGAGCAACCCTCGGCGAGGGTCGCGCGACCTAGCCAAGAGTCGGCGGAGGTCGCCCTCGAGCGACCTCGGCGACGGCCGCCAGCCGCGATCTGGCTCACCGGGCCGTAACCCTTCGCTAATCCGGCGAAGAGTTTAGTCCAATTTAAAATAAAATAAAATAAAAAATAAAATAAAAAATAAAAAATAAAAAATATATATATTGTACCTATCAAAGCCCATTGTGAAATTTTTCTTTACCAAATGCATATTCAACTCAAAGTCCATTTGCAAAAAAAATTTACCAAATACAATTGCATTTCTTCAAGTAGCTTTAGACTTTCAGCATTTGCATTGGACTCAAAGCCCATTGCAAATGCTGAACCAAATGCACCCTCAAAGCCTATGAACAGAAGGAATGCAGAAGGAGCACGAACACGCTCGAGCTATGTCAAAGCCGGGTCAAATTTTCATCTCGAGTTTTCTTCCTTTGTGTTTGCAGCCATGTCTTTCGGTTTCACTCTTGGTTTTAGTTTTCAAGTCTATCTTGTAATCCACGAATTGCATTATGAATTTGGTAATTGACAGTAGGCTCAACGTCATTCATAATGAAAAGTTCATACGAGTGAGCGGGCATGCTTATCTTAGACTTTCTTGACTTTATAGATCCCTTTGTAAGTTACTTCTTACTCCTTCATATTCATGAGCATCAAAAGCACAACAAAGCAAAGTTCATAGCTTTAGCATTGAATTGGACTTGTCCAGTAATTTTGCAATCGAATGAGAGTTCTCACCCTTGCTTTTCCAGTAGTTGTAAGTTTACACCCGAGAACAAAAGAGGTCTAACAATCGATTGGCTTTTGCCTAACGCAGTACCAACAACATTTCAAGCCATGATCTTTAGCTCAAAAAATCCAATAAATCACAAGCAAAACACCCATCCATTTTTGAAGGACTTGCTCTGATACCAATTGTTTGAAGCCAAGATAATACAATAAATTAATCAAATTATTCAACAATTAAGCACAAAGAATAAGTAAGCAATTCAATGATCAATTGGTATGCGTACAATAAAAGAGCTGAGGGAAAGAGAAACGTTTAGCCGATTTATAGTGTTTCCGACCCCGCCTATTGTACTTCCCGAATCCACTGGCCCAAAATCCACAAATCGAATCTAAGTACAAAGGTAGGTTGACCGAGAGCCCACTTTCCAAAATACAATCTTCATCTCAAGCCTTTAAGGCTTTTTCATTTCACATCCAAGTGTATATGATTCACAATAGTAAATCTAGGTACAAGAGGTTTCTCTCACTTAGATAGGGAAAATTATCTATATATATTATATAAACTTATTATGTTTGTCTTGATTCAATCCTAAACTTTTTAATTTAACTAATTCGCCTCCAACCTTTTAACAATTTGTTAATATAGCCATTCAATCAATTTTAACCGAAAATTGCTATCGTGGAAAGATCGGTCACGCCACGTAGAATGGTTGATGGCACTAACATAAATAATAATCTGAATTTTTTAAAAATTATTATTTTTAATTATTTTATTTCTTTCTTTTTGGACGACCACAAATTGGGTCTCTCATGCTTTTTTTATTTTTGGGTCTCATTCTTGGCATCAATGCACACGTGTGTGCAATACTCACGCAGATCCAACTCAAGAGCCGGTACCATCCGGCCCCAACCCCCTTTTTCCTTCCCCTCCGATCCCTTTACAGGTAGGGCTGCATGCCCGATATCGAATCCCTTGTGCAAGAAGGGTCAGGAGAAAAAGTTTGGACACGTGCCGCATTCTCGGTAGGCACCGGAGCACGGCAGGAGTACCTAATGTTTTTCTCTCATCCTGGAGCCACAAGTCTTCTGAGTGAAACATCGGAACCCACGACCCGAATCTTCTCGGTTCCTTCCTTCCTTTCGGTTCTCCTGCAACGGAATATACCGGCGGAAGTTCATCCAAGAAACACAACATAATACAACCTCAGCCCCAAAGTCTCCCTCCCTCTCTCCCAAGCTTTCTTGAGATTTTTTTACGAACTCCGCGTTTTCTACGCGCCCTTCGTTGAAAAATCAGGAAAGGGCCACCACCGAGGAGAGAGAGGGTGTCACAGTCACATCTCCATTCCTTCGAGGGAAAGAAATTCTAACCCCTCGCACGTGATCCCCTCATATCAGACGTACTCATCCGCCCTCTCTTCTTCTTTTTTTAAATCTTATTCTTATAGGGTAAAGGAGTTGTTCCCTAGCGAATTTGAGTTCACATGGACAAAAAGTTGTATTTGAGCCTCACGAAATAGATGAACCGAGCTTACATGAACTCAATGCACCCTTGAATATCTCCCCACAAGACCGACGCGCAAAAACATGCACTACGAGGAACCGGTGGTGAAAAATCAAAATTCCGTGGAATCTATGTTGAAATAGTTATCTACAAGCCATTGATCAGATTCTTTTAGTCCGAATTTTAAACATTATTATAGATTTCTATCATTCATTCGGTTGCTTAACAAATATATCCAGGACACGCTTCAGGAAGCCCTTTACATTTTTGTGGTCGCGCCATGGAATTGAGCAGCCATGTTCCTGGGCACTTCCGCGAAGAAAAGGAAAAAGTGGAAAAGGAAATTTAACAGGTGGTGGTGGTCTGCTGCTCGCTTTGAAGTGGACCGGCATAGCCTCTTCCCTCGCCCACCCCCACGTCTTCTTCATCATCTCCTTCTTCCACACCCAGAGATCTCCAGGAAAACCTCCACTTTCACTCATAGAGAATGCTAGATATGAAGGAATCTTGGACCTCTCTGGCCTCCCTCGTGGCAAGAATAACGTCTAACAAATTTTATTAACTTGAATAGTGAAAGAATAACATTAGATATTTTCTTATAAATTAAGAATTAGACTAAAAATTTAAGAAAAATTTAAGGATTACATTGAACAAATTAAAGGTTCAAGGACAATATTACACAAATTAAAATTTATAAATGACATTACATATTGGGCAAAACTTCAAAGATCATTTGTATAATTATACCGAACAAAAAGACTTCTTCTATACATACTTGTGGTGCGTCTCTTCCCCTCTCTCCACCGTCCAATGGCCGCAACACCCGAAAAAGACTCCAAATGCCACTGGTCATAGCGGAGCTCGGCAAGCTCCCAGCCTCATTGCGGAGGTCATCAAGGTTGAAAGTAGCCCCACGGTCGCCACCAAGTTCTTTGCTCGGGTAGGTAGGCAAAAGGGTTATAGGCATAACTATTCTGTTAATGCAGGTGGGGTTCCCTTTCTGCTGCAACAATGGGAGACAGTAGAAAATCTGTAGCATTGTATATCACCCTTGTCGCGGCAACAGAGGAAGGAAACCTAATTCCCACATGTTGGCTCTTCTAAAGTTCGATTTGACGAAGAACTAGCAGACCGATTTTAAGACTCATAAAACACATTTTATCCAGGTCTCTGTTTCATTGCCTGAAAGGCTCCAAGCGACAAAGTCAGCAACATGACGGCAGAAAAAAGAGTACTACCTTCCCTAAGTCGTGATCGAATGCTAATGATTGTAACTGTGACAGCATGTTTTTTTTTACCCAAAGCAGAAACGGTCCTGTTCCAATAAAAGCTTCGGCACCTTTGACCAGACTGCTCTTGAAAAGAGACACTCCAAAATAAAATAGTACTTTGTATGGTCAAATCAAGTAGACTAGTTCAAGCTCTAAATAGAAAATATCCTAGATAGAATATTATACGGATCGTACAACAATTTGGTAAATTCCGGAAAGGGCCGCACTTTTTCCATTCGGCCAAAACACTCCTGAACACAATAATCTGACTATATTGCCCATTGTAGGTGCCACCTTTTAGCATCCATCTTATGCTAATGTTCCAAGAAAGTGTGTTCCATTTTTTTTCCAGTCGTGTCCCTTTTTTAAATTAGATTTTTATTTTATTTTTCTTGTGGGTCCCATGTTCACTTTCCCTCACTTCTTCCGTCTCTCCAAGAGAGTTCTCTCTCATGTACCCCCTCAAAGCAATAGGGAGTTAGAAAAATAGGAACTTCCATGCTTGTGTAGGCAGAGGCAGCCGAGCTGGTCCTCATGACCCATGACAGCACCTTATCGAGCCGCCTGAGTGAAGGCTCTGCGCCAAATGTCTTACGATAACAAGGGGATCGTGTTTGTGGCGAACGGTAAATATTCGCAAGGCACGAGGAGGCTGTGCACTATGCATCTGATGAGCCCTGCGAAGGTGCAGTAGTTTGCGCCGGTGAAGAGGAGGAGCTGGGAAGGGTGATGGGGAGGCTAAGAGCGGCGGCCTTAAGGCATACTCACCACAATTTGAAATACTTCATCAAAAAACCCTTCTTTGCATAAGGAATCAATTAGATACACAAAAGCAGCTTTGCTTTCAAGCAAATCCTCCGGGCATTTCATTACCTCCTAGGGCTTGAGAATCAATTCTCTCGCCTTCTCCCCATCTATTACTCAAAAAAATACGCTGAGGGTGAGTGATGTACCGTCTTCCGAACATATTTCCAAAGACTATGATTGGAAAAGATAGAAAGTGAGAACGTGGGTCAAAAATGGTATGAAATCTAACATTGAATGCCGTCCTATTTTTTAGGAGTTTCAACGGTTTGGTTGGTTCCTGCTCGTTCGGTTTTTAAAAAATCTTCGAACCAAACCGAATGAGACCCGAACCGAATTCGGTTCGGTTCGGTTCGGTTTTTCGGTTTTTGGTTTTTAACTTTTGGTTTTCGATTTTTCTTTTTTTCGTTTTTTTTTTCTGTAAACAAACGACGGAAGCAAATATTGCTGAAAGAAACGCTAGCAATCCCGAGAAAGAGAGGGAGAAAGAGAGGGAGACGAGAGAGAGAGAAGAACCTAAGTGAGTTCCTTCGATTCTCCATCCCCTCCGACCCCTTTTGCCTTCTTTCGAGTCAATTCCGTGGCTCCCCGGCTCGCTTTCTCTGACTCTTGCGATGCAATTTTTGAGCTTTTTGCTTTGTCTCATCTTTCTCGGTCTATTCCCTATTGCGGGTTGCAGAGAATAAAGTTCACCCGCGCACCGTGTTTCTCTCGACTTTCGCACCACTGTTCTCTCGTGTCATCGGACGGGGCCATTGACGTCGCCTGCTGGGTTGTGTAAGCAATATCAAAGTTCGCTCCTTTTCCTGATTTTTGTTTTCTTTTTAGACTGGTTGTCGACACGATCGGGAGTGGGTGTTTGGTATTTTATAAGAAGCGAGTGAGGACGACAATGAGGCTATTTTTATGATCGTTTCGCTCCCGTGTGTACTGGGCAAACACGGAATGCTTGTGTTCGCCGACTGTGCTTTTGCTGTATCTGCAGAAATTTTTGATTTCTGTATCGAACTTGATGGATCGTTGATCGCTTTTGTTCTGGGTAATGCAGCTTATCAATGGGTTGTGGGTTTTTGAAAGACCTATTTCTCTCTCTTCATCGTTGAGTTGTTCCCTTGAAAATTTCTCGGTTCATGGTTCAGTTCGATTCGGTTAACCGATAAAACCGAACCGATAAAAATATTGATTTTTAATGAGAATCCTGAATCGAAAAAAAATCGAATTTTTCAATTCGATTCTGGTTGATTCGATTTTCGGTTCGGTTTCTGACACCCCTACTATTTTCTACCCTAACATTAGATGTTGTCCAATTTTCTACGTTACTGAGGGTGACTTTCCCTAGGTACGCATGCTGATCCGATCGGTCGATCGATCGTGTTTTGATTCTCTAGCAAGTTCTATTGGATGATCCAGGAAGAGAGCATCCCCTTCTGTCCACGCGCTTCCCTTCTGTACACGTACTTATCATTTCTTATTTGTTATTTATTTGTTTGTTTATTTGATTATATATAAAGTTTTTTGTTCTTTTACTACTAATTTCTATTTCTACAAAAATGACTGTCCGCTTGGCTTGTCGGCAAAAATACTTCCGATTAGTTAGGCGTAGAATGAAATCTCGTAATCATATTTCCAAAGAAAGCAAGGCCAATTTGATCCTCAAAGCAATGAAAATTAACTAAGAAATAGCATCCCCTTAATTAAGATAAAAGAGAAGAATTTTTTTCTTAATAAGATAATTGACCTATAATCACATAATGGACATTTTGACATTTCCAAAACTGCACCTCATAGGCTCATGCGACACAACATGGGATGTGGGCCCCATCCAGAAGAACAAAACCAAGTGGAAAAACGAGCTTCCTTTCTATTTTTATAGTAAGACACGAGGTGGAGACCTTATTAATAATAATAATAATAATAATAATAATAATATTATTATTATTATTATTATTATTATTATTATTATTTATAGGCCAAATAAAGTAGAACAGCCATATTAAACCAAATGAAGTATAACAGCTGCGAAGCCCTTAATGTTAGCTCATGCAGATTTGCATGTCCATGCCGCTGCTCTCGAGCAATCCTGGATCGAGCTTATCGAAGTGGCTGGTGGTGTATACGAAGATCCTCTCGCTCCCACAGCACGACCACAGGCCGTCGGGGAAGTTGAGCAGCTCCCAGACGGTGATGGTGTTGTTGTTCCTGTCCTCACCGCTGCACACGTCTTCAGGCGTGCTGGGGTCGTAGTAGCTCTGAGGCGTGGCGGCTTGGGGCACCTTGGACCGGTTGGAGAGATTGACCAAGCAGTCGATGTCCTTGATTACGATGATGGACTTGGAGCTGGTCTTCACGAGGAGGTTTAAGAGCTCGGACTTGGAGTGCACCTCGGTCAGCTCGAGGTCATAGATGTCATAGTCGAGGAAATTGGCCATCGCGGCGATCATGCTCGATTTCCCTGCCCCAGGCGGACCATAGAGCAGGTAGCGCCGCTTCCAGGCCCCACCCGTCTGCTGGTACAGGGCCTGGCCGGCGGTGAAGTTGCAGAGGTCCTCCATGATGTTCCTCTTCCTGTCTGGGTCCATGGCCAACGTGTCGAAGGTGCTTGGGTGCTTGAACGGCACCGGATCCCAAGGTTGGCCCCGGGAATCGAGCGAACTGCCGAGAGAATTAGTATAAAGGAGGCGTTGTTGGTTCTTGCGGCGGATGTCGTCGGCCTTACCCGTGATGTAGTCCAGGTAAGAGTCGAGGATGAGGTCCTTGTCGCGTTTACGGATCCGGAGCGTGAAGCCGCGCTTCTCGTCAGGGAGAGGCCGCCCCGAGAAGGTGTGGGGCTGGCGCTGGGTCACCACGTGCTCCCACTGGACGGCAACGCCGTCAAAGACGTCGTTGATGTAGCCGTCGTTCGAGAGGCCGAAGGTGGTGGCGCTGGAGTTGATGGTGCGGGTGAGGGAGAGGCGGCTGGCGCTGGCGGAGGCGGAGACGAAGGAGCTGAGGTAGAGCTGGACGACGTCGTAGAGCTCGTTGGTGTTGACGCCATCGATCTCGCTGATGTCGCAATAGCAGTAGGAGGAGAAGTAGTTGAGGGCCCGGTTCAGGAACCTGAAGGCGGCGAACCAGAGCTCTGGCGGGAACACCATCTGCAGGATGCTCATCAGGGATGCCAGGACGCCCAGGAGGGAGGCCAAAAATGACCAGAACTCCTTCATTTCCGTCTCCGAGTGTCGGAACAGGAGACGATGAAAAATGAGGAATGCGTTTTCTGGAGGAAAGGAAGATATTTATAGAAGGATCGGGTCGGGTCGGGTCGGATGTTTCAATGAAGAAAAAACATGTGTGGCTCACAGCCTCACAAGTGGCTAAATCCCAGGTGGGTGTCATGGCTCATGAGTTTGACCCCCTCCCGTGTGGAGACTCTGAGTGACAACTACAAGTGACAACAGATCTTTTGATTATTGCATTTTATCAATATTTCTCTTTTTTTTTTTTTTCTTTTGTCATTTACTTAAGCGCTCCGGCAAAAGACAGATCTAATTTTAGGACTAATCACAATTTCGTTTGGATCGAACTTTTTTTTTTTTTTTTTTTTTTTTTTGTGGAGAAGAAAGAAATCGCCTATTTTCATTATAGTCTCGAATTTTTCCCATTAACTTCCCGGTCTAAAATCTCTATAGGTTGTCCAACGTAGCAACTTTTCACTTTAGGAATAAATTCACTGTGGGATTTTCGTCCCTGTTCATTGTCCTTATTTTTTGTTTCATTTCTTCTTTTTCTTTCTTCACGCCTCCATCGCCATCTTCTCCAGAAAGAACCACAACAAGCCAAATGATTCGCTAAGAAGTAAGAACCATGCCAAGGACACCAGACACATTAGATTCTAACGATGAAATTAAATGGAAATATAATGGAGGACATATTTAGATATGAAGTAAAAAAGATTATTTTTTATGAGATAAAAAATTGGGGTAGAATTAGAATATGATCTAAAGTTAGAGTTTTTAATGGAATTAGCCCTAATAAAAGGTCAAATATTTTTCTTTTCTTTCCTTTTCTTTTTCTGTTAATCCTTCAACCTTTTATTTGTAAGTTAACATAAGTTTCCCCCGAAAAGGAAAAAAGGAGATCTTCATTAGTTGATAAAAATAAATCATAAGATATTTATATTCTTTTAGGCTGATACGAAAATGCCATCAGACAATGAGAGGAGAAAAAGAGAATCTAATATTTAAAAGAGGAAGAAATTCTGTTCTTGCTCTCTTCTTTCTGACATGTTAAAGAAAATTCGGCAATAAGAAGTTATTTAGTGAATAAATAAATATATCAAAATGGGACCATCATCGGTCTAAAAGCTCAGATCATTGGACGTTTTGGAATTATGATGTGAGATTTGTTTAGTCATCACATGTTTCATCTAATAAAAAATGCCAAAAAAAAAGAAAAAGAAAAAAGGAATGATCCGCACGCTAAAATTAATAATCAATTGAGAATGAACGTTACGAATTGAAGACTATGGTAACATATTTTCTTCTTTTTATAAAATGAAAAGGATGGAAGTTGCGGCCAATGTAATGATGCCCTTTGAATGCTATAAAAAGGCCATGTTAACACATAAATTTCGCCGATAAATTTAAACATGCAATTTTTAAGAAAATTGTCTAAGAAAAAATATTCAATAATAATGTCAAGATTCGACCCCTAATTGGAAAAGAAAAAGTTATCACTTCGATCTCTCGATGTCCTGTAGCCATTTCTTTTTCTGTCAAATTTCTTCTGGACATAAAACTAGAGACGTTGGAGTTTAATGACCTTGGACATGACAATTAAAATTTTGACTAATGAATGCCCGAGAGCCGACCTACCAAATGCTAGACCCCATTTGGTTTGGGTTTGATTGCCGAACCATGACTGACTAGGTTTTGATTGCCGAGTCACCGTTGATTCAGGCTTGGTGGAAAGCAGTTGAAAAACTTTGGGTGGTGTCATGTTTGCCTTAGGGGGTCTCGATGGTTCATGGGCATCCTCATTACGTGTTTTTATTACTTTTAAGCCATATTCACACGATTGCATTGCATTAGAATTGACTACAAATATAGCATTTAGATTACAAATTTCCAATATGCAATTAGCATAATTGGGCTTAAAGTCATTTTTACCATGAATAAAAAATAATTAAGAAACTGATAAATAAAAAGATGATAAGAAAAATGAGAGTTGCGTTTAGTTTGGAGTTGTATGTCACAGCTTCCATTTGATTCATGTTTTGTTATATTATCTTTTTGACTAGTTAGGAAGTTTGCATCATTTAAATTGGAGATAATTGCATGTTTAGATTAGAGCTTAGCTCACAGGATCTTGTTCCTAGGCTTAACAACATGGCAGAGTATATTATTTGGGGGTAAATGTAGTACGATCGTACTAGTTTTGGTTTTTTTTTTTTTTAAATCAGCTAAGAAAATAAACGGAAATTTCGAAGTACTGTTCATCTCTTCAACCTCGATTGCTCGGCCGAAGCTTCCTTAGTACTCGCCATCGCTGCCCACTGCCACGTAAACCTCCGGCGGCATTCGTTCACCCTTCCCTGACCACCTACCGAATCTAGCCATGGCGGCTGCAAGCTTCGAGGTCAAATCCTATAATATAGGGCCCATTAATGCAGCCCACATATTTAACTCAATGCCCTCAACCCAGCCTCTGCCTCCTATAAACCAAGCACGGTCCACCTTTATTTTTCTCTTCTAACATATCGTGCGTGAGAGAGAGAGAGAGAGTTTTCGCACATTCATGATCGGGTTAATAACCTCAAAACTCCAAACCTGAGTATCCGCGACAAATTTACCAAAAATTATTTTTTTGACCACTAAAAATACCAAACTGGTATATCTTTGACAAATTTACCTCAAACTGGTACACTTGTGACAAATTTACCCTCTGTTAGTTTTCGTTAAATTTTATTGTCAAATTATTAAGTTAAATAACACGTGACAGTTTATTGGTATACTAATTTGAGATTTTACGCTCCGTTTGTCATAGTTTACAATTTTTGTGATTTTTTATGGTATTAATCTAATTTAGCGGAGAATATATTTGTCATAAATTTACCAGTTTTGATTTTTTTGTGATCGAATAAATTAGTTTAGGATAAATTCATAATCCAGACCATCATCATTTTACGACACCTATTAAGTACTCGAAACCTTTATTCATCTAATTGAAGGAATTGTTGAAGCTATGGCATGAAATTCGGATTTATGTCAATTCTAAGTTGCTGCTTTTGATTGAGGAGTTGTCAGGTTGCACGTGCACGAGTATGACAGTTTAGGGTGTTGTGAAGTTATAACATTTTACGGATCTCAATTTGAGCTTACAATTTTCTCGAAACGAAATTTTGAAGTTAACTATGCATACTAAACAATTTGTGAACAGTAGGGACTGAATTTTATATACACACACCACATGAAGATGGCTGGGTTGAGGGCTTGGATAATAAAATATGCGGGCTAAATAAATGGCCCTTATATTACAATCTAGTCTCTTTACAAAAATTTCATACTTAAAATTTACACATACATCAATCATCAAACAAGTGAGGGGTTTGTGTCTTGCCTCCCTCTCTCTCGATATCACAAAACTTTTTCAGTAGCCCTTTGCCTTTGCTGATTTTTCTGGGAACTAAAGGCGTACTCTTTTTCATGGGGCGAGTACATGTTAGATGTCTAGTTTAGGGAACTTTTTGGTAAGGACTGTATGTAGCTGATGAACTTTGAATTTAAACATCTAGAGAGAGGGGGGGTTGGGCTCCATCTTTATTTATCATTTCTTATTTGTTTATTTTATTATTGTTTATTATAATTTTTTTTTCTTTTGCTACTAATTTCTATTTCTACGAAAGATAAATGTACGCTTGGCTTGTTGGCAATGAAAATTAAGTAAGAAATAGCATTCCCTTACTTAAGATAAAAGAGCAGAAGTCTTTTCTTAATAAGATAATTGACCTATGATCGCATAATGCCCCTTGCAACATCTCCAAAACTGCGCCTAACACAACACAGGATGCGGGGCC
Organism: Eucalyptus marginata; assembly: GCA_014182565.1. NCBI lineage: Eukaryota > Viridiplantae > Streptophyta > Magnoliopsida > Myrtales > Myrtaceae > Eucalyptus > Eucalyptus marginata. The sequence goes on along the minus strand of CM024587.1, from coordinate 28,374,778 downwards.
CCCCTCATCCAAAAGAACAAAACCAAGTGGAAAAATCTTATCTTATTTTATGGTAAGACACAATTGCGGAGCCCTTAATATTAGCTCATGCAGATTTGGATGTTCGTGCGGCTGCTCTCGAGCAATGCTGGGTCGAGCTTCTCAAAGTGGTTGGTGGTGTATACGAAGATCCTCTCGCTCCCGCAGCACAACCGCAGGCCGTCGGGGAAGTTGAGCAGCCCCCAGAGGGGGATGGGTGTTGTTGTTCCCATCCTCGCCGCCGTGCACGGCGTCAGGCACGCTGGGGCCGTAGTGGCTCTGAGGCATGACGGCTTGGGGCACCTTGGACCGGTTGGAGAGATTGACCAAGCAGTCGATGTCCTTGATTACGATGATGGACTTGGAGCTGGTCTTCACGCGGAGGTTTGGAAGCTCCGACTTGGAGTGCACCTTGGTCAGCTCGAGGTCGTAGATGTCATAGCCGAGGAAGTTGGCCATTGCAGAAATCATGCTTGAGCTTGCCGGTTGCCAAATTGATGAGCCTCAAACTGGATGCTTGCACTCGTCGATCTGGTGAGCGGTAACCTTGTGCTCACCAAAGGTGTGAGCCTCGTGCTCGTTGACGAGCCGGAGGCTTGCCTATGGCCACGGCCGCTAATTGTTGTTGTAGTCTACGACTAAATAAAGAAGAAGTGGAAAACAAAGAAAAGAAAAAAAAAAAAAGGAAAAGCAAAGGAAAAATAAAAATAATTTAAATAATCAATTTTTTAACAAATAAAAAATAAAGAAAAATCAATTTTAAAAAAATAATTTAAATAAAAAAGAGTGTAGAGAGGAAAAAAATTTTCCTTACCAAACCGTAGAAAATATTTTCCACTTCATTTTTAGATATCACCCGAATACCAAAAAGTAATTACATTTTTCTTGAAAATGACTTTGGAAAATGTTTTCCGTAAATGCCACATTTTCCGCAAAACGAATGAGGCCCCATTTGGTTCAAGATTCTGGAAGCCTTCATTCAAAGTCCATCGGAAAATTTTAGGCGTTTGATTCAACATTTGGAGGTGTCCTTGGCCAAATGCTAGTATTTGGAATGTTATTATGGGGTTTAATAAATTTTTTTCTTTCCAATATTGCCCTTACTAATAATCATGTTTTCCCCTTTTGCCCTCGAAAGTACTGTTCATCGTCTTCTTCAAGTCTTTGCTTGCTCCACCGCGGTGGGCGGCTCTTAGCCGCGAAGCGGCTAGATCCGGCCCCTAGGGGGCCAGATTTGGCCGCCAAGAAGCCTCGCTTGAGGTCACGCGACCTTAGGCGAGGTGGCCTGAGGTCGGGCGACCTTGGGTGTCGCCTGGGTTGCGCGACCTAGGTGCCACCGCCCGAGGTTGAGCGACCCAGCAACGCCGCCGAGGCCCTGCGACCCATGAGGTCGCGCGGCCTCGGCGACGCCGCTTGAGGTTGAGCAACCCAGGGCCGCCGAGGTCGGGACCTCAGCCGCCCCCGCCACCACCACCACCACCGCCACTAGCCGCCGCCTCACCACCACCGCCGCCACCACCACCACCGCTCCCCCACGATTTTCCCCTGTAGTTGCATCTCCTCCTCCTCCTCCCTTTTCTTTTCTTTTTTTTTCATTTTCTTTTCACCTTGAAATAGCTTTGCAAAACATACACAAAAAATTGGGTTTCCAAACACACCTGCCTTCCCAAAATGCTCATTCACTCAAAAGATACTTGCAAAATGCAAAACCATTTCCTTAAAGTTGAACCAAACGGGCCCGAATAGTAGGTGATAATATTTTTTACTTGTAATTATTTATATTTTAGTATTTAATTTTTTTATCATATTTATGAAAATTGATTGTATGGGCTTTCTGAGGATTTTATCTCTCAATAATAATAATAATAATAGGAGCAGGGTGCCACTAGCCTGACGGTCACCGTTATTCTTGAGAATAGCGGTGAACTCCCAGCCACATATTCCAATTTTAGAGAGAGGGACAATCGAAAGGTCAAGTTTCGTCTTCTTTGTCTTATTTTAGCCTTTGTTTTCTTAAAGTTTTAGCTTAGGTTATGTGCAAATAATTTTGGAGCAGTCATAGAAATATTGCTTCCATAAAAGTACTCCCCCGCCCAAAAAAAATGAAATATTCACAATAAAATAGACCTTTTAAAGCATGCCTATTACAATCAATCACATTAGAATGATCAATTAGAGCATAACACATTATTTATCTAGTAAATAATGCGTGCCGATGTAAATGTCATATCTCATTAAATATTATAGTCATTGTTCATGATAAATTTAAAACAATATTATATTTGAAAATGTCTCTAAGCACATTGGAATACTACATAAAATTTCATAAAATTGCATCAACGGATAAAAGAAAACAGACAAACCTACATTAGATGCATATTGTATAATTTTTGTGTATATTCAAATATCATGAATTTTTAAAGGAGAACTAATTTTTGAAAATTTGTCAATCAATAAAAGGATGAAAAATCATTATATAACTTATTTACACGTTCTCCACCAGACTGCAGGGGAAAAACACGAATAAAACAATTGTTTCTTCGTTTGCATCATAGGAACCGTACAAACAAGTGAGAAGGTTCCAAAAGCAAATTTTGTGGTCAGTAATGGTTTGTCACTCTTTGCACGAGTAACGGTTGGTTATATAAGCATTATTCGAAAAAGAAAAATTGGGTCATCACAAAAATGAGCAATCATTGCAGATGACATGACAAAATTTCGTTAAAATTGATTTCAATGTAAATCGATTTCAATTTCTATTCCCTGACAAGCTTTCGAAGAAAAACGTTTGATAACGACTCAAAATTTCTATTTCTCAACGTAAACCGCTTCGATAACAAAATAAAATTTCTATTTCTGAATAAAATTGATTAGATAACAACATAGGAAATCCTCAAATACAAAATAATAAAAAATAATACTGAAACAACATAGAAAATCCTCAAATACAAAATAATAATCGAAATAATACTAATACATTACAAATGTTGAAAATACAATTTCATGGAATTTCATATTACATGTACTTACGTTTCCTATTACGTAATATTTTCTTTCGAAAAATAAACAACGTGGTAAAAAAAAATCAATTGAAATTCAATTGTAGTGAATATATCGTTATGTTTTTGCCGAAATTGATTTCACATTAATCAAATAAGTCTAATGATAGCCATGATTATAATAGTCTAATCTCCTAAAAAAAAAATCATAACTTCAAGTCTAATACCAATTTCTTTCCAAATTTTGTTAAAAAATCCTCACCATGTTCAAAAATCGTCACCAATTTTTTCAAAATTATCAATACTAGGATTATTTAAAAATTTATTATCAAAATCTGTATTTTCATCAACACTCTTACAAGAACAACAGATTCCTTATTAGATCTCTTTTCCTTATAAAAGAAAAATCGGATGAAACCCTAATGATTTGACCCATTTTTACCGCCTCAATATAAAGTTTATGATTAAAAAAATAGGTAGCCAGATAGAGCCGTTGTCTGGCATACTACGGAAGAGTAGGTGAAGAAAGACTCGTTAGATATGAATATGGCAAGTTGACTATTACCATGCGTGAAATCTCTTGCGTGGAACAAATGAAACCTTGTTCATTTAATTCCCACCATCTCTACTCAATGGTTAAGATTTTCCATCAATATTGATTGAAATGATTATATTAAAAAGTCATTAAAATATTTTGGACTAAATTAACTATTTCGATTTCTATTTCAATATTAGTGATCTAAAATATTTTGGACTAAATTGAAAAATTGGGAAAAAAAAAAAATTTCTATTTCTATTTCGTAAATCGATAAGTTAAAAATTTCAACTTTTCTGATTTCTTCGATTTCTCTATTTCTGTATCGAAATCGTTTCATAAATGTGAAATCAAATCAAGGCTACCAAATGGATATCTTTCCAAACCTCGTTCGGGAACAAAAAAACAGAAGAAATCGAAAAACAGAAATTTTATCATGCACGTCATAGTTGACCGTCAGTCAGCTAAGCTAGACTCATTTCAAACTCTTTCTTCTCTCTCCTCTGCACGCTCAGACTCTCTCTCCTCTCTCTTTCTCTCTCTTCATTCCAGAACGCATCTCTGGCTTATGCTCCGGCCCATTTCGCGATCTTTGTGGGGCCGCAGCACTCGCCGTTGAGGAAGTCAGGGACGGAGCCCGTTGCAACGGGCCGGACTCGCATGTGACGGTTGGCGAGGGGGTTGGCAAGTGCATGAACATGTTGCACGTGACGCACAGGGCGGCGGCGGCGGCGGCGGCCTTGCACGCGAAGGCTGCCGGCGCGCGCTCGCACGCCTTGCACATCCACGCACGCTTATGGCGGGAGGCGAGCTTGTGGGCGACGTGGGCGGTGACGTTGTAGGCCAGGCAGAGGAAAGCCGCGTTGGCCTCACAGAACACGGTGGCCGTGGCGGACTTGCAGTTGTCGCACGGCCTAGCGCTGGCCTGCCGGCCTCCTCCAAAGCTCTTAGCCGCTGCAGTTCCATCGATACCCATCGTCCGCTGTTGCCAAATGGCTTTGCTGGAATCGCTGAGCAAGTGAACAGGTTCTTTGTTGCTCTTGCTAGCGTGGTGGGGCCTGAGAGCGCGTGCGGGGGAGAGGAGAGAGAGTCTGAGCGTGCAGTGGAGGGAGGAGAAAGAGTCCGAAATTGGGGCCGCTTTGGACACGTGTCGCATCCTTATGGCCAATATTTTTCTCAGTTTTCTTCTGAGGAAAGATCATGGAGTACTTATAGAATAAATCGGGGTGTATTTCACAAATGTGTGTTATGATTGGTGGGGATGGTGTGTGGGAGCAGATGCCCAAAACAAAAAGGAAATTAATAAATTAGTGTGAATTTATCGCACGAGAACCGTTGATACCTCCACTCATAACAAACATAACAAATAAGGTACATGTTCGCACTGGGCTCGGAAAACATGTATCTTCCTTGCCATGCCCATTGGTTCTCGTGCGGTCGCACGAGAGTCAACATGGGGGTGCTTGTTCTCGGTTGTGATGTGAGGGGGGTTTTGCGTTCTAATTCGTATTACACATTGAACTCTAACATTACATGTGTTCTAAGTTCTACATCACTCATTTTCTCCTCTCCAACTTTCCAAATAGAGCATAACACAAGTAAAGAGACACAAAGAAATAAAATTTTTGGAAAATGGGTTTTTGGGTTTTGATGTTTCCATGGGGATCTAGGGTTTAGGGTACGAGAGGGGTTGACTCTAGCTAATATAATTTCTCCTTTTATAAGATGCGAGTGAAAGGAGTCGCATATGTAAAACATGCCTAAGATTGGGCCTAGCCCTCTCTCTTTCCCTCTTTTCTTTTTCCCGGCCCGGCTCGGCCCTTTCCTCATCTGGTCCTCTCGTCCCTTTCCCCACGGTAGGCCTCGGTGCAGTTTTTTTTTTTTTTTTTTTGGGTCGTGTCGATTTCCGAGGATCCCGGCTCGGAGGTGCGCGAAAGGGACCGGACGTAGTACGATCTATCGAGCTCGCCTCCATTCGTTGCGGCCGAGCCGGCTAGGGAGCACCACCGACCGCCCCCTGTTTTCATTTCTTGTGCCTTGTTTTGTGCAGCTCCGGGCTCACCGGACCGGGGTTGCCGTTGTTCGGTGCGTGTGAGTTCCAGCCCCGTCCGTATGTGCGCGCGGTTCCTGGGTCGTTGCTTGTTGATTGTCATAAGTCCCGGCACGAGTTTGGGCTCGGTCGGTTCCTTTGTCTCCTTTTGAGCCAATGTACCTCACGCGTTCGATGAAATGCTCAAACCGGATTTCGCTTACGCCTCCTCTGATTTTGGGTTGATCCTGGGTGGTTGTTGGTCCTTAGACGCGGCTTTGTAGTTTTTCTTTTGATTTGTTGCTTGATGTGCCGTTTCTTTGTGCGTATTGTGTTTTTCTGTGGAACGCGATGACTGGCCGGAGTGATGATAGTCGTCGGAATAGGTTTGCTTTTCCGAAGGTGAGTCGAGGTGAAGGCCAACTGGGACAAGGGGCGTTAGTTGCTGATTTGCCGTGGGTGCATGGGTGTTAATCGGCTGGTGATAGAGGCGAGAATTGATGGTCCATCGGTCCGGTGATGGACATATATTGATTCATTCACTGTGATGCAATGGGTGTGAGCGTCGAATCGACGAACGATGTAGTTCGCCAAACACTCGGAGTGCTGAGAAGAGTTTCATTCATGTCCTGGACATTTTGTTTTGGATGAAGATGTGTTGTTGATTTTCTTCTAGTGTCTCATGGCTCGCGTCTGATCGAAAGAGGGACCTGGAGGGTCCTGAGAAGGAAATGTGAGAAGACATAGCTGTGGGCTCGTTGGACTTTGGGTTTAAATAAGATTAATGGATTTAAGTTTAGCTAAGATTGGTAAATTTGGGCTGGCTTAGACCTCGGGGAGTCTGGGCCAGTTTGAATTAGATGAATCTGGGCTGGGACTTGTCATAACTGAGTTTGGGTCTTCCCCGGTTTTGGCAAAATTGGATTTCGATTGGTCCTTCTCTAAAAGGCTTGCTCTTATAGCCCATCTTGTGCCCGTGAGCCCAAATTCGAGTGACCGGGCTCGAGGGCCCAGCCCGGGTCCCTATTTTCGGGTAAAAAATAAATTTTCAAAAATTATTAAAAAATATTTTTAAAATTATAAAATTCCATAAAATTTGAAAAAAATGTTTTTTAGTAGTTTTCTTTAAAATGTGTAAAAATCCTTGATAAAAAAAGTTGCATTCAATATTGAACAAGCTCTAAGGACTTTACAATAGGGTTCGAATGTTCTTGGAGACAAATGCATTGTTTGCACATTTCTATTTCGATTATCACTCAATCATGCACTTTTTAAATGTTGATTTTTTTTTTCCTTTTAGATTAATTAGAAAATTCCAAAAAAAAAAAACTTCAAAAATATGCTGTTTTAGTAGTTTTTTCTTAAAATGTGTAAAAATGCTTGATAAAAAAAGTTGCACTCAAATTTGAACAAGCTCGAGGACTTTACAATAGGGTTCGAATGTTCTTGGAGACAAATGCGTTGTTTGCACATTTCTATTTTGATTATCACTTGATTGTGCACTTTTAAAATGTTGATTGTTTTTTCCTTTTAGATTAGTTAAGAATGGTATTTTTCTTATTTCCTAGTGTAAGATTCTTGCTTCTCCTTACAATTTATTTAATGCTTCCTTGGTAGTTGATCGTTACTTTAATGATTGCATACTTGCATAATCATCTCACATGTTAGTGGATAGGTTTAAAATCAATCTAAACTTCCTAATAAGCATTTGCTTGAAATGAATAAGTTTAGGTATTGAAATGAATAAGTTTAGGTACAGAAATGACACTAGTTGATTAATTAGTGTAATTAAGTCCTCAATCCTATATCTTTTGGTCGCATAGGAAGTGAGGTATACTCTCATGCCTGACTTATTTTTTAGCTAACCCGATAGGCTAATGACAACTTCTCATTTAAAAACCCTCACAATGTCAATTTGAGTTAACATCGACTACCTTAACATTGCGCAAGATATGGACTTAGGAGCCTATGCCTAATTGAGGTCGTAGGCCCTCTTTTTTCGCAATACCCATAAACCTATTGCCATTTTCATTTCGGACGGAAAAGGAAAGTCGCAATATCAGGGACTTAAGAGTAAAAGGTTACTGCTGCGTGTTGATGTATAATATCTTGATGGGGCTTTGAAAAAGTTTGTTGAGGTGAAATTGGTAATGTCTCTATTTGACGAAATGAAAAATCACAAAATTGAGCTTGATTCTTTGACTTACGATATCGCCATCGAATGTCTTGTTGCGATTGGAGCATATAAAAGATGCATGCACATGTTATAACAAGATAATAGAAATGCCATGTCTTCCTTTTGTAGATGCATATCGTGCTCTCGCTAAAGGACTCAGCCAAATAAGGAGATCGATGCGACTATGATGCTCGTTCGTGATTGCCTGGTCAATATCATGAGCGGACCCATGGTGTTCAAATACTCTCTGGCTTTTTTCCATGAGAGTAAGGCAGGGCAAGTTGAGAAAGTGGTTGAAGTCTTGGGTGAGATGGTGTAAGAGGGCTTCCCTCCAAGTGATGTTGCATACTTTGTTGTCATCTCTGGATTGTGTAAACACGGGACAATAGAAGAAACTAGAAAAGTCTTTTCAGGTATGCAAGAACGCAAACTTTTGAAAGAATTAGATGCAATTGTGTACGGACAATATACTGGTCGAACACATGCGGAAGAAGACAGCAGACCTAGTGTTATCGGCATTAAAGTTCTTTGGTCTGGAAAGAAAATTGAAGGCAAAGGATTGTAAGTTGCCTTCATAATGATACATGTGTTTATGTTCATTCTACTACCTGGTGGAAGTTTGTTTGTAAAAACAAACTAAGCGCGTGTTTCCTTGTCCCACATAGGAAAAGTGAGAGGAAGTGGGCCAATTAATAAGTGTGGGGTTTCTTTAGTGTACCTAAAGAGATGATTGGGTGTGGGCTAGACCTCACCATACCCACATGCGAATGCGCGATTATTTGGTGCACTTAGCACTTATCTCTTTGTTATTTTATTTTATTTTTTCTTATAGTTATCTTATTAATCAATTCAAAGGTTGTTTTTGTTTTTTTGAGAATTTTCTGAAATTATTAAAATAAAAATATCGAAATTTAATTTAAAAAAGTAATAATTTTTTTTTAAAAATTTTAATCATTCCGAATTTTTTGTTTGTGTCTTTTCAAGACAACCTTTGAAAAAGATACTCGTTCAGTTTGCAACCTTTCCCAAAGGGTTGCATTTGTTCGTTTTTCAACTTCTTTCGAATGGACGCCTTTGTTTATCTGGGCAATTTTTCGAAAAGATACATTTGTTCGCTTTACAACCTTTCACGAAGAGTTGCCTACATTTTTAAGACTGTTTTATATATATACATGTCAATTTTTAGAAAAACATAGTGTGTGATCATTTTATCATTTCGAGCCTTTTTTCTGAAAAAAACTACAGTCATCTTTTCAATTGTTTCCTAGAGAGACCCTGGAAAAATACTAGAATTGCTATCTAGTATTCTCATTTGAGACTTTGTTGTATTTTGGAGGAAATTTTCCAGTGACCATTAGCAACTTTGTGAGGCAAATAAATCCTTAAAGAAAGTGATATCACGTCTCAAAGTCCAACTTGATTACTCTAAAGATCCGTCTTCATTGTTCTACCCATTTCGAAACCATATTTTCCCAACACTACCACTATATATAAAGGCTTCTTAGCAATGCAAGACGGGATGGACTTACTAGCTTTGTGATCACTAGGATGGCCTCAATGAAATGCAAGAAGTTTATGGATCCTTGAGATTGCACATTGTTCTATTGCCCTATGCCAGTACCCCATATCGAGGGTCGACTTGATGTCGATCCCTCGCGCCGCTGCACTATCACTTCGGTAAGCCAACTTGATTTTGGAATTACCTACGTGTTGCATGGAAATAATTTGCTTATTCAATTGACATGAATACTATCCTTTTACGACCTTCACCTGATTTTCTCCAACTTCTTGTAACTTTAAGGTGTTGAATATATCTTTTTCCCTGATCCGGATCTATGCCCATTTTATAGGGTTTGATTAGCGCTTCATTCCCAACTAAAATTAACGGTTTTGGTTATTTGCATGTCTTGCCCTGTGTCATTTTAACGTCTTGTGCGGGGCCTTGCAGGGAGATTACCCTATATGCATTTGTTGCAAAGGTTGGAAGCTATGCTATAGTGTATGAATAACCTATAGTTTAATCAGTCCCCACCGGAGATAAATACAGACTAAGAATTTCATGATCTCCACAAGCATGTCCTAATTCACCGATCTCTACAAAGAATGAGTGTCTCAACCGTATGAATGTAAGAGGCATCTGCAAAACATGGAAGCCAGTATCTAGGAAAAAAATCTAGCTGTTATTCAGCCGTAGTTGGATAGAATTTGAAGGCTTGCATTTCCAATGTTCATTGATAGCATCACCAGGAAATTAGGTCAATTAGTCGTGGTGTGTGTCTTGAGATTGAAGATGTGTAGTTGTTGCTTTGAGTTAGTTTTGCATGCAAGAAGATTCAAAAAGTTCCTGCTTTGAAGAATTATGCTGGATGCCACCCCTTTTTGGCTGCATTTGTGACCATTAGCTTCACTACGTGTAATATGAAGTTGAGGGAATGATGTCTTCATCTATTCTATTGAAGGTGCTTTTCTCTATGGAAAATTCCACGACATGATTGTCGGTTGAAGAGAGAAATTTTCATGTATTAGGTCGAAGACAAAAGGAATGGATTTATATCAAAAATGGGAAGTCAGGCCTCGACCTAGAGCCTGTAAAAGCTGTTTTATCTACCTAGGCGTAATCAAAAGCGAGATCAGTTGCTGAACACGAGTGGATTCGAGGACAATGGAGCGGTTAAAGAGGAAGGAGGAAAGTCTTGGACACAGGGCAGCTATCAAAGCTCGTGGAAGTAGAAAAAATCACGGAGACCCGGGAGCAGTTGAACGATGGAGGTTCACATGCCTATGAACAAAGGGCATGCAGAAGGAGCACAAACATCCTCGAGCCATGTCAAAACCGTGTCAAATTTTCGTCTCTTGAGTCTTCTTCCTTTTGGGTTGGCAGCCATGTCTTTCGGTTTCACTCTTGGTTTTAGTTTTCGAGTCAATCTTGTAATCCACAAATTGCATTATGAATATGGTAATTGACAGAAGACTCATCTGTTGAGAGAATTCCTATCAGGTTTTGAAGTAAACAAAACTTTCATATTATTGTTCTTATTTTGAAGAATACTAGACTTTTGTGCTATATCGTGGAATGTTGTCAAAATTTATTTTACTCCGTGACCGAAACCAAGTCCGAACGAATATATAATCGAGACTCATGATTATTGATCTTTCGACAAATCTCACTTACATTTTATAAATATATTGATGAAATCAATCATGAATTGATGAAATCAATTTTCAAGACAAGTTCCATTTTGGAAAGCATTTATTTATGAAAACCTAGATTCTGATTATATGGGAGACCAAAATCATCGGACTTTCATCTCAATCTTCTAACGGCTACAAGATTTCCTTAATCGATTTTGTCCAAGGGATTGACTGGAAAAAATTCCTTTGGAGAATGTCAATAGTTAGAAAGTTGTAGATGAGTATTTAAGGCGGTCATTCAGTCCATTTGAAAGTGTGCGTGAAAATTGAAATTCCAAAGTTTGAGGCATTTCCAATCACATGTTCTTCATCAACAACGCTTACAAATTGTATTCGAGAGAGAAAAACACAAGAAGAGTGACTTAGTGAGAGAAAAAGAAATTCTCCACTAAATGTTCGTACTCAAACCATTGTATTTCTCTGTTGATACCTTAGTGAATTTCAGCCAAAAGGCTGTTAATGTGGGAGAGTGGACGTAAGCTTGATCTAAGCTGAACCACTATAAATCTCATGTTCAATTTTCTTTTCCCTTAACTCTTTTGATTTGTTTGTCGAAATCTTTTTCTGAACTTCACGAATTTCTAAACCATCTTAATTGAGTTTGAGCTTACTTCGTAAGTCTCGGTGTCACTTTTAATCGACTTTACTTGCAAAATAACTTATTTTGCATTTATTTGCCTAATTTGTTTTTACACCTATTCACCCCCTCCAGGTGGTAATACTAGCATTTTCATCAGCGTCATTCATAGTGAAAAGTTCGTGCGAGTGAGTGAGCATGCTTATCATGAGACTTTCTTGACTTTAGCGGCCCCTCTATAAGTTACTTCTAACTGCCCCCATATTCATCTGCATCAAAATCACAACAAAGCAAAGTTCATAGCTCTAGCATTGAATTGGACTTGTTCGGTATCATTTGCATTCCACTCGCCACTCTTTGGTTACCATTTCTCCATCCACAATCTCAGTCGGCCCATGAGGACCCTTTGTAATAACACGACACGAATCATAATCTTACGATTGAATAAGAGTTCTCACCCTCGCTTTTCCAATAGTTGTAAGTTTACACCCAAAAACAAAATGGGTCTAACAATCGATTGGCCTTTGCCTAGGTGGTACCAACGACATTTCAAGCCATGATCTTTAGCTCAAAAGATCCAATCAATCACAAGCAAAACACCCATGAATTGTTCGAGCATCTGCTCCAATGCCAATTGTTTGATGCCAAGATAATCCAATAAATAGATCGAATTATTCAACAATTAAGCAAAAAGAATAAGTAAGCAATTTATTGATGAATTGGCATGCGTATAATTAAAGAGCTAAAGGATAGAAAAACATTCAGCCGATTTATAGTGTTTCGACTCCTACCTAATGTACTTCTCAAATCCACTGGGGCATTCCCCAAAAACCACTAATCGAATCTAAGTACGAAGGTGGGTTGATCGAGCCCACTCTCCCGAATACAATCTTCATCTCAAGCCTTAAAGGCTTTTTCATTTCACATCCAAGTTTATCGGTCACCTCACTTGTGATTCACAACCATAAATATGAGTAAAAGAGGTTTCTCAAACTCAAGATAGGGAAAATTATCATATATATAAACTTACTGTACATGTGCCAATTAAATTCTAAACTTTTTAATTTGACCATTCAGTTCTCAACTTTTTGACGATTTTTCCATATTGTTATTCCAACCAAATTTAGTCGGAAATTGCTAACGTGAATGCTAGCCATACCATGTAGAATAACCAAAGTACTAACATGGACGATTTATATATATTTAAAAAAAATCTGAATTTTTAAAAAAATTATTTTGCTTTTTTTTTTTTTTTTTAATTTCTTTCTTTTTCTTACAAAGCCCAACAAGGACCACTAAGCCCTCAATAAATAAAAACTATCTGATCAAAAGTATTTCTTTTGCGAAAGGTGAAGCCATTCTTACAAAATAAAACCGACAATAAAAGTAAAGTACATGAAGCCAGTTGGTAAATAGTTTACTTTTGTGAAATGAATATAAGTTTATTATTTGATAAGTTGAAAAATCGTAGCAACCGATTATTGTCACATCCAGTTGTTGGTCCATCTACACGTAGGATTCAATAAAAAGTAAAAATTAATTTAGATAGGAACTTTTAGTCTTGTATTATTTAGAATTTCACAAAAAGAATCGACAAGGTTTTTGTTTTCTTTTTTCCACTTTCATTGCATTAACAGGTTAGGAAAAGGAGACCGAGAACGCGTGAGTTAATGAAGAGGTTGGAAGAAATAGAGACTCTTAATATTAAAAGAGGAAGACGTTGAAAGAGAAATCAGGCGATGAGAAGAGGCCATAAGAAGCAAAACTGGCTCGACCCCTACCAAACCTTATGTTTTTGTGTGTTTCTTTTTGACAAGTGAATTAACGGATCGGCAAAAATAAATGAGATAATAACATAATTAATCTATAAGTCAAAATATAATTCATAAAATTTTAATTTATTTAATATAATCGATAAACTTTAGTATATGTGGTCCCTGAACTTTAATTTGTTCAATACGGTCCCTGAATATATATAAAATAAATAGGATAATGACACAAATGATCCTTGAACTTTAGTAAAAAATTTGCAATGTAATCCTTGAACATTTCATTTGTTCAATATGATTTCTAAACTTTGGTTTAATGTTCAATGTGGTTCCTAAACTTTTGATCTGTTTAATGTAGTCCCTAAACTTTTAGTACATATACAATGTAATCTCTGAATTATATGAAAATATTTAATATAATCCTTTCATTAATTTAAGATCAAGGATTAAATTAGTAAAAGTGTCACATCTCATGTTGGTGTTTGGCGAGCAGTTTTTTGGAGATGTTGCAATGAGCACAATGTTATTTTGGGTTTGAAAATCTTAACTTATGTAAAAGTAAGTTTTGTAATTAACTCTTGCTTTTCTGAAAATTAAATTGCCCCCTTTTTTTAAACAAAACCCACATTTTACTTGCTTTCGAAAGATGCTAAGAAGGGAAAATAAAACAGATGATAAGAGTATTTCAATTCCCATCTGACCATGGGAAGTACTAGTGAAAGTACTTAAAAAAATATTCAAATGTAGTCGTTCCACGAATTCGGAGCTCTTAGGAATTTAAATTTACCAGTTTGCCCTCACATGCCATGAGGCAAAATAACCATTGTTCCCGACGGATCAAATTGCTGTTCCGTTTATCATTTCTATGCACGCCCGACAGATCAAATTGCTGTTCTGTTTATCATTTCTATGCACGAGAGAGAGAGAGAGAGAGAGAGAGAAGAAAATAAAAGTGAAAAGAAAATGAAAAGGACGAATTGATTTTTCCCTCTCATTTGGCTTTCTTCTTTCCTTTTCACATAAGCATTTCTGCTTCATCATCGTCTAGTTCCCCTGCTAGAATCGCCCTTCCAATGGCTTCCCGCCCTGGGGCTTCCCAGAACCCTCTTCTCTTGCTCCTCCTCTTCCTCTTCCTCCACCCCGTTCAGCTCGCACTCTCTTAACCCTCCGTGCCTCTCTTTCCGCTTCGCTCTCGCCTTCAAGACCTCCAGCAACTCGCTCACTGCTTTCTCCTTGTTCTTCCAGTTCTTGAGCAGGACTTTGCTTATGTCCGCTGGCGTCATCTTGGCCTTCTCGACCGCCTCTGGGAGCTCACTCGCCGCCACCTCGCCGAGGTCCTCAGCCTCGCTGCCCAGATAGTTCCGGAGCAGGATCTTGAGCGCCGGGTACGAGCAGTAAGTCATGTAGATGTGCATGTCCATCTGGCGGAGCAATGCTGGGTCGAGCTTGTCGATGTGGTTGGTGGTGAACACGAAGATCCTCTCGCTCCCGCAGCACGACGACAGGCCGTTGGTGAAGTTGAGCATCCCCGTGAGGGTCATCGTGTTGCTGTTCCCGTCCTTACCGCCGCAGGCTGCGTCAGGCGCCCTGGGGTTGTAGTAGCTCCGGGGCATGGCGGCCTGGGTTGCTTTCGACTTGTTTGACAGATTGACTGAGCAGTCGGTGTCCTCGATGACGGTGATGGACTTGGAGGTGGTCTTCATCAGGAGCTTCTGGAGCTCGAAGTCGGAGTGCACCTCGGTCAGCTTGAGGGTGTAGATGTCATAGCCAAGGAAATTGGCCATCGCAGCGATCATGCTCGATTTCCCCGTCCCGGGCAGGCCGTAGAGCAGGTAGCCCCGTGTCCAGGCCCGGCCGGTCCTCTGGTAGAAGGCCTGCCCAGCTGCGAAGTCGCGGAGGTCCTCCATGATGTCCCTCTTCCTCTCGGGTCCATGGCCAACGTGTCGAAGGTGCTCGAGTGCTTGAACGGCACCGATTCCCACTGGTGGCTCCGGGAATCGAGCGACCCGCTGCACGAATTAATATAAAAGAGGCGTTCTTGGCTCTTGCGACGGATGTCCTTGGCCTTATCCATGATGTAGTCCAGGTAGGAGTCGAGGACGAGGTTCTTGTCGGGCTTCCTGATCCAGAGTGTGAAGCCTCGCTTCTCGTAGGGGAGGGGACGCCACGAGAAGGTACGGGACCGGCGCTGCACGACCACGTGCTCCCACTGGACAGTAACGCCGTCAAAGATGTCGTTCATGCAGTTGTTTTTGGAGAGGCCGAAAGTGGTTCCGCTGGAGTTGAGGGCTCGACTAAGGGAGAGGCGGCCGGCGGAGGTGCGGACGAAGGGAGCCGAGGTAGAGCTGGACGTCGTTGTAGAGCTCATTGGTGTTCGCACCGTCGATCTCGATGATGTCGTAGGAGCAGTAGGAGGAGAAACAGTTGAGGGCCCGGTTCAGGAACTTGAGGGAGGCGAAACGGAGCTCCGGTGGGAGCACCATCCGCACGAGGGTCTGGCAAAAGGTCAGCAACTCCAGGAGAGGGGCCAGAGATGTCCAGAACCCCTTCATTTCCGTCTCTCTGTGTGATCTGTGCCCGCGTGAATCAAAGTTGAGATTTTTCTGGAGATCTCTGGGCGTGGAAGAAGGAGACGAAGGGCGCTCAAAAGAATGGGGATTCGAGTTTCCCGGGGGCTGTATTTATAGGGAGAAATGGGGGGTGGTTGGGTTTGTTTTGGGTTCTGAAGTTTCCGGGGTGGGGGTCTTTGGGGTCTAATGTCGTCCTACGTTGTACCCTAACATTACATGTTGTCCTATGTTCTACATCACTCATTTTCTCCTCTCCGTCATTTTCTCTCCTCTCCGACTTTCCAAATAGAGCATAAAACAAGCAAAGAGACACAAAGAAATACAATTACTAGAAAATAGGTTTTTGGGTTCTGATGTTTCCGTGGGGATTTAGGGTTTAGGGTATGAGAGGGATTGGCTCTTACTAGTATAATTTCTCCTTTTATGGGGTGCGGTGGAAGGAGTCGCGTATGAAAAGATGCTAAAAATCGGGCCCCAATCCACCTTTTGACACACGTTATATATGATCTTTGCATCCGCTGGTTGCCATTGAATTTCAATGTCCTCTTGGCTGAGGAACCAGATCTCAAGCCCTCCCCTTCGCAATTGTGGAGGATGGGTTGCTAAATTAGGGTTCTTGAGAACACCCATCATCGAAATCCTCATGGGGAAGGGGATGCGCCAGCACCCATTTGGCAGTTGACTTTGCCGTCTGATGTAGGGCTAGTGCAAGCTGAAAAATGCGGACATACAAGCAAAAAGCTTGGGCCCACTCCACCTTTTGGCACATGTCGTCCGAGAAATTATTGACCGTGTTTAATATGCCAAGTAGGCACATGTAACAAATCACCCAGAAATCGACACGTATAATTTGGAGCTCGTGAGAGAGGGCATCTCACGCCCTCCCTTACGCAATAATCAAATATAATGGCATTTCCTCTCTGCTCTGAGAGACTGGGTCCTTGCTATCTTTTTTTTTTTTTTTTTTAAGGGTCCTTGAAACTTCATTTTTCTTGTTTTTTTTTTTTTTTTGTCAGAAGGGGATCTTTGGAACTTCCTCCTCGGATTTAATACCCTATTTTCAAAGCCCTTTTAAACAGGGATTTAATCTGAAAAATTATTATAAATTATTATAAAAATTTAATTTATTTTTGGGTTACGGTTGTCTAGATTACGAAGGGCCAAGAGCTCGACCCCTTCAATCGACAACTCTCATCCATTGACAGAGGCGAGGTTCGTTATGATGGGGCTGTGTGCAAGGATGTTTCCAATCTTCTTGGACCATCTCAAACGTCCTAGTTAGATCATTTAATGCACTGCGTTTTATTTTTTATTTTTTTGGTAACCTGGAACTCCGTAAGCCGACGCCGTGCGAGCAAACCCTGGGGAGCGTGCCGGACCCACCACCACGCACCTCCCGAGTAAAAATCCCTAACGCCGTCTCGGGATTCGAACTTCCCCTTCGTGAGAGGGAGAGAGCCCGAGCGCCGCGCGCCGCCGAGGGCGGTGGTATGCACCGCGTTGTATTGATAATTGTTTTTGGCTTTTTTTCTCTTTTTTAGATTATTTAGGGGTGCATGACAAACCAAAATTTCTGTTCCAGAAACAATTTTTCTATTCCAGACTTGTTTCTTGAATAGAAATCTATTTGATATAATTATTTCATTTTTCTATTTCTGAAATATATTTTTGTTCCAGAAATAGGTTTGAAATAGAAATCAGAAGTAAAAATTTTATACTTTTTTATTTCTAGAACAAAAATGAGAAATAAAAATTCTTCTCATTATTCGTCTTTGTTACGAACTGATCGTCCATTTGTCGCCGTCGACCATCGTATGCCATTCGCCGTGGCGATCGCCCCGCCGCCGTCCGAAAGGAGAAATTTTATGTCGTTATCAAACGAATTTCTATTTTTAGAGTAGAAATTTTGTGTCGTTATCAAACGGGTATTTTTGTTTAGAAATTCATCTAGAAATAGAAATAGAAAATCTATTTCTCTTCAAGAAATCAATTTTTGGCTAAAATGGTTATCATTCGCGTCCTTAATGTACAACATTTAATTTCGACCAAAAAAATTCTTCAGTGTTTAATTAATAAAATTTTGTTTTACTCTTTTTAGTTAGGTCCCTAAAGGAGGGTTTTTTCAAGAGGGTTAGATATTTTTATGCTGATTACCATGGTTGATCTTTTAAGCTGATTATTAATTTTGTTTTACTCTTTTAAGCCGATCTTCAAAATGGAAACGCGAAGATCAGCACAGCAGTGCCCGTGGGTTTCTTGGGAAGTGAGTTGTTCTGAGGAAGGGAGAAACCGGGTCTTTGAATTATTTATGGAGGAGAGGGCCGTGGGATCTGTTGTTTCAAGGAGGGGCGTGCAGAAACTGGGGTGTTTGTGGAGAGAAAGAGAGAATAAAGCTAGAAAAACAAAATGCCTCAATAAAGGTAGAGAGAGAGAGAGATTGGTTTTAGGTTTTGGGTTTTGAGGATGAGAGGGCATTGGCTCTGGCTAATATAATTTTTCCTTTTAAGTACAAGGGAGAAAAGCTGGTGAACCAAACAACAAGGAAAGGAAAAAGTGTTTTTGGAGTTTTGGTATTTTAGAGAGAGAGTTTTGGGGCCGGTCGGCATTGGGTTTGGGGCTGAACTTTATCCCCCGTTTTCTATAATGGAAGCTTTGCACAACTTGCCGCTGTTGCCGTTAGCCTGCTGCGAGGGACTCTGCGCGATGGATAAATTAAAGAAAGACAGACAGGGGGAGAGAGAGGGCGTGATGGATCAAGGTGTTTGAGAAGGGGTCCTGAAATCAGTCCAACGCAATATGATCGTGCCTTTAAAGCCTTTAACAAAGTAAAATGGGCGAGATGAAATCACCTCCCCTAAATCCTTCACGATCCCTGCAAATTCTCCGAAAGGGCAATAAATCTCGAGGAAAAACCCAATTAATTGCTTCACTTCGCATCGTAAATTAGGGTTCTTGATAACCCCAACCCATCGGCCGAAGTCCTCGTCAGGAAGAGGGGGATGCAAGTGATTGCACACCAGCACCCATTTGGCATGCAACTTTTCTGTTTGATTGGCGGTTGCCATTTCGTAGGAGCTAAGATTAGAAGAGTAAAATAAAAAAAAAAAATTATTAATAAAATGCACTAAATTAAATGAAAATCGTACAGATATTCCAATAGAGGAGAAACGTGCCCCTTTTGCTTGTTCATTGAACTTACGAACGTGCGGCTATCACGGTGGTTTGAGAGCCGATTAATTTAATAATCCGTCACTTTACTGATCTTCTCGTTGCTGCAAGTCCCCTGCTCTCCACCCCACTCGCGCCGACGTCGCGTGAAAGTTCAGTTCCCATTTCGGGAGAAAACGGTTCATATTTGCCAAAATGGCCAAAATTGTTTCTTCTCAAAGGGGAGATGGGTCCAACGTGTTGATTTCTTTTCCATATTTTTCGCCAAAGCCATGCGGAATTACTTTGATTTCGTTAGACAGTCTGAGGTCGCGATTCGTGTTTTTGGAATTACTTTATTTTCACTTTTATAGAATTTTAAAAAAAAAACCATCCAAAAAACTCCAAATTATACCCATTGCAACATATTTACCCTGGGCGCGTTTGGTAACGATTCCGTTTCCGGAACAAATTATGATCGAAATGATTATTTTTTATTCGTTCCTGGAACCGATTTTAAAGTAAAAGAACGCGTTTGAGAATCGTACAAAATTTCTGATTCTCAAATAGAATTGCGTTTGGTACCGTATTCATTGATTCTATTCCAAACCAATTTATTTTAATTTTTAAATAAATTTTATAATTTTTTCCTTTTTTTTTCTTTTTTTTTCTTTTTTTCTTTTTTCTCCTATTATAATTCTTCTTCAAGTCGGTTGCCGGCCCTTGTTGGCTTGGCCTCGCCGACGCTGGGGGCGAGGCCCGCCTGGCCACCGGCGGGGTTGGGCAAGCCTCGTCGGTGGCTAGGCTTGCCTTCGGCGAGCTCATCGGATCGGTCGCCGGCGATCGGCGGCGGGCGGCGGTGATCGGCGGCAGCAGCGGGCGGCGGTCGATGAAGAAGAAGAAAAGAAAAGAAGAAGAGTTTTGATTCTCACTTTTGTTCTCGGAATAAGAATCAACTTTTTTTTTATTTATTCTTGATTCTAGTTCCAAACGATTCCGGTAACAAATTTGTTCCTGGGAACAAAAATTTTACCAAACGCAATTCTCGTCCCAAACTAATTTTGAGAACAAAAAATCAGAATTTGGCACTGTTGAGATGGTTACCAAACAGGCCCTAAACCTTTTCTGTGACATAAAAGTCCAAATTATGCCCACTCGACATATTTATCCTAAAATTTTTCTTGTGATGTAAAAAACCCCAAATATGTACTTATGTGACATATTTATTTTCTGTTAATGTTCTATCATATGATTTTTAGACAAAATAACGTCATTTGTTTTTTTATTTCCCTTAAGCCACGTGGACCATATGCTTTCTCGCATCCATATAAGCAAATGTTTAATGATACTTATTGATGAAATTTTAACAGAGAGTGAGTGGAGTTTTTTGTGCCATGGAAAAAAGTTTAGAGTAAACGTGTCATAGTAGATATAATTTGGAGTTTTTGGTTTTTTTTTCCCTTTATAATTTGACTTTCGTTCAATTTTGAATGCCTCGACATTAAAATACATGAAAGCACCCATAAGCACACTTCCGACTTCCCATCATAATCTATCATGTACTTCGAATTTAAAAATGTTAATAAAAAAAATTAGTATGTGAATGTATGTTAACATATGTTTCACCAGTTTTAATTCCTGTGAATAATTTTTCATCAAATGCTGCGTCTTGGTTTTGTTATAGGAGACTCAGGTTTTGTTTTGAGCTTGGACAGAGAATGTCAAATGTAAAGGGGAATTTTATTCTCAATTTGTATATACAACCTTGACGACTGATACTCATATGACTCGAAGACTAACAACCCTTGGGCCAAACTACACCTGAATCCAATCAATGATGTAACCTGGTACAAATAGCTGAATAGCCTATGCTTCGAATCCAAACTATGCTGGAATTCAATCTACGACATAGCTTGTTTTAGTGTAAAGCTGGAATCTAATCAATAACAATACCCCTAAATAGAAGACGCAACGTCAGAATTTAATCAACGACGCTGGGCTTTATGGAACAACACCAGAATTTAATCAACGGTACTGGACCGAATAAAGATGCATGTTGTAATTTAATTGACGACGAGAATCTTGAAAGTTAGCTAAAACATGATAAAGTAAAGATAATTATTGTATTGCGCAGGGGCTTCTCAATTGAGAAATTGTGGTATTTAGGCTTCGTTCATTTCATGAAAAATAATTTCCGAAAAAACATTTTCTAAATTTTTCAGCATTCGTTTCACGGAAAATGAATAACTTGGGGAAAACATTTTCCATGAAGAGAAAAAAATCTTATAAACTAAGGGAAAATGTTCACTTTTGAAAAGTGAAAAACATTTTCCTCACTTAATCTCTTTTATCTCACATCCCTATAAGCCTTCACTTCCTCCTCCTCCTCCTCCTTCTTTTTTGATTCGAATTATTTTTTGTTTTTTGTTTTCCCTCTTCTTCTTTATTTTTATGTTTTCTCTTTCCTTTTTTCTTTTAAATTGAGTTTTTAATTATTTTTCTTTTTCTTCTTCCTTGGCTGGTCGCCGACCACGGTGGAGGCGGGCGATTAGCCATAGGCCAACTCCGACCTCACCCAAGGCTAGATCCGGCAAGGGCGAGGCTCGCCCTTGGCAAAGCTCGAGCTCGCTAGATCCGGTGAGCCGCGAACTCATTGACCTTAGCGAGCTCGGGCTTGCCCGGATCGAGTCGGCCGAGGCGGTGCAAGTTGTGTTTGTTGGCCAACGAGTTTGCTACTTGCCTGGATTAGGCGAGCCTCAAGCTTGCTAGATCCGGCGATTGCGTCTTGGTCGGTCGCCAGCAATCGGCCACATTGAAGCATGCGGCGGCAGAGGAAAGAGGAGGAAGAAGAGGGAGGAAAAGAAAAAGGAAAAAAAAAAAAAAAAAAAAAAAATTCGATTTTAAAATAAAAATAATTAAAAATTCAATTTTAAAAAGTATATTAAAATATTAATTTTTTGGTCAATTAAAAATATTAAAATTTATTATTTTGGTACTTTTCCCAAAAAAATAAAATTAGATAACGAACAAAAGAAAATATTTTTCACTCAAATTTCAGGTTTCGGCCGGACACTAGAAAATATAATCATTCTCTTGAAAAATGACTTCCTAGAAAATATTTTTTGGAAACGTAAAATTTTTAGCAAAACGAACGAACCCTTATAAGGAGTTAATGTTCCTTAGTTGGTTGTTCCTTCTTGGGCACTACTCTTTGCAATCTCCACGTGTTTCATTTCTTCTTAACCTCTTTATCTTTTAGCAACCGCTCCTTGACTTGCCAACAATGCTTGTGCAGCTTGCCCATCAAGCAAATAATTATTTCCTATTTTTACATACATTTCTCGCAACAATTATTCTGACTTGAATTCTAGTACTAATCCCTTTTAGCCTTCAAATTTGATACGCTATCCTCATAGCTTGACACGTGGCCCTTAATTCCTCGGCCGTCGACTCTGAGTTTGGCTTCTAGAAACCCGTCGAGGCCTTCACGAAAACTATTTTCCACTGATTTTGTGAATCAAAACGGAGCGTTTTATCCCAAACTCCCTTGTGACTAGCACGTGGCTTCATGGGTAAATTTGGGCGTCAACAACGTATGAATATTGTAAAAATTTCAAGAGTTCGAAAAGAAAAATCAAATTGCAAGGTCAGTAAGATTTCAATTAAATAAAAATTAAAAATTAAAATTAAAATTAATTTAGATAGGAAATTTTAAGTCTTATATTATTTAGAATTCAACAAAAAGAAATCAACAAGGTTGGAAACTCGAGACTGAGAGCGCGCGTGAGTTAAAGAAGCGGTTGGAATGAAAAGAGGCTCTAAATATTAAAAGAGGAAGACGTTAAAAGGGAAGCATCAATTCTGAACGTTGGAAGTAGCACAGGCTGATTGAGTTGGCCGAGCAGGAGAGAGAACATGGCTCTGTAGGCATGGGCATCGTAGACAGGAGCGGGAGAGCATCAAGCGATGAGAAAAGCAGCGGAGATCCCCCCACGCCATCAGCATTTGTTTCTTTCTGACAAGTGAATGAACAGATCCGCAAAAAATAATTGAGATAAGAATCAGAAGTGGCAACCAAACCTTTTGTTTTCGTTTTCTTTCGTGTAAATAAAGGGTAAAACGGGAACAATGTTTGAGGATCAAAATTAATGATTGATTGAGGATCAAAGCTGCACAATCCACTCCCCCTGTCCTGATAATTCAGTTATTAGACTGTGTCTTTACCGACAAAAAAAAAAAAATTACAGGTGTCTTTTTTTCTTTTTATTAAATAAAAAGAGTTGGGAGACGGGCTAACTTAACAATGCCCTCTTAAAGGTGTCAAAAAGGCTGTCATACACTCGATGCACAAGATTTAAATGGGTTGTTCTATAGTCCAAAAGCTTATTTGTTTGGGTTTGACCTCCTAGGCTTTTGGGTTGAAAAATATAGTCATGCATCACTAAGGTATTGGCATGGAGGATGAAGATTTTATGAAATTAGATGGATGAGATCTTGCGAATTTCGCACTTTTTGCAACATGGCATATATCAATTTGTAAGATGTAGATTCTTATATCATCAACATCATTGAGATGGATAATTGTTCAAAAAGTCTTAAATTTGTTATATGGCGGCTAATTCAATCTAAACCTTTCAAATTTGTTAATTTTGTTCTAAATATTTTAACGATTTGCCAATTTTCTCAAATATATTTTTACAATTTGTCAATACAATCAATTTTAGCCAAAAATCACTAACGTTGATAACTTATGCAATTTTTTCTGTTCTTTTTCTTATCATTTTCTTTTCTTTTCGTTTCTTTTTTTCTTTAATTGAATTTCCAGCCAACGAGCCTACTGACAGGGGTAAGTTTTGGAGTGGACAAAAATATCACAAACACCCTTAAATTGCATACTCTACTACAACCATTGCTAACGACGGAAAGAGAATTTGAGACTAAGATAAACGAGTAAATTGTCACATGTAATTTCGCCTTCACTGTTGCAAGGTTGCCATAGGTCAACCATAGATCATTATTACCCTCTCGTCTAGTTTGTTTCCTTTTTTTTAACTTTAATTTTTTCAATTTATCCTTCTTATCAATAAAATTAGTTTTTTCCAAAGTTTTTCTTTTGCCCAAACAAACTCGCTTCATTACTCTTAGACGAAACCTGGATAACAAGTCAAATGGTCCCATAAAGATTAAGGAGCCTTAGAAAACCAATTAAATGGCAGAGAGTTTAAGCGTTGGGCTTTAACTGTTTAGTCCGCTAATCGATTCGCCTTCTAGTACAATGAACTGCTTTGATGTCTCTAAGAAAAGCCCAATCCCAATAAAGCATTGCATTCTGAGATAAGAGGGCTAACATGGCCGACATCCCACCGCGTCTTATCGCGATCTGCGAGTGTACGTATCAACTTCCGCTGGCTGACTCCATTCCATGGTCCAACTCTGTCCAGTTCGTTCAGTTCGTGGACTTCACATCTTTCAACGCCTCTAGAAAGGCTAGAGGGTTCCTAGTTACAGCACGGACGACGCCCGTACTGGTTTGGCAAACCGTCGACGAGCTTCCCATTTCTCATCCCTGCATACTCCGGCGATGGCTCCGGCAGTCGACCCCTCAATGAGCGACCACCCCACGTTAATCTTAAGCTAACACTTGTTCGGTGGAGACCAGACCGACGATGAGTTCCCTGCTTGTGACTTGGTCGGGTTCCTCAATTGTTTCCATCTTCTGAAGTTTTGCTGAATTGCTGCACTCTCATTTATTGTAAGGCATGGATTTGGGTTCTTTCTTCCGAATTTGCTGGATGGATTTGTCCCCTCAACAGACACCATAACTCGTTGTGTTACTTTTACTTGTACTTTGTTGCGATCCTCCCTCTTGGCTCATCTTGAGGGGAGCCGGTTTAGCAAAATGTTGAATGGGAACGGACGGCTTCTCTATTTGAGGTGCTCACTCTCATTTGACTCAAAACCTTACCAACCACGACATTTGAGGTAATCAATCTATTAATGAAAATTTTCTATCTATATGGAGTAGTGACGGATACAATTGGGAATGGCTAAACGATGTACATCCATGAGTACGCAATCAGATGAATAAACAACCACAATGAGGCGATAAAGGTAAGGTGAGTAAATTAACTAATTGCTTTCAGAAATTACTAACCTCAATTACAATGATTGCCAGCCATTTTTTGATTAAGTTATCAATCAATTTTGCATTTCCAACTCTTATTTGAGTTAGGTTATCAACGTTTATTTGTTTTTAAGTTACCGACTTTTTTTTTAAGTTACCAAGTAGTCCTTCAATCTCTAACCCAAAAATTAAAATTAAAAAAACAAAAAAAAAAAAAAAAAAAGAACTTCTCTTATCTTTTATAAAATTTCATTTACCTTTCTTTACTAATGTCTTAAAATTCAACTACTATTGTTAAAAAAATCACTAATCAATTTTTTTTTCCCAATAGCTTTTGACACGTATAAACTCTTATTGAAATTTCCCAACAAGGAAAATAAATCCATATTTTTGGGCATGGAGCAGTAGAATTTTGCTTTATACATAGAAACTGTAAGAACTATAATAAATTAGTTACCATACCGTTATTGTTAGAGTGAATTGATCTAATCCAAAAAATTAACAGCCTCCGCATTTAAATAAGTAGAGTCTAATGTATCACCATTTAATGATGTGCTATTGGCTTTATTAGAACAGGTTTAGTCGGAATCTTTTCATAAAGACATACTTCTTAAATTATGTCTCAAGTTTTATCCCCGTATACGAATCCCAATCAGAAATGGAGAATGTAGACCAGTTCGTAATATATAAGCGATTTCGGAAGAGTCTCTTTCATAAGCCTCTTAAGTTGGTCAGAATTCTTTGACCAACTTTGTAAGAAAAGAAAAATGTACATTTGTTTCTGAAGGCCACATGTGATCCTTCTCATTCCTTGAATGATGCTTTACTGTTCAGGGGATGGTTTATGTCTTCTCTACTGAGGAGGACAGTCAACCAGAAAATCATTTAATTAGTAGGAGTTTCTTCGCAGAGAAAGTTTTTCAAGTCGCGAGATAATTCCCATTAAATTTATTTCATGAAGCAATTGCGTTAGGTTAAACACTATGAATTTGGGCGTACATTGAGATTGAGAAACACTTGAACTTATGAGCGATAATAACTTTCTAATTCTCCAATTGATTAGTAGATTATTTATGGCCGGCTCTTCCCATAAAATAAATATTAATATTCGAATCGAATCACGTAAATATTTTATGTCTTTTATTTTTCCTTGTTGATATCTCTAGTGATTTTTGATTCATTTACAAGTTCTGTCGCCCTCACGTTAGCTTCACGTATAAGCTAGCAATCGCTTTTATTCCAAGACAAAAACTCAACAATTACTGAGCCAAAAGGTCTGTCGCATTCGCCTCTATTTAACTAGGGCATGAAGTGGCAACAGCAAGGAGACGAGCTTTCCTGTGGATGGTAAGACCAGTGCATTCGATCATGTCCAAATCTTCCAATTTTAGACCCGCGGGCGGTGCCCAATGGAACTCGTTCACCAAATTTGCCAAGACATGTTCGTAGGTCGCCATCGCCAATGACATCCCGGCACAAGCCCTCCTCCCGGCACCGATCGGAATCCACTTGAAATGCAGTTTCTTGGAGCCCCCTGGGCTATTCAAGAATCTATTTGGCTTGAACTCTCCCGGCTCGTCCCACGTGCCAGGGTCCCTCCCAATGGTCCATGCATTCAAGATCACCGTAGTCCCTGTTGTGATGTCGTAGTCTCGGATACTGATGTCCTGGGTCGACTGCCGTGAGAGGCGGAGATTCTCTTTGACAACTGCTCGTAGTCGTAGGTAATGGACTTTCTCCAAGTCCTCATCACTTATTATTGGCTTGCGATGTGCGATTTCGTGGATCTCGGTTTGGAGGATGTCACGAGGGTGAGTGCTTACCGAGATGAGTGCTCTGATGCTATCGGCACCGGGAGCAAAACCAACACTTTGATCCTGCTCAATCTCCAGCAAAACGTCCACGAAGTGTCCCCCTCTTCACCTCCGCTACCAATGCTCGTCTCCTCCATCTTCCTCGGCTCGTCCACCATCTCACAAAGGAACTTGCGGAACTTCCTCACGACCAGCTCCGCTTTTGTATCTAGACCAGTCAGCTTGTCGTTCCACCCAAGGCTCGGAATGAAGTCCCCAGCTTTGAAAATGCCCGGCAAACTCATCTTGTCCGCCAACAGTCCCTTGAACTTCTTCTGCTCGCCGTCGCTGTACTTACTCCATAGAGCCACCCGTATGATGTTCGTACGCGAACACGTTGCTCGGATCCACCGAGCAATGCTGCTCGATCTTGTCCATCACGAAAGAGATCTCTTCTTCTCGGACCGTCCGAAACGAGTGGAGCCTCTTGTTGCAGTCTTGCAGAGCTGCCGGAGCACGCAGTTGCTCCGCATTTGCCTCCAGTACTTGCCGTACGGCGCCAGCGATACGTCCTCGTCCCCTTCCCTGCGATGGCACAGAATCCTCTAGGACAAGTTTGACCTGAGTCGAAGAAATGACACAAATGGGCACGTATTTAGTACACATGAAACTTTCGTCTCGTTAAATAGAAAGTACAATGCTTTGAAATAGCATGAGTGAGGTTAATGTTCATATCTGTAATCCACCTTCTCCAATCACAAATGCTAAAAAATATAATTGAGATGCATAGACATGGGTTATCCGGTTGGGCCCATTTCTTAGAAAGAAGTTTTTATGGATCCCTATTTATCAAAATTTTGACTTCCCACGACAAAGAATAATCATTAAGTTCTCCTCTTTCCGGACAACTCGCAAATGATTAAGTAATTAGTAAACCTACAGGAGATGTTTATAAGGTTAATATCTTTAAAAACTCTAAACTATTACATTTATGACAAATTTACTACAAATTAACTTTTTTACCACAAAAAACTCTAAATTTGTACATCTATGATAAATTTACCCTCCTTTATTTTTTGTTAAATTTTATCATCAAATTGTTGAGTTGAATAACACGTGGTAATTGATGAGTGTACTAATTTAGGGTTTTATTATCTTTTATAACATATGTTCTATTTTGCATTTTTTTTTCTTAATCTAATTTAACAAAACTAACAAAAGGTAAATTTATTACAAATGTACCAGTTTGGGATTTTTATGATCAAAATATTAGTTTTGAATAAATTTGTTATAGATTTACCAATTTGAGTTTTTTTTTCGTAGTAAAAAAATTAATTTGGAGTACCGATGTGGGGTTTTTGGTGGTACTAATCCATGTTTATAATTAGTTTTTCTCTTTCTTCTATCTCCCATCTATTTTATTTAGTTATTCACTAGAGCAATAATGATTTGAAGTTGATCTGGGATAAGTGTTCAAATTTGTTATGATATAGCCATGAGATGCGCAACGGACTTTTTAATCTTTTACAACCTTTTCCAGGTTTTGAATTGATGCAAAATTCATTTTTTATGCAACATAGTGTATAACAATCTTGTTATACAAAAGTACACGTGGCTTCACGCCAAACTTCTTCATCTTCTCATACTCATGGTAAAGCCTCAATCCCCTATTGGCATCCGCATGCAATCAAAGAATTGCTTCTCACTAGGCGGCTTCCCCTGCCAGTCCATCAACTCGGGCACTGGATCAGCAGCTCGGAACTTCTTGCTCCTATTCAAGCAATAAGCAAGTGCATTTTAGGCGGGCAGTATTAGGGGTGAGAAGTTCCAAATTCCGTACATATTATACTTAGAATATTGAAATCTATCCATTAGAACAGGTTTCTCATTTTTTGAAACTTGAAATCTACCCCGCATATTCTAAAGCTTGGAATCTACCCTATATTATTAATTGAATGATTGCTTTAAATTAAAACCTTAGATGGTCACCACTTACTGTTAAAATTCATTAATCATAAAGTCATACGAAAAATATAAACATTAATTATGTAAAAATCTTTGTTATAAAATGGAAATTCAGACTAGTGCTTCTAGATTATGCATTCATCATCGAATACTGTATGTTACAGATTTGCATGTCCATGTGGCTTAAATATCAAGTGGAAAAACGAGCTTCTTTTCTTATTTTATAGTAAGACACGAATGCAGAGTCATTAATAGTAGCTCATGCAGATTTGCATGTCCATGCGGCTGCTCTCGAGCAATCCTGTATCGAGCTTCTCAAAGTGGTTGGTGGTTTATACGAAGATCCTCTCGCTCCCGCAGTATGACCACAGGCCGTCGGGGAAGTTGAGCAGCTCCCAGAAGGTGGTGGTGGTGTTATTCCCGTCCTCACCACTGCGCGTGTCGTCAGGCGTGCTGGGGTCGTAGTAGCTCTGAGGCGTGGCGGGTTGGGGCTCCTTGGACCGGTTGGAGAGATTGACCAAGCAGTCGATGTCCTTGATTACGATGATGGACTTGGAGCTGGTCTTCACGAGGAGGTTTAAGAGCTCGGACTTGGAGTGCACCTCGGTCAGCTCGGGGTCGTAGATGTCATAGCCAAGGAAATCGGCCATCGCGGCGATCGTGCTCGATTTCCCTGCCCCGGGCGGACAATAGAGCAGGTAACGCCGCTTCCAGGCCCCACCCGTCTGCTGGTAGAGGGCCTACCCGGAGGTTAAGTTGCCGAGGTTCTCCATGATGTTCCTCTTCCTGTCCAGGTCCGTGGCCAACGTGTTGAAGGTACTTGGGTGCTTGAACGGCACCGAATCCCAAGGTTGGCCCCGGGAATCGAGCGACCTGCCGAGAGAATTAGTGTAAAGGAGGCGTTGTTGGTTCTTGCGGCGGATGTCGTTGGCCTTACCCGTGATGGAGTCCAGGTAGGAGTCGAGGATGAGGTCCTTGTCGCGCTTCTGGATCCGGAGCCTGAAGCCATACGAGAAGGTCTGGGACTGGCGCTGCGTCACCACGTGCTCCCACTGGACGGCAACGCCATTGAAGACGTCGTTGGAGAGGCTGAAGGTGGTGGCGCTGGAGTTGATGGTGCGGGTGAGGGAGAGGTGGCTGGCGGAGGGGGAGAAGAAGGAGCTGAGGTAGAGCTGGACGGCGTTGTAGAGCTCGTTGATGTTGACGCGGTCGATCTCAGTAACGTTGCAGTAGCAGTAGGAGGAGAAGTAGTTGAGGGCCCGGTTCAGGAACTCGAAGGCGGCGAACCAGAGCTCTGGCGGGAACACCACCTGCAGGATGTTCATCAGGGATGCCAGGACGCCCAGGAGGGAGACCAAAGATGTCCAGAACTCCTTCATTTCCGTCTCTGGGTGTGGAAAATGGAGACGATGAAGAAGAGTGGGGAGTCGAGGAGGGTGAGGGAGAAATGGGCATGTGGTCTTTGGTCTTTATAGTGTCAAGCTTCAAGGGACAGCTGGGAGTTGATTAGGAAAAAAAGTGGGGGGTGGGGCGCGCGGCGCTTGCAGGGAGATTAACCTATATGCATTTGTTGTAATGGTTAGAGGCTATGCTATACTGCATGAATAACCTACAGTTTAATCAGTCCGACTAGAGGTCAATACAGACTAATAATTCAGTATCTCCACGAGCACAAGCTGATTCATTGATCTCTATGGCAATGAGTGTCTCAACCGTACGAATGTAGGAGGTATCAACAAAACGTGGACACTAGTACTTGGGAAAAAACATCTAGCTTTTATTCAGCCATAGTTGGATAGAATTCGAGGACTTGCATTTCCAATGTCCATTGATAGCATCACCAGGAAATGAGGTCAAACTAATCGTGTTGTGTGTCTTGAGATTGGAGATGTGTAGCTGTTGCTTTGAGTTAGTTTCGCACGCAAGAAAATTCAGAATGTGCCTGCTTTGAAGAATTATGCTGGATGAAACCCCTTTTTGACTGCATATGTAGCCATCAGCTTCAATTTGAGGGAATGATGTCTTCATCTATTCTATTGAAGGTGCTTTTCTCTTATGGAAAAATTCCGCAGCATGATTGTCAGTTGAAGAGAGCAATTGTTCATGTATTAGGTCGAAGACAAAAGGAATGGATTTATCTCAAAATGAGAAGTCAGGCCTCGACCTAGAGCCCGTAAAGCTGTTTTATCTACCTAGGCACAATCAAAAGCGGGATCAGTTGCTGAACACAAGTGGATTCGAGGACGATGGAGCGGTTAATGAGGAAGGAGGAAAGTCTTGGAAACAGGGCAGCTATCAAAGCTCGTGGAAGTAGAAAAAATCACGGAAACCCGGGAGCAGTTGAATGATGGAGGTTCACATGCCTATGAACAAAGGGAATGCAGAAGGAGCACAGACACCCTCAAGCCATGTCAAAACCGTGTCAAATTTTCGTCTCTTGAGTCTTCTTCTTCCTTTTGGGTTGGCAGCCATGTCTTTCGGTTTCACTCTTGGTTTTAGTTTTCGAATCAATCTTTTAATCCGCGAATTGCATTATGAATATGGTAATTGACAGAAGACTCATCATCATTCGTAGTTAAAAGTTCGTGCGAGTGAGTGAGCGTGCTTATCTTGAGACTTTCTTGACTTTAGCGGTCCCTCTATAAGTTACTTCTAACTCCCCCTCATATTCATTTGCATCAAAACCACAACAAAGCAAAGTTCATAGCTCTAGCATTGAATTGGACTTGTTCGATATCATTTGCATTCCACTCAGTTTCACTCTTTGGTTACCATTTCCCCATCCAGAATCTCAATCGGCCCGTGAGGACCCTTTGTAATAACACGACACGAATCATAATCTTACGATTGAATAAGAGTTCTCATCCTCGCTTTTCCAATAGTTGTAAGTTTACACCCGAAAACAAAGTGGGTCTAACAATCAATTGGCCTTTGCCTAGGGCGGTACCAATGACATTTCAAGCCATGATCTTTAGCTCGAAAGATCCAATCAATCACAAGCAAAAGACCCATGAATTGTTCAAGCATCTACTCCAATGCCAATTGTTTGATGCCAAGATAATCCAATAAATAGATCGAATTATTCAACAATTAAGCACAAAGAATAAGTAAGCAATTTATTGATGAATTGGCATGCATATAATTAAAGAGCTAAAGGATAGAGAAATGTTCAGCCGATTTATAGTGTTTCGACTCCCACCTAATGTACTTCCCGAATCCACTGGGGTGTTCCCCAAAATCTACTAATCGAATCTAAGTACGAAGGTGGGTTGATCGAGAGACCACTCTCCAGAATACAATTTTCATCTCAAGCCTTAAAGGCTTTTTCATTTCACTTCCAAGTTTATCAGTCACCTCACTCGTGATTCACAACCGTAAATCTGAGTAAAAGAGGTTTCTCAAACTCAAGATAGGGAAAGTTATCATATATATAAACTTACTATACATGTGCCAATTAAATTCTAAACTTTTAATTTGACTAATTTAGTCCTCATTTTTTTTTATGATTTTTCAATATTGTCATTCCAACCAAATTTAGCTGGAAATTGCTAACATGGATCTCAGCCATATCATATAGAATAATCAGTACTAACATGGACGATTTTTATATATTTTTATTTTTTTTTAAAAAATTTCTGAATTTTTAAAATTTTATTTTACTTTTTTTTTTTAATTTCTTTCTTTTTCTTACAAAGCCCGACGAGGACCACTAAGCCCTCAATAAATAAAAACTATCTGATCGAAAGTATTTCTTTTGCGAAAGGTGAAGCCATTCTTACAAAATAAAACCGACAAAAAAAAGTAAAGTACATGAAGCCGGTTGGTAAATAGTTTACTTTTGTAAAATGAATATAAGTTTATTATTTGATAAGTTGAAAAATCGTAGCAACCGATTATCGTCACATCCAGTTGTTGGTCCATCTACACGTAGGATTCAATAAAAAGTAAAAATTAATTTATTTAGGAACTTTTTAGTCTTGTATTATTTAGAATTTCACCCAAAAAAAAAAAAAAATCGACAAGGTTTTTGTTTTCTTTTCTCCACTTTATTGCATTAATAGGTTAGGAAAAGGAGACCGAGAACGCGTGAGTTAATGAAGAGGTTGGAAGAAATAGAGTCTCTTAATATTAAAAGAGGAAGACGTTGAAAGGGAAATCAGGCGATGAGAAGAGGCGATAAGAAGCAAAACTAGCTCGACCCCTACCAAACCTTATGTTTTTGTTTGTTTCTTTCTGACAAGTGAATTAACGGATCGGCAAAAAATAAATGAGATAATAACATAATTAATCTATAAATTTTGACCCAATGTACAATGTAATTCATAAACGTTTAATTTATTTAATATAATCGATAAACTTTAGCATATGTGGTCCCTAAACTTTAATTTGTTCAATGGAGTCCCTAAACTTTTAGTACATATATATAAAAATAAATAGGATAATGACACAAATGGTCATTGAATTTTAGTAAAAAAAATTGCAATGTGATCCTTGAACTTTTCATTTGTTTAATATGATTTCTAAACTTTAGCCTAATATTTAATGTGGTTCCTAAAATTTTGACATGTTTAATGTAGTCCCTGAACTTTTAGTACATATACAATGTAATCTCCAAATTATATGAAAATATTTAATATAATCCTCTCGTTAATTTAAGATCAGGGATTAAATTAGTTAAAGTGTCACATCTCATGTTGGTGTTTGGCGAGCAGTTTTTTGGAGATGTTGCAATGAGCACAATGTTATTTTGGGGTCGAAAATCTTAACTTATGTAAAAGTAAGTTTTGTAATTAACTCTTGCTTTTCTGAAAATTAAATTGCCCCCTTTTTTCAAACAAAACCACATTTTACTTGCTTTCGAAAGATGCTAAGAAGGGAAAATAAAACGGATGATAAGAGTATTTCATTTCCCATCTGACCATGGGAAGTACTAGTGAAAGTACTTAAAAAAATATTCAAATGTAGTCGTTCCACGAATTCGGAGCTCTTAGATCCAGTTTGCCCTCACATGCCATGAAGCAAAATAACCATTGTTCCCGACAGATCAAATTGCTGTTCCGTTTATCATTTCTATGCACGCCCGACAGATCAAATTCCTGTTCTATTTATCATTTCTATGCACGAGAGAGAGAGAGAGAGAGAGAGAGAGAGAGAAGAAAATGAAAAGGACGAATTGTTTTTTCCCTCTCATTTGGCTTTCTTCTTTCCTTTTCACATAAGCATTTCTGCTTCATCATCGTCTAGTTCCCTGCTAGAATCGCCCTTCCAATGGCTTCCTGCCCTGGGGCTTCCCAGAACCCTCTTCTCTTGGTCCTCCTCTTCCTCTTCCTCCACCCCGTTCAGCTCGCACTCTCTTAACCCTCCGTGCCTCTCGTTCCGCTTCGCTCTCGCCTTCAAGGCCTCCAGCAAATCGCTCACTGCTTTCTCCTTGTTCCTCCAGTTCTTGAGCAGGACTTTGCTTATGTCCGCTGGCGTCATCTTGGCCTTCTCGACCGCCTCCGGGAGCTCACTCGCCGCCACCTCGCCGAGGTCCTCGGCCTCGCTGCCCAGATAGTTCCGGAGCAGGATCTTGAGCGCCGGGTACGAGCAGTAAGTCATGTAGATGTGCATGTCCATCTGGCGGAGCAATGCTGGGTCGAGCTTGTCGATGTGGTTGGTGGTGAACACGAAGATCCTCTCGCTCCCGCAGCATGACGACAGGCCGTTGGTGAAGTTGAGCATACCTGCGAGGGAAATCGTGTTGCTGTTCCCGTCCTTACCGCCGCAGGCTGCGTCAGGCGCCCTGGGGTTGTAGTAGCTCCGGGGCATGGCGGCCTGGGTTGCTTTCGACTTGTTTGACAGATTGACTGAGCAGTCGATGTCCTCGATGACGGTGATGGACTTGGAGCTGGTCTTCATCAGGAGCTTCTGGAGCTCGAAGTCGGAGTGCACCTCGGTCAACTTGAGGTTGTAGATGTCATAGCCAAGGAAATTGGTCATCGCAGCGATCATGCTCGATTTCCCCGTCCCGGGCAGGCCGTAGAGCAGGTAGCCCCGTGTCCAGGCCCGACCGGTCCGCTGGTAGAAGGCCTGCCCAGCTGCGAAGTCTTGGAGGTCCTCCATGATTGCCCTCTTCCTCTCCGGGTCCATGGCCAACGTGTCGAAGGTGCTCGAGTGCTTGAACGGCACCGATTCCCACTGGTGGCTCCGGGAATCGAGCGACTCGCTGCACGAATTAATATAAAAGAGGCGTTCTTGGCTCTTGCGACGGATGTCCTTGGCCTTATCCATGATGTAGTCCAGGTAGGAGTCGAGGATGAGGTTCTTGTCGGGCTTCCTGATCCAGAGCGTGAAGCTGCGCTTCTCGTAGGGGAGGGGACGCCACAAGAAGGTACGGGACCGGCGCTGCACGACCACGTGCTCCCACTGGACAGCAACGCCGTCAAAGACGTCGTTCATGCAGTCATTTTTGGAGAGGCCGAAAGTGGTGGCGCTGGAGTTGAGGGCGCGACTGAGGGAGAGACCGCTGGCGGAGGTGCGGACGAAGGAGCCGAGGTAGAGCTGGACGTCGTTGTAGAGCTCATTGGTGTTCGCACCGTCGATCTCGTTGATATCGAAGGAGCAGTAGGAGGAGAAAAAGTTGAGGGCCCGGTTCAGGAACTTGAGGGAGGCGAACCGGAGCTCCGGTGGGAGCACCATCTGCACGAGGCTCTGGCAAAAGGTCAGCAACTCCGGGAGAGGGGCCAGAGATGTCCAGAACCCCTTCATTTCCGTCTCTCTGTGTGATCTGTGCCCGCGTGAATCAAAGTTGAGATTTTTCTGGAGATCTCTGCGTGTGGAAGAAGGAGACGAAGGGGGCTCAAAAGAATGGGGATTCGAGTTTCCCCGGGGCTTGTATTTATAGGGAGAAATGGGAGGTGGTTGGGTTTGTTCTGGGTTCTGAAGTTTCCGGGGGAGGGGGTCTTTGCGTTCTAATGTCGTCCTACGTTGTAACCTAACATTACACGTTGTCCTATGGTTGTCTACATCACTCATTTTTTCCTCTCCAACTTTCCAAATAGAGCATAAAACAAGCAAAGAGACAAAGAAATACAATTACTGGAAAATGGGTTTTTGCGCTCTGATGTCCCCGTGGGGATTTAGGGTTTAGGATATGAGAGGAATTGGCTCTGGCTAATATAATTTCTCCTCTTATGGGGTGCGAATGGAAGGAGTCGTATATGGAAAAGATGCTAAAGATTGGACTTTAATCCACCCTTCGACACGTGTTATATATGATCTTTATATTGGCTGGTCGCCATTGAATTTTGATTTCCTCTTAGCTGAGGAACCAGATCTCAAGCCCTCTCCTTCCCAATTGTGGAGGATGGTAGCTAAATTAGGGTTCTTGAGAACACCTATCATCAAAATCTTCATTGGGGAGGGGATGCGCTAACACCCATTCGGCAGTTGACTTTGCTGTTTAGTGTAAAGCTAGTGCAAGCTGAAGAATGCGGGCATACAAGCAAAAAGCTTGGGCCCACTCCACCTTTTGGCACATGACGTCCGAGAAATTATTGACCGTGTTTAATATGCCAAGTAGGCATACGTAACAAATCACCCAGAAATCGACACGTAAAATTTGGAGCTCGTGAGAGAGGGCATCTCACGCCCTCCCTTGCCATCTTTTTCTTCAAAAAAGGGTGCTTGGAACTTCTCTTCTTCTTTTTTGGTCAGAAGGGGGTCTTTGGAACTTCTTCCTCGGATTTAATACCCTATTTTCAAAGCCTTTTTAAACAGGGATTTAATCTGGAAAATTGTTATAAATTATTATAACATTTTTATTTATTTTGGGTTACAAGTGTCTAGATTACAAAGGACCAAGAGCTCAACCCCTTCAATCGACAACTCTCATCCATCGACTGAGGCAGAGGTTTGTTATGATGGGATCTGTGTGCAAGGATGTTTCCAATTTCTTGGACTGTCTCAGACGTCCGAGTCAGATCATTTAATTCACTACATTTCATTGATAATTGTTTTTGACTTTTTTCTCTCTCTTTTAGATCATTTAACGTACTACGTTTAATTTCGGCAAAAAACAAAAATTTACAGCGTTTAATTAATAAAATTTTGTTTTACTCTTTCAAGCTAGGCCCCTAAAGGAGGGTTTTTTAAAGAGGGTTAGGTTTTTTTATGCTGATTACCATGGTTGATCTTTTAAGCCGATTATTAATTTTGTTTTACTCTTTTAAACCGATCTTCAAAATGGAAACGCGAAGATCAGCCCTTAGCGGTTGTGAGTTTTGTTGGGAAGTGAGTTGTTCTAGGAAGGGACAAACTGAGTCTTTGAATTATTTATAGAGGGAAGGGCCGTGGGTTCTGTTGTTTCAAGGAGCGGCGTGCAGAAACTGGGGAGTTTTTGGAGAGAGAGAGAGAGAATAAAGCTAGAAAAAACAAAATGCCTCAAGAAAGGTAGAGAGAGAGAGAGAGAGAGAGAGAGAGATTGGTTTTAGGTTTTGGGTTTTGAGGATGAGAAGGGGATTGGCTCTGGCTAATAAATTTTTTCCTTTTAAGTACAAGGGAGAACAGCTAGAAAACAACAAGGAAAAAGGAGACGCGTTATTGGAGTTTTTGAGATTTAGAGAGAGAGAGAGATTTGGGGCCGGTCGGTATTGGGTTTGGGGCTGAACTTATCCCCCGTATTCTATAATGGAAGCTTTGCACAACTTGCCACTGCTGCCGCTAGCCTGCTGCGAAGGACTCCGCGCGATGGATAAATTAAAGAAAGAGAGACGGGGAGAAGGGGGGGCGTTTGAGAAGGGATCCAGCTGCCATTAAAGCCTTTACCAAAGTAATATGGGCGAGATAAGCACTGGGGTTTGCTCCAGTTGCTAACCTTTCTACATGAAAATGGGAGGTGGGAGGTTTTTTTTTTTTTTTTTTTTTTGGATGAAGAGAAACATATTATAGCTATTAACGAAGATTACAACCGGCTCTAAATGCGTCAAGGGCTAGAATATCAAGTAAAGGAGTTGGGAGCGATAAAGCCCAATTAGGTGAAAGGTTTGAATTCTCACTTTTTCAGGGGGATTGGTGTGAAGACGATTTAGTTTCAAATATAGATTTCGACTCCCACATCTTGCAAGAAGACAAACCAAACGTCTAAGAGTTAGAGTATGAGTAGAGTAGAGTCGACCAAAAGAAAAAAAGTAAAATGGGCGAGATGAAATCACCTCCCTAAACCCCTTACGATCCCTGCACATCCTCCAAAAGGGTAATAAATCTGGAGGAAAAACCCAAGTAATTCCTTCAAGTCGCTTCGTCAATGAGGGTTCTTGATAACCCCAACCCATCGCCCGAAGTCCTCGTTAGGAAGAGGGGGACGCAAGTGATTGCACACCAGCACCCATTTGGCATGTAACTTTGCTGTTTGATTGGCGGTTGCCATTTCGTAGGAGCTAAGGTTAGAAGAGTAAAATAAAAAAAAAACCAATTATTAATAAAATGCACTAAATTAAATGAAAATCGTACTCTATATTCCAACAGAGGAGAAACGCGTCCCTTTTGCTTGCTCATTGAACAGGCGAACGTGCGGCTCTCACGGGGGCTTGGGAGCTGATTAATTTAATAATCCGTCACTGTACTGATCTTCTCGTTGCTGCAAGTCCCCCCGCCCCAAACCAAACCCCACGCCACTCGCGCCGACGTCGTGTGAAAGTTCAGTTCCCACTTCGGAAGAGAACGGTTCAAATTTGCCAAAATGGCCAAAATTGTTACTTCTCAAAGGGGAGATGGTTCCAAAAAAAGGGGAGATGGTTCCAACGTCTTGATTTCTTTTCCATATTTTTGCCAAAGCCATGCGGAATTACTTTGATTTTGTTAGACAGTCAGAGGTCGCAATTCTTGTTTTTGGAATTACTTTATTTTCACTTTTTTAGAATTTAAAAAAACCGTTCAAAAATCTCCGGATTATACCCAATGCAACATATTTACCCGAAACCCTTTTTGCAACTTAAAAAAAAATCCAAATTATGTTCACTTCGACACATTTATCATAAACTTTTCTTATGATATAAAAACCTCAAACATGTATTTATATAACATATTTACTTTCCGTTAATATTCTATAACTCAGCAGACGTAGGCATCGTGGACAGGAGCGGGAGACGTCAGGCCATGAGAAAAGCACAGGAGATAAGAATCAAAGCTGGCTCAACCCCACACCACATCGGCGTTTGTTTCTTTCTGACAAGTGAATGAACCGATCCGCAAAAAATAATTAAGATAAGAATCAAAAGTGGCTGGACCTCCACCAAACCTTCTGTTTTCGTTTTCTTTTGTGTAAAGAAAGGGCAATGTTTAACCGCACAAGCGAAAGTTAATGATTGATTGAGGATCAGCAGCGCACAATCGACTCAGCCCGTCCTGGTAATTCAGTTATTAGAGGTTACGGTTTTCTTTTTTTCTTTTTATTAAATAAAAACAGCTGGGAGACGGGCCAGCTTAACAATGCCCTCTTAAAGTTGCCAAAAAGGCGGCCACACACTCAATACACAATATTCAAATGAGTTGTTCCATTTAAGAATTGCCACAGTATCATCAATATGCTAAAAGTCCAAAAGCTTATTCGTTAGGGTGGATTTGACCTCCTAAGCTTGTAAGTTGAAAAGTATAGTCATGCATCACTAAGGTATTGGCATGTATTGGCATGGAGGATGAAGATTTTATGAGATTTGATGGAGTAAGTCTTATAAATTTCACACTTTCAGCAACGTGACATATATAAACAATAAATGGAGAGAGAGAGCCTCAATTTGTAAGATGTAGATTCTTACATCATCAACATCATTGAGACGGATAATTGTTCAAAAAGTCTTAAATTTATTGTACGGCGGTTAATACAATTTTAAACCTTTCAAATTTGTTAATTTCATTCTAAATATTTTGACAATTTGTCAATTTAGTCACATATCTTTTTACAACTTATCAATACAATCGATTTTAGTAAAAAATCACTAACATGGACAATTTATGCAATTTTTTCTTTTCCTTTTCTTATCATTTTCTTTTCTTTTGTTTCTTTTTTTTTTCTTTTAATTGAATTTCCAACCAGTGAGAGCCTACTTACGGGTTAAGTTTTGAAGTGGACAAGAATACCACGACCACCCTTAAATTGCATACTCTACTACAATCATTGATAACAATGGAAAGAGAATTTGAGACTAAGATAGACGACTAAATTGTCACATGTAATTTCTCCTTCGCTATAGCAACGTTGTCGTAGGTCAAACACCGATCATTATTAACCTCTTGTCTAGTTTGTTTCCTTTTTACTTTAATTTTTTCAATTTATCCTTCTTATCAACAAAATTAGTTTTTTCCAAATATTTTCTTTTGTCCAAACAAACTTGCTTTCATTACTCTTAAACGAAACTTGGATAACAAGTCAATTGGGCCTCCAAACATAAAAAGGTCCCATAAAGATTAAGGAGCCTTAGAAAACCAACTTAAATGCAAAGAATTTAAGCATTGGGCTTTAACTATTTATGTTGCGTTTGGTTCAGCATTTTGAAAATTCATTGGGAAAATGCAAAGTAATTTAGCCTAAAGAACTTTAGGCAAATGCAAAAGCCATTTGATAAACTATACTTTGAGGAGCAACTTTGAGAAAAATCCCGTTTCATAGAAAACAATTTTGAAAAGCTTTTTGGGTGATTAATATTAGTTTTTTTAATTTTATTTGTTTAAAATTGAAAAAAATAATATATGCAAATTTTTAAATATAAATTTTGACAATAATACTAAAAAAATGAACACATATATAATTTAAAAAAAAAAAAAAGACCAAACCCTTCATCGGCATTTTTTAATTTTTATTTGCTTAAAATTGAAAAAAAAAAAATTATGTATGCAACTTTTTAGATATAAATTTTCACAATAATGCTAAAAAAATCAAATACATATATATAATTTAGAAAAAAAAAAAAAGACCAAATCCTTCGTTGAAATTTTTTAATTTTTATTTCTTTAAAATTGAAAAAATAATGTATGCAACTTTTTAAATATAAATTTGAAAATAATGCTAAAAAGTCAAATATATATGTATATATATATTTTAAAAAAGACCAAACCCTTCGTCTGAATTTTTTAATTTTTATTTGTTTAAAATTGAAAAAAATAATGTATGCAACTTTTAAAATATAAATTTTGACAATAATACTAAAAATCAAATATACATGCTAAAAAAATCAAATATATAAATAATTTTTTTAAAAAGATCAAATATATTTAGTTTTTTAGCATTTATATATATTTGATTTTTTTAGCATTATTTTGGCATTTTAAAAATAATAATGAGGGCAAAATCAGAAATTTAAAGAATGAGTAAGGATAGTTTTGGAAGAAAAAAATAAGTTTCAGTATTTGACAAAATGCTGAAAACTTAAAACCAATTCCTGGCGGCATTGGGCTTTCGATCTTCCCACGTCTTTGGCACTTGAAAATTACTTGAAAATAGCTGCCAAATGGTTCGATCTTTCTCTGAGAGAACTTTGGAGGTGGCCTAAGAAATGTTGAACCAAACGTATCCTTAGTTCGCTAATTAATTCGCCTTCTAGTACAATGAACTACTTCACTGTCTCTAGGAAAAAGCCCAATCCCAATAAAGCATTGCATTCTGAGATAAGGAGGGTGACATGGCCGGCATCCCACGGCGTCTTATCGCGATCCGCGAGTGTACGTATCAACTCATGCTGTCTGACTCCATTACATGGTCCAACTCTGTCCAGTTCGTTCTGTTCGTGGATTTCACATCTTTCAACGCCTCTAGAAAGGCAAGAAGGTTCCTACTTGCAGCACGGAAGACGCCCGTACTGGTTTGGCGAACCCGTGGACGAGCTTCCCATTTCTCATCCCTGCATACCCCGGGGATGGCTCCGGCAGTCGACCCCTCAATATGCGACTAACCCAAGTTAATCTGCAGCGAATACTTGTTCGGTGGAGACCAGACCCACGGTGAGTTCCCTGCTTGTGACTTGGTCGGGTTCCTCAATTGTTTCATCTTCTGAAGTTTCGCTGAATTGCTACAATCTCATTTACTATAAGTCTATAACGCATGGATTTGGGTTCTTTCTTCCGAATTTGCTGGATGGATTTGCCCCCACAACAGGCACCATAATTCGTTGTGTTACTTTTACTTGTACTTTGTTGCGATCCTCCCTCTTGGCTCATCTTGAGGGAAGCCGGTTTAGCAAAATGTTGAATGGGAACGGATGGCTTCTCTATTTGAGGTGCTCACTCTCGTTTGACTCAAAAGCTGACCAACCACAACATTTGAGGTAATCAATCTATTAATGAAAATTTTCTATCTATATGGAGTAGTGACCGATACAATTGGGAATGCCTAGGAGCTCAGTGAAGTGTGGAGGGACACTTTACTTTCTGTGAACCAAAAATTCTAAAATTAGAGACTTGATTGATACCCTTTTGATGCAAATTCTCCGTCTTTTGAGAACGATTTTCATGCGATTGTCACCTATTTTATTATCCTATGCTTCTAAACAATGCACATCCATGAGTACGCAATCGGATGAATAAACAACCACAGTGAGGCGATAAAGGTAAGGTGAGTAAATTAACTAATTGCTTTCAGAAATTACTAACCTCAATTACAATGATTGCCAGCCATTTTTTGATTAAGTTATCAATCAGTTTTGCATTTCCAACTCTTATTTGAGTTAGGTTATCAACGTTTCTTTGTTTTTAAGTTACCGACTTTTTTAAGTTACCAAGTAGTCCTTTAATCTCTAACCCACCCACCCCCAAAAAAAAAAAAAAAAAAAAAAAAAAAACAAAAAGAACTTCTCTTATCTTTTATAAAATTTCATTTACCTTTGTTTACTAATGTCTTAAAATTCAACTACTATTGTTAAAAAAATCACTAATCAATTTTTTTTCCCAATAGCTTTTGACACGTATAAACTCTTATTGAAATTTCCCAACAAGGAAAATAAATCCATATTTTTGGGCATGGGGCAGTAGAATTATTCTTTATACATAGAAACTCTAAGAACTATAAAAAAAAAAAAATTAGTTACCATACCGTTATTGTTAGGGTGATCCGATCAAATCAAAAAATTAACAGCCTCCACATTTAATTAAGTAGAGCCTAATGTATCACGATAATGATGTGCTGTTGGCTTTATTAGAATAGGTTTAGTCGGAATCTTTTCATAAAGACATACTTCTTAAATTATGTCTCAAAGTTTTATCCCTGTATACGAATCCCAATCAGAATTGGAGAATGTAGACCACTTCGTAATATATAAGCGATTTCGGAAGAGTGTCTTTCATAAGCCTCTTAAGTTGGTCAGAATTCTTTGACCAACTTTGTAAGAAAAGAAAAATCATTTATTTTACTTTTGCTATTTTTATTTCTTTATTTTGCTTACCAAGTCCGACGAGGACCACGAAGCCCTCGATAAATAAAAACTATCTAATTGAAAGTATTTCTTTGCGAAAGGTGAAACCATTCTTACAAAATATTACCAACAAAAAAATGTAAGTGTATGAAGCCAGTTGGTAAAAAGTTTATTTATTTATATGAATATAAGTTTATTATTCGACAAGTTGAAAAATCGTCACAACCGATTATCGTCACTTCCAGTTGTTGGTCCATCTACATATAGGATTCAATAAAAAAAATAAAAAGTAAAATTAATTTAGATAGGAACTATTTAGTCTTGTATTATTTAGAATTTCACCAAAAAATCAACAAGGTTTTTGTTTTTGTTTTTGTTTTTTGTCCATTTTCATTGGATTAATAATAGGTTGGGAACTTGAGAGTAAGAACGCGCGAGTTAAAGAAGAGGTTGGGAAGAAGAATAGATTTTGAATATTAAAAGAGGAAGAAGAACTTGAGACTGAGCACGTGGCCACGGGCATGAATAATAATCGTTCTGTTTTAGAAATCAATTTATATTCCAAAAATAGATTTTTCTATTTTTATTCTCCGATTGAGTTTATAAGCAAAATACGTGTTTGATAACAATAGAAAATTTCTCTTCCCAAAATATAAATTCGTTTAATAACAATATGAAATTTTTCCACCTTAGCCGGCAATTGGAGGCGACGGCGGGGAACCAATGGTGGCAAGCGGCAGGTGAAGGCGACGGATGGTCGCAAGTCCGACGGCAGCAAATGGCGGCAAGTGGGTGGTCGACTAGTAACAAGGGCGCACAATGAAAAAAGTTTTAATTTCTTAATTCTATTCTAGAAATGAGAAGTAAAAATTTTACTTCTCCATTTTGTTCCAAACTAAATCTTTTACTAAAAAAATTATTCTAAAAAAAAAAATGAAATTACATTACAAAATGGATTTCTATGCTAAACTTATTCTTGAGAACAAAAAAAAATGGTTCTGGCTAGAAAGAAAATTGTTGTCATGTGCGCCTTGAAAGGAAAATCAAGCAATAAGAATCAAAACTAGCTCAATCCCCACCAAACCTTCTTATTTCATTTCTTTCTTTCTAACAAGCGAATTAATGATCAGAAAAAATAAATGAGATAATTTCTAAGCCCAAAAAAGAGAGAGAAAAAAAGAGTAATAGAAGAAAAGATAAGTAAAAAAGAAAATGAAAAAGGACGATTTGGTTTTTCCCTCGCATCTTGCTTTCTTCTCTCCTTTTCACATAAGCATTTCTGCTTCATCATCGTCTAGTTCCCTGCTAGACTCGCCCTTCCAATGGCTCCCTGCCCTGGGGCTTCCCAGAACCCTCTTCACTTGCTCCTCTTCCTCCACCCCGTTAAGCCCGCACTCCTCCCTCAACTCTCCGTACTTCTCGTTCCTCTCCGCTCTCGCCCTCAACACCTCCAGCAGCTCGCCCACCGCTCTCTCCATGTTCCTCCGGTTCTTGATCAGGACCTCGCTTATGTCCGCTGGCGCCATCTTGGCCTTCTCGACCGCCTCCCGGAGCTCGCTCGCCGCCGCCTCTTCGAGGTCCTCGGCGT
Organism: Eucalyptus marginata; assembly: GCA_014182565.1. NCBI lineage: Eukaryota > Viridiplantae > Streptophyta > Magnoliopsida > Myrtales > Myrtaceae > Eucalyptus > Eucalyptus marginata. Next base: position 28,329,918 of record CM024587.1, on the reverse strand, counting down.
CGCTGCCCAAGTAGTTCCGGAGCAGGATCTTGAGGGCCGGGTACGAGCAGTAGCTCATGTAGATGTGCATGTCCATCCGGCCGCTCCGGAGCAATGCTGGGTCGAGCTTCTCGATGTGGCTGGTGGTGAACACGAAGATCCTCTCGCTCCCGCAGCACGACCACAGGCCCTCGGTGAAGTTGAGCAGCCCCGAGAGGGTGATCGTGTTGTTGTTCCCATCCTCGCCGCCGCGGGCCGCGTTGGGCGCGCCGGAGTCGTAGTAGCTCCGTGGCGCGCCGGCGTGGGTTGCCTTCGCCCTGTTCGACAGATTGACTGAGCAGTCGATGTCCTCAATGACGATGACGGACTTGGAGCTGGTCTTCATGAGGAGCTTCCGGAGCTCGGAGTTGGAGCGCACCTCGGTCAACTCGAGGTCGTAGATGTCATAGCCAACGGAATTGGCCATGACGGCGATCATGCTCCATTTCCCCGTCCAAGGCGAGCCGTAGAGCAGGTAGCCCCGCTTCCAGGCCCGGCCTGTCCGCTGGTAGAACGCCTGCCCGGCCGCGAAGTCGCGGAGGTCCTCCATGATGTCCCTCTGGCTCTCCGGGTCCATGGCCAACGTGTCGAAGGTGCTCGGGTGCTTGAACGGCACAGATTCCCACGGGTGGCCACGGGAATCGAGCGACCCCCCGCGCGAATTAGTATAAAGGAGGCGTTCTTGGTTCTTGCGGCGGATGTCGTTGGCCTTATCCATGATGTAGTCCAGGTAGGAGTCGAGGATGAGGTCCTTGTCGCGCTTCCGGATCCGGAGCGTGAAGCCGCGCTTCTCGTCAGGGAGGGGCCGCCACGAGAAGGTCTGGGACTGGCGTTGCGTCACCACGTGCTCCCACTGGACGGCAACGCCGTCGAAGACGTCGTTGATGCAGTCGTTGTTGGAGAGGCCGAAGGTGGTGGCGCTGGAGTTGATGGCGCGGGTGAGGGAGAGGTGGCTGCCGGAGGCGGAGATGAAGGAGCTGAGGTAGAGCTGGACGGCGTTGTAGAGCTCGTTGGTGTTGACGCCGTCGATCTCGGTGATGTCGTAGTAGCAGTAGGAGGAGAAGCAGTTGAACGCCCGGTTCAGGAACTTGAGGGAGGCGAACCGGAGCTCGGGCGGGAACACCATCTGCAGGAGGCTCTGGCAGAAGGCCAGGACGCCCAGGAGGGAGGCCAGAGATGTCCAGAACTCCTTCATTTCCGCCCTTCTGCGCGATCTGTACGCCTCCCGTGAGTCAAAGTTGAGATTTTTTCTGGAGATCTCTGGGCGTGGAAGAAGGAGACGATGAAGCAGCAGAACAGGATAGTGGAGGATGAGGGAGAAATGAGGATTTGGGTTTTCTGGGGAAGTGAGTTTTCTTCTGTGGAAGGGACAAATGGGTCTTGGATTATTTATAGAGGAGGGGCTGACGGGCTTGTGGGTTCTGATGTTTCAAGGAGGGGCGGGTAGAAACTGAGGATTTGCGGAGAGAGAGAATAAAGCAAAACCAAAAAGCCTCAAGAAAGTTAGAGAGAGAGAGAGAGAGGAGGGGCTGAAGGGCTTGTGGGTTCTGACGTTTCAAGGAGGGCGGGTAGAAACTGGGGAGTTTGCGGAGAGAGAATAAAGCAAAACCAAAAAGCCTCAAGAAAGTTAGAGAGAGAGAGAGAGAGAGAGAGAGGGCATGATGGATCAATCAAGGTGTTTGAGAAGGGATCCTGGAATCGTGAACGGACGGAGGGCCATACATATGAGAAAATCATACGGTCCAATGCGATCCGCTTGTGCCATTAGAGCCTTTACCAAAGTAAAATAGGCAAAATGTATTCACCTCCCCTAAACCCTTTAGGATCCCTGGACATCCCCCAAAAGGGGCAAAAAAATTTCAAAGAAAAACCCAAGTAATTCCTTCAATCCGCTTCCTAAATTAGGGTGCTTGAGAACCCCAATCCATCGCCCGAAATCCTCATTAGGACAGGGGATGCAAGTGATTGCACACCAGCACCCATTTGGCATGCAAGTTTGCTGTTTGATTGGGTGTTGCATGTCAAATACGATCTTACATATATTATTATACATAATCAGCATAAAATGGCCAACCCTGTAAACAAAACCATTTCTTAGGAGCTAAGGTCGGAAGAGTACAAATTATAATTATTAATAAAATGTACCAAATTAAATGAAAATCGATACTAGATAATAGATATTCCGATAGAGGTGAAACTTGTCCCTTTTGCTTACTCATTGAACGTACCAGCGTGCGCTTATCGCGGGGTTTGGGGAGCTGAGTAATTTAATAATCCGTCACAGCCACTACTGTGCTGATCTTCACGTTGCCGCAGCCCCCTCCACCCCACTCTCGCCGACGTCGCGTGCAAGTTCAGTTCCCATTTCGGGAGAAAACGGCTCGATTGCCAAAATGGCCAAAATTGTTACTTCTCAAAGAAGAAGAAATAGTCATTCAAAAAAAAAAAAAAAAAAAGAGGAAGAAATAGTCCCAACGTTGTGAATTTCTTTTCACTATTTTCTGCCAAAGCCACGCGAAATTACTTTGGTTTCGTCAGACGGTCAGAGGTCGCGATTCGCGTTTTTCGGAATTACTTTAGTTTATTTTTATAGAATTTGGTTTGCCTTTGGTATTTATAATTGGAAAGAAAAACCGCTAAAAAAATACTAAATTATACCCACTCAGCATATTTACTTTAAACTTTTTTTGACTTAAAAAAAATACAAATTATGACCACTCTTGCATATTTATCCTAAACTTTTTCTTGTGATAAAAAAAAATTCAAAATATGCACCTATGTGACATATCTACTCTCCATTAATATTCTATAAGATGATTTTCCAAACAAAATAAAGTTGTTTTTTTATTTCACTTAAAGTCACATGGACTGTATACTTTCCGACGTTCATATAAGCAAATGTTTAACGATGTTCATTGAGGGAAATTTTATCATAAAATAAATGTGTCGCACAGATACAATAGGGGTCTTTTGTGTTACGGAAAAAATGTTTAGAGTAAATGTGTCATTGTTTGGAGTTTTTGATAGTTTTTTTCCACTTTTGTTCAATTTTGAATGCCTCAACATTAAGATAGATGAAAGCACCCACAAGCACATTTCCAGTTTTCCCATCATAATCTATCATGTAATTCGAATTTTAAAATGTTATAGAAAAAATCAGTATGTGAATGTACGTTAACATATGGATATTGGAAAATTTTCAAGAGTTCCAAATAAAATAAAAAAATCAAATTGCAAGAACCTTAAGATTTCAATTATATAAAAATAAAAGTAAAAATTAATTTAGATGGCAACTTTTTAGTCTTGTATTATTTAGAATTTCACCAAAAAATCAACAAGGTTCTTGTTTTCTTTTTTTCCAGTTTCATTGCACCGATAAATAGGTTGGAAACTTGAGGGCGGAGCGCGGGAGTTCTTTTTTTTTTTTTTTTTTTTTTTTTGGTCGGTAGAGCGCGGGAGTTAAAGAAGAGGTTAGAAGAAAAGGAGACCCTTAATAAATATTAAAAGAGGAAACGTTAAAAGGAAATCACGCGATGAGAAGAGGCAATAAGAATCTAAAGTGGCTCAACCCGCTACTACGCCCTTTCATTTCGTTTGTTTCTTTCTGACAAGTGAATGAACCGATCGGCCAAAAATAAACGAGATAAGAATCAAAACCAGCTCGACCCACCAAACCGTCCGTTTCCGTTTTCTTTCGGATTAAGGAAAAAATGGGAACGATGTTTGACCACACAAGCGAAAATTAATGATTAATGGAGGATCAACGCTAGGGGTGAGCATGGTTCGGGTTGAGCTGATCCACCCCCTAACCCTAGGACCAACCCGCACAGTGTTGATCCTCAATTTTTGAGACCGATGACCGACCCTATTGAGCTTGGGACCGAGGACTGGACTGACCCAATGGGTTCGATCCAGTTCCAGAGTCAATCCAGAACTAACCGATAATTTTTTATTTCATTTTTTGTACTACTTAAAAAACGATTAAGGACCGGACTGACCCAATGAGTTCGGTCCGATTTCAAGGTCAACCTAGAACCAATCAATAATTTTTATTTCATTTTTGTACTCCTTAAAAGGCAACCGAGGACCATACCGACCTAATAGGTTCGATGATGAACAAAGTCAGCTAAGAAAGGCAAGCAGTGAGGATCAAGTGGGGTGAGTGTCGAATAAAATGAGCATCAAATGTCGAGCGGAGAGTAACAAGCCAAGCGAGCATCGAGCGGCACGAGTGACCCAAAGCGGCGATGGAGAAGTTGTTTCTTTTGATTTTGGTAAATTGAAGATTAAGAGGACAAATAAAACAAAAGAGAACAAATACTATAGGAGGATGCCATAAAAAGTAGTTTATGTCTTTTTGGACGCCATGAGAACTCATCACAAAAACATTTTCCTCCTTCGTAAATTATGACTATTGACGCTATAAAAGACATTAAAAATCTAAGTTATTAAATAACAATATAAAATTACTTGAATTCCTCACTAAAGAGTTGTTTAATGTTGTTGATGCTGTTTATTTTAAGGTTTTCTCTATGTAAAAAAAAAATTATAAATAGTATTATATATATAGTTAGAGTTGGTCTAGATTAGACTGATCCGGAACTCTCAGGATCGAGGACCAATCCGTACAGTGCTGGTCCAAGAATTCTAGGAGCAAAGACCGACCAGTCTCCCTAGGAACCGGACCAGGACCAGTAAGGTTGGGTCGGTCCAAGGTCGGTTTAGGGTTGACCCTGGATTGATGCTCGCCCGTAATCAACACTGCACAATCGACTCACGCCATACTAATAGTTTACTTAATAAACATCATAAACCTCTCAATTTTATTAATTTTTGTTAGGGCTAGATAGTTTATCTAGAGGGGAGTGAATAGGTGATAATGTGGAATGAAATAAATTTAAAATGTTATTGCAACAGAACAACGTCTGACGATGACCCGAGTAATTGTCAAATCTTACCAATGTGCAATTAACTCTTATCACAAATAAAATAAAGAAAGTAAGAGACAGAAAATTGCACATGAACAATTATAGTGGTTTGACTTTTGCAAGCCTACGTCTACTCTCTTATCTTTGACCGGCCGATTGGCTAAATTCCACTAGATGAATCCATCAAAGGTTATAAGATCTAAGCAATGAATACTCAAGCTCATGTAAATAATTGCTCATACACTCTCAACCTCTAAGAAATTACACAGTATAGCTCACATAAACGAATGTATATGATTTTAAGATCACTCCAAACTTAGGGATTACAAACTTCAAAATTTCAGCTTATTATTTCCTTTCAGCATCTAGACCTTCTTTTAAAGTCCTCAATATCCAAACTGACCGTCGGACATATCCTTAAAGGATCGCTCATTTAAATTATGCATTGGACTTGAATGTTGTTAAAAGATCTAATAGCTTTGAGATTGAAGGCTTTCGTTGATTCTACCGTCCATATAGCAGATAGAGTTTCCATCAGAAGAGTACTTCACTTGGAAAGGATATTTCATCTTTGAAGATTGATTTATCCAAGATTCACTAACTTCCATCTTGAGATAATGGATTTGATATTCTTTCCTTTTTGGATAGATCTTTTAATTTTAGCAAGGAAACGACCAATTTTTCTAGCTGTTGCACGAGGATTATCTTCTAGATCAATATCTCGGATTATCAAATATCAAGGATATAGATTACTTCATGACTTAGAGTCGATGAGTAACTTTTGATAGTGCTCATCGAGTTTTCACTGGAAAATCTTATCATCAAAATCACATAATGATTAAAGAAATTTTTGTTAATCATTAAAACTATCTAGGTCATTTTCCTCAATAATTTTATCTTAAAAATTTTGACAATTTACTAATTTAGTCCCATATCTTTTTACAATTTGTCAATATAGTCGGTTTAGCTAACAGGTCACTAACAACACTGACAATGTATGCAATTTTTTCTTTTCTTTCTTTCTTTCTTTTTTTTTTTCTTTTAATTGAATTTCCAATTGGTGAGAGCCTACTTATAGGGTAAGTTTCAGAGTGTAGGAAAATCCCATGGCCACCCTTAAATTGCATGCTCTACCACCATTGATAAGAGCCTACTTAGAGGGTAAGTTTCATAGTGGAGAAAAATACCATGGCCACCCTTAAATGGCATGCTCTACCACCATTGATAATGATGGAAAGAAAATCCGAGACTAAGACAGACCAGCGAATTGTCACATGTAATTTCACTCTTGCTAACCAGGATTTGCCCTCAGGTGCCACCCTTCCAATATGGAAGGAGGAGGTGGGAGGTTCAAATCCCCACCTTCTTAAGGGAGGTTGGGGTTGGGACGATTTAGTTTCAAGTGTGAGTTTCAACTCTCATGTCCTGCAAGGAAGCATAGGAAAAGTTTGAAAGTGAGAGTTAGAATAGGAGTAGAGTATAACTGACAAAAAAACAAAAAAAATCGCCCTCGCTATAGCTAGCAAGGCCGTCATCTTTCTACCACCAATTATTATTACCACTCATTCGTCTCTCCCCCCAGTCTACTTTGTTTCCTTTTTAGTTTAATTCATTCCTTTTGATTATACAATCAAAGTAAGGGCAATGCAATGAATATTTAAATAGGGTTAATACCAAAATCCAAACTCAACACCATTTTGTGACAAATTTACCCCAAACTATTTTTTTGACCATGAAAAATCCTAAACTGATACACTTGTGACAAATTTACCCCAACTGACCATAAAAAAACCTTAAACTGGTACATTTATGACAAATTTACCCCAAACTGATTTATTCGACAGCAAAAAACCCAAAACTAGTAAATTTGTAATAAATATACATTCTGCTAAATTAGATTAATACCACAAAAAAATCACAAAAATGATAAACTGTGACAAACGGATCGCAAAATCTTAAATTGGCATACCTGTCAATTGTCACGTGTCATTTAACTTAATAATTTAACAGTAAAATTTAACAAAAACTAATAGAAGGTAAATTTATCACAAGTATACCGTTTTGGGTAAATTTGTCAAAAGTATACGAGTTTTGGGTTTTTGTGGTCAAAAAATAATTTTGGGTAAATTTGTTACGGTGTGTACCGTTTGAGGTTTTTCAGGGTATTAACCCTTTTAAACAATCATGGGCACAAAATAAGTTTTTTCCTTTTTTTTTGCCTTTTGTCCAAACAAACTCTCTTTCATTACTCCAGAACGAAACCTGGATAACAAGTCAAATGGGCCTCCAAACATAAAAAGGTCCCATAAAGATTAAGGAGCCTTAGAAAACCAATTATATGGCAAAAAGTTTAAGCGATTGGGCTTTAACTATTCGGTCCGCTAATTGATTCGCCTTCTCAGTGCAATGAACTGCCTTGATGTCACTAAGACAAAGCCCAATCCCAATAAAGCCCTTGCAGTCTGAGACAAGGGGCTCACATCCCACTGCGTCTTATCGCGATCTGCCAGTGTACGTATCAAACTCATGCTGTCTGACTCCATTCCATGGTCCAACTCTGCTCAGTTCGTTCAGTTCGTGCACTGCCCATCTTTCAACGCCTCTAGAAAGGCTAGGGTGTCTACTTGCCGCACGAAAGGCGCCCGTACTGGTTTGGCGAACCTGTCGACGAGCTTCCCATTTCTCATCCCTTCATACTCCGGCGATGGCTTCAGCAGTCGACCCCCCAATGAGCGACCCACCCACATTAATCTTCAGCGACCACTTGTTCGGTGGAGACCGGACCGACGGTGAGTTCCCTGCTTGTGACTTGGTCGGGTTCCTCAATTGTTTTCATCTTCTGAAGTTTTGCTGAATTTGCTACAGCCTCATTTACTGTGACGCATGGATTTGGGTTCTTTCTTCCGAATTTGCCGGATGGATTTGCCCCCTCAACAGACACCATAGGACGTTGTGTTACTTTTACTTCGTTGCGATCCCCCTGGTGGCTCATCTCAAGGGGAGCCAGTTTAGAAAAATGTCGAATGGGAATGGGTAGCTTCTCTTATGGAGGTGTCGCTCTCGTTTGACTCAAAACCCAACCGACCACAACATTTGAGGGAATCAATCTATTAATGAAAATTTTATATCTATATGAAATAGTGACTGATCCAATCGGAAATGGTTAGGAGCTAAGTGAAATGTGGAAGGACACTTCACTTTCTGTGACCTAGAAATTCTAAAGTTGCAGACTTGATTACGTTAATTATTTAAGTGACACCCTTTCAATACAAATTCTCAATTTTTTGAGAACTATTTTCATGCCATTTTCTCCTATTTTATTATATTATGCCACTAAACAATGTACATCCATGGGTATGCAATTAGATAAATAAAAAACCACAATGAAGCCGATAAAGATGAAGTGATTAAATTAACCAACTACTTTTAGAACTACTAACATCAAAGGCAGTGATTGCCAACAATTTATTAATTAAGTTATCAATTAGTTTTGCAATTCCAATTCTTATTGGAGTTAGGTTAACCAACATTTATTTGTTTTTAAGTTACCAAGTAGTCCTTTAATCTCGAGAGAGAGAGAGAGAAAGAGAGAGAGAGAGAGAGAGCTTCTCTTATCTTTTATAAAATCTCATTTATCTTAGTTTACTAATGTCTTAAAATATAACTACTATTGTTAAAAAAATTCCCTGCAAAAATCACTAATCGATTTTTTTTTTTTCCCAATATCTTTTGACACGTATAAACTCTTACTGAAATTTCCCAACAAGGAAAATAAATCCTATTTTTGGGCATCGAGCAGTAGAATTTTTGCTTTATACATAGATACTTAAAAAATTATAATAAATTAGCTACCATTCCGTTATTGTTAAGGTGACCGGATCAAATCCAAAAAATTAACAGCCTCCGTATTTAATTAAGTAGAGCCTAATGTATCACCATTTAATGATGTGCAACATGTTTAGTCGGAATCTTTTGTATAGACATACTTCTTAAATTACGTCTCAAGTTTCATCCCCGTATACAAATACCGATCAGAATTGGAGAGTGTAGACCATTTCGTAATATATAAGCGATTTCGGAAGAGTGGCTTTCACAAGCCTTTTAAGATGGTCAGAATTCTTCAACCAACTTTGTAAGAAAAGAAAAATGTACATTTGTTTTTGAAGGCCACATGTGATCCTTCTCATTCCTTCAATGATGCTTTACTGTTTAGGGGATGGTTTATGTCTTCTCCTCTGAGGAAGACAGTCAACCAGAAAATCATTTAATTAGTAGGAGTTTCTTGCAGAGAAAATGTTTCAAGTCATGAGATAATTCCTATTAAATTTATTTCATGAAGCAATTACATTAGGCTAAACACTATGGATTTGGGTGCACATTAAGATTGAGAAACACTTGAACTTAAGAGCTATAATAACTTCCTAATTCTCCAATTGGTTAGTGGATTCTTTCTGACCGGCTCTCTTCATAAAGTAGATATTAATATTTGAATCAAATCACGTAAATCTTTTGTGTCTTTTATTGTTCCTCGTTGATATTTCTAGTAATGTTTGCTCGCGTAGATTCAATTACAAGTTCTATCGCCCTCACGTTAGCTTCACAACAATACATATAAGCTAGCAATCCTTTTTATTCCAAGACAAAAACTTCAACAATTACTTAGCCAAAAGGTCTGTCGCATTCGCCTAAGTGGCGACAGCAAGGAGACGAACTTTCCTGTGGATGGTTAGATCAGTGCATTCGGTCATGTCCTAGTCCTCCGCTTATAGACCTGCGGGCGGTGCCCAATAGAACTTGTTCACCAGATTTGCCAAGACATGTTCGTAGGTCGCCATCGCCAATGACATCCAGGCGCAAGCCGTCCTCCCGGCACCGAACGGAATCCACTTGAAATGCTGTTTCTTGGAGCCCCCGGGCTATTCAAGAATCTATTTGGTTTGAACTCGCCCGGCTCGTCCCACGTGCCAGGGTCCCACCCGATGGTCCATGCATTTGGGATCACCGTAGTTCGAGTCTCCCGTAGTTCCTATTTGTTTTTAAGTTACCAAGTAGTTCTCTTTGACAACTGCTCGTAGTCGTAGGTAATGCATTTTCTCCAAGTCCTCACTCATCAGTTATTATTGGCTTGCGATCTGCGATTTCGTGGATCTCGGTTGGAGGATGTCACGAGGGTGAGTGATTACCGAGATGAGTGCTCTGATGCTATCGGCACCGGGAGCAAAACCAACACTTTGATCCTGCTGAATCTCCAGCAAAACGTCCACGAAGTGTCCCCCCTCTTCACCTCCGCTACCAATGCTCGTCTCCTCCATCTTCCTCGGCTCGTCCACCATCTCACAAAGGAACTTGCGGAACTTCCTCACGACCAGCTCCGCTTTTGCATCTAGACCAGTCAGCTTGTCGTTCCACCCAAGGCTCGGAATGAAGTCCCCAGCGTTGAAAATGCCCGGCAACCTCATCTTGTCCGCCAACAGTCCCTTGAACTTCTTGCCCTGCTCGCCATCGCTGTGCTTACTCCATAGGGCCACCCGTATGATGTTCGTACGCGAACACGTCGCTCGGATCCATCGAGCAATGCTGCTCAATCTTGTCCATCACGAGAGAGATCTCTTCTTCTCGGACCGTCCAAAACGACTGGAGCCTCTTGTTGCAGAGCTGCGGGAGCACGCAGTTGCTCCACAGTTGGCCCCGGGAATCGAGCGACCTGCCGTGAGAATTAGTGTAAAGGAGGCGTTGTTGGTTCTTGCGGCGGATGTCATTGGCCTTACCCGTGATGGAGTCCAGGTAGGAGTCGAGGATGAGGTCCTTGTCGCGCTTCTGGATCCGGAGCCTGAAGCCATACGAGAATGTCTGGGACTGGCGCTGCGTCACCACGTGCTCCCACTGGACGGCAACACCGTTGAAGACGTCGTTGATGCAGTCGTCGTTGGAGAGGTCGAAGGTGGTGGCGCTGGAGTTGATGGTGTGGGTTGTAAGAATTATTGTGGCCCACATGATATGATTTATGTTATATGGTTTAATAATTATTGTTATGCTATAAAAATAATTAATATTGGTTATGAGGAGTCACGACTCTAATAAAACGAAGAGGTATTTACTTTAATTGAAAGGATATATCGGCTTTGATGGAAGCGCACATTTTCGACAATCGTACAAATAGAATTCGGTCCCTCTCCACCCACAACGAACAATGATAACTGAAAGGGTTTTGGTATTCTCTCCTCCATCGAAAGAATACATCAAGAATAGTGGGTTAAGGGAGAGAAATCGGATTTCTTCTTTGGTTCGTGTTCTTTGGACTTTCTACAACGATCAATGTCTGCAACGCTATGGATAAAGGTATGTCTTCATCTATTTGTGAAAAACATGAAGATCAGAAGATCACTGTGTTTATTATGAATTTCCACATTATAGATTTATGATGTATATTGACTTACAGTTGGTATCAGAGCGTGGTTTATGATCTCATGATTTTTCCGTTTATAGAAATATTATGATTTATGTTTGATGATTTGTTAAACGATCCTGTTCGTAGTATTTATTGTTGTTGAAATATTTTCGGATGGTTCTATCGATGAAAATCTGATTGATGGAAGTTCTCATGGAGAAAATTGTCGAAAATGGAAGAATTCGGGCGAAAGGGGACGAAACGGTGAAAAATTGATGAAGAAAAGTTACTGTGCGCGAGGGAGGAAGAAGGCGCGTGGTTTCCACGCGCGCGCTGCCGTTGCAGGCGCGTGGAACCACGCGCCACGCGCCTACACGCGCGCCAACCGTTGGCGCGTGGAGTCCACGCGCGTGCAACGCACGCGCCTGCGCGTTGGGCGCGCGCGTGCGGGGCACGCGCCAGCGGCGGTTCAGGCGCGTGCTCGGCACGCGCCTGACGTACCGAGGGCATTCTTTTTACGTTTTTGCCCCTCCCGAAGCTCCTAATTACTATTTTGCCCTTCTTTTGATGGTTATTTACAGTTATGCCCTGTTTAATTTATAATTATGATTCTGCCCTTATGGAATTATGATTTTACGGTTCTGCCCTTACTGGTTATTTACCATTTTGCCCTGCATTATAAATTTACGATTTTGCCCTTATGCTTTGATTAAGTTTTTGTCTTTGTGTGCAATTTGGTAAATATTTGTTTTTTACAATATTAAAAATTCATATTATGAATGGTTTGTTAGTCACCAAAGTGGCCAAACCTTGAAGTCTTTTGAATTTTTTTGATATTGTAAATTATTTTATTCAATTACCCATAATTAATTGATGCTATTTATGAAATTGATATATTTCATATCATTATTGGTGTTATGGGTATATTGAAGTTCATTTATTATAAGAACTTAGGGATTAACCCAAAGGTTAATTATTTTCTATAATTCATGAACGTTATGGTTGATAATTAATATGACTTATTATTTTTTGTTTGTATATCCAAAGATAGCAAATAAATTTTAATAAGATATATTTACAATTATCAAATAAAAGTTATTAGCATCATTATGGTTTTATATATTTGTATATCATAGGATCGCCCAAAGGAGAACTATGATGTACATGTGTAGTTTAGTTTGAATCGATTAGGTGATATTCTCAAGGCATTAATGTATGAGTATTTTCTTGCATATGTTTGCAGATTCTGTACTGTTTCACTCCATTCGCACGCCTCATCTCTGTTCCCTTATTCAATGGAATAAATTTTCCGATTGGAGTGAACAAGTCCGGTTTCACTTAGGTGTTCGGATCTTAATTTAGCACTTCAAGCTGAGGAACCAGCTGCTATTACTGATGAAAGTAACAATGATGAAAAGTCTTTCTATAAAGTTTGGGAAAGATCGAACAGACTGAGCTTAATGTTTATGCGAATGACAGTTGCAAACAATTTAAAGACTTCTCTTCCCAAAACTGACAATGCTAAGGAATTTATGAAATTTGTGAAAGAGCGTTCTCAAACCGCTGGCGATAAGTCACTTGCTGGTACATTGATGAGTACACCGACCACCATGAAATATGATGGTTCGCGTACCATGCATGAGCATATACTTGAGATGACGAATTTAGCAAGAAAGTTAAGGACTTTAGGGATGAACGTGGATGAGTACTTTTTAGTACAATTTATACTTAATTCCTTACCTCATGAGCAATATGGGCCATTTCAAATGAATTACAACACTATAAAGGATAAGTGGAATGTAAATGAATTGGCCAGCATGCTAGTTCAAGAGGAAACAAGGATAAAGAATCAAAAGGCTCATTCTGTTCATCTCTCGAGTCATCAAGAAGTTCGAAAGAATTTCAAGAGGAAAGGTGGAAGGAGCAAGAAGAAAGGACTACATGTCTTGAATGACTCTTCAAAGGCTTCTCAAATCCACAAGAAGGAACACAATCTTATTAAGTGTCATTTTTGCAACAAAATTGGACACTTGAAGAAAGATTGTCCGAAATGTAAGGCTTGGTTCGAAAAGAAAGGTAAGCCTTGTGCTTTAGTATGTTTTGAATCAAACTTTACTGAAGTTCCTCATAATACTTGGTGGATTGATTCTGGTGCCACCACTCATGTGTCAAATACGATGTAGGGATTTCTTACGATCCAAACCATAAAGCTAAATAAAAGTTATGTGATTACGGATATAAAAAACAAAGCTCCAGATGAAGGCATTGGCACTTATCGTTTGATCTTAGATACTTTTGGGCATTATTTGGATTTGTTTCAACCCTTTATGTACCTACATTTTCTCTCGCAATTTAGTTTCTTTGCCAAGACTTGATGTGGCGAGATTTTATTGTAAGTTTGGTTCTGAATCTTTCGCCTATTTAAGAGTGATACTCTTATTGGAACTGGAACTTTATGTGATGGTCTCTACAAATTTAGACTTAATAATATTTTTGTTGAGACATTAATGACCTTGCATCATAATGTTGGCACTAAACGAAGCTTGGTGGATGAAAATTCTGCTTACTTGTGGCATAAACGTTTGGGTCATATATCCAAAGAAAGAATGCAAAGATTAGTGAAGAATGAAATTCTTCCAAATTTGATTTTATCGACCTTGGAGTGTGTATTGATTGTATTAAAGGTAAACAAACAAGACACACTAAGAAAGGTGCCACAAGAAGCACAGAACTTCTTAAAATTATACATACTGATATATGTGGTCCATTTGATATTCCATCTTTTGGTAAGGAAAGTTACTTCATTACCTTTATTGATGATTTTTCACGTTATGGTTATATTTATCTATTGCATGATAAGTCTCAATCAATAAATGCACTTGAAGTGTATATTAAAGAGGTGGAGAGGCAATTAGATAAAAATGTGAAAATAGTAAGATCGAGATAGAGACGGTGAATATTATGGAAAGTATAATGAATCGGGACAATGTCCAGTCCATTTGCTAAATTCCTTGAAAGACATGGCATTTGTGCTCAATACACAATGCCGGTACACCACAACAAAATGGTGTAGCGAAAGGCGTAATCGTACTTTAATGGAAATGGTTAGGAGTATGATGAGTCATTCATCTTTACCCTTGTCTTTGTGGATGTATGCTTTAAAGACTTCTATGTATTTATTAAACAGGGTTCCTAGTAAGGCAGTTCCAAAACTCCCTTTGAACCGTGGACGGAAGGAAACCTAGTTTACGACACCCGCATGTTTGGGGTTGTCAAGCAGAAGTAAGAATTTACAATCCACATGAAAGGAAATTGGATTCAAGAACGACCAGTGGTTATTTCATTGGTTATGTAGAGAAATCCAAAGGGTATAGATTTTATTGTCCTAATCATAGTACGAGAATTGTTGAATCTGGAAATGCTAGGTTCATTGAGAATGGTGACATCAGTGGGAGTGAAAGAATGCGTGATGCTTGCATTCAAGAAGTAAGGGTAGAAGTTCCTATACCCGAAGCTTCTAAAGTTGTTGTTCCTGATATTATAGCACAATCTAACAATAATCAAGAACAACATATTAATGAACAACCACTCCATAATGAAGATGTCAATACTGAACCTCCAATAGCTGAGTCACAAGAAATAGCATTAAGAAGGTCTCAAAGAGAAAAGAGGTCGGCTATTTCTGATGACTATGTGGTTTATCTACAAGAGTCAGAAATTGACTTAGGAATTGGAAATGATCCAGATTCATTTTCCCAAGCCATGGAATGTGAAGATTCTAATGAATGGTTTAATGCCATGCAAGAAGAGTTAAAATCCATGCATCAAAATCAAGTTTGGGATATTGTTGAATTGCCTAAAGGATGTAAGAAGGTCGGGTGTAAATGGGTCTTTAAGACCAAGCGCGACTCAAAAGGCAATATTGAACGACATAAAGCCAGACTTGTTGCAAAGGGTTTTACGCAAAAGAAGGCATTGACTATAAAGAGACATTTTCACCAGTCTCTAAGAAAGATTCACTTAGAATCATTATGGCTTTGGTGGCTCATTATGACTTGGAGTTACACCAAATGGATGTAAAAACCGCATTTCTTAATGGGAATTTAGAAGAAGAGGTTTACATGGACCAACCCGAAGGCTTTTCAATTAAAGGAAAGGAACACAAGGTATGTAAATTAAAGAAATCAATATATGGACTTAAACAAGCTTCCCGACAATGGTATCTTAAGTTTAACGATACCATAACTTCATTTGATTTAAGGAAAACACCGTTGATCGGTGTATATATATGAAGATTAGTGGGAGCAAGTTTATTTTTCTAGTTCTCGTATGTTGATGATATTTTGCTTGTCGCAAATGATCTTGGTTTGTTACATGAAACCAAGAAATTTCTCTCTAAGAATTTTGAAATGAAGGATATGGGAGAGGCAACATATGTGATAGGAATAGAAATATTCCGTGATAGATCACAAGGATTATTAGGATTGTCTCGAAAGCCTACATTGAGAAAATTTTAGAGAGATTTAATATGAGTAAATGTTCAGCAGGAATAGTTCCAATTCAGAAAGGTGACAAATTTAGTCTTATGCAATGTCCAAAAAGTGAATTGGAACGAGAACAAATGAAAAATATTCCCGATGCATCTGTTGTTGGGAGCTTAATGTATGCACAAACTTGCACCCGGACACGGACATCGGTTTGCCGTCGGAATGCTTTGTAGGTATCAAAGTAATCCTGGAATGGATCATTGGAAAGCTGCAAAGAAAGTTCTTAGATACCGCAAGGAACAAAGAATCATATGCTTACTTATAAAAGATCCGATCATCTCGAGGTGATTGGGTATTCGATTCGACTTAGCCGGATGTGCCGATACAAGAAAATCAACGTTTGGTTACTTGTTTCTTCCGGGCTGGAGGGGCAATTTCATGGAAGAGTGCGAAGCGGTCGGTTATTGCTGCATCCACTATGGAAGCTGAATTTGTGGCATGCTTTGAGGCCACTATTCATGGATTATGGCTGCGGAATTTTATTTCGGGCTTGTGGTTGTCGACAGTATTACCAAGCCGCTGAAAATTTATTGTGATAACTCGCAGCAGTTTTCTTCTCTAAGAACGACAAGTATTCTAAGGGTGCTAAGCATATGGAGATCAAATACTTGTCTGTTAAAGAAGAAGTTCAGAAACGAAGAGTGTCAATTGAGCACATTAGCACCAAACTTATGATAGCAGATCCCTTAACAAAAGGACTGCCGCCCAAAACATTTAATGAGCATGTTGAAAAGATGGGCATTATTGAACGTCATTAATGTTTGTATTATGATTGTATTAAGTTTATGTATTTGACACTTTGAGCTCACTTACGTGTTTCTGATATTTCCTGTTTTCTATTTAGTATACATTATGGAAATAGATGAATGTTAAACAGATAGTTTCTAAGGAAACATTATAGTTGGACTATTACCGTACTTCTCATTTATGGATCATGTTAAGTAAAGTGCTATAGTTGTAGTGCATAGAAGGGACTATGTCGATTAATGACATACAACCGCTATGACTCGCATTAGTTTTCTTTACTTAATTGTGATTATTATGTGATTGCCAATTTAATGAAATTTTTTTTTATAGCATAATATTATTGTGCACATTACGTCTTTGTTAAACCATGAAAGGAATATCATATGGACCAAGTGGGAGAATGTAAGAATTATTGTGGCCCACATGATATGATTTATGTTATATGGTTTAATAATTATTGTTATGCTATAAAAATAATTAATATTGGTTATGAGGAGTCACGACTCTAATAAAACGAAGAGGTACGACTTTAATTGAAAGGGTATATCGCTTTGATGGAAGGCACCTTTTCGACAATCGTACAAATAGAATTCGGTCCTCTCTCCACCCACAACGAACAACGATAACTGAAAGGGTTTTGGTATTCTCTCCTCCATCGAAAGAATACATCAAGAATAGTGGGTTAAGGGAGAGAAATCGGATTTCTTCTTTGGTTCGTGTTCTTTGGACTTTCTACAACGATCATCAAGTGCAACGCTATGGATAAAAGTATGTCTTCATCTATTTGTGAAAAACATGAAGATCAGAAGATCACTGTGTTTATTATGAATTTCCACATTATAGATTTATGATGTATATTGACTTACATGGGTGAGGGAGAGGTGGCTGGCGGAGGGGGAGACGAAGGAGCTGAGGTAGAGCTGGACGCGGTTGTAGAGCTCGTTGGTGTTGACGCGGTCGATCTCAGTGACGTCGCAGTAGCGTAGGGAGGAGAAGTAGTTGAGGGCCCGGTTCAGAACTCGAAGGCGGCGAACCAGCTCGCGGGAACACCACCTGCGGATGTTCATCGTGGGATGCCAGATGCCCGGGAGGGAGACCAAAGATGTCCAGAACTCCTTCATTTCCGTCTATGGGTGTGGAAAATGGAGACGATGAAGAAGAGTGGGGAGTCGAGGAGGGTGAGGGAGAAATGGGGATGTGGTCTTGGTCTTTATAGTGTCAAGCTTCAAGGGACAGCTGGGAGTTGATTAGGAAAAAAAGGGGGGGGGGGGCGGGCGGGGCTTGCGGGGAGATTACCCTATATGCATTTGTTGTAATGGTCGAGGCTATGCTATACCGCATGAATAACCTACACTTTAATCAGTCCCATTGGAAATCAATACAGACTAATAATTCAGTATCTCCACGAGCACAAGCTGATTCATTGATCTCTATGGCAATGAGTGTCTCAACCTTACGAATGTAGGAGATATCAACAAAACGTGGAGACTAGAACTTGGGAAAAAAACATCTAGCTTTTATTCAGCCATAGTTGGATAGAATTCGAGGACTTGCATTTCTAATATCCATTGATAGCATCACCAGGAAATGAATTTAAATTAATCGTGTTGTGTGTCTTGCGATTGGAGATGTGTAGCCGTTGCTTAGAGTTAGTTTTGCACGCAAGAAGATTCAAAAAGTGCCTGCTTCGAAGAATTATGCTGGATGTCACCCCTTTTTGGCTGCATACGTGACCATCAGCTTCAGTCACAGTGTAATATCAAGTTGAGGGAATGATGTCTTCATCTATTCTATTGAAGGTGCTTTTCTCTTATGGATTAAATTCCGCAGCATGATTGTCAGTTGAAGAGAGAAATTGTTCACGTATTAGGTTGAAGGCAAAAGGAATGGATTATATCAGAAATGAGAAGTCAGGCCTCAACCTAGAGCCTGTAAAAGCTGTTTTATCTACCTAGGCGCAAAACAGGAGGAGTTCGATTGAATTCAAAAGCGGGAACGGTTGTTGCACGCGAGCAGATTTGAGGACGATGGAGCGGTTAATGAGGAATGAGGAAAATCTCGGAAACAGGGCAACTATCAAAGCTCGTGGAAGCAGAAAAAATCGTGGAGACACGGGAGCAATTGAACGATGGAGGTTCACATGGAGAAGTCTAGTAACCGTCGGAGGGGATTCAAGGCCTATGAACAGAAGGAATGCAGAAGGAGCACGGACACGCTCGAGCTATGTCAAAAGCGGGTCAAATTTTCATCTCGAGTCTTCTTCCTTTGTGTTTGCAGCCATGTCTTTCGGTTTCACTCTTGGTTTTAGTTTCTGAGTCTATCTTGTAATTCACGAATTGCATTTTGAATTTGGTAATTGACAATAGACTCAACGTCATTCATAATGAAAAGTTCATACGAATGAGCGGGCATGCTTATCTTAGACTTTCTTGACTTTATCGGTCCATTTATAAGTTACTTCTTACTCCTCGCATATTCATCTGCGTCAAAAGCACAACAAAGCAAAGTTTGTAGCTTTAGCATTGAATTGGACTTGTTCAGTAATTTTGCGATTGAATAAGAGTTCTCACCCTCGCTTTTCCAGTAGTTGTAAGTTTACACTCGATTGGCTTTTTGCTTAACGCGATACCAACAACATTTCAAGCCATGATATGTAGCTAAAAAAATCCAATAAATCACAAGCGAAACACCCATCCATTTTTTAAGCACTTGCTCTGATATCAATTGTTTAATGCCAAGATAATACAATAAATAAATCAAATTATTCAACAATTAAGCACAAAGAATAAGTAAGCAATTCAACGATCAATTGTTATATGTACAATAAAAGAGCTGAGGGAAAGAGAAACGTTTAGCCGATTTATAGTGTTTCCAACCCCGTCTATTGAACTTCCTGAATCCACTGGCCCAAAATCCACAAATCAAATCTAAGTACAAAGGTAGGTTGATCGAGAGCCCACTTTCCAAAATACAATCTTCATCTCAAGCCTTTAAGGCTTTTACATTTCACATCCAAGTGTGATTCACAATAGTAAATCTAGGTACAAGAGGTTTCTCTCACTTAGTTAGGGAAAATTACCTATATATATTATATAAATTTATTATGTTTGTGCCAATTCAATCCTAAACTTTTTAATTTGACTAATTTAGTCTCCAACATTTTAACAATTCGTTAATATAGTCATTCCAATCAATTTTGGCTTAAAATCGCTACCGTGGGCATTGGCCATGTCATGTGAAATGGTTAGCACTAATGTAAATAATAATTTTTGAATTTTCTTAAAAATTATTTTTACTTTTAATTTTTTAATTTTTTCTTTTTCTTATTGGACGACCATAAATTGGTTTGTCTCTCATGCTTTTTTTTTTTTTGGGTCTCACTCTTGGCGTCAATGCAGATGTGCGTGCAACACTCACGTAGATCCAACTCAAGAGCCGGTACCATCCGGCCCCAACCCCTTTTTCCTTCCCCTCCGATTCCTTACCGGCAGGGCCGCATGCCCGATATCGAATCCCTTGTGCAAGAAGTGTCAGGAGAAATAGTTTCGACACGTGCCGCATTCTCCGTGGGCACCGGCGCACGGCAGGAGTACCTAATGTTTTTTTCTCATCCGGGAGCCACACGCCTCCTGACTGAAACATCGGAACCCACGACCCGAATCTTCTTGGTTCCCTCCTTTCTCAAGCTTTCTTGAGACTTTTTGACTTTGTTCCCTCTTTTTCTCCACGAATTCCCCATTTTCTACGCACCCCTCTATTGAAAAATCAGGAAAGGGCCACCACGGAGGAGAAAGACGGTGTCACAGGCACTGCTCCATTCTTCTGAGGGAAAGAAATTCCAACCCCTCACTCGTGACCGCCCACAATGGGTCAATCATACTCATCCGCCCTCTTCCTTTTCTTTTTCTCTTTTTATTCTTATAGGGTAAAGGAGCCATTCCCAAGCGAATCGAGTTCACATGGACAAAAAGTCGTACTCGAGCCTCACGAAATAGATGAATCGAGCTTACATAAACTCGAGGCACCCTTGAATATCTCCCCACAAGACCGACGTGCAAAAACATGCGCTACGAGGAACCTGTGGTGAAAAATCGAAATTTCGTGGAATCTATGTTGAAATAGTTATCTAAGAACCATTGATCGGAATCTTTTAATTCGCATTTTAAACATTATTGTAGATTTCTATCATTCATTCGGTTGCTTAATAAATATACCCGAGGCACGATTCAGGAAGCCCTTTACATTTTTGTGGTTGTGCCATGGAATTGAGCAGCCATGTTCCCGGGCACTTCCGCGAAGGAAAGGAAAAAGTGGAAAAGGAAATCTAACAGGTGGTGGTGGTCTGCTGCTCGCTTTGAAGTGGACTGGCATAGCCTCTTCCCTCGCCCACCCCCACGTCTTCTTCATCATCTCCTTCTTCCACACCTAGAGATCTCTAGGAAAACCTCCACTTTCACTCACACAGAATGCTAGATATGAAGGAGTCTTGGACCTCTCGGGCCTCCCTCGTGGCAAGAATAACATCAACAAATTTTATTAACTTGAATAATGAAAGAATGACATTAGATATTTTCTTATAAATTAGGAATTAGATTAAAAATTTAAGAAAAATTTAAGGATTACATTAAATAAATTAAAAGGTTCAAGGAAAATATTACACAAATTAAAATTTAAAGATTACATTAAATATTGGGCGAAACTTCAAAGATAATTTGTATAATCATACCGAACTCAAAAGACTTCTATACACACTTGCGCCTTGCGGTGCATCTCTTCCCCACTCTGTCCGCCGTCCGATGGCCACAAAACCCGAAAAAAAAAAAAAAAAATTTTCCAAATGCCACTAGTTGTAGCGGAGCTCGGCAAGCTCCGTCGCATGACACCCAGCCTCATTTCTTAGGTGATCAAGGTTGAAAGTAGCCCCACGGTCACCACCAAGTTCTTTGCTCGTGTAGGTAGGCAAAAAGGGTTATAGGCATAACGATTCTGTTAATGCGGCTGGCATTCCCTTTGTGTTGCAACAATGGGAGACGGTAGAAAACCTATAGCATTGTACATAACCATTGTTGCGGCCACAACAGAGCAAGGAAACCTAATTCCCACATGTTGGCTCTTCTGAAATTCGATATGACAAATAAGGTGTTGTTTAGTAACGCTCCACGGAACACCTGTTTCTATTCTTTTATTCCCCGGAACAGTAAATGAAATAAAATGTGTTTGGTAATTTTTTTTGTTCCGAGGAATAGATTTAGAACAGAAATAAGAAACCAAAAAAAAAAAAAAAAGTCGTTTCTTGTTCCCGGGAACAACTCAAGAAACAAGCTTTTTTTCTTTTCTTTTCTTTCTTTTTCTCTTCCTCTCTTCTTCCCTACCTGGTCACCAACTCGACGATGGCCGGCGACCTCGACGATGGCCGGCGATCGCGCCAAAGCCTCGTCGGCCCCCGGCGAGGTCACCCCGAGCTCACCGGCCACTAGCGAGGCTCGGGGAGCCTCACCATGGCTGGGCGAGGCCCCCGAGCCTCGCCGTGGCCGGGCGAGGCTCGACCTCGCCCGCATCTAGCAAGGCCGAGCCTCGCCCGACCACCGTGAGGCTCAGGGGGGCCTTGCCCGACCACGGTGAGGCTCGACCATCGCGAGGCCTACCTCGTGGTGGTTGGGTGAGGCTCGACCTGGCCAGATCAGGGCGAGGTCAAGCCTAACTAACCAGACCAATTTTAAGACTCATAAAACACATTTTATCCGGTCTCTATTTCATTGCCTGAAACACTCCAAACAACACATGAGGGCAGAAAAAGGAATACCATCTTCCCTATGTCATGATCTAATGCTGACGACAACTGGGAGGCGTGTCGAAGTGAGTTCGTGATGAGTCAGCGGTCGCACGCACGAACTGTGAGGTGCGTTGAAATGGGCAGGGAGAGCCGCACTCGGATTGGGCCGTTCCGATCAAAATCGTTAACTCGCGGCCGAAAGAAAACAAGACAAGGAAAGGTTATAGCGTGTTTGGTAACGATTCTGTTCCCGGGAGTAAATTCTGATCAGAAATGATTCTTTTTTATTCTGTTCCCGAGAACAGATTCTAAGCATTTTAAGCCATTTGGGAACTGTCCAAATTTTTTTATTTTGGAATAGAATTGCGTTTGATACCGTACTCATTGATTCTGTTCCAAATCAATTTCTTTTAATTTTTAAATAATTTGCATACTTTTTCATTTTTTCTTTTCTTTTTTTCCTTTTTCCTTTTTTTTTTTTTTTTTTTTCCTTTTTCCTTTTTTTCTCCTATTTTTATTCTTCTTCGGGCCGACCCTCATCGGCTGAGCCTCGCCGGTGGCCGGGCCGGACTCACCGGGCCGGGCGAGGCCTCGCGGGGCCGGGCGAGGCCCGCCTAGCCACCAAAGAGGCTCGCCCAACCCCGCCGAGGCTCGGCCTCACTAGATCTGGGAGGCCAAGCCTCGCCGATTGACGCGAGCCTCGTCGAGGCCGGGCGAGCCTCGTCGAGGCCGGGCGAGGCTCGCCGGTGGCCAGGTGAGCCTCATCGGGGCTGGGCGAGGCTCGCTTGGCCACCAGCGAGTTCGCCGGACCGGTTGCCGCCAGCCGAATCCAAGGCGGCAACTAGCCAGAGATAGCGGCGGCGGCGGTGGACAAATGGAGGACGACGCTGACGGTGGCAATCGCGGGATGGCGGTCGAAGAAGAAGAAGAAGAGGAATTGGTTTTACCTTCTTAGATTTGTTCCTGAACGAAAATCAACTTTTTTTTTTTTATTCTTAGTTCGTTCTAAATCTAATTCCATGAACAAAATAATAGAAATTTGTTTCTGAGAACAAAAATTTTACTAAACGCGATTCTGTTCCCAAATTGCTCCTGGGAACAACAAAATCAGAACTAGATATTATTTGAATGGTTATCAAACAGTGCCTTAGTGTTAGTGTTAGTGTTAGTGTTAGTGCTAGTGTTGGCGTTGCCCTCCCTCCCTTCGTGAATTGGCGTGGTCTCGCCCCCCACGCGCTACATGACGACATCATGCGGCCCCACTCTGTCCCCGCGCGTCCCGATCCACCACCCGGTTCCCATTTTTGCCCCTATCCACCTCGATTCCCCCGTGTACGGCCCCTATCCACCTCGTATCACAGCGTACCACTCCCGGTTAAAATTTCTGCCCCCTTCGATTTTGTCGAAATTTTCTTTTCACTCCCCTTTGAGATGAACGAGTTATTCATTCGTTTAAGGAAAAGGGTTTAAGTAAGTCCTAACACTCATCAAATATATTTAATTAAAATTTAAAACTTTCTTTTAATTAAGAAAATCCTAAAACTTTCAAAAAATATAATCAAATTATAAAACTCGTAATGAAAATGCAATCAAGTCCTGAAATTTTCAAAAAATGAAATTTAGTCATAAAACTTGTTATGACGGTGTAACTAAGTTCTAAAATTTTCAGAAAATATAATCAACAAATGGACTCAATTGGACAGATCAAATAAGTTTCAAGACTTGATTTTGTTATACTCCCAATAGATTTTTTCTTTTAATTTTATTGTTCGATTGTATATTCGTGATAAGTTTTACTCTCAAGCGAATCCTCTAGGCATTTAATTACCCCCAAGAACTTGAGAATCAATTTTCTCGCCTTCTACCCATCTATTCGTCAAAAAAATACTAAATTTCCTCACACAGAGCATGAATTATGCTGAGGTTGAGTGGGTGAGTGGGTCTTCTCGGTAGCTGTAGAAACAAAGGCGGTTAAGAAGGGTTTCATCGACGTTTTGGTGGTGGGTTCATGTGGCCCTGGCTAGGATATGCGAGCACAAGCATATGATCTTTTGAAATATTCATTTATTTGCCTCTTGAGAGAGAATAGAGAGAAGGAAGAAGATAAGAGGACAGTGGACGTGGGACCCTTAAGAAAAGAAATATGAAGTCAATAAATAAAAAAGGATACGGTCATAATAGGGGAACGCTTTTTAGAAAGGTTAAAGATGTTAAAAACTGGGATGCACAAAGGTTTTTTTTTTTTTTGTTTTGTTTTGTTTTTTTTTTTTTTTGGATGCACAAAGGTTAATACAGTTGCTAAGGGGGAGAGGAAAAAGCGCCCTTTCGGGAAATTCTAAGTGAATAAATAACACATTAAGTAATGATTGCACCTTTATATTCTGTATTTATCATTTTTAGCAACGTAGCATCTATAAGCAATAAATGGAGAGAGGGAGGGAGGTCCTCAATTTGCAATATGATCCTATACCATGAACGAAATTTGCAATCCCACAATATCGTCACAATATCGTCACCTCACCTACGTACCACGTAATAACGCATGTTCGTACGTTCATTAAGTAAGCAAAAGGGACAAGTTTCTCCTCTCATCGACTTTTCTGTCCATATAAAATGGGTAGAAAATTCCATATAAGAATTTAAAATGAAGTTGTTTTTGCAAGAGATGACCAATTGAACTTGGTTAAAATAAGAGTTTGAGTTCGCCGGTCCACAAGGCCTTTTTGTCCAAAAAGAAATTTAGATAAAGATTAAGAAGCAAAGAAAAGAGAAACTAAAAAAATTAAAACTAAAACTTTAAACTAGAGGAGAAAAGGGAAATGGAGATGGTCAGGGCATGCGCCACGGACTTTCCCGGCGAGCTTGCGAACCTCAGAAAACCTCTAGATCTCGCCCTATTTCGGCTTCTGCACTAGCAACGCCTCTGGATTCTTGCTTGCTCCTCCGATCGCTACGCCTCAGCGCTTTCTTGGTCGTGACAATGACGGCCGGGTTCTTGTTGCTCCTGCTATCCTGCCTCGCCGTTGAAGCGACGGCCAGTCACTTTCTCCTCGTTTAATTTTTTTTTTTTTTGGCTTTTTAAATTCTTTTTGGTTTAATCTTTATTCATATTTTATTTTGAACAAAAGTGTGCCCTATTTCAATCTCCGGAAAAATCAAGTGCTCGCCGGCCGAGGAGCACACTCTCTTATTTGAGACTAAGCCGACCATTTTAAGTTTTTATCTGAAATAAGTTTCATTTTAGATTTTTCTTTTTAAAAAAATGATTTCAATTTAGAAACAACTCTTACTTGTAATTTATTGATTGAAATGTTAGGGTGACCACATTATGACTCTTTCCAAGTCTGAAATTCCTGAAATTTTTGCACCATTCAATTACTGACACGTAGATTCTCGTATTATATATTTAAAATTTTCTAACCTCACCATTCCTTGAGAATAAACTGCTTTGATGTTAGGATCACGAACTTAATAATCTTGTCATTTCTTGAGAATGCTCCGGTGATGAGCATGACTTCTCCGGCAACGGCGTCATCCTTGATATGTACGAAACATTTCTTGGTGAACCCAAGTACTACAAAGACGATGTGAACGGGCGTGTAACCTGAGTAAGTGTAGGGAGCAAGAGGTTGAAGATCTTGTGGATTAGATCCATCTGGATTAGCCATCGGCCGAGCTGGAAAAAAAAATGGAGGTGCGTTATAACTTATAAGAGAAGTTTGATTGATCGAGCCGGCGCGTCTATTTCAAACCAGTTTTAAGGAATTAGCGGTAAGTGGCCATCAACTTCTCAACCCTCCTTGTCATGGTCAATTCTAGTCGCTTTCTATCGTCCTTCAGCTTTGGTCTCGTCAACCGGAAGACGCCGCACCGTACATCAATTTCTTCCCCCAGCTGCCCCCTCCCCGGCCTGCCGGTGCACGCCCCCGACTCCCAGCTGTTCCTTCAGCTTATAAAAGACCTCCCTCACCCTCCTCCACTCCCCACTCTTCTTCATCGTCTCCATCTTCCACACCCAGAGGCGGAAATGAAGGAGTTCTGGACATCTTTGGTCTCCCTCCTTGGCGTCCTGGCATCCCTGATGAACATCCTGCAGGTGGTGTTCCCGCCAGGGCTCTGGTTCGCCGCCTTCAGGTTCCTGAACCGGGCCCTCAACTACTTCTCCTCCTACTGCTACTGCCACGTCACCGAGATCGACGGCGTCAACACCAACGAGCTCTACAACGCCGTCCAGCTCTACCTCAGCTCCTTCGTCTCCGCCTCCACCAGCAGCCTCTCCCTCACCCGCACCATCAACTCCAGCGCCACCACCTTCGGCCTCTCGAACGACGGCTACATCAACGACGTCTATGACGGCGTTGCCGTCCAATGGGAGCACGTGGTGACCCAGGGCCAGCCCCACACCTTCTTGGGGCGGCCCCTCCCTGACGAGAAGCGCAGCTTCACCCTCCGAATCCGGAAGCGCGACGAGGACCTCATCCTCGACTCCTACCTGGACTACATCATGGATAAGGCCAACGACATCCGCCGCGAGAACCAACAACGCCTCCTTTATACTAATTCTCTCGGCAGGTCGCTCGATTCCCGGGGCCAACCTTGGGACTCGGCGCCGTTCAAGCACCCGAGCACCTTCGACACGTTGGCCATGGACCCAGACATGAAGAGGAACATCATGGAGGACCTCAGCAACTTCACCGCCGGCCAGGCCCTCTACGAGCAGACGGGTGGGGCCTGGAAGCGGCGCTACCTTCTCTACGGACTGCCCGGGACTCTGAAATCGAGCACGATCGCCGCGATGGCCAATTTCCTCTACTATGACATCTACGTCCTCGAGCTGACCCAGGTGCGCTCCAAGTCCGAGCTCCTAAACCTCCTCATGAAGACCAGCTCTAAGTCCATCATCGTCATCGAGGACATTGACCGCTTAGTCAATCTGTCGAAACGGTCCAAGATGCCCCAAGCTGCCACGCCTCAGAGCTACTACGAACCTGGCGCGTCTGACTCCGTGCGCAGCCTTGAGGACGGGAACGACAACACCATCACCTTCTGGGAGCTGCTTAATTTCCCCGACGGCCTGTGGTCGTGCTGCGGGAGCGAGAGGATCTTCATATACACCACCAGCCACTTCGAGAAGCTCGACCCAGCGTTGCTCGAGAGCAGCCGCATGGACATGCAAATCTGCATGAGCCAATATTAAACGCTTCGCATCCGTGTCTTACTATAAAATAAGAAAAGAAGCACGTTTTCCCACTTAAATTTGTTCTTTTGGAATTTTGCGTGTTCTTGTGTTTTTGGGGTGGGGTTTGGTGTCCCATGGGATATGCTGCAGATGTTGCTATGTGATTATGTCATAATATGTCAATTATCTTATTAAGAAAAGAATTCTGCTCTTTTATCTTTAATTAAGGGAATGATACTTCTTAGTTAATTTTCATTGCTTTGAAGATCAAATTGCCCCTACTTTCTTTGGAAAGATGATAAGAGATTTCATTTTACACCTTACTAATGGGAAGTATTTTTGCCGACAAGCCAATCGTACATTTATCTTTTTGTAGAAATAGAAATTAGTAGGAAAAGAACAAAAAACTTTATACATAACCAAATAAACAAATAAATAAATAACAAATAAGAAATGATAAGCACGTGTACAGAAGGGAAGTGCGTGGACAGAAGGCATTGCTCTCTTTCTATTAGATCATCTAACAGAATTTGCTTCGCTGGGGGACCAAAACACGATAGGACAACGTCTACTATTAGGGCGGAAAATAGGATGGCATTAGTCTTGGATTCTTAATTTTGGAGAAGAAAATCACAAAGGTCTGTTTTCCAGTTTCGTTGAATTAATAATTGGTCAGAAAATCGAGACTGAGAAACCTCCTTAATTTAGATAGGAGCTTTTTCGTCTCGGATTTTTTTAGAATTTCACCCAAAAAAAAAAAAAAAAAGCAACAAGGTTTTTGTTTTCTTTTTTCCAGTTTCATTGCATTAATAGGTTGACAATGACCGCACAAGCAAAAATTAATGATTAATTGAGGATCGACGGTGCATAATCCACCTCTACCACCGTACTGGTAATTCAACTATTAGAAATTACGGTTTTCTTTTTTCTTTTTGCGACATGACATATATAAATAATAAATGGAGGCAGATCCTCGATTTGCAAGATGTAGATTCTATAGCATTAAGTTTAATCACAACATGGTTGATGTTTGGGACGGATGCTTGTCCAAAAATTACAAACTTTTCGAAACCCCTTGTCTTTATTCACCGATCATCGACCTGGCCGAGTTTGAAACCCCTTTGTCTTTATTCACCGATCATCGACATGGACGAGTTTGAAACCCACTTTTTGGCCTCAAGCATGAGCAAATTTCCACCCATCACCGCATTTGTCCTCATTCACCGATGATGATCATCGATGTGGAGGAGTTCGAAACCCCCTTTGGCCTCAAGCATGAGCAAATTTCCACCCATCATCGATTGCTCTGTGATGTTGCCAATTTCCTTGATTTCTCGCTCTAGCATGTTAAGAAATGTTTGTCGATTTCTTAGCCAAGAAGCTGCTACTTTGAGGGGAAACGCTGAGTAACCAAAGATAACCGATTGGTTAATCCTTGGTTACGAGAGTATCTTAGCCCTTTTGGGTTAAAAGCCTTTGCATTTAATCAAAGGTTTTCCCCAAATGCCAAACTAAACACATCCTTAAATCACATGCTCAGACACCATGGACAATGATGGAAAGAGAATTCGAGACAAGTAAATTCTTCCTTTTTTAATAAAAAATTTCCTCCTATAGTAAAGGGGGCAGAGGCACCACCGATCATTATTACCATTCATCCCTTTTCCCTCCCATTGTCTAGTTCATTTTTGGCATTTATAACGCAACTCCCGTTTAATTCCGAATTTCTCAACATTGAAATACATAAAATAACGACAGATAATGAGGGATACAGTCATTAAAAGAGCCTCTCTTTTTTTTTTTGCTTTCCCTGGAAAACTAAAATTTCATTCGTATTTCAGGAAATTATAAAGAAATAGTATTTGAATATACGAGTCAATATTTAAATATTGAAAAAAAAAATTAGGAATCTCAAATTCAAAAGAGTCAAAATGCACCAACCATAACATTTTATTTAAATCAAGGATCAAGTGTAAATGTAGTGTCGAAGGACAAAGCGTGCGTTCTAAAGACGACATTGAAAGAAAAAGAGGCTCTAAAAATCGGGAGAGGTAGAAACAGAAATCAGGCAATGAGAAGAGGCGATAAGAAGCCAACCGGTTCAACCCGACCAAACATTTTGCTTTTTGTTTGTTTCTTTCCGACAAGTAAATGAACCGATTGGCTAAAAAACATTATTCTATTAAAATAAATAAATGTATCGAAAATGGGTTTTTCATCGGTCTAAAAATCTGAAATCATGAGGCGTTGGCATTATAATTCCGTATTTAAACTAGGAGATTTATTTTTGACATCACTTCTTTCATGATAAAAATTTGTTCCGCGGCCAAAATTACTAATTAATTAATGATGAACGCTGCGAAACTTGGTCTCGGACACCATTAGATAGTTCCAAGGGTGATCGGGTCCAAGGTGGGTAGGGTCTAGACCTGAACCCTGTACCCGACCCCGTTATAACCGGTTCCAATTTTCTGGATCTTATACCCAACCCTGTTTGTATTGGACCTTGTACCCGACCCACCCTGTTTTTCCGATCCAGTTCCAAGGTCAACCCTGTTTCCACTGGAACCTGTTTTGCAATCTCCCGATATCCTATATGACTTCAAATTTTATATTAATAAGCGAGAAAATAACGTAATCCTCATTGAAACATTAAGCATCGGTAATAAATTAATACATGAACTTTTTGACTAAACGAAAATTAAGTATCCATAGGGCTAATTATAATAAATAAAATCATAAGGCAAAGAATTAGCAACAAACATGGGTCTAATATTAGTTTTATTCACACAACTACTACATGAAGCTACTCGTTTATGCAAGCATAACTCCTCCTACAAAAGAGAAATTAGATGAGCCAATCCATGTGATACACAAGAATTTAGCGGCGACGAACACCGTCCGTCCATCAGACAGTGCGAGAGAGAGTCGGTGAGGGAGGGAAGCAAGTGAGGAAGAGGAATGACAAAGAAGGAGTGCCATGTATGTTTGAGAAAGCCAAGAGGAAAAACATTGTGTGATTGCGGGAGTAAAAATAAAAATCAAGAGAAAAAAAAAAAAAAAAAAAGGGTTTTAGACATCTACTTATAAAACCAGTCCGGGAACCAATTCCAAAACCGGTCCAAGAACCGATTTCCAGGTGGGTAATCACTCGGAACTTGTTCCCGAACCGGTTTAAACCGGTTCCGAATTTTGGGAATCGGTTCCCAGACTGGTTTCAATGGGAACCGGTTCCTGACCCTATTTGATCCGGGAACCGGGTATACCCGGTCCGGTTGCACACCCCTAGATAGTTCAACTAGCAAAGATCATGGCATTTGTCATTTCTTATGAGATAGGAGGAATAGAAGGCGCGACCAACTCAGCAACGCCCTTTGAACGTCACTTGAAGGGTCGCCCATTCAATGCA
The DNA here is from genome assembly GCA_014182565.1 of Eucalyptus marginata. NCBI lineage: Eukaryota > Viridiplantae > Streptophyta > Magnoliopsida > Myrtales > Myrtaceae > Eucalyptus > Eucalyptus marginata. The sequence continues at coordinate 28,298,929 of CM024587.1, read as the reverse complement.
CAAACTACAAATGAGTTGTTGTGTTTATGAATCACGGCAATATCGCGATAGCATTGAGGTCCGAAAACTTATTCATCAGCACAAGAATTGCGAACTACTACTACTACCACAACTGCAGCCAGGCAAGGTTCAATCTCCTAACTTTGTGGATCAGACTGTGAGTCATGGATTGATCAGTTACTGACAGAGGCGATGAAGATTTATGATATTAGATAGTGGAGATCTATGAATTTCGCATTTTATCGATGTGCCATATATAAATTATAGATGGAGAGAGGGGGGACTGAGGGGAGGGATTTATGTATGTGCAAATTCTTTTAATTTGTTTAATTCTTTCAATTTGGAGAAATGACTATCATGTTATTAGATGGCGTGTATTATTATATCTCGATTTGAGTTAATATAACGTGGATAATTCATGTGTAATTTTTTTGTTCACCGTTCAAACTTATCGAATTTAAAATAAAATGAACAAATTTCCATTAACAAATTTCATTAACATGAATAATAAAATGATAATATCGGATATTTTTTATTTAAACTTGATTAAATATTTACCAAAAGTATAGGGACCACATCAATCAATTTAAAAGTTTAAAGACGACATTGCACATTAGATTAAAATTTAGGAGCCATATTACACAAATTAATAGTTTAAAAACGACATTACATATTGGGTCTAACTTCAAAAATCATTTATTTCATTATACCTAACCCAAAAAACTTCTATGTACGTTCTCAGTGTGCCTCTTTCCTACTCTCTCCACTGTCGGATGACTCCAAATATCACCCAACCACCCCATCAGCACCGAAGCCCTACAAACCTTACTTCTACGCCGCAAGCCCTCCCAAAACCACCCCGTCGTCTACGGCGGCCTTTTCTTCTCCCGCAAGATCATTACCGCTTGGTAAATTGCCAAACCCAAAACCACCCAGCTCGGACTTGGAGTGCACCTCAGTCAGCTTGAGGTCGTAGATGTCATAGCCAAGAAGATTGGCCATCGCGGCGATCATGCTCGATTTCCCTGTTCCGAGTGGGCCATAGAGCAGGTAACGCCGCTTCCAGGCCTCGCCCGTCTGCTGGTAGAGAGCCTGCCCGGAGGCAAAGTTGACGAGGTCCTCCATGATGTCCCTCTTCCTCTCCGGGTCCATGGCCAACGTGTCGAAGGTGCTCAGGTGCTTGAACGGCACCGAATACCAAGGTTGGCCCCAGGAATCGAGCGAACTGCCACGAGAATTAGTATCAATGAGGTGTTGTTGGTTCTTGTGGTGGATGTCTGTCGCGACCTAAATTTTTCGGTGCACCACCTAAAATTAGGTTAATGAACTACTAAGTCTTAAACTTATCTCGAGCTCTCCCAAGCACATACCAATTCATGACTTAAGGTTCAAGTTCTTTAACACGCAAAAGATTATTAACTAGGAGTCGCCACTAATCGGTTTATGGTAGGTCGATTAGACACCTAAGTAAAATAATGAGAGGATTATTTTACTCCTACAAACCAGAAGCTATGAGTACGGGGACTTGGTTACACTAGATTTCTCTAATGTTCTTTCGGTACCATTTCTTTTTATTTTTCAAAAATGTTTTTGCAGGCAGCTTGGATTTATTTTAACCTAAATTACTATCATGCAAAAAGGTGATCACACGAGTGCTCAACCATTATTTAAAAAATTCAACAAATGAAATAAATTGCATCACATGAAGCTAACAATTTTTTGGGTTTTCTTAGATTTTTTTATAAAATGCATTTCTAACTACATAACCTAATTTTACTAGTAAATAAATTCTAATTAAATGATCCTATTATGCAAACTAATTAACATGCACCTAGTATTTTTGTATTTTTTTTTTTATTGAAATTCGGAATAAATAAAAACCCTAATTAAACTATCTAAAAAAGGATAATTTTCTAATTTATTATAGGGATTAATTTGACTTAAACTCTATCCTATCTTAGAAAAACTATTTTTTTATTTATTATTTAAAAAATGATGAGAATTTAAAAAATATGCCAATTTTATCTAAGACTCTATTTAAAAAAAAAAAAAAGTTATTTAGGTTTGATCCTAACCTATTTTAAAAAGATATCTAAAAATGCAGTCCTAAAAATATAATCCTAAAAAAAAAAAATTAATTTAATCAACCTACGTGTCTAATCTATTAAACCTACATGCTCATGCAGAATTTTGATTTTTTTAAAAACATACGTAATTATTAAATAAATATTAAACCTAAACTATCAACAAAATCAACCAATAAAAGATTAAAATAATCAAAAAAATAACTTGTTGTCTCACAAGTCAAATTAGCGATTATACTAACCCTAATTATCACAACAAAGAGATCAAAATAATTAAAAATCTAATCCGAAGTCTTATGGACCAAATTAAATAATTATTGTGATTTAACAATTGAAATTCTACCAAAAAGCCCAAAAATTAATATAATTAAAAAAATGATTCGATGTCTCGAATCAAATTAATAATTACAATAATTCTGAGCAAAATCCCTGTGGATAATGCCTACAAAATTTATAGATGTTAACATCCTATATTACAAATTAAATAAATAAACTAAAAAAGCTATCAAATAAAACAAACAAACAAAAAACATAAAAAAATAAAAAGAGTAAAAAGAAATTAAACTAAACTACCAAAAGTGAAAAAATAAAAGTTAAAAAAAAAAAAAACTACCTAGGGGGCCTTGGGATTGACGGTATGGAAGATCGGCGCCGAGCGAAGGATGACCGGCGGTCGGCGTCGGGGCTCCGATGAGGGCTAGGCGGCGACGGGGGTGCTAGTGGCGCCGAGGGCAGAGGGCGGTGACGGCGTCACGGGAGCTTGGCACAACGACCAACAGGCGTCGGGCTAAGGCAAACCGGTGAGCATCAAGCGTTGGGTCGCCGTAAGGAGGCCGGTGGCGAGCCGGGAGGCTCCGCCGGGGCAAGCGAGCGACGGCAGCTGTTGATCGCAACACGGACCGGCAAATCTCAGGCAAGGGCGTCGCGACGGCTGGATCGCGGGTCGCTGGGCGACGGGATCTCGAGCAATGGACGTCGAGGAGTAGAGCGGTGAGGGCGGCCGGATGAGTCGTGGGCCGGCGTGGACTATTGGGCGGCGATAGCGTCAAGGAACGGCGAGGGGCTCCATGAGCTGCAAGATCGATAGCGAAGGCGATGTCGGGGTTGGGTCGCGTCGATAGGGGGAAAAGTAGCTAGGGGCGTCGTCGGCGTCGACGGCTTCGGCGACAGGCTGGGCGCGAGCTGCCGCTGGCGTCGAGTCGCGATTCGACAACGGCGGTGATGGCTGGTGACTGCAAGGGGGCCGCAGGTGGAGGTCAGCTAGGACTGGTGGAAGCGATGGCGAAGACGCAATGGACAGCGTCATGGGAGCTCCGGTACGGCGGTGAGGGCTGAAGTGCGGTCGGAGGCCTTGTAGACGGTGAGGATACGGTGACCGGCGCGAGGCAGCGTCGGCACGGCAGCCGATGTGGCGGTGACGCGAATGGGTGAAGGATGCCGGGGAAGATGGACAGACGCGCACACTTTTTTTTTTTTTTTTTGAATTTTGACTTTTTTTTGTACGAGAAAGGGAAGATTTCTCTCTTTTTTTACTTTTTCTCTTCTTTTTTTTTTGCACAAATTCTTTTCTCTTTCTTTTTTTAGAAAATCCTCTACCCCGTTACAAAAAATGAACCTCTCTTTTATAATGACTCCAAACGGCCGCTTTGTATGGCATTTTCCGAGTTTCCATCTCCAAATCACATTAAATCAAATCTGTAAATTAGAGCATGATTTCGCAATCGCCGATCTTGCTCGATTTCTTCCAATTTGCAAAAATTCTTGCCCTTTATTCACTTGATTTTTAAATTGCTTCGCATTTAACAAAATCCGAATACTCATCGAATTTCAAATTTCCATGCATAATCAATCAAATCAATTTCCCCCATTTTCTTTCATTTTTTCTTTTTATTTGTTCAAAATACAATTTTTATTTTCCTTATTTTCCTAGGTTTGCTAAAATTAGGTGTCAATAGCTATCCCTCTTTGAAGGTGAGCTCATAGAGGTTGCCTTCAAAGACAAGTGGAGACCTAAATTGAATGATATCTAGGGACTCAAGTCTATATAAAATTGACTGTACACAATTTTAATTTGTACCAGACATATTTTACTCGATTAATTATCAAAATTGAATCTAACAAGAAGATACCTGGTAAGTCCAGCTAACTTGGTGCGGAAGTCATTAAAGTTACAAGAAGGATTCTCATCACTAAGGAACTGGTGAAGTTCCTTCTCTGCACACTGATGAAGCCTTTCCAATCCAGACCCTGCCTCACCTGGTAAAGAAACCATTTCATGTAAGTAAATAGGAAAACAAGAAGGATATGCATGGCCATTGTCTATCCACAATCCTACTCTCCAATACAAACATTGTAAATACTCAAAAAATTGTTTCTTAGCATGGTCAAGTTTTGGTATATAATAACCATATACATATGTCCACTTGAGCACTCGCCTACACTCAACTATTTGCAAACATCAACGGAGCCTAATTTAGTTTCACGTATGTGTCGATAATAAATCAAAAACACTCCATCAGATTTTAACCTATATAACAGCTGTATTTACATTCCAAACTGAAAATCACATAAATCATATTTAAGTTGAATTAAGTGTGACGATTGTTTAGAGGGATTTGGACTAAAATCGACCACAATAAGCAATGACCCGTGGCGAAGTGTGACGATTTCAGACGCAAGTTTTTCTTTGTGTAGTCTATTCAAGGGAATATGGGCAAATACAATATCAACTACTTGAGGCACAAAACAGAGTTAAGTATTTTCGAAAACATCACAAGAAATCATTGTAATTCCATGTGTTACACACCAAACTTAGAAACCAGATTACGAATATCACTCTGATTCCCTATTTTTCATCCCATTATGTCCTGATAACCAAACAAGGACTCGGGAAAATCTACAGTTTCTACAAGTCCAAAAGTGTATAGTCGATTCCGGTTTTTCAACATCATCCATTTTCTTCCCTTCTTTATTTACTTCTTTTAAAACACAAAACAAAATTTATTTCCTCAATAATCCTTCCTTCAGCCCTTTTTCATCCTCAATTACATAATTGAGAAGTAAATCGAAGGTACTTATCTAGACAGCAACATCACAAATGGCAATAAACTTAGGTCATCAAGGAACCATAAGGGTTTTTGATGAGGTTTCCTTAACAACTGAAACCAGCAATAGAACCTTTGAGATAATTTGACAACAGAGAAAGGGTAAGGGAAAGCGAATACTAGACTTGTTAAACCCAAAAGCCGGGAGAGATTCACTACTTACGGATTGATTGCTCGCCCATCGTTCATAATAATGAGTATATCGCTCCAATGAGTTTTTCGCCATCTCTCTTCTTCTCTCAGCCTCGTCATACTACAAAAAGGTATTTTCACACAACCAAAACCAACAATGTTAGTTCCACGGTGTTCACATAACTTTGCCTGAGAAAAGCCAAAGTATTTCAATTCCTACCGCTCCCTCTTGCTTAGCGGCCTCATAACGATTGCAGGCATAGAAACCACTAGTTCTCTTAAATGAAAATGCCCCATTTAGAAGAAAATAACCTTACCAGCAGAACTCAAATTTACGAGGAGGTGTACAAGTCATATGCATACACCCTTGGTTTTTCTCTATTGGCCGCTTACACTTTGGACAAGGCTTTGAATTGGCTAGAATCCGGCATATCATTTCATATATGTTAGGAAAGCCAAGCAACAGCCACATATTTGCACATAATGACATTTCTGGACACTTGAATCACTATTTTATTTAAGACTTCCTCAAACTTTTGCATCCAAATTAAGAAAACGTGGCAATTATTGGAGGGAGCACGACTGTCCAAATTCATTCTTAAAGGCAAACCTGAGGTAGGATTCCCAACATTTCACGTGAAATAAAGAGTCATATTCTTCCGAACATTCTGTAAAACCTCAGCTCTATCCTGTCATCCCACTTTAACAAAACATATTGCCATAACAAATCATGAAATATACAAACAACCGGCACTAGGTTGATCAAACTTTAGCATGTCCCATCACAACATTCTCCACAAGGTCAATTTTATTTCTATAAAAGAGCTTCAATTCCATTCACACAGGTTGTCAACATGGCACCAACAAGTTCACAAATAACAAACTCTCAAAACATATATTTTCAGCATGAATCCCCGGCCTGCTCTGATAAACTGGGTATGACCCAAAAGGCAGACAAAATAACAGAGATAAGCCTGATAAAATCATCCGGAAACAGGATAAAAAGACTTTAATAGGAAAGGTGACATCAAAACAATAGTGTTAATTTTGACAACACCATATCACTCATTAAAAGTATTCTAGAAAACCCATCACAGTCAGATCTGTTGAAGCGCCTCCTACCACTACTAGCTCAATCAAAGCTTTGAAATGTAGCAGAGTGATTGGACTCCATTTCCATCGGTCCCATCCACCACCCTCCACAGAAAAAAGAACTTTATCCTATAAATTTTCATATTGATAGACATTTGTCGAGGTCAGAAGGATGATGAATGTAGAATTTTAAGATCAACCACAAATATAGACACTTAAACAAAGTCTACCCGGTATCTCCAAGAGATTTCCCACCCCCTCCACAAAAAAAAAAAAAAAAAAAAAAAAAAAATCAACTAGAAAACTATATAGGGAAAATAACACTAGTCAGTTTCCACGCAAGCATTGACTTGTTATATAATGGTAGTTCTATATCTGTATAGGACCAGATAGGAGTAATAAACATGCATAAATAAATCAAAAGAAGAATTGCAGTCGCTAAACTTAGTATTTTTCCTAAAATAAGAAAAAAGAAATGACACATTTAGAATTGCTGTATGTTCAAACTTCAAACTGACATGGGTGACATCATTATCCTCCTGACAAATCATCCAATTTAGCATTATTGGATCTCCTCCGAGAAAATATGTGAATGCACTAACCATATGATAGCAAGAACAAGCATATCCATCTATTAAGAAATTCCAAGGATTCCAAATTTAACTACAGAAAGGAGATAATTGTGGAACTCCTATATGCAGTCGACTGGTTGATTTTAGAAGGTCCAAAGGTTACACCATATATGATAGCCCTTTAGGCCGTCAAATATCTCATACTGCTGATAAAAACATGCCAAAACAGGACTATCTATGTCCAACCTAGTAAGTAAGTCACATAAAACATTCTTGTTTCTTGAAAGCGGAAAGACCACACAATCCGTTGTACACCATTGTCATAGAACCCAAATGATGGCAAATTCTACATGCTTAAAGTTATCTGTACCAGTTAAATTTTTTCAGATTCAGCACCGTTTTCATGATCCACCGTGCCACAAAGTGCCACAATCTACTGACGGTGAGCTTCCTCCGTACACTGCAGCGATCAAATCAAAAGGATGTCAACACACTACTTGCTACATATTGATACAAGAAATTTCCAAAAAGAAGCTTACATTCCAGCAAAAGTTGAAAGAGCATTGGCAGAAACATCGTAACCTTCACTTTACAAAGAATATATTCTACAACGTATTCACAACCAGGGCGGGACACCACTTGGTCTCGGCAAGTAGGAAAATGAGGTAAAGGAAGTTATATTTCATTTAACAGGCACCCAGAGTGCAAAGTCATTGTCACACTTTAAAAAAAAAAAAAAAACTTCAGACAAAGAAAAAGAATACGGTTGCACATATACCTTTCTATTGTCTTCAATGTACGAGGGAAGAAGATATTGAGAATACTTTTTCTTATCTTCTTTAGGCGCTAATAGATTTATCATGTCTTGACCGACGGCAGCACCACAAGATGGATCAGGACATCTCAATGTTAAACATCCAGGACCATCGTTTATTGATGTGCTTATGTAACCTATCACAATGCTCGCATTCATTAAATGACAGCAAAGACGCAGGAGTAAAAGCATGTAAATTTCTAAGGTGCACAGTTAATCCAAAGAAATACTTCCAAGAGAGTCATATCTATCAGCTGAAGACAAACACACAAAGATGATGTTTGGTAATAGTCACACATCTTTTTGTTTGGGGTACTTCTTTTCACCAAAATGATAGAGCCAGGACTGCTTCAAAATACAATAGCCAAGAAGCAAATCTCCAAGATCATCTATAGAGTGCTATTGCCTTTTCCAGTCCCACTCTCACATTTCACACATTTTCATTTTGCTCTACAGTCTACAGGAACTCAAAGCCCCTGCATGCCGCAGCTTTTCCAAGAAGCAACCCTCAGAAAGATATGACCAAGGGATAATAAAACAAATTCTAGCTGTCACCTTGCAAACATACACATCCGAATAAACAAAATTAACATTAGCTGAGGCCTGCTGGTTAGAGACTTACTATGAACATGTATGCACCATCTTAAATTGATGATTATATTCTCAAAGACCTAGATGGAAAGAAAAGATAACATCATTTTGGATAGCAACGGAAAAATCTATTAAATGATTAAAGAAGTTCATAAAAAACAGATCTAACACATTAGTTCTTGAGGAAGAAACCCTTCCGTAATCACCAAACATGCCCCAAAATCTTAGATTACTTCAAAAGGCAAAAGAGCCAATATTCAACCATAGATTACAATAAACAACGAAAGAACCAAGATATGTTAACAGTCATTCTTTAGATAACTAGCTATAGATAGTGAAGATTGTGAAGACATTGCATATAACAACCCAAAGATCGGGATGACAAGAGCGGGAAATCAGACAATGGTTCGCCTAAGCTTTCTCGCATTGCTGTGCTTAGAATCAGAAGTAATAAACCAGCGAACTTCTGGTCGCAGATTTAGGCCAAGCTTTCTTTTGAGGGTATGCAATATTTTCTCCCTGAAACTGGTTTGAAAAAGGCGCGCTGGCCCGGCCAATCAACCTTCTCTTATAACGCACCTCCATTTTTTGTCTCCAGCTCGGCCGATAGCTGATCCAAATGGATCTAATCCACAAGATCTCCAACCTCTTGCTCCCGACACTCGCTCAGGTTACACGCCCGTTCATGTTGTCTTCATGCTACTCGGGTTCACCAAGAGATATTTCATATATATCAAGGATTACCCCATTGCCGGAGAAGTCGTGCTCATTACCGGAGCACTCTTAGGGAATGGCGAGGTTTTTACATTCGTGATCATAAAACCAAAGCAGTTTATTCTCGGGGAATTGTGAGGTTAGTAAATTATAAATACATAATACGAGAATTTACGTGTCAATATTTGAATGGTGCAAAAATGTCAAGAGTTTCAGACTTAAAAGGGTTAGGATGCCCTCACCGTAACATTTCGATCAATAAATAATATGTAAAAGTTATTTCTTTTAGTCTTGGATTCTTAATTTTGGGGAAGAAAATCAACAAAGTCTGTTTTCAGTTTTGTTGAATTAATAATTGGTCGGAAATTTGAGACAGAGAGACCTACTTAATTTAGATGGGAACTTTTTAGTCTTGGATTTATTTAGAATTTCACCCAAAAGGAAAAAAAAAAAAAAAAAAACAACAAGGCTTTTGCTTTCTTTTTTCCAGTTTCATTGCATTAATAGGGGTTGGAAACTTGAGACAAAAAGCGCGTGAGTTAAAGAAGAGGTTGGAAGGAAAAGACTCTGAATATTAGGCTCCGTTCGTTCCGCTGGAAAATATGGCGTTTCGGAAAATATTTTTCAAGAAAATGTAATTATTTTTCGGTATTCGAATGAAACCTGAAAATGAAGTGAAAAATATTTTTCCCTGTTCGATAAGGAAAATCTTTTCCTCCGTATACTTTTTTTCATTTATTTTATTTTTTATAATGGATTTTTCATATATTTTTAAAAATTTATTTTTAATTATTTTTAATTTTTAAAATCTATTATTATTTTTTTCATTTTTCTTTTCTTTTCATTTTTTTTTTTGTTTTCCATCTCCTTCTTTCTTGGCCGGTCGCCGCCACGGCGATGGCCTACAACCGCCCACCGGCGAGCCTTGAGCTCGCTGACGAGCACAAGGCTAGCCGCTCCCCAGTTGGCAAGTGTGAGCGTCGAGCGCGAGCCTCGCCGGTTTGCGATGGCTGACGATTAGTCAAGAAAGAAGAAAATGGGAAATAAAAAAAAGAAAAAAAAAAAAAAAAAAAGAAAAAAAGAAAAGAAATAGAAAAGAAAAAGGAAATTAAAAATAATTTGAATAAAAAAAAAAATAAGAAGAAATGAGAGGAGGGAGTGAGGATTTGTAAAGGTATGAGATGAGAGAGATCAAGCGAGGAAAATGTTTTCCATTTTTCAAAAGTGGAAAACATTTTCCCCTAATTTAGAAGACTCTTTTCTTTTCATGGAAAATATTTTCCTCAAGGAATTCATTTTTCGTTAAACGAACGCCGTAAAAATGAAAACGTTTTCCTGAAATTATTTTCTGCAAAACGAACGGAGCTTTAAAAGAGAAGACATTCAAGGAGAAGTCAAATTATGGCAAAAGGCATGAGAATCAAAACTGGCTCAATCCCCCACCACACCTTCTGTCTTCGTTTTCTTTCGTGTACATGAAGTCAAAAATGGGAACAATGTTTCACCACACAGGCGAAAGTCAATAATTAATTATTGAAGATTACGGTTTTTTCTTTGTAAAATAAAAGAGTTGGGAGAGGCGACCAACTTAACAATGCCCTCTGAAAGTTGCCAAAAAGGCCGCCATACACTCAACACACAAGCTTCAAATGAGTCGTTTTGTTTAAAAATCACCAAAATATCACCAAAGTACTAAAAGTCCAAAAGCTTATTTGTTAGCACGGTAATCATGTGTTGCTACTGCGAGCATGTTTGGCCTCCTAAGCTCGTGGGTTGGAAATTATAATCATGCATCACTAGGGTATTGGCATGGAGGATGAAGATTTTATGAAATTAAATGGAGGTCTATTGAATTTCACATTTTTGGCGACATGGCATATAAATAATAAATGGAGAGAGCTCCCTCAATTCATGAGATGTAGGTTCTTTATCATTAAGGAAAGTTTAATAACAACATCGTTGAGACGAATAATTGTCCAAAAAGTCACAAACCTATTGTACGGCAGTTAATTCAATCTTAAACCTCTTAATTTTGTCAATTTTGTCCTAAGCCTTTGGCAATTTATCAATTTAGTCCTACATTTTATAACAAGTTATTAATATAGTCATTTCAGTCAATTTTAGCCACAAGTCACTAATATGAATGATTTTTACAAAATTTGTTCATTTCCTTATTCTTTTCTTTTCTTTCTTTTTTTTAATTGGATTTCCAACATGCAAGGGCCTACTAGGGTGCGCTTGCTTCAAATTTCCCAAAGAGCTTTAGGCTTTCAAAGCCTCTTGACGAAAATTTTGAGTGTTGGCAATTTTTTTTAGATCTCTTTGGCGAAATGCTAGTCTTGGCAAAGCACGAGACAATAATGCTACTCCATCAATTAATAAATGCCACCTGCCTTCTTTGTCCTCAAAATCTTATTAAAGTCCACTTTTGCCTCCTTTTGCGTTTTTTTTTTTTTTTTTTTTTGGGTCTAAACATTCCATTTCATTCATTCAAAGGCAGAACATGACATGCGTCGATAACAAGAGTGGATACATAAAATATCCCAAAGAGGTTGGGGTGGTACTGATGGCCAATTAGACGAAATGATTCCCAATCGGTAGGTCTTGGTAGTCTAGTCTGCGGCTTGATTGGCTTCCCATCGGCAATGGGCTAAAGAGACAACTTTTAAATGGGTTAATAATTCTTTGCACTCCTCAAAGAGGCTCTTCAAGGCCCATGGGCTGAGGCTTGAGTCAGCAACAAATCTAACCCTAGATTTGTCATCTGTCAGGAGATCCACGCGCAAACCAGAAAGTTTCTGCCGCGGTGTAGCTTCCGAGATCCACAACAACGCCTCCTCGTTGCTACAGCTCCGGTCTCCAGGGCTGAGGATGCGGCCACCTGCTTCGCGAAGCCGGCCGTGAGTATTCCCCTATGGTCCCGACACACTCCGGCCGCCAATCCCTCCAGTGGGCCTTCAAGCCATGACCCATCGACGTTAAATTTCCAGGTTCCCTTTGCTAGTGGCGAGTGGCGACCACTCAATGCTCATTTTGCTACGCAATGTTCCCATGCTCGCTCGCTTTCATCTTCGCAACCACTCGCTCTCTCGCACTCCCTTGCTCGCACTGCTCGTTGGCTTCCCATCTCTCTGCAGGTTCCTCTCTCTCATTCTCTGGTGGATCTGTTTTTTTTTTTTTTAATTGAAAGGTGGATCTGCTTTCGATTGCTTAGAAATATGCTTTTCTTAGTCTCTCATTCTTGTCTGTAATGTTTGCCAAATTAGAGTGGCGTGTGCTTAGTCATTAGTCGTGGCTGCATTTGTCCTCATTCACCGAACATCCACACGGTGAAGTTCAAAACCCCCCTTTTTGGCCTCAAGCATGAGCAAATTTCCACCCATCATCGACTGCTCTGTGCTGTTGCCGATTTCCTTGATTTCCTGCTCTGGTGTGTGTTAAGAAAGGTTCCCGATTTTTTTTAGTTGAGAAGTTGGTAGTTTGAATAGACCCTATTTTGTAGTGTGATGTTTGAGCTAAGAAGTCTGTACTTTGGTGGGAAATAAAGATAATTGATTAATTGATTGTCGATTGTGATGGTATCTCAGATTTTTTAGGTTAAAGTCTTTGTATTTGGCCAAAAGCTCGATGTAAATGTCGAACTAAATGTACCCTTAAATCACATGCTCTACTATCATTAGCATTGACAACGATGGAAAGAGAATTGAGGAGCACAGGACAAGTAAAGTGTCGAATGGAATTTTTTTTGTTTGTGAAAATTTCCCCTATTGTAAAAGTGGGTAGAGGCGCCATCGATGTTATCCCTTTTCCCACCTCTTGTCTAGTTTGTCTTCTTGTTACTCTTCTTCTTTTTCCTCCATTTTCTCCTTCTTACTATGATTTATTCCTTTTGATTTTACGATTAAAGTAAGGGCATTGCAATGAGTTTTCAAAAGATCAGGGGCACAATGTAAATTTGCCGAATTTGCAGGATGGATTTGCCCCCTCAGCAGACACCATCAATGGGAGAGTACGACATTGAAATTTGGATGAGAATATGGCCGAAAGTCATAATTACGGATTACATTTGAAACAGACTCCAAAGTATAGGGTGCACATTGCAATTTCAGAAATTACAAAGTTCAAGAAGCAAATCGGCCACCAACTAATCGCTATTTTCTAGCTACACTCACGGCAGCGTCTCTCTGCCACTCCCTACATCGTCCGACAACGACTCTCTAAGGTAGTAGTCACATGAACAGTAGCACCAGAATCAAGCCACCAAGAATCCAAAGAAACATCAACTAAATTTGATTCAAAACAAACCAACAACTCACCTTAATGACTTTCTTTTCTTGCTTTTAGCCAAGCTTGGAACTTATAACAATTGACTCTTGTGACCCTGCTTTTTGCAATGAAAACACTTGAAATCCTTATCTCCATTTCTCCCATGGTTCCCATTTTTCTTGAAGTCTTGGCCTTTCTTTGTACCATGAGCATTTGACCTTTTAGGCTTCCATTTGCCTCTAGATGAACTCAACTTGGCATTGGTAGTTAAGTGGGCGGACTCATACTTCTCTTTCTTTAACTTCTCTTCCTCAGTCACACATTTGATAATCAAAGCATTGACGTTCCATGTCTCATTCTGAGCATTATAAGTAGTCTTAATTTAGCTAAATTCAACTGGCGGAACATTTAAGACATGATGCACAATATAATTTTCAGAAAGGACAATTTCATGGGCCTTAAGTTTGGACTAAATGTGGACCATCTTCAGTATAAATTCTCTTAACACCCATAGCAGCATCATACCTCATGTTCGTTAACTCACTCAGCCATACATTCCTTAAAGCCGTGGGAGAAAGATATAGAGTCTCAGAAAAATATAAAATCTTAGATTTTGAACTCAACTTGGCATTGGTAATCAAGGCATTGAAAATATCATAACTGAGTCCATGTTAGTTGATCCTCTAACAAAAGGTTTACGACCCATTTTATTTTAAAAAACATGTACAGAATATGGGTGTTTTAGATTCTTTTGATTTATTTTGTTAGTGGGAGCTATATAATTTGTATTTTTGGATATTAAAGTTATACGCATACTAATAATACTTTTATGATGTCTATTAAAGCATTTATTTTCAATGATCATTATTGTTGATTCTATTGTTATCTTTTCTCTTGTTGATTAAGAAATGAAAGTGTAAAATAGTATCTTTAAACAAATTTTAGTTTAAAGATTACTGGATGTCATTAATTATGAGATCTCATGTTGAATCATGACATAATCGTGCAATTTTATGTTGTTTAGAAATTGCGTTAATGTAGTTTCATGTCGTTGAGAAATTGCATTGAGGACCGATAAGAAATAGTTTATATTTTGATCACATGTTGGCATTATTTCTTACTACACTACTAGGCCCATGATCCATGAAAATATTATGCTTATTATATGTGATTATGAAAGGTCATGTGTTGTGATATTTTCTGAACACATTGATCCACATAGTCCTATATTAAGGTTATATATGATTGGATTGGTTATAAGATGCCATTATTGGAATATTATTTTTTAAAGTTGTGGCCACATAAAACAAAATTTTCAGTTATTAACCCAATAATGTCGTTTCAATATAAAATCTTTTTCAAAATAAAAATAAGTTAATTAATGTAGTGCCCAAGTGGGAGAATGTTGGAAATTTCCTATAACATGGGCTTTCATTAATTAATTAATTTTCTATTTTAAGTAATCGGTTAATAGATATTTTAATATTTGTTAAACCCTTGAGTGATTTTATTGAATTGGGTTTTGGCATTTAATAATAACTGGCCTAGTTGAGCAGCAAAGTGTAGGCAATTGTGTTTAACTGAAGCCTGTAATAGGAGGGGCTCAGTTGACACGCTATTGATTAGGATTTGCTAAATTCCCTCTCTAGCCTATAAAATGGTAGGTTAAACCTATCAGTTGCTTTAATCCCATTGAAAACTGTTATACTAAAATAGGTCATAAAAAGGAAGATATGACATTCGTATTTTCTGACAAACCACTAATAAGATGCTCAGCAATGAACCTCTTCATAGCAATGAGGCTTAGTCGGTTAGATTTTTCCCATCTAGCATAATAGGCCTTTTGATCTGCAGTACTTTGATCATTGGGCTTGGAAGGTTCATCCTCACGTAGAGCCAAGTCTATATCCACGATGCCCAAAGCAAACTCTATATCTTACTTCAATCTCTTAAAAATTTGATCCAATTAACATTTCAACCGTGGTATTGTTGTTATGTACAGTAAAAATAATTGTTTGTCATACCTACTGTAATAAGATCAATTATGGGCAATAAGCAATTCAATAAAAATAATTAGTACACTATAAACTCCCTTTTAGGCAGAGTGTATAATGCACCATTATTTTCCACAGCATGAAATTTATAAAGCAACAACAAGCAGAATTACATATAATTGTTAAGGATCCATTCCCTTTAAACAGACAAATCCTTTAAATTATACATCTCCACAATATCAATATAAATGGGAATTACATATAATTTTCAAAACATTTATCCCCTTTGGGCAGATAAATAATTTTCAATTATACATCCCCATATTTTAAATCTAATAATTAATCTTCATGCTATTTTCCAAATTAATATACACAATAACCCATTTTGGGTGAGTTATTGTATATATTAATTTTTATCAATAAGGAACTCCAAAAATTTATGCCCAAAATTCATCGAACAATATGAAGCACTCTACAACATGTGCTTCCCAAGATCATATTGCATTTATCAAGCAACAATTTTTGCCACAATTTTTTTTTTTTAAAATTCTATTTTATTATTATTTTAATATTTCGGACCCCCCGCGGGCCGTGACCTTTGCCAGGCCCGCAGACCCACAGGAACCGAAGCCCAGCTCTCTCCGTGAAAAGGATTGGGCTCATGGCCCATGAATAGAAAGTAAAAAATAAAAATGGGCTAAGCCCATATATTTGCTTAACCTTTCTATTCTTTGGTTCATGGGCGTGAGCCCAGAACCTTTATTTTGTTCATGGTTCTGGGCTTACGCCCAGAACCCTTTTTTTTTTTTTTTATAATGGGCGTGAGCCCAATTTAATGGCCCGGCTCGGCTGGAGGTCTTCTTCAACCTCCAGCTGGGTCACGAAAAAGTTGTAAACCGGGTCACACGACCCGGTTTCGACCCGAAATTCCAAAAACACACAGAATAATTAATTTTTGATGAAATTTCTCCATGGATTTTGCTTCTAACATCAATATAATTGACTAGAATGAATTAAACGAAGAACAAACTAAGAATTCAACCATATTCAAGCTTCAAGAAATTCGGATCTAACACTCCCATGGCCGAAATTCGATTTTGTTAAATTTAAGCCTTAAAAACTTACCTTAATGCAACAAAAGGATGCTAAAACATATATATAACAATACCCATGTAACGATTTACAACGAACATCAATCAATTGCAAGTAATTTGAAAATTCTAGAACTTTTTTATGTATAAACCCTAGAATTTCAAATTTAAAATTCTTACTCAATTCTCAACGAAATTATACAAATTATATATGGTTGGAAAGATCTCGATATGTAGAACAAAAGCCATAAGGTTTCAGAATCAATCAATCAAAAAATTCACATGAAAAAATAACACCCATATTTGGCTCAAAACTAAAAATTTCGAATTTGTCCATAAAAAAAAAATAATTTTGGGTTGTACAATCATATATGATTTGCTCTAATACCACATGTAGAAAATTATTTACATAAAAAACTAATTAATTAAGAATAATCTGATTCATATATATACCGTAAAACACCAAATATCAATAAAAGACATCGAAATTAAAGTGTATATATTTGAGTTATTGCTTCACTTGAATAAAAATAGATCATTATGATAATCAGAGATCTATTAGAATACCAGATCTTCATCTCTATAACCTATTTCAGTATAACAACTTTCAATGGGATTAAAGCAACTACTAGGTATAACCTACCATTTTATAGGCTAAAGAAGAGGATCTAGCAAATGGCCCCTCCCATTATGAGTTTTAGTTAAACACAATTGTATACATTTTGCTGCTCAACTAGGCCCATTATTAAAATATGCTAAAACCCAATTCAATAAAATTAGTCAAGGGTATGGTAAATATTAGAATATCTATTAATTCGATTATTTAAAATATAAAATTAATTAATTAATGTAAATCCATATTATAGGAAATTTCCAACGTGTCAAGGTTGAGATTTTTCGGGAGATCTCTGGTTGTGGAAGGAGGGGACGATAAAGAAGGGCGATGGCAGAGAAGGGTGAGGCAGAATTGAGGATTAGGGTTTTTCTAGGAAGCGAGTTTCTTCTTAGCAAGAGGAATATTTATATAGAAGAAAAGGAGGTTGGGTCCGGATGCAAAACTGGCGGTTTATTGGATCTTGTGGGAGACGTTAGGTGGCGCAAAATCAGCCGTTTATTTCACGGATGTTTGTCATGCATGGTGGTAATGGTGCAGGGGCGCTGTTGCTGAAAACAAAAAGGAAAATAATAAATTAATGTAAGAAAATTTATAAGTCTTTTGGTCTTGTACCTCTTTTACCTTCTAGAAAAAGAATGTGCGCACAAGTCACCTTCTAGAAAAAGAATGTGCGTACTTTTGTCTTGTACCTCTTTTACTTTCTAGAAAAGAATGTGCGTACATGTTGACTCTCATGTCATCGCATGATAGTTACATTACTTATTATTTTCCTTTTTGTTTGCAGAGCTAACATATGTTATATTACCAATAATGCGATTCGACATTCGATTTATTATTACTTACATTAATTAAATTCGTTGATGTTTTATTGTTAGCATTAAGTTGCGTGATAATTGTAGTGATGACCCAATTTTAAGATAAGTGCCTTGATAGAAAAAGTTATTTGAAAGGTTTTAAATGTGGATATAAATAGGTCTAAGCTAAACTCTTTTATTATCTAGATAATCCGATAATTGGAAAACGTACTATCGACATTGAGAGGATTGGCTAGAAACAACTATTCATCGATTGTTTAAGGATTTGTGAATTTGAGCTTCAATTAAACTTTACCAATAGCTGAACATTAACATAAAAATTTTCATGTTTCCGCATACAATCCTAATTATACATGAGTTTGTTTACCCATGAATAATTGGTGGCGTGGGGGTTGGGTTGTTTTGGATTCTGATGTTTCTGGGGGACGGGGGTTTTGCGTCCTACTGTGGTCGTACTCGGTACCCCTCCAACTTTCCAAGTAGTGCATAAAACAAGCAAAGACACAGGAAGAAATACAATTGCTGGAAAATGGGTTTTTCTCTTTCTAAATGGTTTTTTTGGGTTATGATTTTCTAGACTTTGCGTTCTGATGACTCCGTGGGAGTCTAGGGCTTAGGGATCGAGAGGAATTGGCTCTGGCTAATATAATTTCTCCTTTTATGAGGGGCGGGTGAAAGAGTCGCATGTGGAAAAAAATGCCAAAGCTTGGGGGCCCCAATCCATCTTCTGGCACAAGTTACATATGATCTTTCTATCTACTTGTCATCATTGAATTTCGATTTCCTCATGAGTGGGAACCAGATCTCAGGTCCTCTTGGGAGTTTAAGTTGATAGATTAGGTGTTCTCCATAACCGAAATCATCATTATGGGGGGAATGATGTAACTTTGCTTTTTTAAGGGGTGCAAGTGAAAGCAGTCGCGTGTGGAAAAAATGGCCAAAGCTTGGGCGCACTATATGGTGTTCGCACTGTCCATAACCGAGATAGATTTTATTAATAATTGTATTTTTTTCTCTTTTAGATCATTTAATCTACGACGCTTAATTTCGAAAAAAATCTAAAACGTTTAATTAAAAAAATTATGATTTACTCTTTTAAGCTCGGCCCCTAAAAGTGGGGAGTTTATGGAGAGAGAGATCAAAGCCAAAAAAAAGACTGGAGAGAGGGTGAGAGTGGTCTAGGGTTTTGGTGGTGAGCGAACCCTCCAACGAGTGATTTGAGTGGGATTTTGGTCACGTCAATGATATGATCCAAATAAAATTATTTAATTTATTTTGATTCATTTTCACGCAATATAAATCTAGTAAATTATATTCGACCCGACCTATATTACTAAAACAGTTCCATATTTAACTCTATCTATGAAAACTCATAATCAAATTGAGGTGAATTGTGGAGTAAATAAATGCGAGATCGAGTGAATACGAGAGAGATTGAATATATTAAGTCTAAATAAATAATAAATCCATTTAACACTCGTATTATGTTTAAACTCATTTATGACAAACACTTGTATTATGTTTAAACTCATTTATGACACACTCAATATAATCCATTGATAAACTATTAAATATTCATAGGTTGAGAAATAGATTTATGATCCATTTTAATAAATATATTTTGATGAGAGAGATTGGCTTCTGCTAATGGAATTATTTATTTTATTGTTTTTGTTTTACCACACTCCCCCTTGTGGCCCAAGAACAGCGCCCTCTCTCTCTCTCTCTCTACCACACTCCGCCCTGTGGCCGACATGTCACATTGCCTACCCTACCCTCTAAAGAAAACCATTTCTTGCGAGCTAAGTTAGAAGAGTTAAAAAAACAATTATTAATAAAATGCACTAAATTAAATGACTTAAAATAGTTGAAGATGTGTGGGACCAACAATTTGAACCCTACACGTAGATGGAAACCCGTCGACAAAAAGGAAAAATAATACGTAGACGGACCCACAACTGCATGCGAAGATAATGGGGTGTGATGATTTTTCAACTTATCAAATAATAAAGGGTTAAATAATGTGGTAAATTCTAAATTAGTACATTTTTGAAAATTTTATCATAAATTATTTTTTTTACCACAAAAATTTCAAATCAAGTACACCCGTAATAAAATTATTTTTTATTAAATATTATCATTAAATTATTAAATTGGATGACACGTATATTAGTTTACATTTTAGGTGTACATGTTTATAATTTTTCTTGATATCAATACAATTTAATGAAAATTAATAAATGGTAAATTTATCACAAATATATCGATTTATGATTTTTGTAATTAAAAAAAATAATTCGGTGTATAGGTGCACCAGGATAGTCAAAAAAATTAATAAGTATATTATTTTGAAATTTTTCATGATATTAATTCAACCATAATGTTATATTCATTTCATGAAAATAAATTATTTACAAACCGGCTTCGTAAACCCTTTTCCTTTTCCTTTCCTTAGTTGTTTTCTTCACCAGCTGTCATCTCCAAAACCCAAAACCAAGAGAGGGTGCCACGCGGTCCCCCACCCCCAGTCACTATCCATTTCTTTTGAGAGGGAGAAAATAATGGACGATGCCCCCCCAACCCCAAGTCACTATCCATTTCTTTTGAGAGGGAGAAAATGGACGATGCCCGTCACTATCCATTTCTTTTGAGATGGAGAAAATGGACGATATGAGAGGGAGAAAATAATGGACGATGCCCCCCCAACCCCAAGTCGCTATCCATTTCTTTTGAGAGGGAGAAATGGAGGACGCGCGCAATGGACGATGGCCACGACATTCATCCCACCAACATCATAACAACCCCCCATAATGGACGAATTTGCAACACTTATCTCGCCCGTAAATGGTTAATACCCTGAAAAACCCTAAACTGATATATTTGTGATAAATTTACTCCAAACTATTTTTTTGACCATTAAAAACCCCAAACAGATATACCTTTGATAAATTTACCTCAAACTGATACACTTGTGATAAATTTACCCTCTGTAAGTTTTCGTAAATTTTACTGTTAAATTATTAAGTTAAATGACACATGACAGTTGACTAAGTATACCAATTTGAGATTTTACGCTCCGTTTATCACAGTTTACAATTTTTGTAATTTTTTTTATATTAATTCAATTTAGCAGAGGGTATATTTGTCATAAATTTAACAATTTTGGGTTTTTTACGATCGAATAAATTAGTTTTGGTAAATTTGTCATAAATATACCAGTTTATGATTTTTTATGGTCAGTCGGGGTAGATTTGTCAAAGGTGTACCGGTTTGGGGCTTTTCATGATAAAAAAAATAGTTTATGATAAATTTGTTACATATATACTAGTCTGGAATTTTTCAAGGTATTAACACTTAAATAAATCCATGGCTTCCCAAATGCACATGGACTCTCTCCAATCGCCTGGTTCATCGTTGATGCATTCTCCGAGGACCGCAGCAATTGGGGTCTGCCGGTCATCACGGAGCTTGAAAGCTTGTCGCATGACACCCAGCCTCATTGCGGAGGTGCTCAAGGTTGAAAATAGCCCCACGGTCGCCACCAAGTTCCTTGCTCAGACAGGTAGGCAAATGAGTTATAGGCATAACAATTTTGTTAATGTAGCTGGCATTCCCTTTGTGCTGCAACAATGGGAGACGGTAGAAAACCTATAGTGTTGTATATAACCATTGTTGCGGTCACAACAGAGTAAAGAAACCTAATTCTCATATGTTGGAAACCTAATTCTCATATGTTGGCTCTTCTGAAATTTGATGTGACGAATAACTAACCAGACCGATTTTAAGACTCATAAAACGCATTTATCCAGGTCTCTATTTCATTGCCTGAAACGCTCCAACCAACAAAGTCAGCAACATGAGGGCAGAAAAAGGAATACTATCTTCCCTATGCCGTGATCTAATGCTGATGATTGATGACGACTGGGAGGCGTGTCGAAGTGAGTTCGTGATGAGTCAGCGGTGGCACGCACGAGCTATGAGAGTGTGAGGTGCGTTGAAATGGGCAGGTAGAGCCGCACTCGGATTGGGCCGTTACGGTCAAAATTGTTGACTCGCGAAGCCCGAAGAAAACAAGGCAAGGAAAGGTTAGTGTTAGTGCTGGTGTTGGCGTTGCCCTCCCTCCCTCCGTGAATTGGCGTGATCTCGCCCCCTCACGCGCTACACGACAACATCATGCGGCCCCACTCCGTCGTCGCGTGTCCCGATCCACCACCCGGTTCCCATTTTTGCCCCTATCCACCTAGATTCCCCCATGTACGGCCCCTATCCACCTCGATTCACGGCGGGCCACCCCCGGTTCCCATTTTTGCCCCCCTCGATTTTGTCGAAATTTTCTTTTCACTCTTCTTTGAGATGAACAAGTTATTCATTCGTTTATAAAGTTACTTGTTCATTCGTTTAAGGGAAAGGGTTAAGTAAGTCCTAACACTCATCAAATATATTTAATTAAAATTTAAAAATTTATTTTAATTAAAAAAATCCTAAAATTTTCAAACAATAAAATCAAGTTATAAAATTCATCATAAAATACAATCAAGTCCCAAAATTTTTTTAAGAGATGAAATTTAGTCATAAAATTCTTTATAAAAATTGTCAAATCGACAAGAAATTAAATTTTGTGATAACTAAGTTCTAAAACTTTCAGAAAATATAATTAGCAAATGGACTCAATTGGACAAATCTAATAAGTTTCAAGACTTGATTTTGTTATGCTCCCAACATATTTTTTTTTAATTTTATTATTCGATTGCAATTCATGATAAGTTTTGCTCTCAAGCAAATCCTCTGGGCATTTCATTGCCCCCAAGAACTTGAGAATCAATTTTCTCGCCTTCTACCCATCTATTCGTTAAAAAAAAAAAAAATACTAAATTTCCTCACAAAGAGCATGAATTATGCTGAGGTTGAGTGGGTCTTATCGGTAGCTGTAGAAACAAAAGCAGTTAAGGAGGGTTTCATCGACGTTTTGGTGGTGGGTTCATGTGGCCCTAGTTAGGATATGCAAGCACAAGCACATGATCTTTCGGAATATTCATTTATTTGATAAAAGGACAGTGGATGTGGGACCCATAAGAAAAGAAATATGAAATCAATAAATAAAAAAGGATACGGCGTAAAATAGGGGAACACTTTTTAGAATGGTTAAAGATGTTAAAAAGGGGGATGCACAAAGGTTAATACCTTTGCTAAGGTGGAGAGGAAAAAGCGCCCTTTTGGGGAAATTCTAAGTGAATCAATAACACATTGCATAATGATCACACCTTTATATTCCGTATTTCTCATTTTTAGCAACGTAGCATCTATAAGCAATAAATGGAGAGAGGGAGGGAGGTCCTCAATTTGCAATATGATCCTATACCATGAATGGAATTTGCAATCCCACAATATCGTCACCTCACCTGCGTACTGACAAGCTCTCCCAACCCCACGTAATAAGCTCACATTCGTATGTTCACTGAGTAAGCAAAAGGGACAAGTTTCTCCTCTCATCTACTTTTTTGTCCATATAAAATGGGTGGAAAATTCCATATAAGAACTTAAAATGAAGTTGTTTTCTCAAGAGATGACCAATTGAGCTTTGTTAAAATAAGAGTTTGGATTCGCCAATCCACAAGCACTTAATTTTTTTCGGCAGCCAGAACAAGGCATTTTTGTACAAAATGAAATTTAGACAAAGATTAAGAAGCAAACAAAAAAGGGAAAATAAAAAATATTAAAAATAAAACTTTAAACTAGAGGATAAAAGGGAATTGGAGATGGTCAGGGCATGCGCCGTGGACTTTTCCGGCGAGCTTGCGAACCTCAGAAAACCCCGTCCAACGAACCTCTCTCTGAAAACCTCTAGATCTCGCCCTATTTCGGCTTCTGCACTGGCAACACCTCTAGATTCTTGCTTTGCTGCTTTCTTGGTTGGGAAGATGACGGCCGGGTTCTTGTTGCTCCTGCTATCCTTGCCTCGCCGTTGAAGCGACGACCACAGTCGCTTTCTCCCCGTTTTATTTTTTTGGCTTTCTTTTTTATAATTTTTTGTTTTAATCTTTATTCATATTTTATTTTGAACAAAAATGTGCCCTATTTCATATTTTTGTTTTAATCGATCCCTCAAGACCTTTGGTCTCTATCCGGACCCATTGGCCGATGAGCACACTCCCTTATTAAGTTTCATTTTAGATTTCTCTTTTTAAAAAGTGATTTCACTTTAGATGTTTATTTATAATTTTTTCTAAAATAAGTTTCATTTTTGCTTTTAAATGGATGTTTAATTTAAAACTACCTTATTGAAAGTATTTATCTTGAGAAAAAGTGAAACCATTCTTACTAAATAAGACCGACAAAAAGTATTGGAGTTTTGAGATTTAGAGAGAGAGAGATTTGCGGTCGACAAATGGCATGAAATCTAACACTAAGGGTGCACTAAATGATTTCTCAATTTCTATATCGAAATTAAGAAGTTAAGAATTTTAGCTTATGATTTCTTCTTCAAATCTATTTCGAATAGAAATCGTCAGTAAAATCAAATTGCATTACAAACGGATTGTCCAAACCTATTCGTGCTAAATTGGTCACGCCATAAAGTCATCCTATTTTCTGCCCTAGCAGTAGACGTTGTCCTATCGCGTTTTGGTCCTCCAGCGAAGCAAGTTCTACTAGATGATCTAGAAGGAGAGCAACGCCTTCTGTCCATGCACTTCCCTTCAGTACACGTACTTATCATTTCTTATTTGTTATTTATTTATTTGGTTATATATAAAGTTTTTTGTTCTTTTCCTACTAATTTCTATTTCTACAAAAAGATAAATGTACGTTTGGCTTCGGCAAAAATACTTCCCATTAGTAAGGTGAGTAGAATGAAATCTCTTATCATCTTTCCAAAGAAAGTGGGGCCAATTTGATCTTTTGATTTTCAAAGCAATGAAAATTAACTAAGAAATAGCATTCCCTTAATTAAAGATAAAAGAGCAGAATTCTTTTCTTAAGAGGATAATTGACATATTATGATATAATCACATTGCAACATCTGCAAAAACTGCATCTCCCAAACAAACCAACCCCCCCCCAACACCACCAAACACAAGAGCACGCAAAATTCCAAAAGAAAAAATCCAAGTGGGAAAACGAGCTTCTTTTCTTATTTTATAATAAGACACTAATGCGAAGCGCTCAATATTGGCTCATGCAGATTTGCATGTCCATCCGGCAGCTCCGGAGCAATGCCGGGTCGAGCTTCTCGATGTGGTTGGTGGTGAACACGAAGATCCTCTCGCTCCCGCAGCACGACCACAGGCTGTCGGTGAAGTTGAGCAGCCCCGAGAGGGTGACCATGTTGTTGTTCCCATCCTCGCCGCCGTGGGGCACGTCAGGCGCGCCGGAGTCGTAGTAGCTCTGTGGCGCGCCGGCATGGGTTGCCTTCGCCCTGTTCGACAGATTGACTGAGCAGTCGATGTCCTCAATGACGATGATAGACTTGGAGCTGGTCTTCATGAGGAGCTTCCGGAGCTCGGAGTTGGAGTGCACCTCGGTCAGCTCGAGGTCGTAGATGTCATAGCCAAGGAAATTGGCCATGGCGGCGATCATGCTCGATTTTCCCGTCCCAGGCGAGCCATAGAGCAGGTAGCCCCGCTTCCAGGCCCGGCCTGTCCGCTGGTAGAACGCCTGCCCGGCCGCGAAGTCGCGGAGGTCCTCCATGATGTCCCTCTTCCTCTCCGGGTCCATGGCCAATGTGTCGAAGGTGCTCGGGTGCTTGAACGGCATAGATTCCCACGGGTGGCCACGGGAATCGAGTGACCCGCCGCGCGAATTAGTATAAAGGAGGCGTTCTTGGTTCTTACGGTGGATGTCGTTGGCCTTATCCATGATGTAGTCCAGGTAGGAGTCGAGGATGATGTCCTTGTCGCGCTTCTGGATCCGGAGCGTGAAGCCACGCTTCTCGTCAGGAGGGCCGCCACGAGAAGGTCTGGGACTGGCGTTGCGTCACCACGTGCTCCCACTGGACGCCAACGCCGTCGAAGACGTCGTTGATGCAGTCGTTGTTGGAGAGGTTGAAGGTGGTGGCGCTGGAGTTGATGGCGCGGGTGAGGGAGAGGCGGCTGGCGGAGGCGGAGACGAAGGAGCTGAGGTAGAGCTGGACGGCGTTGTAGAGCTCGTTTGTGTTGACTCCGTCGATCTCGGTGACGTCGCAGTAGCAGTAGGAGGAGAAGTAGTCGAGGGCCCGGTTCAGGAACCTGAAGGCGGCGAACCGGAGCTCCGGCGGGAACACCTCCTGCAGGATGTTCATCAGGGATGCCAGGACGCCCAGGAGGGAGACCAAAGATGTCCAGAACTCCTTCATTTCCGTCTCTGGGTGTGTGAAAGAAGGAGACGATGGAGCGGCAGAGCGGGATAGTGGAGGGTGAGGGAGAAATGGGGATTTGGGTTTTCTGGGGAGGTGAGTTTTCTTCTGTGCATGGGACAAAGACTAGAAAAGAGACGTGTGCGCCTGCAAGTACTGATGCTTCAAGGAGGTGAGGGAAATTTAGAAAGTGGGGGTCTGTAGGGAGAGAGAGAACAAAGCGAAACCGAAAAGCCTCAAGAAAAGTGCAGAGAGAGATTAGCTCTAGATAATCTAATTTTTCCTTTCAAGTACAAAGGAGAACCTTCGGAGAGGACTCGAGCCACACACCAATCAATGAATGGAGTGAGATTTTGACACTCTAGAATCGCATGCCTATCCAATTTTTTTTTTAAATTTTTGAATTGTCTTGCTCAGCAAGTCGGCTAGGCAAAATCATAGGCTAACCTAGTGGGTTCATTTGCTGGAACCACCTTCTCATCTCAAGTGTGAAATACCACTATACCATCCTAACCGGCACGGAGTATTGACGTAATGTCTACTTTCACCATTGAAGGCCCCCTATTCCAAGTAGATCTTTTTCTCCCCCCCAAACGGAATACGAGAATGACATTGCGAGATCTCTCATCTCACGGCAAATTTACGGCTTGTTTCTTCCCCTTGAGTCTTTTAAGGATCTTCTTAGGTCCAATCTTACAGGTGTTAAACCTATCCACTATATTTATTGAGGCTTGGGAATTGCCCGTATCCCTAAGTTTTACACCAAGTTTTACACCAAGGGACACCTCAAAGAGGGCCCAATGTGTATCAACTAACTACAACCCACCATAGGATGCTGCCCCATCCTTTAGGAGTAGAAGCATAAGGGGTCATTCTCCCAAGAGAGTTCTCCCTTCTGTTTTCCTGTAGGCCTTTTAACGACTTGCCTAGGTCTGAGTTAAACTTGAGTTAAACTTATTTGAAAGAGGCGCACAAGTTTGGTTAATCAAAACCTGAAGCTCTTCAAAATAACAGAATGGTCTCGATTCGCTCTTTTAACGCACCTTCATTTTTGTCCCCAGCTTGGCCGATAGCTAATCCAAATGGATCTAATCCCCAAGATCTTCAACCTTTTGCTCCCTCCACTCACATTACTCGCCTTCCTCTCGTGGTTACCCAATTCACATCGTCTTTGTATTATTCAGGTTCATCGAGAGATGTCAATGAAAATATAATACCTCAATCTATGTGTCAATATTTGACTGTTGTGAAAATTTCAAGAGTTTCGAACTTAGAAGAGTCATAATGTGATCACCCTAATATTTCAATCAATAAATAACAACTAAAAGTTATTTCTTTTAGTCATGAATTCTTAATTCTGGAGAAGAAAATCAACAAGTCTTGTTTCCAGTTTCGTTGAATTAATAATTAGTTGATTTTCTGCTACTCCGCTCATATCATAAAGTATTCTCCCTAGTTTAACGCAACAAATGCTGTCTTACAGGAATCCGGGAAACTCGAGAGTGAGAGACTTCCTTAATTTAGACAAGAACTATTTAGTCTTGGATTTATTTAGAATTTCACCAAAAAAAGAATCAACAAGGTTATTTTTCTCTTTTTTCTAGTTTCATTGCATTAATGAGTTGGAAACTTGAGACTGAGAGCACGCGAGTATAGGAGGAGGTTCGGAATAAAAAAAAGGCTCTAAGGCCCGTTTGGTTCAACATTTAGAAGGGGCTTTAGGGCTCTAAAGGGGTTTGACCAAATGCAGGTAGTGTTTGGTTCAATTTTTTGAGGGCTTTGGGAAGATGCAATTGCATCTTCAAAAGACTTCAAAGGCCTTTAGGGGAATGGAGGGGTAGAGGTGCATTTGAGAAGTAGCATTTTCGGAATGCTACTTCCTTTGTTTAATGAAAATATGCCAGTTGCCCATTTTGTCCTCATTTATTAACCAAAATCCGTTTTTGCCATTTTCTAAATAGAAAACCCTAAAAACCTCATCTTCCTTACGTTTCTGTAGCCTTACATCTCCTATGCTCTTTTATACTGTCACACATTTCTACCTCACGACTATTCATGTTCGACCCTCACGTTCACCGCCCTTCACCTCTCTTCCTCACACTACGATCTTCATGGCCACCGCCCTCGAGCGCTCGTCGCCCTCACACTCACCTCTCTCCAAGTAAGATTTCCTCGATTCTATTGGGATTTAGAAATTTCCCTCGCCTTTCTTGTACCTTGACAACTCCCCCTTTCGTGCTTGAAGCAGCGTTCCCTCATGGTTGGCAAGGGTTTGAGTTCTCTTCCTCGCGTCATTCCTTCACGCTCGCTGCCCTCAAGCTCTCCCATCACGCTGCACTCGTGCTCGCGCTCGTCTTTGTCCAGGTCAGATTTTCTCAATTCATGTTGCGATTTTTGTGGAAATTTGTGTGGATAAGTGCATATCTTATGGCTAGAGTGGCATGTTCTGATTTGGCGAGAGATCGTAGCATTTGGGAGAATGATTGTTTGTCCATCTCTCATTTCCCCTCGCTTTCTCCTCTATGTTCACTGATTTTGCTTCCTTCTTTCTTTGCTAACTTCAATTTCTGTACATGTTTGTCATGATGATTTTTACTCTATGAAAAAAAAAATGGGTTGTGGATTTCGTTAGAGAAATTGTATGTTCCACAATGGGGTCTTTAGGAATGAGGAAAACTCATATTGAATGTGCATTTGCTGTCAAACATTGTTGTTGTTTTGAGCTTCTCATCAAAAACCTAACTTTTAAGCTTATTCTATCCCAACTTTGAATAGGCAATATTTACAGAAAATGAGGAATAGAAGGACAAAAGTATGGGACTAGTGGCAAAAGTAAATTGTGCAACGAATGACTCATGGGAACAAAAGGGGTTGGATCTTGTTTTCTGTATATGTACTTCTAACTTGAAAGAGTGTTTGAAAAGATTATGAAAGCAAAGCTGAATTTCATGCTGAAAAGTTACTCATTAATCACTTTCGCAGATGAGATTTAACTAATTATGCAATTTAGTGTATTAATCTCATGGCATAAATTACTAGGTTGCTGAAATACAACCACTGGTTGGGAAAAACACGCGTAACATTTGAATACCAGCCAATACGTTAGTCCTTAAATTTCTTCTTTTCTAACATTCGTTTCCTTCTTTTATAGATTAAAAAGGATTTGTAAAAGTAGAAATCCTAGAACATTGGAAACGTAGAAGGACAAAATGAAAACAAAAAAGGAAAGAAAAAGCAAAACATTACAATACTATCGTTAATTTTGGGCAAGTAAATCAGTCACTTTTTCTTTGGTTCTAGCAAAAAACCCCAGATTTGAGATATTATTAAGGTTCATTCTGAAATTGTTAATATGCGAGGGAGTTTAGTTGTTCATGTTTGTCTTTCGCATAACATTTTCCACCCTGGCATGAGTTGTTGGAAAGATGTGCCTTTGAAATGAGTACTATGTAATATGTCTTTGAAGATCATCTCTTAAAGCTGTCCGTTTTAGTATATTGGTTTGAGTATTAAAGTTTTTTTTTTTTTAATTATTTGATTACACTTCACGAGCATGCGAGTCGAAGGGACAAGATTAGTTAGTTGGGTTAAAACTAGTTATTTTCATGTAAAATCTATTTTATGTTCGAGGAGTTCACTTTACATTTATCAGAAGTTGAAGATCTACGTATGTACAATTGTTGCCGGGTTCATTTAGTATCATTCGCAGGGAAAAAATAAATCCCGAGTTATGAAAATTAGATTTCTAAAGAGTCAATATTATATAGGAGTAAGCGGTATTTTGAAAAAGGAATCGGGTCATTTTTTTGTCGGAATAAAAATTTATTCAATTACTAAGCAAAACCGAAGTGGTCTCATTATAGACCTACACTCCTAAAGCTTCAGGTGGGCTAGTATAGCCATGTGGAACTCTTCTGTACATGATTTATTGCCCTATAAATTATTTAGCATAGTATAAGATGCTGTTGAATACACAATATGCTTCTCTCTAACATATCTCAGAGCTAAATAATCTAAGGTGACTAGAGCCCCCACATTTATGTTCATTGACAGTGGCCACTTTAGCTTCATAAAATTTATTTTGATGAATACATGATTTCGACTCTACTTGTTGCATGTTCTTTTAATTAGTCTATGGTATATACAAACAATGCGGCTATGCTATTGGTTTTTTTTTTCTCTTATTTTTTGGGCCGATTCCTAATACAATGTCACTTTGATTTGTGCTTTACTAATTCACCTTGATTTGGCTTTAATTCAATTGTTGAATTTTTTCTTTATTATGCCTGTCAAATTTGTTCATGCTCATATTATTGGAAGATATCGAGTTCAACAAAGGAAAAGGCATATCGGACCACCGAAGATGTGGAAACATTTTGTAAGTTGTGTGTTGAACAAATCGATAAGGGTAATCGTCTTGCACCAACAAGAGAGATAGATGGACTGTCATAATTAATAAGTTCGAGGAGTTGAAGGGCAAAAAGTACGATAAAACTCAAATGAAGAGTAAGTGAGATAATCTTAAGGAAGAATGGAAAAGATGGAGGACATTGGTTTATAGTGAAACATGACTAGGATGGGATCCAAGAAGGAAAACCATCGATGTGAGTGATAAATGGTGGGAGAGTAAAATCCAGGTGTTTATCATTTGTTCTTATACTTTTCGATTAAGTTCTCATTTTCAATTATACAGCTTACTCAAATGCTTTTTATAACAGGCCAATCCTAAGGTTAAGGTTTTTAGGACGAAAGGAATATCTCTTGATCTTGAAGTGTTGCTAGATAGAATGTTCAGGGATACGGTTGCTTATGGAGAAATCACTTGGAATCCTGCATAAGGTTTATGTGTTGATGAGAATGTTGATGCCACACAACCCGATATTGATGATGGCATAGGATCTACTTATGATAATTTGGAATGTCATGTGGGTCAAAATATTGATGAATCAATTCAAACTCGGGCTCGTAAAAGAGCAGCTCAAACTACAACGAGGCAAACTCGAGGAAAGAAAGACAAGAATTTGAGCCCAACACAATTGCTTGGAAGCCAAATTAATAGGCTTTGTTCCGCCGTTGAAAGTAGGAGTGCTGATGCTGTTGCATCTCGAGCATATGAGGGATTCGGTCCTTACAAGGACCTCATAACTATGTTGGATGCCATACCGGAGATTGTATAAGATGAAAAGCTGTACTTTTTTGCAATCAAACATTTAAAGGAAATGATAGACGATAGGCAAGTCTTCATGAGCTTGAATACTAATGCCCTGAGGGTGAAGTATCTCAAGCTTGAGATGGAAGAACTTAATCATGATTAAGATGTTGTCATAGCATTTTATTTGAATTCTTTAATACGCTATTTTATTTTTATATGCGAACTCTATTTAAATTATGTATGGACTTAATTTATATTAATGTTTTTAATGTGAGAATTGTTTACAATTGGGGTTCTATTTATGTGGTTAACTTTGCATATATTTGTTGATTTATACTATTGTTTTTCTTAATGAATTTTCAAGATTATTCATTGTTTTTCTTATTTTAACTCTATATTTTGTTACATTAGGCAATTATGGATGATTCTCAAGAAAAGGAAAATCGTGAGCAAGAGGAAGATGAATTCTTGGATTTTCTTTCAATTGCTAATGCTTCAATTGTTTATCAAGTAACGTACATTTGCAAACAACCCTCTATGACCTCATCATATGCAGGTCATGCATGGATAAGAGAGTTGATGGCCAAAGATATTAATCCAATAAGATGCTATAATATGTTTAGAATGCATAGGGATGTATTTAATAATTTAACACATGACTTAGTAACATGCTATGGCCTTAAATGATCTATGAATACTAATGTTGTAGAAATGGTTGGCACGTTTCCTTTTATGTTGGGACATGATTTAAGTAACAGGGTAACACAAGAACACTTTCAACGCTCTGGGGAAACCATAAGTAGGCACTTTACTTTAGTTTTAAATAAAGTATGCGATATGAGAAAAGATTTTATCCAACCAATTGATCGATAATTTTAGGAAGTTCCAAAGAAGATTAAAAAGATCGACGATTTTATCCATCCTATAAGGTAAGTTACGATTGTACAATAAAATCAAAAAAACTAAATTTAAATCATGTAATATTTGCATTATTTGTTTAAGAATTACATTGGAACTATGGATGGTACACATATCCCAACAGTGGGACTGACGTATGATCAAATTTGCTTTATTGGTCAAAAAGGAAAGACTACTCAATATTTGTTAGCCGTATGTAATTTTAATATGGAATCTATTTATATTTGTGCTGGTTGGGAGGGACAAGCTCATGATACTTGTATCTTCTATGATGCCATTGGAAGACGTGATGCACAATTTCCCTATCATCCTCCAGGTTGTTTAATTAATGGTTTATGTACATCCATATATATTTATGTGGCATATGTTAATTAAATCTATATTATATTTGTATAGGTAAATATTATTTAGTAGATGCTAGATATCCAAATCTCACGGGTTATTTGGGGTCATATAGAGAAGTTAGCTATCATTTGCTAGAATTTCGACAAGGTTCTACACCTACGGGTCATTGAGAAGTGTTCAACCGTGCACATTCCTCACTTTGCTTAGAAATTGAACGAACCTTTGGCATATTAAAAATGAAGTTGAAGATTTTAACTACTATGCCAAATTATCCTTATGAAAAGTAAATGCAAATTGTCATAACTACAATGACTTTGCACAATTTTATAAGAAATAATGCCGTAACTGATACAGATTTTGAAACAGCAGATTTGGATTCCGAGTATGGATATTCAATTGACCATGATGTTGTAAATGAGGGGATAAGTGCTTCAAATGATAATGCATTCCCTAACATGGCATGTTTACATGATGAAATAGCTATAAACTTGATAAATAGTTAAGGACGTTTGTAATATTTAACAATAACTTATTTCTTTCTTTCGAACATATGTTGTCATGTTTATTGTAATAAAATTACTCTATTTTTAATTGATTTTGGTGTGATTTTATTTAAAAATTTATTAATAAATCTCTTATACATTACTCTCGACGTGAAAAAAAATATATATAAAAGTTAAGGTCATTGATTTTTGTTTTTGATTTTTAACAAATTAAAGTTGCAAAATTTTAAAATTGGCACATGAAAGGACTTTCCAAATGTATGTATTTACCGAACAACATTTTCTTCAAGTTGCATCTCAAGGCATCTTTTCAATTTTAGTTTACCAAACAGTATTTGCATTTCGCCAAACCCTTTAGACTAAAGGCCTTTGCATTTCCCTAAGAACATTCCCCCAAAGCCGAACCAAACGGGCCTAATATTAAAAGGGAAGACGTTAAAAATGAAATCAAGCGATGAGGAGGTGGTAAAGTGTAAAAACTAACTCGACCCCCACGAAACCTCTCGTTTTCGTTAGTTCCTTTTGACAAGTGAATTGACCGATAGGCAGAAAGTAAAACATTCAATAAAATAAATAAATAAATATATACTAGATTCGGAATTTTCAAATACCCTAAAAGCTCAAACAATTGATATTATAATTTTCATATTTAAATGATGGGAGATTTATCTTGAAATTGCGTCATTTGTCTGATCAAGAATAAATATGCATGTTGCGTAAAAAACCAACCGGGCTTAAACCTAGCTGAAGTCGTTTTTGTTGGTTTACCAAGTTCGACATCAAGGCTTTGCTATAACGAATAGTTCTTCTCGATGATCACTTTCGCTAGGGGTGAGCGGTTTCCGGTTCCTTACAGGTTCCGTCTGGAACTTGGAACCTACCTTCGGGTACAGGTTCCTCATTTTTTAGAACCTGGAACCTACCCGTCAGAACCAATAATCTAGAACTTACCCTATCACAGGTTCCACGGTCGGTTCTAGGTTCCAATAGGTTCTTTTTTTTGTTGGTTTTATTTTCAGATTTGAACTATAATGAAGAAGGAAAGAGACAAAACAAAGCTTCTATGTCAGCTCAAGCCAAGATCGGAAAAAGGATGGCAACTTAGCCACTTTTGTTGTGACAATTGCCAAACACAAGAAAATCACTGATGCAAGAAACAAACTTCGACCAAGCATGAGTTCTCTTTATTTTTAGGCCCTGAAGTCTATTTTGGTGTCTTAAGACTCATTGCTCGATGAAAAGAATGATAAGATAAAACTCCATAGAAACAATAGTCGGCTGTTGGTGTATTTCCCTAAGCATTAATTTATGAGTTATGACTTACCTTTGATAGATTTGGGTATGATTACTTCTCGTATTGGTGGTGATTTCTCAAAAGTGGAACTGATAGCTGCTATAGCTGAAGATTTGAAAGCTAGTTTCGCTGAATCAGGGGTGACAAACTTTGGAAAGATCTTCCTGACAACTGGTGTTGGAGTTGAGAGATTTCTTGCATTTGAGTTCTCAAAATTAGCAGCTAGTGCATCGAAAGCAGGAGACCTACCCTTGACGAGAACACGGTTTGGGCTAAAAGACATGCTTCTCGACCTTTGATTTTTGTCCGGTACACTAGATCTTCCTCCATAGGAAACAGGCACTCTACGCTTGGGTTTCTGATCATGCAACATGCATTAAATCAAATTGAGCGCAAACAGAGAACAATCTAGCTGGAGATGTGAGCTGGTAATTATCCATATCAAGCAGCACATATCACCAAGAAAAGCGCATCTTGATGTGCATTGACTATTAGAAGAAAAAAAAACACATTTTGTTATCAACTTTTGGAAATTCAGTCACTTCATAAATCAGTTCTCCATATATTTGCTTGTTGTGAGTGAAAGTTGAAAAGAATTATGGGAGTTCCTTAAAGAGTCAAGATATCCACATATAAGCATAAACAAGCTGATAAGAAGTGGATATGCATGATAGTCCTAAACAGCTAACAATCATTCAAGCAGGCATGTTTAGAAGCTTCAAAGTACGTAAGTCTTACATCAATAGTTGGTGTACCACCATGCTTAACAATTGTAAACTTCCTTTGGAATGAGTTCCCATGCATCTTCACCAGGAAAAAAAAATCAATTAGAATTCTAGGACAGCAAAAACTCATATATATAATGATTACAATTACTTACAGC
Source organism: Eucalyptus marginata (assembly GCA_014182565.1). Lineage (NCBI taxonomy): Eukaryota > Viridiplantae > Streptophyta > Magnoliopsida > Myrtales > Myrtaceae > Eucalyptus > Eucalyptus marginata. Next base: position 28,263,620 of record CM024587.1, on the reverse strand, counting down.
AGATTTTGCAGATTTCCATGAGAAGAAGCGTGTGAAGAAAGGTGGTTCACTTCCTTTTTGGTTACTGTATCAGCCACCTATCAATCAAGGGATGTGCCAGACATTTATCCTCTTTTATATTGAAAAATGAGGTCAGTAGACTCAGTACTCATTTTACCTTCTGAGTGCAAAGCATGCGACTCTAAATTGCATGGCATAAGAAAATCTACTTCTTTCTTAGAGCTTGGCTTAGATGAACAATGCATGACTGGTAGATGATTTTACTTTTGAATGACTATAACTTTTGTCAGATTCAAATAGATTTGGAAAAAAGAAAATTTGTGGCATGAGATGATTGCATCTAAGCAATAGAGGAGCACAAGTGCAGCATATTACTATTTGTCCTGCTGGTTGTAGCTATCGGCGATTTTGAAAAGAGACCGCACATAACAGCCTCTGCTTTTTTTTGTAACTCTGAAGGCCACTCTTTATGGAACTTGACAGATCATTAGCACAAAAAAAAGCTCAATCTGGACAACAGAACCTGCAACAAGGCAAACAATTTGAAGTAGTCAAGCAGGACTGCAGCCCCCTTTGATTTTGAAAGTCACGATTCATGTCAAAGTGCATTATCTATCTCTTAGCAAAAGTGTCTTTTTAAAGTAGCCATAAGAGTGCTCTCACGTGCCAAGGGTTGGGGCTCCGGTTCATCGCGTTAAGGTTCAGGGTGGCTTCTGTTGGAGAAAACTCCTGTTAAATTTTGAAGCTGACAAAACTTTCTAAGGAATACGAGACTTCTGTGTAAAATCTTCAAAGTCTATCTTACATCAGAAGTCTGACCCCCTCTGACAAAGACCCATACTGAACGCAAGTGAAGAACGAAGATATAATCAGACTCAGGATTATTTATCTTCCTTCAAAGCTTTAGTACGAACATGATATATATGGCTTTCTGGTTTAGAAATCTCACTTACCATTTTGGATATCTTTATTGACATCAATCACGGAACGAAAAAATCATTTTTGGAAGGCAAGTTTATTTGGAAATAATCTACTTATGGAAACCAAGATTCTGATTGTATGGGCGACCAGGATCATCGGACTTTCATCACAATCTTCAAACGGCTCGAGATCTCCTTGATTGATTCTGTCCAGCGGGTTGATTGGAAGAATTCCTCTGGAAAGTGCCAACGGTCGAAAAGGCATGGAGGAGTATTTAAGGAGGTTTTTCAAGTCATTCGAGGAGTGCGTGAAAGGAGAATTCCAAAGTCTGAAGCTTTCCAAATCACTTATTCTTCTTCATACATTGCTTAAACTTGTATTTGAAAAAGAGAGAAACTCTACAGAGTGAATTAGTGAGAGTAGTAGAAACTCTTCACTAAGATTTCAATGTTGTAAAGCTGTAACACTCTTTTTCGATTCATAGTGAAAACCAGCCAGAAGGCTATCAGCGTGGAAGAGTAGACGTAGGCTTAATCTAAGCTGAACTACTATAAATCTTATGTTCATTTTCTCTTCCTTGAACTCCTTTACTTTATTTGCCATGATACTTTTCTGTGTTTCGAAATTGTTGTTAAAGTATGAATTCTTCTTCAAAGTCTGGTGTTCATCAGACTCAGTTTAAAAGTAAAGTATTTTTACTGCATTTTGCGAAATCTGTTTACACACCTATTCACCCCCCCTCCAGGTGTTTATACTAGCACTTTCAATTGGTATCAGAGCTTATGTGCTTAATTTGTTGAATTGTTTTACTTCTAAGCTAAAGATCTTCTATGGCTAGTATTTTGGCTCCAAGATTGGTTGAAGGACAGAGCAACACCAGACCTCCTTATTTCGATGGAAATAAGTATAATGTGTAGAAGAACAAAATGAAGGCATTCCTCAGATCAAGAGATCCTCTGGAGTGGGATGTTGTTGAAAAAGGAATCAATCCAAAGGCAACATCAACTTCAGACAAAGGGAAAGAAGTGATTGATGCTGATGAATCAACACAAGCTGAAATTACTAAGAGACATGCTCTTGATGCAAAAGCAATTTAGTCATTATATTGTGCTTTGTCTCCCACTGAATATAACAGAATCTCCTCTTGTGAAACAGCAAAAGAAGTTTGAGACAGACTTCATGTCACTTATGAAGGGACTGATCGTGTGAAGGAAACAAAGATAAATATTCTACTTGGACAATATGAATCTTTCAGGATGAAGCTTGGAGAATCTATTTGTGATATGTTCAGTCGCTTTACAGAAATTGTGAATGGCCTAGCTTATCAAGGACAACCAATTTCTGGACCAATGAAAGTCAACAAATTATTGCGTGGACTTTCAAAGGACTGGAATCATGTGAAGACTTCAATTAGAGAAACCCAAAGGATTATGCCTCTATCAGTTGACGAACTAATAGGCACACTTCAATCATATGAAATGGAGCAGATCAATGATGAGGAAGATCCAAAATGTAAGAAATCAATTGCATTAAAATCTAACGTTGATTCCGATGTTACATATTCGACGATGACATGGACGATGAGGAGCTGGCTCTTATGATAAAGAAATTCAAAAAACTAAATAGAAAAGGTAGAAGGTTCAATTGGAAGAAGCAGAGCATACAGAATCCTCATAAGAGACCAACATAAGACGTTGAAACTAGCAATGACGTAATATGCTTTGAGTGTAAGAAAAATGGGCATATTAGACCAAATTGTCCCTTGTTGAAAAAAGAAGAAAGGGAAATATGAGAAATACAAGAAAGCCCTTAAAGCAGAAACCTGGAGTGATACTGAATGTGAAGAAAGCGAAGAGGAATTTGCAAACATATGTCTAATGGCTCATTTAGAGTCTGACTCAGAATCAGAGACAGGCACTAATTTAGATTCTGATAAAGAAATCGAGGTCACTATCAAAAGAAAAATCAAATGATATTTGGATAGTGGCTGTTCTAGGCATATGACAGGAGACTCAAGCTGCATCGTAAAGCTTCTTAGACTAAAAGGAGGAAATGTTTCTTTTGGTGGAAACAGCAAACGGAAGATTATAGAATGTAGAACTGTGAAGATTGGAAGTCTAACTATCAATAATGTTTCCCTGGTGAAAGGTTTAAATTATAATCTGCTGAGTATAAGTCAGCTTTGTGATACAGGTTTCAGAATAAACTTTCAAGAGGGTGTTTATTCTGGATAAGTCAAGATTTCTCTCAATCCTTTACTGGGCGAAGGCATGGCAACATATATCTTCTGGATGTAAATCCAAAAAATTCACAATGCCTTATTTCTATTCAAGATGAAGCTAGTCTTTGGCATCGAAAGCTTGGTCATGCAAATATGAAACATATTGCCAAAATATCTTCTAAGAAGCTAGTTCGAGGGCTTCCTAATCTAGCTTATCAAAAGTCTGAGTTATGCACTCCTTGTGTCTTAAGAAAACATGTTAGAAGTTCTTTTAAACCAGTAAATCAGATTTCTACCAGTCGTGTTTTGCAGCTTTTTCATATGGATCTTTTTGGACCAACTAGAACTCAGAGTCTTGGTGGAAAGAAATATTGTCTAGTAATCGTGGATGATTATTCACGGTTCACCTGGGTATTCTTTTTAGCAAACAAGTCTGAAACATTTTCTTATTTTTTAAAGTTTGCCAAGAAAGTTCAGAACGAGAAAGGATATGCCATTTCAAGCATAAGGACAAATCATAGAGGTGAATTTCAAAATCAAGATTTTGCAAACTTCTGTGATGAATCTGGCTTTCAACATATGTTCTATTCTCCATATACTTCAAAACAAAATGGAGTTGTAGAAAGGAAAAACAGATCTTTACAGGAGATGGCCAGAACTCTATTGATAGAAAGCAATATATCTTCTCGATTTTGGGCAGAAACGGTTTCTACTGCCTGTTACATAATCAACAGGGTATTTTTAAGGCCTATCATAAAGAAGACTCCTTATGAGGTATATAAAGGGAAGAAGCCTAATATTTCCTACTTTCATGTTTTTGGCTGTAAGTGCTTTATCTTGAAGAATGCAAATGATCAATCTGGAAAGTTCGAAGAGAAATTGGATGAAGGGATTTTTCTTGGCTATTCTCTATTAAGCAAAGCATACAGGGTCTTTAACAAGAAGACTAAATCTGTAGAAGAATCAATGAACGCCAGTGTTGACACCTAAATTTTGGGCAACCCATTTAGTCATTTATGGCACAAAAATTAGGGATTAAATTTTAACCCCTAAAAAAAAGGATTAATTAATTGCATATCATATAGTTTTAGGTGCATTTATTTTTAATTTGCATTTACATTGGGTCGGTGATAGATGAGTTCAAATTGATGGTTTAGAATTTTAATTAGACGAGTTGGATTAAGCCCGCGGCAAAAGAAAATTGGCTCAAGCTTGCTATTATTTGATGATCGAAAATTGACTTATGAGGAATGGTGATTTCATATATTCGTCGAATCTTTCATCCATTAAGTGATATATTCCTTGGCATGGGAAAGTTTAAGATGAAACATGGAACAATTGAAAGAGGATCTTTTTATGCAAGGTTATATATTGTCAATCAAAAACGAAGGAAAAAGGAAATCGGCAGAATATTTCAATAAGAGCACTTGCGGCGGCCGATTCTCGTGTTTGCGGAAAAGAAATGACGTGACTTGAGCCCAAAAGGAAACTAAGTATATTTGCATGTTTAAAGGCACAAGTTCCCAAAGGAAAAAAATAAAAATGAATATATGCATCCACAATAGGAAAGCGGATCACATTCTCTTCCTCAGGGGGCTTCGTACATGAAGGGGAGGGTATTCATTGGTTCTTTGGAGGGGAAAATCGAGAACAATACAAAAAGACGGGGATCAGTAGAGCGAGAGAAAAAAAAAGAGAGTCCTGTCTCCGCCGAACCAAGGAGACTCCACGTTAAGCAAGACCCCTTGCCGCGGTGCCGCACCCGAGCCGTCTGAGTTGCCGTCGCCGCACCGTCTTTGCCAGGTCGCCCCTAGCAGCGATGACAGACTTGTTGTCGTGACTTCGCTGCTACCACGATAAGATGTTGATTTGGTGCCGACTTGCCGCCGTTGCGACCAAGCCTTAACGAGCCCCACTCAACTGAGACACTGACGGAGCTGCTGCCTTCCTCGTGCTCGACTGCCGTTTGACTTGCTGCTCCCCCAACGAGACCGTGATTTCTCCTTACATCAATCACTCGAGCAGCCATCGCACCCTTGACGATCCACGATCTGCTGCTTCTGCTGTATCGCGAACCAGCATACCCTAGGGATGTCCGAACCCCCGTCACCCCGGTTCAGAGTGAACGAAGACTCTTGCGGATTCCATCTCTCCTGAACAATGTGAATATCTCGTCGTATTTTCGCGGCCACCGGTTGCGAGGTTGAAGTCCACGGTCAAAAAGAGTCATCATAATCTCGCTTGGATAATTCTAAGTGGTGACTTTGTCTTCCTTTTAGTTTTATCCAGATTTTACTATAACATTGTGGGCTTTGTGATTTTGTTTCATGCAAGCAAAAGAACGCTTTTTTTTGGCAATGAGACCGCGAAGAATTCGGATGCATGGCGACTATGGACAGTGGGGAGAAGAATACACAGAACGATGTCATGCTGCCTCCCCGTGAGCTCAATCCCCGCGACACCTCAACATCCCAGAGAACTCCGGAGTCCTTCTCGACGCCAATTCCGCAGATTCAACGAACAAGCCCGCAAGCTCCTCAGCAAAAGCCTGCAAATTGTTCTTTCTTTGTTTTTGGGCGCACTTCACCTATTTGGGTTGTGGAGCTCGGTGTTCTTTTCTTTGTAGGTTTTCCGGTGATTATCCCCGCATCAAGGAGCCCAAAATCCCAATTAGGTAGAGATTTATTTTATTTATCTTATTTTATTTTTAATATCTTGGTTTCTTTGTTTGAAATACCTCTCTATGCATAATTGAAAATTCCAACATACCACCGATTCGCAACCGCACATGGTTTTTTTATTTCATCTATAAGACTTTAGATGAAATAATTAATCAAGCGGGAATAAAATTGATATTTTGATCTTTAAGGCTTAAGATCAATTTATTGATTTTATTAGCGAAATATTATCCCTTGATCTGAACGATATATGATATCTTTGATGATTTTGAATGGGTTGTCTTGTCTTGATTGCTTTATTTTTTAAATATGTTTGAGTTAGAATATTGCATGCTTTAGGGTTATTTGCATATTTAGACTAAGTATTTTATCATGCATTTTCGAAATTAAAAAAAAAAACATAAATTTAGGATGTTAGAATTTTGTTTCATTAGCTTAAATTGCATGTTTAATTATTTGATATTTTTTTTAAATTTCGAAATTAATTAAAACAAAAAAAAAAAAAAAAATTCATCTTTTGTACGTCATTGCACATTAGGATAAAATTGCATAATTCATTTTAAGTTTATATTAGTTTTTCTTTAGATAGACCGCATCTTAGGTTAGAGATTGCTAAGTTAAGATAATATCTTGGTTTAAATTAGGATTTGGCTCAACCTAATTCCTAAAATAAATTGAATAGGATCTTAATCTAGCTAGGTAATTTTCACATTTTACTTAATTTCGAATTTCATAAAAAATACAAAAAATTTCTTAGAATAAATTAGTTTTATTCTCTAGGATAGATTGCATTCTTTTAGGAAAAAGAAAAGAAAAAAAAAAAAAGAAAAATTTCATATGCACGTCATTAGGATTAGATTCATTGAAATGCATGTCATACAAAGTAGTTGTTGCTAGGTCCATTCAATTAGAAATTACATGTCATTAGAATTAGGTCATTTAGTTAATATTGCATCGCATATTGCATAATTTTCATTAAATAAGTGAAAAAGAAAAAAAAAAGAGAAATTGCGTGTTAATTAGAAATCATATCTAGGGTTGTTGATGTGAATTCTGAATTAACATTGCAGATGCTTTCGTTGCTTTGAGGTAAGTTTAGCAATTTATTCATTGTTTTATCTGGGTGTTAAATTGGTGGATTGCGCACCCGTATGATCACTTCACATGTTAGGGAAATAGATTTAAAATCAATCCAAATTGCCTGCAAAAACATTTTTGAAAATAAAAGAATGGTATCGAAATGGCATTAGAGACATCTAGTGTAACCAAGTCCCCGTACCCATGATCTTTGGTTCGTAGGAGTAAAGTAAACCTCTCGTTGCTTTACTTGGGTTTCTAATCGACCCACCAAAAATAGATTAGTGGCGGCTCCTAATTGAAAATCATTTGCATGTTAAGAACTTGAACCTAAGTCATGAATTGGTATGGGCTTGGGAGAGCCCGAGTTAAGTCTAGGCTTAACAATCCATTAGCCAAACCTTAGGTGATCTACACCCGAAAAAAATTGGTCGCGACACCGGTTTCAGGATTATGTGTAATTTCAACCAGATCAGACTCAACTTGAAGAGTCTGAACCAGTTCCAAACTCAGCAAAGTCTACTTTCCCCGATGAATCTCAATCTTCTGAAGTGTAGCAACAAGCAAAACTTGAAGAATCAAAAGAAGCAAATGATCAACAGGATGTCAAATCATGTAGCAACTGGAAGCATAAATCAAGTCATCCCAAGGAACTCATCATTGGCAAAATTGATAAAGGAATTCACACCAGATCCAAAGGAAAAGAAGATTCCGATGCAGTGACTCTTATTTCCAAAATAGAACTGAAAGCAGTAGAAGAAGTCTTGTCTGATGAAAGCTAGATAGAAGCTATGTAGGAAGAACTCAGACAATTCAGCATCAACAATGTATGGGAGCCGATTCCAAAACCCAAAGGCAAATCCGTGATTGGAACAAAGTGGATATTCAGAAACAAGATGGATGAAAAAAGGTAAAGTGATAAGAAACAAAGCAAGGCTTGTGGCAAAAGGATATACATAGGAAGAATGGATCGACTATGACAAGACATATGCACTAGTAGCAAGATTAGAAGTAATTAGATTATTACTTGCTTTTGCATGTTTTCAAAATTTCAGGTTATTCTAGATGGATGTCAAAAGTGCTTTCCTCAATGGATTCATACAAGAAGAAGTCTATGTGGAACAACCACCAGGATTTGAAGATCCAAGAAAACCAGACTTTGTCTACAGACTAAAGAAGGCTTTGTACCGTCTGAAGCAAGCACCTCGAGCTTAGTATGAAAGGTTGAGTAAGTTTTTAATAGATAGTGGCTTTGAAAAAGAGAAAGTTGATACAACTTTGTTTATAGAAAGAGAAGTAAAAGACTTTCTGCTCGTACAGATTTATGTAGATGATATAATCTTTGGTTCTCCTAATGAAAATCTCTGCAAGAAGTTTTCAAGATCTATGCAGGATGAATTTGAAATGAGCATGATGGATGAACTGACTTTCTTTTTGGGATTGCAAGTCATACAATCAAAGAAATGTATATTCATTCACCAGGAGAAGTATGCCAAAGATCTTATCAAGAAGTTTGGATTGGAAAATTGCAAGAGAACATAAAATCCTATGTCAAGCTCATCAAAACTAGACAAGGATGAAGGAGGAAAAAAAGTAGATCAAAAGCTATACAGAAGCATGATTGGTTCTCTACTTTATCTCACCGCATCTAGACCTGATAGTTTATTCAGTGTGTGCATCTGTGCTAGATTTCAATCTGATCCAAAAGAATCTCATCTAAGTGTTGTTAAACGCATCATCAAATATGTTGGAACCTTTCCAAGGTTGAGTCTATGGTATCCAAAAATAGGAGACTTTACTTTACTTGGTTATTCTGATGTTGATCTAGCTGGTTGCAGAATCGACAGAAAGAGCACATCTGGTACATGTCAATTATTAAGACAGATGCTGGTATCTTGGTTCTCAAGGAAACAGAGTACGATGGCTTTATCTACAGCAGAAGCAAAATATGTTGCTCTTGGGAGTTGTTCTCAAATTCTGGATAAGACAACAATTAAGAGACTTTGGAATAGAAGAATCCTGCACAGAGATCAAATGCGACAACACTAGTGCTATCAACCTTACTAGGAACCCAATTTCTTCATTCAAGTGCAAAGCACATTAAGATTCATCATCACTTCATAAGAGATCATGTTCAGAATGGGGAGATTAATGTTCAATTTATTGAGTCAAAGAATCAACTAGCAGATATCTTCACAAAACCTTTGGAGAAGAGCTTATTTGAATCAATTCGCAACAAGCTGAATATCATCTCTCCTCTCGATTAAAGTCTAAAGTTGATCAGACTCAAAACTTCAACTTGAAGGAGATGCTTCATATGATAATTTCTTCAATCCAGGTATTTTATTTTTAGTATGTAAAATCTGAACATGTATGATTATATTTGAATCATCGTTTGCCTATTTTATTTTTAGAAATTACTATTTTATTGCTAAATTTCGGATTTCAAATATTTGGCAGTTACCTTTTTTAAATTTATTCTGAAAATGCAGTTTTTGTTGTAACGTTTCGTTTACCTCTTTTCAATTTCTTTAAATACCTCAGAATAATTCTTTCAAGCACGGCACTTTGAAACCCTAATACCAAATCTCTCTCTCTCTCTCTCTCTCTCTCTCTCTCTCTCTCTCTCGATTTTTACCTTCAAAACCTCTCGCAAGTTTCTTTCTTTCACTCGAATATGTCGACGAAATCCTCCAAGTCTACATCAATGTCATATCAGAGGAAATCCTCTCGCATTGCAAGTCAGGGTCCTCGAAACATGCCTGAAGGACCAACTCACTTCGATCTTACTGGAGATGATTCTCTGCAGAGTTCTCCTCAATAATATGTATATGAGGAAGTGGCACAAGAAGCAATTCCTATCAGAGTAATGAGGCCCAAGGTACTCTTTAAGCATTACACCTTTCTGAAATAGGGTGGCAGTCCTATGACCTTTATTATTGACTTCTTGAAAGATAATGGGTATGGAAACGAGACATTGTTTTTTAGAACAATGGAAAGACTAGGAATAGCGCCAAAAGGAACAGTAGAAAAGGCATTTGTAAATTTTCCTTCTGATCCTTGTTTTGGGTCAGAAAGTCAGCCTAAGAACAAAGATGATGATCAGCGAATTTTTACAAATTTCCAACCCCGGATGGGCATGGCTGTTGAAATTCCTGGAGAAAGAACGAAGCTTTTTCGTTCGAAAGAGCATAAAAGGGTTTATGCTCAAATGCTGAATAGAGGAGTGATAAACCCCGCACGGTGGACTTTGACTTCCTTGACTCTATAAAGGTTAACTTGAGGGAAAAGTTAGCCACTCTTCAACTTGAAAAATTTTGTGCTGAGACAGCAGAAGCATATTCTGAGTTAACGACATATTTCTACTCCAATCTGTCTTTCTTGGATAAAACTCACATTGAGTTTACTGTTTGTGATAGAGCATTTGTTGTGGATGTGGATATTTTGGCTGATATTTTGGGTGTAGAACGTAGTGGCTTTCAACCCATAAATGTCTCTATCAGTCAAGCTACTCGTTTTCTGGTGAAGGATAGATTACCAAGAGAGAGTATCACTCACTTTTGTCTGCCAGCTTCACACATTCTGCTGCACAAGATTGTCATCAATTGCATTAGACCCAAGGCTGCCTCCAAGATTGATGTCTCGAGATTTGAGGCTAAGATAATGTGGGCAATTTGCAATGGAATTCCTTTTTCTCTGCCACATGCTATTTTCTTGCATATGTACATGACTGTAATGAAAGAAAAAGGACAACTGCCCTACTCTGCCTTGATCACAAGATTGTTCAGACACTTTCAGATCCAGTTACCCTCTCAACTTCGAGCAAGAACTCTTACTCCTATGGAAATAGGAATGAAGATGATTTCCAAAATGAGGCTGAAAGATCTATCTAAGGCTCTGGATCTTCTGGAGAAGGAATCATCAAGCAGAATTAAGGAAGGATCTACTGTTGCAAGGAAGAGAAAAGGAAAGGATGTTGCCCAAAAGACTTCAAAGAAAAAGAAGTCTATCCTCCTGCTGGACGAAGAAGAGGAGAATGATCTAACAATTTCTGCGCTTGCCTTGCGAAATCTTCAAGGATATCCTGACTTTGAAGAGACAAAAGAAGAAGAAGGTGAACAGGCAGAAGAAGAAAAAGATGAGCAAGAAGAAGAAGAAGAGAGTGATGCTGAAAAATCAGCAGAGAAGGGGAATGAAGATGAAGATTCTGAAGGAGAAACTGGTGCAATACCAGTATAAAATGAAACTGAAGAAAACAAGGAAAATACTGCATCTGAAAGAGAGGACACTGAACAAGAAAAGAGATCTAATGCTGGAAGGGAATAGGTAGAAGAAGGTAAAGTCTCATCTCAACCTGTAGGCACCAAATCAAGGGGAGATCATGAGAAAACTTCTTTAACTGTACCCACAGCTAGTGATGGCATTAGTCGTTCTCCTGCAGATGTTGAAGATGTCTTTGCATCTCATTTCCCTAAAGCTGATGTTGAAGATGAAACTCCGAGTAAGGACAAGCATCAAATTGCAAGCGTTCAAGTTGATGTTTCCCCACTTCTGGATACTTCACAGATTCACTTTGCTGAAGCTAGTGCCCAAACTGATTCTGATGCAAACTATCCAAGGGTAGTGGAACTCCTTTTGGAGATAAAGGCACAGCAATATGCCATGGAGGTTGAAATTCAAAAGCTTCACATTGCCTTAAGGTCTACCTCAGATTTTCTAACTAGCAAGGTACAGTCTCTTGACACTTAGGTGCAGACTCTGAATTAACAGGCTTCACAGACTATAGCCAAGGTGGAAAAGTCTATCAACAGTGCCTAGAGAAGCTTGAGGAGACTATGCGGTCGCTGGAGGATTTTCGACTTGTTCGTGTACCAAGACAATCCTGATTGACTCTATCTTTTTATATCTTTTCACAATTTTTTATTCTTGACTATCTCTTTCTTTTTGCTGTTGTCAAAAAAGAGGAGAAAAGAGAGCAGATTTAAAGTTTTTTTTAAAGTTCCTGTTTAAAGTTTTTTTAAAGTTCCTGTTTGTTTGAACTTGGTTGTGTTAACTTAAATCTTTATTTTATGTTCTACAGTTAACTTTGGTGGTTATGGATAACTTTTGAACTATACATTGTTATGTTATTACAGAACTGTTAAGACTAATGTGTTTCTTGTGGATGCAGAATCAATGTCATTTAGTTCTATAATAATCTGTTCTTATTATAAGTTATCATGTGCCGCTAAAATGTTGTTTTGCAGGATAAGTTTAAATCTGCATGAAAGTTTTGTCACCATAAAAAAGGGAGAGATTGTTGGAGAAAACTCCTATTAGATTTTGAAGCTGACAAAACTTTCTAATACGAGACTTTTGTGTAAAATCTTCAAAGTCTATCTTATATCAGAAGTTTGACCCACTCTGACGAAGACCCAGACTGAACTCAAGTGAAGAATGAAGATATAATTAGACTTAGGATTATTTATCTTCCTTCAAAGCTTCAGTACGAACATTATATATATATAGCTTTCTGGTTTGGAAATCTCACTTACCATTTTAGATATCTTTATTGACATCAATCACGAAACGGAAAAATCATTTTTGGAAGGCAAGTTTATTTAGAAAGAATCTATTTATGGAAACTAAGATTCTAATTGTATGAACGATCAGGATCATCGAACTTTCATCACAATCTTCAAACGGCTCGAGATCTCCTTTATTGATTATGTCTAACGGGTTGATTGGAAGAATTCCTCTAGAAAGTGCCAACGGTTGAAAAGGAATGGATGAGTATTTAATGAGGTTTTTCAAGTCATTCGAGGAGTGCGTGAAAGGAGAATTCCAAAGTCTGAAGCTTCCCAAATCACTTATTCTTCCTCATACAGTGCTCAAACTTATATTCGAAAAAGAGAGAAACTCTACAGAGTGAATTAGTGAGAGTAGTAGAAACTCTTCACTGAGATTTCAATGCTATAAGGCTATAACACTCTTTCTCAATTCATAGTGAAAACCAGCTAGAAGGCTATCGGCGTGAGAGAGTGAACGTAGGCTTAATCTAAGTCGGACCACTATAAATCTTGTGTTCATTTTCTCTTCCTTGAACTCCTTTACTTTATTTGCTGTGATACTTTTCTGTATTTCGAAATAGTTGTTAAAATCTGAATTCTTCTTCAAAGTCCGTTGTTCATTAGACTCAATTTAAAAGTAAAGTATTTTTACTGCATTTTGCAAAATCTGTTTACACACCTATTCACCCCCCTCTAGGTGTTTATACTAGCACTTTCAGCTTCAACTTCAGATTGTCCTCCTGACAAAAACTAGAAACAAAGAGAAAAAAAAATGCCAATTATCTAATAGGTTCTATTGAAATTGATGCTCTCTGATCATAACTATGCAATTACTCGCTATCATGATAACCTTCCCAACAACGGCGATTACTATCATATATTCATAAGAATCCCTCCCACATCAGTATATCTATAGTAGTCAAACCTAGATGCCCAAACTTACCCTCGGGTTCATATATTGGTGCCTATTTCAGCATAAACATACTATATGCATCATGTACCACAAAAAGAAATCAACAAGAAAAGCCGTCCAACATTAAAATAAGAATAAATGACAACACACGACCAACCCGCCAAATCATTATGCTTATATGTACTACAATAGGCTGTAAAGATGTATAAATGTTAACATAAACATACCATGATTCTTGGAATAGCAGGTCGCCGGTCCGGCGACCGACCAGACAAGGGCCGGTGACCTCACCGAAGTGTCACCGGCCCTTGGTGAGGCCAGCCCTCGTCGGCCGAGCCTCGTAGGTGGCTAGGCAGGCCTCACCGGGGCTGGGCGAGGCTCGCCGGTGGCTGGGCTAGGCTTGCCGGTGGCTGGGCTTGCCTCTGGCGAGCTCGCTAGACCTCGCCCTGGCCTAGCGAGTCTCCGACAAGCTTGCTGGACTGGTTGCCGACAATCGGCGATGGTGGGCGGCGGGCGGTAACCTCGATGGTGGCGGTAGATGAAGAAGAAGAAAAGGGAAGAAGAAGAAGAGAAAATGGAATAAGAAGAAGAAAATTGCTTGATTCTTAGATTTGTTCCCGGAAACAAGAATCAACTTTTTATTTATTTTTTATTCTGTTTCAAATCTACTTCCGGGAACAAAAATTAGAAATTTGTTCCCAGGAACAAAATTTTTACCAAACACGATTCTGTTCCCAAATTGCTCCCGGGAACACAAAATCAAAATCTGGCACTGTTTGGATGGTTAACAAACAGGCCCTAAAAGGCTCAAGGAAAAAACAGGCAGGAGAATCGTCGAGGGGTGGGCGACCCCGTACTGTCCTATGTATTCCCTCTTTGTCAAGAAGACAAAGATAGACAGGGAATTTGGAGGCCTCATGATGGGGAAGATAGACTTTACATCAAGGTGTGCTTGCATGCCTTGGTTATCGCCGGGAAGGTTGGTATAATAGCCATCCGCGTCTGAGGTGAGGGTGGATAAAAGGCCCACAGCTAAGCTAGCGCACCTAACGACACTACACGAAACCGTAGGCTAGCTCAGCTCCCCCGATTTGGTGTAGTGCCGTAAGGTGCTGTTATGGAGAGAGAGAGTTCTGGGTTTTGCAAATTTTATCGCACTCGATTTAACACCACCCCATTTTCTCATAAAGGCCCATTCGGGATTGTGAATTAATCCTTTCATTTATTATCGTAATTTCTTTTCTAATTTTTAATTTTTTGGGGGGTGATGTGTGTCTTGATTACAACGGGGTGGAACAGCCATCGGCCCCACCCATTCTGGCTCTCTCGTCCATTGAGGAGAGGGAGCAGGGGCTGGTTACAATGGGGTGAGCACGAGGATGTTTTGGTCCTTCTTGGACTATCCAAATAGTCCTCGGGACACATCTCATTTAATTTCAAAAAATAATTACGTGACAGTCTTTAATATATAAAAAAATCTATTATAGGCCATGAAAAATCAAATTATAAATAATCATAAATTAATGTGAGACTTATGTCTTAAAGAATTTATGGTTAATAATAAATTGTTATTTTCATAGTATCTCAAATACTAGCAAAGCCCTTTAATTTCCCCCTGCGTTTTTCCTTGATTTTTATTGTTCCTTCTCTCTCTCTCTTTTAGGTCATTTAATTATTGCATTTAATTAATAATTTTCCCTTCTTGCTCTTTTAAGCAAGAAGGGGAGATAGTTAAAAAAAAAAAAAAAGGGGAGATAATTTTTTTCAAAAAAAAAAAAAAAGGAGATAGTTCCAACATGTAAATTTCTTTTCCCTAATTATTTGCCAAAAACATGTGGAATTACTGTGGTTTTGTGAGACGATCAAAGGTTGCGGTTCGTGTTTAAAGGGTATCCTCAAAAACCCCAAACTAGTACACATGTGACAAATTTACCCTAAACCATTTTTTTGATCATGAAAAACCCTAAACTGGTACACCTGTGATAAATTTACCTCAACTGACCATAAAAAACCCTAAACTAGTACATTTATGAAAAATTTACCCCAAACTGGTAAATTTGTCATAAATATACCTTCCGCTAAATTGGATTAATACCACAAAAAATCACAAAAATTGTAAACTGTGACAAACGGAGCGTAAAATCTCAAATTAGTATACCGGTCAACTGTCACGTGTCATTTAACTTAATTATTTGACAGTAAAATTTAACGAAAACTAACATATGGTAAATTTGTCACAAGTGTTTCAGTTTATGGTAAATTTGTCAAAGGTATACCAGTTTGGGGTTTCTGGTGGTCAAAAAAATAGTTTTGAGTAATTTTGTCACAAGTGTACCAGTTTGGAGTTTTTCAAGTTATTAACCCAAATTTAAATTATACTCACTATAACAATTTACCCTAAACCTTTTTTTTTGACATATAAACAATCGAACTCCCTTGTTGCTACAGCTTCAGTCTCTACTCTCTAGGGTTGAGGATGCGGCCACCTGCTTCGTGAAGCCGGCCCTGAGTATTCCCCTACGGTCCCGACACGCTCCGCCCGCCGATCCCTCCAATGGGCCGTCAAGCCATGGCCCATCGACGTTAAATTTCTAGGTTCCCTTTGCTGGTGACGACCACTCAACGCTCATTTTGCTACGGAAAGTTTCCATGCTCGCTATCTCGCACTCCCTTGCTCGCACTGCTCGTTGGCTTCGCATCTCTCTGCAGGTTCCTCTCTCTCATTCTCTGGTGGATCTGTTTTTTTTTTTTTTTTTTTTTTAATTGAAAGGTGGATCTGCTTTCGATTGCTTAGAAATATGCTTTTCTTAGTCTCTCATTCTTGTCTGTAATGTTTGCCAAATTAGAGTGGCGTGTGCTTAGTCATTAGTCGTGGCTGCATTTGTCCTCATTCACCGACCATCCGCCCGGTGAAGTTCAAAACCCCCCTTTTTGGCCTCAAGCATGAGCAAATTTCCAACCATCATCGACTGCTCTGTGCTGTTGCCGATTTCCTTGATTTCCTGCTCTGGTGTGTGTTAAGAAAGGTTCCCTATTTTTTTAGTTGAGAAGGTACTTTGAATAGGCCCTATTTTCTACTGTGACGTTTAAGCTAAGAAGTCTATACTTTGGCGGGAAATAATGAGAAGCCGAAGATAATTGATTGGTTGATTGTCGATTGTGATCGTATCTCAGGTTTTTTTAGGCTAAAAGTCTTTGCATTTGGCAAAAATTTTTCCCTAAATGCCGAACCATATGCACCCTTAAACCACATGGTCTACTACAATTGATATCAACAAGGATCGAAAGAGAATTCAAGATTGAGAGACAAGTAAAATGTCACATGTAATTTTTTTTATTTTTTTGAAAAAATTTCCCCCTATTATAAAATGGGGTGGAGGCGCCATTGACATTATTATTATTCATCCCTTTTCCCTCCCACCGTATAGTTTCTCCTTGTTACTCTTCTTTTTTTTTTCTCCATTTTCTCCTTCTTACTATGATTTATTCCTTTTGATTTTACAATCAAAGTAAGGGCATTGCAATGGACTTTCATAAGATCAGGGGCACAATGTAAATTTGCCTAATTTGCAGGATGGATTTGCCCCCTCAGCAGACACCATCAATGGGAGAGTACGACATTGAAATTTGGATGAGAATATGGCCGAAAGTCATAATCAAGGGGTACATTTGAAACAGACTCCAAAGTATAGGGTGCACATTGCAATTTCAGAAATTGTAAAGTTCAAGAAGCAAATCGGCTACAACCTAATCCATATTTTCTAGCTACACTCGCGGCGGCGTCTCTCCGCCACTCCCTACACCGTCCGACGGCGGCGCGGCCACCCCAGAAGGACTCCAGATGCCGCCCAACCACCCTCCGGCGCCGAAGCCCTTCAAGCCGTACTTCTTCTACGGCCACCGCAAGCCCTCCCAGAACCGCCCCGTCGTCTACGGCGGCCTCTTCTCCTCCCGCAAGACCATCCCCGCTCGGCAGAGCCCCAGACCCACGAACCCACCGGCTCCCTTCCACCTCCACAAATGGGACTCCGACCACCGCGGCCCCCTCCCGTCTCCGCCGCCGGCGCCCGAGCCTCCCTCCTCCCTCGCCGCCTCCCGCCGCCTCTCCCTGATCGCCCGGTTCATCTTTGACGCGTTCCGCCGGAACCGCGGCAGGCCCGCCCGTCGTCTCCGAGCTCAGCAAGCTCCGCCGCGTGATGCCCGGCCTCGTCGCGGAGGTGCTCAAGGCGGAGAATGACCCCACGGTCGCAAGAGCACAAGCTTTTGAGGGAATCAGATGCAATTGTTTACGATGACATGCTGGTTGAACACATGCAGAAGAAGACAGCAGACCTAGTTTTATCGGGACTGAAGGTCTTTGGTCTGGAAAGAAAATTGAAAGCAAAGGGATGTAACTTGTTGCCTCCATGATGATGCATGTGTTCTATGTTCATTCTACCACTGCTATATTTAAAGGCTTCTTCGCAACGCAAAATGGGAAGGGCTTCCTAGCTTTGTGATCACTAGGATGGCCTCAATGAAATGCAAGGCAGTTTCTGGATCCTTGAGGTTGCACATTGGTCTACTGCCTTATGCCAGTACCCTTTATCGAGGGTTGACTTGTGGTTGATCTCTGCTGCCATTGCATCATTACTTCAGGTGAGCGAACGTGACTTTGGAATTACCTATATGTTGCCTTGAAATAATTTGGTTATCCAATCATCTTTTACAACCTTCACCTTATTTTCTCCAGCTTCTTGGAACTGTAAGGTGTAGAATGTATCTTTCCTTTTGGTGATTCACGCGTCTTGCCCCATGGTAAGTTAACGTCTTGTGTAGGGCCTTGCAGGAAGATTACCCTTTAAGCATTTTGTTGTAATGGTGGGAAGCTATTCTATAGTGCATGAACAACCTACAGTTAAATCAGTCCTACTGGAGATCAATATAGATGAATAGTTTTGTGATCTCCATGAGCACAGGCTGATTCATCGATCTCTATGGCAAAGAGTGTCTCAACTGTATGAATATAGGAGATATCTGCAAAACATGGAAGCTAGTACCCGCGAAAAAATGTAGCTGTTATTCAGCCGTAGCTGGATAGAATTCAAAGGCTTGCATTTCCAATTTCTATTGAGAGAACCACCAGGAAATTAGGTCAAATCAATGGTGTTGCGTGTCTCAAGATTGAAGATGTGTGTTGCTTTCAGTTAGTTTAAAAAGATTCAGAAAGTGCCTGCTTTGAAGAATTATGCTGGACGTACCCCTTTTTGGCTGCAAATATTGCCATCAGGTTCAATTACTGTGAAATATCAAGTTGAGGAAATGATGTCTTCATGTATTTATTGAAGGTGCTTTTCTCTTATGGAAAAATTGCATAGCTAGTTGCAGGGAAGAAGAATGGGAAAAGTACCAAAAAAGTCCTAAACCTACTACATTGGTACCAATTCAGTCCTAAAATTTTCAATTGGACCAATTAAGTCCTAAACCTTTTAATATTGATACCAATTCAGTCCATCCGGCCAATTTTGGGCTGGCCAGCGCGACGTGGACGTCGACCCAGTAGCCGGACGCCGACGTGGCAATTTTTGTGATTTTTTATTATTTTTCGAATTTTTTTATTAATTTTTATTAAATTATTAGTATTTTTTTTTTTTTTTTTTTTTATTTTATGTCTTCTTCTTCCCGGCGATGGTCGGCGAGCCTTCGGTGAGGCTCACCGACCACTAGGCGAGGGCCGCGGCTCTCGCCTCGACGCCGGCGAGGGTCGTGGCCCTCGGCCGGCCTCTCTTAGGGTCGCCGCAAGGTGGCTTCGCTCGGATCCGGGCTAGGCCGCCTCGCCCGCGGGCGCAAGGCCATGGCGGCCATCACCGGCGGAGGCGAGGGCCGTGAAGCCCTCGCCAGCTACCGGTGAGGGTCGCCACCCTCGCTCGGCCTCGCCCGGGCCGCAGGGAGGCGGCTTAGCCGCCGGCCATGGCGGTGGCCGCCGCCTACGGCAAGGCTAGGGCGAGGCCGGCCTCGCCCGTCCGGCTAAGCCGCCTCGCCCGCGGCCCCGGGCGAGGGTTGTGACCCTCGTCGGACCCTCGCCGACGGCTGGCAAGGGCTTTGCGGCCCTCGCCTCCGCCTTGGCGATGGCCACCATGGCGACTGCCTTCTGCCACAGCAAGGCCAAGGCGAGGCCGGGCCTCGCGCGATCTGGCTAAGCCGCCTCACCGCCGGCCTTGGGTGAGGCCAAGCGAGGGTGGCGACCGCGCCGGCTGGTGAGGGCCGTGGCCCCTCGCCTCCACCCCGGTGATGGCCGCCATGGCCTCGCCAAATGCGAGCGAGGCTGGCCTCGCCCAAATCCGGCGCGCGCCGCCGGCAGCCCTGGGAGAGGTTGGCTAAGGGCCGCGACCCTCGCGGCGTCGCGCGAGGGCTTCACGACCACCGCCAGGAAGAAGAAGGCAAAAATAAAAGGAAAAAGAAAAAAATTAATAAAAAAAGTAATAAAAAATTCGAAAAAATTATTTAAAAAATCATAAAAATTGCCACGTCAACGTCCGGCCACTGGCCAACGTCCACGTCAGCGCCGGCCGACCAAAATTGGCCGGATGGACTGAATTGGTACCAATATTAAAAGGTTTATGACTAAATAGGTTTAGGATTTTTTTGGTACTTTTCCCGAAGAAGAACAGACAATTTGTTTCTTAATGGTGTTGTCTTTTTGTATTATCAAAAACTGTAAGTGAAAGAAATTGAGCCAAAATGAAAATCTCTTTGTAAGCGCCTTTTTGTTTCTTCCTTTTAAAATGCCTTTTCACCTCAAATTAGTTGAGCTCAGGGATCATGCTTGTCATTTAGTAGTGTAAAATTACATTCTATTATGCAGTTTTTTTTTTTTTTGGTCGATCCCTATTATGCAGTTTGTAAAGAGAGAAATTGTTCGCGTATTAGGTTGAGGACAAAAGGAATGGATAATATTGAAGATGAGAAGTCAGGGCCCGCCCTAGAGCCTATAAAAGTTGTTCGATATACCAAAGCATGGAACAAGAGGAGTTTGACCTGTTCAAATTCAAAAGCTAGTAACAGTGACCGAATGCGATTGAATTCAAGCACGATGGAGCAGCCGTAAAAGATTGTGGAAGTAGAGGACATCATGGACAGCAGCTGAATGATGGAGGCTCACATGGAGAAATGTATTAACTGTCGACGGGTATTCAAGGTCAATAAAGAGACGGAATGTGGAAGGAGCATTGACGCTTGGGCTGTGCCAAACTCCATGAACTTTTTGTCTCGAGTTTTCTCCTTTCTGTTTGTAGCAATGGTCTTTCGGTTTTGCTTTTAGTACTTTTAGTTTTCAAATCAATCTTGTCAATCTGTGACGTGCATCGAATATGATTGTTGACAGCTATCTGAGATGCTCTCTAAACTATTCTGCTTGGCTATCATCATCAAAGAGTTTAGTTATATGTGTTTTGAACTGGGCTTGTGTTAGTTCAATGGATATTGTCTTTGTATGAATTTGAAATCAGGCAGGCTGATGCTGTGGTTCTTACTTATGCATCTGATCAGCCTGCTAGGCCTTGAGTGATTGAGTACCTTTTGGCTTCCAAAACTTGGTCGATGAGGGGTTAGATTTTGCTATTTTCTGCAATCCATGATAAAGATTGTAGCTCGTGGATCAAGGACTGGTCACTTTTCAGTTGACCCTAGGTCTATTTGTTTAATTTTTTTGGTGCTAGGGAAAATTTGGTGCCGAAGAGCACTGAAACTTTATAAAACTAAAACTTTTGTGAAACAAAATCCATGATATCCAATGAGTTAAATATCAATCCCAGTTGGAAATAAAGTGAGTGGATAAAGGAAGAAAAGTTCTCATTTCAATGAGTCAGGTGTCGGGTATCACGGATTTTGTTATATCCAATGAGTCAAGTATTTATCTCAGTTGGAAACAAAGTGAGTGGAGTGTATGAGAAAAGCACCCATTGCAAGGAGATAGATCGTTTCCTCACAAATTAGAGTCCTGTGTCAATTTTACAGGTAACCTTAAAGAAGACATTGTGTATGTATATTTAGAAATAGAGAAATAGAGATATGTATTATTAAAGTGTGTTTTATCATACTCTTCATTTATTTGGTTTCATGAATTTAAGGAAGTTCAGAAATTAGGAAACTATTGAGAAAAAGGATATTCTTTAAAATAAGATTAATGGAGTATTGAGGTAGGGAAACAGAGAAAAAGAACTAGCTGGTCACCCACGCCTGAATTTATGAATGTTGATGCTCTAAGCAAAGATCAAACAAATAAATCAATCTAATTAAATGTTAATTTTATCTATAATCTATCTTTTTAGACCTTTCTTATTCTTCTAATATCACTTTTGGGTCTTTTTTTTGGGTAAATACAAGGTGCAAAACTGAAAAAGATTAACATCTAAAGTTTACAATCCCAACTTTATCACTAAGCTAAACATAAGATAATTCATTTTTGGGTCTTTTAGATTGTCCTTCTTCTTTTTGGATGTTGTTAACGAATGCCCGATTATACTTAATAGGAAAACATTTTAATTTCCAATACACTAATTACATCTAACAAGACAAAGATGGTGCATTAAAAACTGCTTGGTTTTCTTTATTAGTTACTCAACAGATGCCCCAGAGCTCACTTTAAAGAAATTGAGTGTTAAAAGTTTATAGTGTTTCAAATCCTTAATTTCATAAGGTAGAATATTTAAATCAGAGAAAATAACAATCGAAGCAATTAGCAATCTAATTAATGTATGATCGTAGAGATAAAAACATGTCGTGGAGATTTGTGGTCGCTAAGGACTTAATTTTGTTCGACCAAAAAGAAAAGGTACTTAACTTTGAGGACAAATAATTTGCAGACGGATCAATTTTTTTTTTTGCTTTCTGGGTATTTTGCTAAGAGGATATTTTTGATGTAAATGAGCTTTTAAGTCAACAAAATTTTGGCTGAAAAAATTACACGTGTTATTATCTCAATCACGGCAAATAACTGGCATTTGTAAAGTTTGGAAATTTACCTGTCAAAGTAAAAAGTGGACTTACTACACCTGGCCGACTAAGAAAAAGAATTGGAATTATTCTTAAGAAAGTTCAAAAGAGGAGAAAAGACGAAGACGGCGGCGCGACGCCGGGGAAGAGCGGCGGAGCCTGTACTCTCTCTCCCTCTCTCGGCTACCTTGTCGACACACTCCGCTTTGGAGCTCCGCTGGAACCGCAAGAAATGGAAGATTGCAAGGTGACCGTCTTCTCTCGTTTTCACATAAGAAATGAAAAAGAAATGAACACATTTTGCATTCTTCTCTCCTTTTCACATAAGAAATGAAAAAGAAATGAACGCATTTTGCATTCTTCTCTCCTTTTCACATAAGCAGCTGTGCTTCATCGTCTAGTTCCTCGCTAGCCACAACCCTCTTCTCTTGCTCTTCTTCCTCCTCCCCGTTCGCTCTCCCCTTCAACACCTCCAGCAACTCACTCACTGCTCTCTCCTTGTTCCTCCGGTTTTTGATCAGGACTTCGCTTATATCCGCTGGCGTCATCTTGGCCTTCTCGACCGCCTCCTGGAGCTCACTTGCCACCGCCTTGCCAAGGTCCTCGGCCTCGCTGCCCAGATAGTTCCGGAGCAGGATCTGGAGCGCCGGGTACGAGCAGTAAGTCATGGAGATGTGCATGTCCATGAGGCCGCTCCGGAGCAATGCCAGATCGAGGTTCTCAGTGTCGCTGGTGGTGAACATGAAGATCCTCTCGCACCAGCAGCACGACCACAGGCTGTCGGTGAAGTTGAGCAGCCCCATGAGGCTAATCGTGTTGCTGTTCCCATCCTCGTCGCCGCGGGCTGCCTCAGGCGCCCCAAGGTTGTAGTAGCTCCGGCGCGCGGCGGCCTGGGTTGCATTCGACTTGTTCGACAGATTTAATGAGCAGTCGATGTCCTCAATGACGATGGTGGACTTGGAGCTGGTCTTCATCAGGAGCTTCCGGAGCTCGGTGTAGGAGCCCACTTCGGCCAGCAAGAGGTTGTAGATGTTGTGAAGATGAACAAGATGAAAGAATACTGAAGAAAGACTATATGACTTTCTTCTCTTTTGTATTTCCTTTGTATATTCAATACAAAACAGAGCACGTTTCAATGGCGTGCTCTTCTTCTGTATCAACTATTCTGTTACATTGACTCAACTGAAAAGAAGAAGACGAATTTTCTTTTTATATGACTCTCGAGCCAAAGAAAAAGAGCTGTCTCATCTATTCTGTTATACAACAAAAACTGAACTAATAACAAACTTCTCTTCTCCTTTTGAGCACATGACACGTGCTGTTTACACCGACTTATTATGTGCACGGCTGATAACATCTTTGGCCCTGACTTGTGCACTCCGCTTCTTCTGATCTTTTTCAACGACAGCAGTCTTTGCAATGCTTTCACTTTCTTCCTTTGTTAACTCCATAACAGTATCCATAGCAGCATTATAATCTTTCTGAGTTTGTGTTCCTCTCATGTTCTTAACATCCCCCCTCAAATGGGGAAGGGATAAAAATCCCATACCCAATTTGGTGCGAAAAGTAGAATGAGCAACACCCGACAAAGATTTTGTAAAAATATCGGCAAGTTGAAGGTGACTGGGAACATAGCAAATACTAAGTGATCCAGAGGAGACTTTCTCCCGAACAAAGTGAAAATCAACCTCGATATGTTTGGTACGGGCATGTAGGATTGGATTAGCTGTAAGGGACATAGCAAACTTATTATCACAAAATAAGAGAGTTGAGGATGTAAGAGATATACCAATATCTCGCAAGACAAAACTGATCCAAGTAAGATCAGCCGTAGTGGAGGCAAGAGCTCGATATTCAGCTTCGGCGGAAGATCGAGAGACAGTTGGTTGTTTCTTAGCTGACTGATGGAATTCTAGTCGGCGGAAGACGACTTACCT
This sequence comes from Eucalyptus marginata, assembly GCA_014182565.1. Taxonomy (NCBI): domain Eukaryota; kingdom Viridiplantae; phylum Streptophyta; class Magnoliopsida; order Myrtales; family Myrtaceae; genus Eucalyptus; species Eucalyptus marginata. The sequence goes on along the minus strand of CM024587.1, from coordinate 28,239,351 downwards.
GATTCCAATGCGCAAACAGCAAATAGCCCCGGATCAATCGATGAATTGCGAATCAATCACGAACAACACTTCCTCACGTTAGTCTGGATGCAATCACAAGGAAAACACCCGAGTTCCACAGCGTAAATGCCGATCGTTCGTGCTAAATCAAAGATGGAATGCCTTCTTCCTTGATGATGGAAATAGAGAGAGAATTTTGGTACAAATGATCTGACAACCCTTCCAACGGTTGTGTTTGTAAGGATTATATACGTCTCTCTTCGTACCCCTCCATTAGCGTCTTTCCATCGTAACGTTTCAACTTGAAACGGTGCGTCCAATCGCACCCCATCATGGACGTATGAGCTGGAAGAACTACATCTCCCACTCGGACATGATGGGCCGATAGCGCTCTATCAAGAATATAAGGCAAGGCATTCAATATTCATCAACTTTACGTAACAATTCATACGGCAAGTAAGCCGTGCGACCGGTGAGTACACCCGCACTTGGGAGCTCAAATTATGCACCTGTTAGGGATGACATAATGGCTACAACCCCGAAAAGAAATAAACAACTGATGTCTCACAAGGTGCCCTGACATATTTTTGTTACATCAATTCAAGTATACCTATCCCTTAAAGGCTATACTTGATTATTCTCAAAACACCATGTATTTACAATTATATCCGCAACCACATAAGGCGATATAATTGGTCGACCCAAAATACATGTGACAGATGTAAAACAACAATAGTCTTCCTTCGCACTCATGTCTCTTAATTTCAGAACAACAGCTTTCCTAGACACGTCCCATAGGCCATATCTATTCATGACCGCCCGTAACATGCTAAAGTAGCAACATTGATCTTTCACTTCGAGAACATAGTCGAAGTAACATAGGGCACAAATTAAGGTAAATTTTAAAATACCTCAAGGACTCACACAATGAGTAAATAGGGATAATTTTACTCACCTTCCATTGTCGGTCGAACAATGCACATGTAGTCCGAATTACATGCTATAGTGGATTTCTCTTTCTATAAGAGCGTATGTCATTTCTTAGATATATCCACTATACGAATCTTAGCCTAAACATAGTCACGTGCTTCTCACGTACTCATGTTTAACTCGAGTGCTATATTAGCTCGCTTTCTATAGCGCCCAATTAAGTACTCGCATCCGGCATCTTACGTGCATACATGATTGTGGGACTATCATGTTCGGTCTTAAACAAATCACAGACCTCATCTTGACTCCAATCAAGGCGACATATTTTATGTACTAGACTTGCTCTTCAGCATTTATTTGTACATAACGTCTCATCTCAACGTGCTAACTATAACACTTGAGGCGATTGCTCGTGTGAGTGAGCCAATCATTACCCGACATACTTTCCAATAATATATGTGTGCTTGTGCTAGTCTCAAAATGGATTTGTATTTTTGATAGAACATCAAGTCATTAATAAACAAACAAGTACAATACATATATCCATAAATACATAAAACAATGATTCTCTACAATAACACATATCACATTCTACGCAAACCTAGTGACATCATGTAGGTCAAGAATATGTCTCTAGGAATGGCCTTTGTAAATGGATCAGCAACCATTCTATTGGTTGAAATGTATTGTAGAATCACTTCTTTCTGCGCTATAATGTCTCTGATGAAGTTATTCTTCATGTCAATGTGCTTCGTCCTTCCATGATACTTGGGATCTTTCACATAGGCAATGGCAGCTTGACTATCGCAATAAACCGAAGTACCGGTCTTGGAACCTCGGTGACAAGTGGCTAAATTTTCAAAGAAACGTTTTAGCCATACTGCTTCTTGCACTGTAGCAGAACACGCAATAAATTCAGCCTCCATTGAGCAAGAACGCATATCCAGAAGTCGATTTACGCTCATCCAGGTCTCCACCCCAATCAGCATCTGAATAACCTAATAGGCGTAAATCATTCCCTTGGTAACAAAGTCGATAGTCCATGGTGCCCTTCAAGTATCTCGGATCCTCTTCACCGCTTTCCGGTGTGCTTGACCGGGATTTGATTGAAATCGGCTCACCAATCCCACGGCATAACATATGTCGGGTCGAGTACACATCATAGCATACATCAAACTTCCGATCGCACTAGCGTAAGGAAATGTTTCCATCACTTTGATTTCTTCCTGAGTCTTAGGACACATCTCGGTACTTAGGCCTTCACCTTGCATGACAGGGGTATCAATGGGATTACAATGCTGCATATTGAAACGCTCAAGAATCTTCATAATATAAGATTCTTGTGATAAAGTAAGGAGTTTCCTTGATCGATCTCTTTCGATCTTAACTCCTAATATATAAGCAGCTTCTCCCATGTCCTTCATTTCAAAATTGGAGGACAACCATTCTTTTATGGTGATTACCATAACCTTGTCATTTCCAGCCAACAGAATATCGTCCACATAAAGTGATAAAATCACAAATTTATCTTCAGACCGTTTGACATATACACAGTGATCTTCTTCGATCATCGTAAAACCAAAAGTTGTTATGGCTCGATGAAAACGAAGATACCACTGTCTAGATGATTGCTTAAGGCCATATATTGAGCGATGAAGTTTGCAAACTTTATTCTCTTGACCTTTAGCTATGAAACCTATTGGTTGTTTCATATAAATTTCCTCATCTAGTTCTCCATTGAGAAATGCCGTCTTTACATCCATTTGATTTAATTCAAGGTCCAAATGTGCAACGATGGCTAGAATAAGGGGTATTGAGGCAAACCTTACAACTGGTGAAAAGGTTTCCTCGTAGTCTATACCCTCTTGTTGAGTATAACCTTTCGCCACAAGACGAGCCTTATACTTTTCAATGGATCCATCCGCCCTTTGCTTAATCTTAAAGACCCATTTGTTTCCAATGGCCTTACGATTGGGTGGTAGATCAACCAAGTCCCAGATATGATTTGTCTTCATTGACTCCATCTCGTCTTCCAAAGCTTTTCTCCATTCTCCCTTATCGAGGATGAGAGAGCCTCTTGAACAGTCTTAGGCTCGGCATCATCTTTATGAGCAATCATAAATGCTTCCCCTTCAATCTCAAAACGACGACGAGGAATACTCTTACGATTACTTTTACGCAACTGAATTTCTCTTGAATTCAATTCGTCAGACGATGCTACACTCCCACTAGGTCTTTCATGTTGAGGTAAATCTTCATTTCCCTCCATAACATTAGTGGGTGTATTATTAGGATCTTCCATCTCATATAATTGGAAATCCTTATCAATCTCACCTCTACTAGGAAAATCGTTCTCCAAGAACGTGACATCTCGTGACTCCTTTTCGGTCACACTTCCATCGCTTGTTCACCTATGAACACATACCCTTTGGAGTGTTCGAATATCTTATAAAGATACATTTCTTCCCTCTAGGGCCTAATTTGCCATATTTATGGGAAGATTCATGAACATAAGCTGCACATCCCCATGGACGTAGACTACTTAAGTCTGGTTTTCTTCCAGTCCATAATTCATAAGGGGTGGAAGTGACCGATTTTGAGGGCACTCGGTTAAGTACATAGGCAGCAGCCAATATTGCATCTCCCCAAAAGGAGATAGGTAAATTTGCTTGCGCCATCATAGACCTAACCATTTCCAATAGGGTTCTATTCCTTCTCTCGCTACCCCATTTTGTTGTGGAGTATAAGGAATAGTCAATTGTCGTACAATTCCCTTTTCATCACAAAGAGCCTTGAATTGCTCGATAGATACTCACGTCCGCGATCGGTTCTCAATGCCTTTATTGTTTTGTTCAACTGATTCTCTACCATCGTTATATATCGTCTAAAGCATTCTAATGCTTCGGACTTATGGGAGATCGAAAGACATAACCGAAACGCGTGAAGTCATCTATGAAAGTAATGAAATATGAGGCTCCATGCCTCGCCCTCACATTCATAGGACCACAAATGTCGAATGTATGAGTTGCAATGGAAATTCAGCTCTAGTCCCTTTACCGAATGGTTTTCTAGTTGCTTTTCCCGCTAGACAATGTTCACATACGGGTAGATTAACATTAGTGAGTAACCCTAAAAGGCCTTCTCTCGCTAATCTTTGCATTCTTTGCAACCCAATGTGACCTAATCTAGCATGCCAAGTATTTGCATCAATCTCAACATTACTAGAAGATGCAATTAAAGAAAAACAACCATTAACATTAACATTGTACTGATCATAGTCAATGTCTAATACCATAAAACCATTCAATACATGACCTGAACCATAATAAACTGTTCCATACAAAATATCAACGCAATCACCATGGAAATTCAATACATAACCTAAGCTAAGAAGAACAACTACAGAGACCAAGTTTCGTCGAATATCTGGAGCATAGAGGACATCATGTAGGAATAGGCTTCAACCACCACATAAAAGTAATTTACATGTGCCGATACCCTTCACTTCAACTCTTGAGTTATTCCTAACATATATCCATCTTCTTCCAGGCTATATCCGACGATACTCCATAAATGCTTCTCGGTCTCTAGCTACGTGGTCTATTGCTCTCGAGTCTACAGTCCACATTAGATGAGATTTAGCAAGCATTACAGTGCTAGAAACAAAAGTATTACTTAAAGTAATGAAGTAATATGGTACCTCTTTCGACTCAGTGCATTCACGAGCAAAGTGACCCATTTTGCCACAATTGTAGCACTTCATCTTGGCCTTGTCCTTCTTCCCACCACGCTTCTTGCGTTGGAAGGTCTTAGCCCTTTTGGGTGCCCGATCGTCTTCTTCCCTTTGTTGTTGAATTGAGAATTCCTTTTGCGCTTGAAGCCCGAAGCTTTGCGCGAACTCGATTCAGCAACATAAGCATGAGTGGAGGATCTCGCAGCCTCTAGGCGCTCATCCTCTAATTCCAAATGACGCGCAATATCATCAAAAGAGACGATATTCTCACTATGCGTCATATTGATCTTCATATGTTCCCAATTATCAGGAAGAGACCTTATAACAGCCAACTTGCTGTTCATCGAAGGGAGTGACTCCGCCGACTTCACTCACGGATCATGTTTGACATCTCCCGAAGATGTTGCCTCATGGTTACATTTGGGCGCTTTCGGAATGTGTCAAACTTGATGGTGAGTCTCCTCGCCTTAGTGGCAGATGTACCCCCAAACTTATCCTTCAAGGCAACCCACATAGCTTGAGCTTTGTCATAACTTTCAAACTCACACATGAGATCATCTTTGCATACAGCTCGGAACGTGATGCGAGCAATGCTATTCTTCTTTTCCAAGCTTGATAAGCTTCTAGATCTCTCCCGTGTTGAGCTGAAGTTCCATGCTCGGGTTCATCCATGGTGTGGTTGAGGGTTTCCAAAACCTCTTGCTCCTCAAGGATGTATCAACCTTTCGGTGCCAAATATCATAATTGTCACCGTTCAGCTTCTCACCCTTATTGAGGTCAGCCACAATGGTCTTGGATGCCGATGCCATAATCAATTGCTATAACACATTGACATAATAGTCGCAGAATTAATACTAGCACATTTTTCAGAGTAACACACATATTTAATTTGTAGCAAAAACAAACTAAAATAATAATAATTCAACAAAAGACACGAAACAAAAGTTCACTATGTTCCCAATCAACTTCTATGTACAATTGTTCTATTATCATTAATTAGTTTAATTTGCACAAATTTTGAGTTCTAGGTGAGGACTCGCCGAATTCTACCAACCTACGAACTCCCACTTGGAAAAATAATTACATGACCTCATGTAATTTTTACATCTTTCCTTAACACAAAACCATAGCATGATAATAACCAACGTATAAACAACAATCATGCTTCAACTATAATTAAAATTGCAATTCAACATGTAATGGATTTCCTACCATTGTTCTAATTTTCTAGCAACTAGAAAATTGCAAGTATATTGAAACCATATACATCATATCATTGAACCAAGCTTTACACAGCATATATAACATCATTTGCACACAAGTTAGTCACTGTATTTCCTAAACCATAAGAAAATACAAGCTACAAATGAATAAACTATGCATTAAACGCCAAAAATTACGCGTACATAGGGTTCCCTACACATTTTCATACATTTATAAAATCCAAAAATGAAAAATAATTGTACCACAAAACAGGGGACATCCATACGAACCCAACGCCACCAACCACGCTCCAATCGGGAGCCCGCACGCGCCCCCACGCGCCGCCCGAGTGCGCGGCGCGTGGGGCGCACGCGCCAGCGAGCCAAAAGGCTCCTGGCCGGTCGGACCGGTCCGAGCGTTGACCGGTTCGACCGTTGACCGGTCAACGGTCAACGGTCAACGGGTCGGGTCAATGGGTCGGGTGGTCGGGTAGGGTCGCCGCCGGTGACCGGCCGGCCACCGCCGGGCGGTGACGTCATCGATGACGCCATCCCAACGGTTACCGACCATTGGATGACGTCACGGTGACGTCACCACGCGCCGGCTCGCCGACCGGGCGCGTGACGCGCAGCCGCCGGTTCGGGACCGGCGCGTGCCTCACACGCGCCAAGCCTGCTGCCGCAGCGCGTGGCGCCCATGCGCAGCGGTTTCGGCCGCGCGTGTGGGCGCGTGCGGCGTCTTATGGCGGTGATCGACCCACCGTTGGACTCGTCTCGACGAGTACTTTCACCCCGCATATTCAAAAATTAATTTTGACCAAAAATTATTTCGAAAATGGCCAAAACCGTACGGGTGTACGCGACCCCTAATCCGTTCTTCGCTTCGGTTGAGAATTCGAGTTTTTCGATGGCAATTCCGACCATTAGACATCCAAACAAGTGTAGAAAACAATCTCTTGATGTCAATTTCAAATTGTAGATTAGAAAACTCAATGAAAAACAAGGCAGAAAACACGATCGGGCTCGATACCAATGATGGAATTCTAGTCGGCGGAAGACGACTTACTCGATTCCAATGCGCAAACAAAGAAATAGCCCCGGATCAATCGATGAATTGCGAATCAATCACGAACAACACTTCCTCACGTTAGTCCGGATGCAATCACAAGGAAAACACCCGAGTTCCACAAAGTAAATGCCGATCGTTCATGCTAAATCAAAGATGGAATGCCTTCTTCCTTGATGATGGAAATAGAGAGAGAATTTTGGTACAAATGATCTGACAACCCTTCCAACGGTTGTGTTTGTAAGGATTATATACGTCTCTCTTCGTACCCCTCCATTAGCGTCTTTCCATCGTAACGTTTTAACTTGAAACGGTGCGTCCAATCGCACCCCATCATGGACGTATGAGCTGGAAGAACTACACTGACCACGAGAGAAGGTTCGAGCCAAGATACGCGCAATATCCAGTTGTGGATCGCCTGGTGTCAGGACACCCAGCCCAGTCAGCATCTGAGAAGCCATAGAGTGCTGTTGAGCTATTAGAATGGAGAAAAAGGCCAAGATGAGTGGTGCCTTTAACATATCTAAGTACGCGTTTCAATCGATGAAGGTCTGCAACTGTTGGATGTTGCAGTTTCTGACACAGAGTATTCGTTGCATAAGCAAGATCGGGACGGGTAATTGTCAAATATTGAAGACCACCCACGAGACTTCTATACTCAAGTGGATTAGAGAGCAGAGCAGTATCATCTGTCATAGCAACAGAGCGAAGTTGAAGAGGAGTTGATACAGGTTTACAATTGGTCATATGAGCTCTGGTCAGAAGATCAATGGCATACATGGTTTGACAAAGAAATAAGTCATGAGGTGAACATTTGGCTTCAATGCCGGGAAAGTAATGAAGATAACCCAGATCTTTCATGTGGAAATGAAGACTCAGTGACTTGATCAGAGTAGTTAGTAGCTGAATTGAGCTACCAGTCATCACTATATCATCAACATACAGTAGTAATAACACTGTGTCTGAACCAGTGTGAAGCACAAAAAGAGAAGGATCAGTGGTGCTGCAGAAGAATCTATTCTCAAGAAGAAAGATCAAACCATGCTCGCAGTGCTTGGCGAAGACCATATAGTGACTTCTTGAGAAGACACACACAATGAGACCGTTGAGGATCGATAAAGCTGTGGGGCTGCTCCATGTGTACTAACTCATTTAATGTACCATGGAGGAAAGCATTTTTAACATCAAGCTGATGTATTGGCCGCTTCTTCATCATTGTAACAGAGAGAACTATCCGAATAGTGGCATGCTTAATAACAGGACTAAACGTTTCAGTAAAATCGACCCCTGCTTCTTGGTGAAACCCTTTCGCAACTAAGCGAGCTTTTAATCGATCTAGACTGCCATCAGGGGTTAATTTAGTTTTAAACACCCATTTACAGCCTATAACATTCATCTCGTTTAGTTCTAGGAACTAATAGCCGGAGTCCGATTTTCATGCGGGCATCCATTTCATCCCGCATAGCTTTGTACCAGCCTTTATCAGCCTAAGGTCGTTTTAACCGATCTTGGTTCCAAAGGTACTCTATAGTCGCCAAATATGCATACTTGGGGTTCGGTTTGATGATGCCAGATTTCAGTCGAGTTTGCATATGATGAGCAGAGGAAGTACCTGAGGAAGTAGCTGTTAAGTGTGGTTGCTCTTGATCGATGTTAAGTTCAGCTGGTTCGACAACAGTAGACAAAGAACCGTGTTGCTCTGTGGCAACAGAGTCAGACTGTAGCTGTGGGAAGGATGAAGTATGTGACACACCTTCAGGCTGCGATGTATGAGTGGAATCAACTTCTAAAGGAGGTAACTGAAAATTTGTTGTATGGTTATTGGAGTGACTATCCACTGAAGTTGTGTTTGTGGAATCAAGAAGATTAACTTCGTCTACCCATTGTTTATACAGAGTTGTGTACTGATCATAGTCAGATGTTACCTTCTTTGTAAAGGGAAAGAAGGTTTCATCAAATACCACATGTCGACTAATATAGATACGACCATCAGTAGGAACAAGACAACGATACCCTTTATGTCGTTCACTATAGCCTAGAAATATACAGGTAAGAGATCTGGGATCGAACTTATGTTTTGCATAAGATCGAAGACAGGGATAACAAGCACATCCAAATACCCTGAGATGTTCATAGCTAGGCTGCTGATTATGAAGTCTGTAATAGGGAGAGACCATATGTAACTTTGGTGTAGGAAGAATGTTCACAATATAGTTAGCTGTTATGAAAGCATCTACCCAGAACTTCAATGGAACTCTAGAATGATACAACATGGCTAACCCCAATTCAACTATATGGCGATGTTTCCTTTATGAGATTCCATTATGTTCTGGTGTATGAGGGCAGGACATACTCTGCTTTATACCACAATTCCGCAAGTGATTCTGAAATCTGTTACTTGTGACCTCTCCTCCACCATCACAATGAACCATTTTGATTTGATGATCAAATTGCTTCTCGACTAGTTTCTGAAATATGATAAAGATATCATAAAATTCTGACTTCAGCTTCATTGGATAGATCCAGCTATAGCGAGAGAAATTGTCTACAAAGATGACATAGTATTGAAAGTTCTGAAAAGATCTAACTGGTGATGGACCCCAAATGTCACAGTGTATCTTTTCTAAGGGTATAGTAGATGTAGATTCAGATAACGGAAAAGGTAAAGCTGTACTCTTTGCTATTTGACAACTACTACATATGGCTTCAGATTGTGCATTACAGGAAATCAAGTTTTGATTCTGTAAATGCTTCACTGTTTTCAAGTTTGTGTGAGCTAGTCTCTGATGCCACACATCTGCTACTATCACTCTGTGTCTTCGAGTAAAGAATGTTGTTGTAGTTTGTGGATCCACACAGTAAAGTCCTCTAATTTTCCTTCCGATCATCTCTGTTTTGTTAGTTTGGTTGTCCTTTATATAGACCCCAATTTTATCAAAAACAAATGAACAAGGATAGTCATCTGTCAGTTTTGAAACAAAGAGCAGGTTCTTTTTTATTTCAGGCACAATCAAGACATCATTTAAAGGTAATGTATTGTTTTCTGTATTCAACTGAGTATTACCAACATAAGCAATAGGTAAACACGAGCCATTTCCTATCATGATCCGTATCGGTTCAAAAGATACTTAGTAGAGTTGAGAAGAATACCGTAATCAACACCGATATGTGCCGTTACTCCGCATCGTATCGATACCACTCACTTCCTCTTGGATCCTCTAAATGTACTGCTGCCAAAGCTGTTGGAATCTCTTCAACTTGATATGAATTATCGAATCGATACCAGCAACGAAGAGCATCATGTCCTGGTCGTTTACAAATTTGACATTCTAACCGAGTGTTTTCTGTTATTTTCTCATCTTGCAAGTGTTTCTGAGGCATTAACATTGAAGTTGGATAAGATTTGGTGTCTTGATACCTTTGAGAATAACTAGCATATGGTCGAAATCCCTGACCAGGACTCGAGTAATCAATCCTCTGCCTGAATTGTTGATCTACTCGATCCTGATGCAAGTTGTTTGGTCTGTAATGATGGTTTCTTCCTGAATAGCCATAATTACGACCTATATTGTTCATTGCACGACCTCGACCAAAGTTACGTCCTCCTCTGTTACTACCTCTTTGACTTCCAAAACCGGAATTCTGAAAACTATATTCTCTTTCAGAGTTCCCTTTTTGTTGTGTTTCAGAATTTCTTTGTCCAAAATAGGCTAGATTAGGATTAAATTGATTCATCAAATATGTCTTTAGCCTTGTTTCAAATCGTTCAAGCCGTGCTATCACTTCATCATAATCTGGTTGGGGTTTCAGGCAGTAGATAGTAGTTCGAAAATTCTCATATTCAGAACCTAGTCCTTCAAGAACACCAAACATTTTGGTTATCTCATCTATAGGCTTTCCAATCGCATTTAGCTGATCATAGATGGACTTATACTCTCTTAGGTAAACAGAAAGGACTCGATCTCGTTTCTGACATGCTTGCAGCTTTCCTCTAAGTTCAAACTCTCGAGCAACTGATTTCTGAGTAAAACGATTGAGAAGAGTTTGCCATACCTCGTAGGAAGTTTCTAAACCAATGATCAAGCTCAGAATATTTTCAGATACAGCTCCACTAATCCATGATGATACAAGCTGATCAGTCCTTGTCCAATCTGTAATCTGGATTTATGACTTCGGTTTCACGCCTTCGCTTCAGCTTGCAATATTCGAGGAGGTGAAGGAATTTCACCACTGATGAACCCAAAAGAGTTCTTGACTTCGAAGAAATCTGTGAAACTGTGCTTGCCACAACAGGAAATTATCTTCAGCAAGTTTGATTGTGACAAAATTGGAGATGTTAACATGTATTGGAAAGGAATACTTCTGCGTTCTTGCTGCCATTTCTGCGTTTGCGAGGTTTGATGATGAAGAAAGACGATTCTCGTGATTGAAATCAGGATTACCTGTTGATCTTACAAGATGACGTTCTGTTAGTGTCACTCGCAATGTTCAGATCTTAACAGAGAATAGCTGAATCAAATGCAAAACACTTTGAACTTTCCAAATCAACAAACGAGAATGATCATCGGCTACTTTGATCCACTGCGATCATTGAAGTTCAGAGACCACTTCGATCTTCTGCATCTTCAACATCTCCGATTTGATTTCATGAATGATTAAGTATTCATGAAAAGCTATTCAATATGGATGATCGACCATGCTCTGATACCACGTGAAGATGAACAAGATGAAAGAATACTGAAGAAAGACTATATGACTTTCTTCTCTTTTGTATTTCCTCTGTATATTCAATACAAAACAGAGCAAGTTACAATGGCGTGCTCTTCTTCTGTATCAACTATTCTGTTACATTGACTCAACTGAAAAGAAGAAGATGAAGTTTCTTTTTATATGACTCTCGAGCCAAAAGAAAAAGAGTTGTCTCATCTATTCTGTTATACAACAAAAACTGAACTAATAACAAACTTCTCTTCTCCTTTTGAGCACATGACACATGCTGTTTACACTGACTTATTATGTGCACGGCTGATAACATCTTTGGCCCTGACTTGTGCACTTCGCTTCTTCTGATCTTTTTCAACGACAGCAGTCTTTGCAATGCTTTCACTTTCTTCCTTTGTTAACTCCATAACAGTATCCATAGCAGCATTATAATCTTTCTGAGTTTGTGTTCCTCTCATGTTCTTAACAGATGTCATAGCCGAGGAAATTGGCCATCGCAAAGATCATGCTCGATTTCCCCGTCCCAAGCAGGCCGGAGAGCAGGTAGACCCGCTTACACGCCTGGCCCGTCCTCTGGTAGGAGGCCTGCCCTGCCGCGAAGTGCCGGAGGTCCTTCATGATGTCCCTCGTCTTCTTCGGGTCCATGGCCAACGTGTTGAAGGTGCTCGGGTGCTTGAACGGCACCCATTCCCATGGGTGGCCACGGGAACCGAGGCTGCAGCACTTAGTATAAAGGAGGCGTTCTTGGTTCTTGCGGCGGATGTTGTTGGCCTTATTTATGATGGAGTCCAGGTAGGAGGAGAAGCAGTCGAGGGCCCGGTTCAGGAAGGGGAGGGAGGCGAACCGGAGCTCCGGCGGGAACACCACCTGGAGGAGGGCCCGGCAGAAGAAGGCCAGGACGCCCAAGAGGGAGGCCAGGGATGTCCAGATCTCCTTCATTTCCGTCTCTCTCTAATCTATGCCTGTGTGAGTCAAATTTCGTGGAGAGAGAGTGAAAAAGAAAATGAAAAAGAAGAAATTGTAGAGCTCGTGATGTGGAGGACGGCTTCTTTTCTGCCTTGCTGTGTGAGTGTCAAGGTTGAGATTTTTCTGGAGATCTCTGGCTGGGGACGATGAAGAAGGGCGAGGGCAGAGAAGTGTGAGGGAAAATTGGGGATTCCTCGTTTGGAAATTTATAGACTGCCTACTACGGTTGTTCGTCCTGAGGTGAAAGGCAATTCGAGGAGAGCCGTTGGATGGCCTGAGGAGAAACCGCGGGCGCTCGTTAGGATGTTGGATGGAGAATCGGGGATTTAGTGTTGTGATGGGTCAAGATGGTTCTTGCGGGCCCCGCCGCCGCGCTGCTGAAAACAAGGAGGAAAACAATAAATTAATATAAGAATTTTCGTGCGATTGATTCTCCTGCGAGAGTCCACGTGTGCCTTCTTAGTCTCGATGATTATTTCGTGGGGTTTTTTATGGAATGTTGGGGCACAACGTAGGAGACCACCCACATGTGGCTCTAGGCCCTACATCATTCTTTTTTACTTCTCCAACCTTTGAGTTCTCCAACTTTCCAAATAATGCAGATAACAAGCAAACAGACACAAAGAAATACAATTACTGGAAAATGGGTTTTTCCCTTTCCAAATGGTTTTTCGGGTTCTGGTCTTCCAGGCTTCGGGTTTTGACGGTTCCATTAGGGAATGAGAGGGATTGGCTCTGGCTAATACAATTTCTCCTTTTATGGGGTGCAAGTGGAAGGAGTAGCATATGGAAAAAATACCGAAGATTGGTCCCTAACCCACCTTTTGGCACAGGTTATATATGATCTTACATCTGCTGCTTGCCATAGAATTTCAATCCTCTTGGCTGAGGAATCAGATCTCAAGTCATCCCCTTCGCAATTGGGGAGTTTGGGTTGCTAAATTAGGGTTCTTGAGAACACCCATCACGGAATCCTCATTGGGGAGGGGATGCACCAACACCCATTTGGCAGTTGACTTTGTTGTTTGATGGGGTGCAGAGCCCTGGCTGCGCACATCACAGAAAAGGAGTAATAAATCTCGAGAAAATTCAGTAAGGTCTTCAATTTGGTAGCTAAATTAGGGTTCTCAAAAAAAAAAAAAAAAAACTAGGGTTCCTGAGAACACCAATCACGGAAATCCTCATTATGGAGGGGATGCAACCCCTCTCCCCCAACCCCCCAGTGAGCAATGTAACTTTGCTCTTTGATGGGGTACGAGCGAAAGCTGGCGCATGTGGAAAAATGGTCAAAGTTGGGGCCCACTTGGACTGTCTCAGACGTTCGACATAGATAATTTAATTAATTGCGTTTTATTAATAATTCTTTTTCTCTCTTTTAGACCATTTAATATGCCACGTTTAATTTCGACCAAAAAAAAATCTACAGCGTTTAATTAATAAAATTATGTTTTACTCTTTTAAGCTCGGCCCCTAAAGGAGTTTTTAAGAGGGTTAGGTATTTTTATGCTGATTACCAATAATTTGTCACAACCAGTGACAAATGGTTGATCTTTTATGCTGATTATTAATTTTGTTTTACTCTTTTAAGCTGATCTTCGAAATGGAAACGCGAAGATCAGCAGCCCATTGGTTGTGGGTTTCTTGGAAAGTAAGTTTTTCGGAGGAAGGGACAAGCTGGGTCTTGAATTATTTAGAGGACGGGGGTTGTGGGTTGATGTTTCAAGGAGGGGCGTGTGGAGCTTGTGGAGAGAGAAAGAAAATAAAGCCAAAAACACAAAAAGCATCAAGAAAGGTTGAGAGAGAGAGAGAGAGAGAGAGAAAGAGAGAGGGGGCTGGTTTTGGGTTTTCGGGGATGCGAGGGGGAGTGGCTCTGTTTAACATAATATGCCCTTCCAACTCCAAGTGGCAGGGAGAACGGCTGGTGAAGAAAACAACACGGAAGAGGAAAAGCGCTTTTTGGAGTTTTGAGATTTTTAGAGACGGGGAGAGAGAGAGAGAGAGAGATTTGCACAACTTGCTGCTACTGCTGCTGCGGACTCTGCGCGATGGTGAAATGAAAGGGAGGGTGAGAGACAGAGAGAGGGCGTGATGGATCAAGCAAGGTGTTTGAGAAGGGATCCTGGAATCGGAACGGATGTGGTGGATATAAATGGAAATATCATACGGTCCAACACGATATGCTTGTGCCATCAAAAAGCCTTTTCCAAAGTAAAATGGGCGAGATGAAATCACCTCCCCTAAACCCTTTACGGTTCTTGCACATCCCCCAAAAGGGACAATAAATCTCGAGGAAAAACCAACGTAATCCCTTCAATTCGCTTCCTAAATTTGGGTTCTTGAGAACCCTAACCCATCGTCCGAAAGCCTCATTAGGAAGGGGGGATGCAAGTGACTGCACACCAGCACCCATTTGGCATGTGACTTTGCTGTTTGATGAGGTGTTGCAAGTAAAAGGAGTCGCGCATGTCATATAGGATCTTACATATATTATTATTCATAATAAGCATAAAATTGCCAACCCTCTAAAGAAGACCTTTTCTTAGGAGCTAAGGTTAGAAGACCCAAAAAATAATAATTTATAAAATGCACCAAATTAAATGAACATCAATACTAGAGACCCCAGTCCCTGCAGCCTACTTATTAACGTGCGACCGGGTTGCCATATTCGAGAGAGCTGATTGATTTAATAATCTGTCACTGTGCTGATCTTCTCGTTGCTCCCCCAGCCCCACTCGCGCCGACGTCGCGTGAAAGTTCAGTTCCCATTTCGGGAGAAAACGGTTCATATTTGCCAAAATGGCCAAAATTGTTTCTTCTCAAAGGGGAAGAAATAGCCCCAACGTTGTGAATTTCTTTTCCCTATTTTTTGCCAAAAACATGTGGAATTACTTTGGTTTCGTTAGACGGTCAAAGGTCGCGATTCGTGTCTTCAGAATTACTTTATTTTCACTTTTATAGAATTTGGTTTGCCTTTGGCATTTATAATTGGGAAAGAACCGCCCAAAAAATTCAAATTATACCCACTATGACATATTTATCCTAAATTTTTTGTGACATGAAAAAGTTTAAATTATTCCCACTCTGACACATTTATCCTAAGCTTTTTCTTGTGATGAAAAGAACCACAAACATGTATACATCTAACATATTTACCCTTTGTTAATAGTTTATAAGATGATTTTCAGACAAAATAATGTCATTTTTTTTTATTTCACTCAAGCCACATGAGCTGTATGCTTTTTGGCATCCATATAAATAAATGTTTAACAATGTTCATTGATGAAATTTTAATAGAGAGTGAATGTATCACACAGGTACAAATGTCAGATTTTTTGTACCGTAGAAAAAAACTTAAAGTAAATATATCATGGTGAATATAATTTGAAGTTTTTTGTGATTTTTTTCCTCTTATAATTTGACTTTTGTTCAATTTTGAATGCCTTGATATTAAAATACATGAAAACACCCACAAGAACATTTCCTACTTTCCCATCATAGTGTATCATGTAATTCGAATTTTGAAATGTCATAAAAAAAATTTATTATGTGAATGTACGCTAACAAATGAATAACGTAAAATTTCGGGAGTTATGGATAAAAAGAATATCGAATTGTAAGAGCCGTAAGATTTTGATTAAATAAAAAAAATGAATTTAGATAGGAAAATTTTAGTCTTTTATTATTTAGAATTAAAAAAAAAAAAATCGACGAGGTTGGGAACTTGAGATATTGAGAGCGCGCGAGTTAAAGAAGAGTCTGGAGAAAAGGAGGCTCTAAATATTAGAAGTGGAAGACCTTAAAAGGGAGCAGCACCGACCAGGAGACAAACATCAGGCGATGCCTACGCATCCTAGACGAGCGAAAGACATCACGCGATGAGAAAAGGGGATAAAATCCAAACTGGCCCAATCCCCCACCACTGCATCACGTTTGTTTCTTCTGAAATGTGAAATGAGATGAGAATCAAAACTAGCTCGACCCCACCAAGACTTCTGTTTTCGTTGTCTTTCGTGTAAATGAAGGAACAAATGGGAACGATGTTTGACCACACAAGCGAAAATTAATGATTAATGGAGGATCAACGCTGCACAATCGACTCACACCGTCCTAATAGTTCAATTACTAAACATCATAAACTTTTCAATTGTGTTAATTTTATCCTAAACAATTTGATGATTTACCAATTTAGTCTCATAGCTTTTTATAATTTTTCAGTGCAATCAATTTTAATCAAAAATCACTAATGCAAACAATTTATGCAATATTTTCTTTCTTTTTCTTGTCATTTTCTTTTCTTTTCTTTCTTTCTTTTTTTTTTTTTTTTTTTTTTTTTGCCTTTAATTGAATTCCAAGCAGCAAGAGCCTACTTATAGGGCAAGTTTCAAAGTGGAGAAAAGTACCACGGCCACCCTTAAATTGCATGCTCTACCACCATTGCTAACGATGGAAAGAGAATTCGAGAATAAAGCTCAATTCATTTCACAGAAAATGTTATGTTTTTGGAAAATATTTTCTAGGAAGTTTTTTGATATCTAATTTGATTTTCTGGAAAAACAAATTACCAAAAATCGAATTTTCTAATTTTTAATTATTTTAAATCGAATTTTTAATTATTTTTTATTTTTGAAAATTCGAATTTATTTTTTTTATTCTTTTTCTTTTCCTTCCTCCTTCTGCCTCTTCCTCCTTCCACCGACCTCATGCCTTGATGATGATCGGCAGCTCCGCGACCGAGCAAAACATTGGTCCATGAGCTCAAGGCTCAATCGATCCAGGCAAGCCTAAGCTCCACCAAGGTAGACGAGCTCGAGGCTCACCTATGGCCGATTGCCGGCCAAGATAGAAGTAAAAAAAAAAGAGAGAAAATAAGAAAAGAAAAGGAAAAACAATTAAAATTCAATTTTTTAAAAAAAAATAAATAAAAGATGAGAAGGTGGTGATGAGAGAGAGTGAGTAAGGAAAATGTTTTCCCTAACTTAAAAGTGGAAAACATTTTCCCTACTTTAGAAAAAAAAAAATTCCATTAATGAAAAATATTTTCCATGGTCGGGTTCATTTTTCGTAAACGAATATAAGAAAATTTGGGAAACTTTTTTTTTTTTTTAAATTGTTTTTCGCAAAACGAATAAAGTCTAAAATAGACTAGTAAATTGTCACATGTAATTTTGCCCTTACTAGAGCCAGCAAGGGTGGTCATAGGTCCACCACCAATCATTATTACCATTGATCCGTTTTCCCGCCTCTCATCTAGTTTGTTTCCTTTTTACTTCTATTTTTTCGCCTCTCATCTAGTTTTGTTTCCTTTTTTACTTCTATTTTTTTTCTCCTTCTTACTATAATTAATTCCTTTTGATTATACAATCAAAGTAAGGGCAATGCAATGAATTTTTAAACAATCATGGGCACAAAATAAGTTTTTCCAATTTTTTGTTTGTCCAAACAAAGTCACTTTCATTTCTCTTGAATGAAGCCTGGATAGCAAGTCAAATGGGCCTCCGAACATAAAATGGTCCCATAAAGATTGAGGAGTCTTAGAAAGCTAATGAGAAGTGCCTTCAGTCTACTAATTGATTCGCCTACCTAGTGCAATGAAGTGCCTTGACTTCACTAAGGAAAGGCCCAATCCCAATAAAGCCCTTGCATTCTGAGAAAAAGGGGCTCACATCCCACCGCGTCTTATCGCGATCTGCCAGTGTACGTATCAAACTCATGCTGTCTTGACTCCATTCCATGGTCCGACCCTGTTCAGTTCGTTCAGTTCGTGCACTTCACATCTTTCAACGCCTCTAGAAAGGCAAGGGTGTCTACTTGCCGCACGGACGGCGCCCGTACGGTATCGTGAACCTGTCGACGAGCTTACTCATCCCTGCATACTACGGCGATGGCTCCAGCAGTCGACCCCTCCACGTTAATCTTCAGCGACCACTTGGTCAGCGGAGACCAGACCGACGGTGAGTTCCCTGCTTGTGACTTGGTCGGGTTCCTCAATTGTTTCCTTCTTCTGAAGTTTTGCTGAATTGCTACAGCCTCATTTACCATAAGGCATGGATTTGGGTGCTTTCTTCCGAATTTGCCAGAGGGATTTGCCTCCTCAACAGACACCATAACACGTTGTGTTACTTGTACCTTGTTGCGATCCCCCTGGTGGCTCATCTCGAGGCGAGCCAGTTTAGCAAAATGTCGAATGGGAATAGGTGGCTTTTCTATTTGAGGTGCTCACTTTCGGTTGGCTCAAAACCTAACCGACCACAACATTTGGGGGAATCAATCTATTAATGAAAATTTTCTATCTTTATAGAGTAGTGACTGACCCAATTAGGAATGGTTAGGAGCTAAGTGAAATGTGGAGGGACACTTCACTTTCTGTGACCCAAAAATTCTAAAATTGGAGACTTGGTTATGTTTATTATTTAAATAATGTCCTTTCGATACAAATTCTCAATCTTTCGAAAACGATTTTCATGCATTTTTGCCTATTTTATTATATTATCCCACTAAACAATGTACATCCATGCGTATGCAATCAGATAAATAAACAACCACAATGAAGGCGATAAAGGTGAAGTGATTAAATTAATCAACTACTTTTAGAAATTACTAACCTCAATGCAGTGATTGCCAACATTTTTTCGATTAGGTTATCAAGAAGAAGAAGAAGAAGAGAACTTCTCTTATCTTTTATTAAATTTTACCTTTGTTTACTAATGTTTTAAAATTCAACTACTATTGTTAAAAAAAACACTAATCAATTTTTCTTTTCCAATAGCTTTTGACACGTGTAAACTCCTATTGAAATTTCCCAACAAGGGAAATAAATCCATATTTTTGGGCATGGAGCAGTAGAATTTTGCTTTATACATAGATACTTAAAGAACTATAATAAATTAGCTACCATGCCGTTATTGTTAGAGTGGTCCGATCAAATCCAAAAAATTAACAGCCTCCGCATTTAATTAAGTAGAGCCTAATGTATCACCATTTAATGATGTGCTATTGGCTTTATTAGAACAGGTTTAGCCAGAATCTTTACGTAAAGACATAATTCTTAAATTATGTCTCAAGTTTTATCCCCGTATACGAATCCCGACCAGAATTGGAGAATATAGACCAGTTCGTAATATATAAGCGATTTCGGAAGAGTGGCTTTCACGAGCCTTCTAAGTTGGTCAGAATTCTTCCACCAACTTTGTAAGAAAAGAAAAATGTACATTTGTTTTTGAAGGCCACGTGTGATCCCTCTCATTACTTGAATGATGCTTTACTGTTTGGGGGATGGTTTATGTCTTCTCCACTGAGGAAGACAGTCAACTAGAAAATCATTTAATTAGTAGGAGTTTCTTCGCAGAGAAAGAGTTTCAAGTCGCGAGATAATTCCCGTTAAATTTATTTCATGAAGCAATTACATTAGGCTAAACACTATGGATTTGGGCGTACATTAAAATTGAGAAACACTTGAACTTATGGGTGATAATAACTTCTTAATTCCCTAATTGATTAGTGGATTATTTACGACCAGCTTCTTCCTATGAAATAGATGTTAATATATGGACCGAGCCACGTAAATCTTTTGTCTTTTATTTTTCTTCATTGATATCTCTAGTGATTTTTGCTCGCGTTGATTCAAGTACAAGTTCTGTCGCCCTCACGTTAGCTTCACAACAATACACATAAGCTAGCAATCCCTTTTATTCCAAGACAAAACTTCAACAATTACTTAGCCAGAAGGTCCGTCGCATTAGCCTCTATTTAACTAGGGAATAAAGTGGCAACAGAAAGGAGATGAACTTTCCTGTGGATGGTAAGAGGTCATGTCCAAGTCCTCCGCTTTAAGACCCGGTGCCCAATAGAACTTGTTCACCAGAATTGCCAAGACAGGTTCGTAGGTCGCCATCGCCAATGACATCCCGGTGCAAGCCCTCCTCCCGGCACCGAACGGAATCCACCTGAAATGCTGTTTCTTGGAGCCCCGGGGCTATTCAAGAATCTATTTGGCTTGAACTCGCCCGGCTCGTTCCACAGTGCCAGGGTGCCTCCCGATGGTCCACGCATTTGGGATCACCGTAGTCCCTGTTGTGATGTCGTAGTCTTGGATTTTGACGTCCTGGGTCACAGTCGCGAGAGGCAGAGATTCTCTTTGATAACTGCTCGTAGTCGTAGGTAATGCATTTTCTCCAGGTCCTCATCAATTATTATTGGCTTGCGATCGGCGATTTCGCGGACCTTGGTTTGGAGGATGTCACGAGTGTGAGTGCTTACCGAGATGAGTGCTTTGATGCTCTCGGCAGCCTCATGCAGATTTGCATGTCCATGCGGCTGCTCTCGAGCAATCCTGTATCGAGCTTCTCAAAGTGGTTGGTGGTGTATACGAAGATCGTCTCGCTCCCGCAGCATGACCACAGGCCGTCGGGGAAGTTGAGCAGCTCCCAGAAGGTGGTGGTGGTGGTGTTGTTCCCGTCCTCACCACTGCGCGCGTCGTCGGGCGTGCTGGGGTCGTAGTAGCTCTGAGGCGTGGCGGCTTGGGGCTCCTTGGACCGGTTGGAGAGATTGACCAAGCAGTCGATGTCCTTGATTACGATGATGGACTTGGAGCTGGTCTTCACGAGGAGGTTTAAGAGCTCGGACTAGAAGTGCACCTCGGTCAGCTCGAGGTCGTAGATGTCATAGCCGAGGAAATTGGCCATTGCGGCGATCGTTCTCGATTTCCCTGTCCCGGGCGGACCATAGAGCAGGTGACGCCGCTTCCAGGCCCCACCCGTCTGCCGGTAGAGGGCCTGCCTGGAGGTGAAGTTGCCGAGGTTCTCCATGATGTTCCTCTTCCTGTCCGGGTCCGTGGCCAACGTGTAGAAGGTGCTTGGGTGCTTGAACGGCACCGAATCCCAAGGTTGGCCCCGGGAATCGAGCGACCTGCTGAGAGAATTAGTGTAAAGGAGGCGTTGTTGGTTCTTGCGGCGGGTGTCGTTGGCCTTACCCGTGATGGAGTCCAGGTAGAAGTCGAGGATGAGGTCCTTGTCGCGCTTCTGGATCCGGAGCCTGAAGCCATACGAGAAGGTCTGGGACTGGCGCTGCGTCACCACGTGCTCCCACTGGACGGCAACGCCGTTGAAGACGTCGTTGATGCAGTCGTCGTTGGAGAGGCTGAAGGTGGTGGCGCTGGAGTTGATGGTGCGGGCGAGGGAGAGGTGGCTGGCGGAGGGGGAGATGAAGGAGCTGAGGTAGAGCTGGACGGCGTTGTAGAGCTCGTTGATGTTGACGCGGTCGATATCAGTGACGTCGCAGTAGCAGTAGGAGAAGTAGTTGAGGGCCCAGTTCAGGAACTCGAAGGCGGCGAACCAGAGCTCTGGCGGGAACACCACCTGCAGGATGTTCATCAGGGATGCCAGGACGCCCAGGAGGGAGACCAAAGATGTCCAGAACTCCTTCATTTCCGTCTCTGGGTGTGGAAAATGGAGACGATGAAGAAGAGTGGGGAGTCGAGGAGGGTGAGGGAGAAATGGGGATGTGGTCTTTGGTCTTTATAGTGTCAAGCTTCAAGGGACAGCTGGGAGTTGATTAGGAAAAAAGTGCGGTGGGGGACTGGGGTGACCGGGAGGGGAGGGAGGGAAAAAAATGCCAGAGTTGATTAGGAAAAAAAGTAGGGGGCCTTGCAGGGAGATTACCCTATATGCATTTGTTGTAATGGTTAGAGACTATGCTATACTGCATGAATAACCTACAGTTTAATTAGTCCCACTGGAGATCAATACAGACTAATAATTCAGTATCTCCATGAGCACAAGCTGATTCATTGATCTCTATGGCAATGAGTGTCTCAACCGTACAAATGGAGGTATCAACTACTTGGGAAAAAACGTCTAGCTTTGATTCAGCCATAGTTGGATAGAATTTGAAGGCTTGCATTTCCAATGTCCATTGATAGCATCACCAGGAAATGAGGTCAAACTAATCGTGTTGTGTGTCTTGAGATTGGAGATGTGTAGCCGTTGCATTGAGTTAGTTCTGCACGAAAGAAGATTCAGAAAGTGCCTGCTTCAAAGAATTATGCTGGATGCCACCCCTTTTTGGCTGCATACGTGACCATCAGCTTCAGTTACTGTGTAATATCAAGTTGAGGGAATGATGTCTTCATCTATTCTATTGAAGGTGCTTTTCTCTTATGGAAAAATTCTGCAACATGATCATCAGTTGAAGAGAGAAATTGTTCACGTATTAGGTTGAAGACAAAAGGAATGGATTATATCAGAAATGAGAAGTCAGGCCTCGACCTAGAGCCTATAGAAGCTGTTTTATCTACCTAGGCGCAAAATAGGAGGAGTTCGATTGAATTCAAAAGCGGGAACAGTTGCTGCACGCGAGCAAATTCGAGGACGATGGAGCGGTTAATGAGGAAGGAAGAAAATCTCAAAAACAGGGCAGCTATCAAAGCTCGTGGAAGTAGAAAAAATCATGGAGACACGGGATCGGTTGAACAATGGAGGTTCACATGGAGAAGTCTAGTTACCGTCGGAGGGGATTCAAGGCCGATGAACAAAAGGAATGCATAAGGAGCACGGGCACGCTCGAGCTATGTCAAAACTGGGTCAAATTTTCATCTCGAGTCTTCTTCCTTTGTGTTTGCAGCCATGTCTTTCGGTTTCACTCTTGGTTTTAGTTTTCGAGTCAATCTTGTAATCCACGAATTTCATTATGAATTTGGTAGACTCAACGCCATTCATAATGAAAGTTCATACGAATGAGCGGGCATGCTTATCTTAGACTTTCTTGACTTTATTGGTCCCTTTATAAGTTACTTCTTACTCCTCGCATATTCATTGACGTCAAAAGCACAACGAAGCAAAGTTCATAGCTTTAGCATTGAATTGGACTTGTTCAGTAATTTTGCGATCGAATAAGAGTTCTCACCCTCACTTTTCCAGTAGTTGTAAGTTTACACTCGAGAACAAAGGAGGTCTAACAATCGATTGGCTTTTGCTTAACACGGTACCAACAACATTTCAAGCCATGATCTTTAGCTCAAAAAATCCAATAAATCACAAGCAAAACACCCATCCATTTTTTAAGCACTTGCTTTGATATCAATTGTTTGATGCCAAGATAATACAATAAATAAATCAAATTATTCAACAATTAAGCACAAAGAATAAGTAAGCAATTCAACGATCAATTGGTATGCGTACAATAAAAGAGCTAAGGGAAAGATAAATGTTTAGCCGATTTATAGTGTTTCGAACCCCACCTACTGAACTTCCCGAATCCACTGGCCCGAAATCCACAAATCGAATCTAAGTACAAAGGTGGGTTGACCGAGAGCCCACTTTCCAAAATACAATATTCATCTCAAGCTTTTAAGACTTTTTCATTTCACATCCAAGTGTGTATCTCACCACACTAGTGATTCACAATAATAAATCTAAGTACAAGAGGTTTCTCTCACTTAGATAGGGAAAATTACCTGTATATATTATATAAACTTATTATGTTTATGCCAATTCAATATTAAATTTTTTAATTTGACTAATTTAGTTTTCAACCTTTTAACGATTTATTAATATAGTCATTCCAATCAATTTTAACCGAAAATTCTACCATTATCGTGAGCGTATCATGCGCCAATGAATAAATGGTTGGTACTAATGTGATTAATAATTTGTTTTTAAAAAGATTATTTTATTTCTTTCTTTTTCTTATTGGACGACCACAAATTGGGTGACAGCAAATTGGGTCTCTCATGCTTTTTTTATTTTTTATTTTTGGGTCTCACTCTTGGCATCAATGCACACGTGCGTGCAATGCACACGTGGATCCAACTCAAGAACCGGTATTATCCGGCCCCAACCCCCTTTTTCCTTCCCCTCCGATCCCTTTACCGGTGGGGCCACATGCCCGATATCGAATCCCTTGTGCAAGAAGTGTCAGGAGAAACAGTATCTACACGTGCCGCATTCTCCGTAGGCACCGCAGCACGTGAGGAGTACCTAATGTTTTTCTCTCATCCGGGAGCCACACGTCTCCTGACTGAAACATCGGAACCCACGACTCGAATCTTCTTGGTTCCTTCCTTCCTTCCGGTTCTCCTGCAATAGAATATACCGGCGGAAGTTCATCCAAGAAACACAACATAATACAACCTCAGCCCCAACGTCTCCCTCCCTTCTCCCTCCCTCCCTCCCTCCCTCCCTCCCAAGCTTTCTTGAGACATTTTTACTTTATTCCTCTCTTTTTTTACCACGAACTCCCCATTTTCTACGCGCCCTTCATTGAAAAATCAGGAAAGGGCCACCACCGAGGAGAGAGGGGGTGTCACAGTCACCACTCCATTCTTTTAAGGGAAAGAAATTCCAACCCCTCGGTCGTGACCGGCCCATTATGGGTCAATCAGACGTATTCATCAGCCCTCTTCCTTTTTTTTTTTTTTTTTTTTTTTTTTTATTCTTATAGGGTAAAGGAGTCGTTCCCAAGCCAATCGAGTTCACATGGACGAAAAGTTGTGCTTGAGTCTCACGATATAGATGAACCGAGCTTACATGAACCCGATGCACCCTTGAATATCTCCCCTCAAGACCGACGTGCAAAAACATGCGCTATGAGGAACCTGTGGTGAAAAATCAAAATTCCGTGGAATCTATGTTGAAATAGTTATCTACGAACTATTGATCGGAATCTTTTCATTTAAACATTATTGTAGATTTCTATCATTCGTTCGGTTGCTTAACAAATATACCTGGGGCACGCTTTAGGAAGCCCTTTACATTTTTGTGGTTGTGCCATGGAATTGAGCAGCCATGTTCCTGGGCACTTCCGCAAAGGAAAGGAAAAAGTGGAAAAGGAAATCTAACAGGTGGTGGTGGTTTGCTGCTCGCTTTGAAGTGGACCGGCATAGCCTCTTCCCTCGCCCTCCCCCACGTCTTCTTCATCATCTCCTTCTTCCACACACAGAGGTCTCCAGGAAAACCTCCACTTTCACTCACATAGAATGCCAGATATGAAGGAGTCTTGGACCTCTCTGGCCTCCCTCGTGGCAAGAATAACGTCAACAAATTTTATTAACTTGAATAATGAAAGAATGACATTAGATATTTTCTTATAAATTAGGAATTAGATTAAAAATAAAAAGAAAATTTTAAGGATTACATCAAATAAATTAAAGGTTCAAGGACAATATTACACAAACTAAAATTTAAAGATGACATTATATATTGGGCGAAACTTCAAAGATCATTTGTATAATTATACCAAACTCAAAAGACTTCTATACACACTTGCGGTGCATCTCTTCCCCACTCTGTCTGCCATCTAACGGCCACAAAACCCCAAAAAAAAAAAAAAAAAAAAAAAAAAAAAAAAAAAACTCCAAATGCCATTGGTTGTAGAGGAGCTCAGCAAGCTTCGTCGCATGACACCCAGCCTCATTGCGGAGGTGATCAAGGTTGAAAGTAGCCCCACGGTCGCCGCCAAGTTCTTTGCTCGTGCAGGTAGGCAAAAGGGTTATAGGCATAACGATTCTGTTAATGCGGCTGTCATTCCCTTTGTGTTGCAACAATGGGAGACGGTAGAAAACCTATAGCATTGTACATAACCATTGTTGCGGCCACAACAGAGGAAGGAAACCTAATTCCCACATGTTGGCTCTTTTGAAATTTGATATGACGAATAAGGTGCTATTTGGTAACGTTATGGGAAACACCTATTTCGTTCTTTTATTCCCTTGAATAAAAATAGAATAGAAACGTGTTTGGTAATTTTTGTTCCTGAATAAATTTAGAACGAAATAAGAAGAAAAAAAGTCATTTCTTGTTCCGAACAACTCAAAAAACAAGCTTTTTTTTTTTCTTTTCTTTCTTTTTCTCTTCCTCTCTTCTTCCTAGCGGTCACCAGCCTAGCGATGGTGGCGACCGCGCCGAAGCCTCGTCGGCCCCTAGCGAGGTCGCCCTAAGCTCGCCGGCCACTAGCGAGGCTCAGGGGGGCCTCACCAGCCTCGCCCGACCACCGTGAGGCTCGGGGGGGCCTTGCCCGGCCATAGCAAGGCTCGACCACCGGAGGCCGACCTCGTGGTGGCCGGGCGAGGTCGAGCCTCACCGGTGGTTGAGAGAGGCCAAGCCTCGCCGAGCCACAACGAGGCTCCTCGGAGGCCGGCAACCTCGTTTGGCCCACCGGCCGGCCATGGCCAAGCCAACAACCTACTAAGAGGAAGGAGAAGGAAAAATATATATATAATAAAATTATTAATATATTAAAAGAAATTTTAAGTCACAAAAATTTTTGGGGTTGTACCAAATGTGTTTTTATTGCCGAAACAGAAAATTTTTATAGTTACCAAACGTCTTAAAAGGTTAAGAAACTGTTCCCGAGAACAGAAATAGAAAAAAAAAAAAAGTGTTTTTGAAAAGAAATTGTTATCGGGAACAGAAGCATTACTATACACACTGTAACTAACCAGACCAATTTTAAGACTCATAAAACACATTTTATCCGGTCTCTAAATAACAAAGTCAGCAACATGAGGGCAGAAAAAGGAATACTATCTTCCCTATGTCGTGATCTAATGCCGACGACGACTGGGAGGCGTGTCGAAGTGACTTCGTCATGAGTCAGTGGTGGCACGCGCGAGCTGTGAGGTGCGTCGAAATGGGCAGGTAGAGCCGCACTCGGATTGGACCGTTCCGGTCAAAATTGTTGACTCGCGAAGCCGGAAGAAAGCAAGACCAGGAAAGGTTAGTGTTAGTGCTAGTGCTAGTGTTGCTACATGATGACATCATGCGGCCCCACTCCGTCCCCGCGTGTCCCGATCCGCCACCCGGTTTCCATTTTTGTCCCTGTCCACCTCGATTCCCCCATGTACGGCCCCTATCCACCTCGATTCGCGGCGGGCCACCACTGGTTCCCATTTTTGCCCCCTCGATTTTGTCGAAATTTTCTTTTCACTCTTCTTTGAGATGAACGAGTTATTCATTCGTTTATTAAGTTACTTGTTCATTCGTTTAAGGAAAAGGGTTAAGTCCTAACACTCATCAAATATATTTAATTAAAATTTAAAACTTTCTTTTAATTAAAAAAATCCTAAAATTTTTAAAAATATAATCAAATTATAAAACTCGCCATAAAAATGAAAATGCAATCAAATCCTGAAATTTCTAAAAGATGAAATATAGTCATACAATTTTTCATGACGATGTAACTAAATCCTAAAACTTTCAAAATATATAATCAACAAATGGACTTAATTGGACAGATCTAATAAGTTTCAAGACTTGATTTTGTTATGCTCCAAACAGTTTTTTTTTTTTAATTTTTTTACTCGACTACGTATTCGTGATTAGTTTTGCTCTCAAGCAAATCCTATGGGCATTTCATTACCCCCAAGAGCTTGAGAATCAATTTTCTCGCCTTCTCCCCATCTATTCGTAAAAAAAAATATTAAATTTCCTCACAAGGAGCATGAATTATGCTGAGGTTATTATTTTTTTTTTTTTATCGTGGAATTATGCTGAGGTTGAGTGGGTCTTATCGGTGTCTGTAGAAACAAAGGCGGTTAAGGAGGAGGGTTTCATCGACGTTTTGGTGGTGTATTCATGTGGCCCTAACTAGGATATGCGAGCACAAGCACATGATCTTTCGGAATATTCATTTGTTTGCCTCTTGAGAGAGAATAGAGAGAAGGAAGAAGATGAAAAGACAGTGGACGTGGGACCCATAAGAAAAGAAATATGAAATCAATAAATAAAAAAGGATACGGCCAAAATAGGGGAACACTTTTTAGAAAGGTTAAAGGTGTTTAAAAGGGGGATGCACAAAGGTTAATACATTTGCTAAGGGGAGAGGAAAAAGCGCCCTTCCGGGAAATTCTAAGTGAATAAATAACACATTAAGTAATGATCACACCTTTATATTCCGTATTTCTCATTTTTAGCAACGTAGCATCTATAAGCAATAAATGGAGAGAGGGAGGGAGGTCCTCAATTTGCAATATGATCCTATACCATGAACGAAATTTGCAATTCCACAATATCGTCACCTCACTTGCGCACTGACAAGCTCTCCCAACCCCACGTAATAAGGCACGTTCGTACGTTCATTAAGTAAGCAAAAGGGACAAGTTTCTCCTCTCATCTACTTTTTTTTTTTTTTGATGACCTAGGGAACCTCATATAGCCGGTAGCCGGCGAGCAAACCCTAGGGTGACGCTAGCGGAGGACTCACTATCCCGGCGCCACACTTAAGACACTAAATGCCTCCTCTAAGTTTCGAATCCCTCACCTTTGGGGAATGATCAATAGAGCTCTTATTTAGCGGAGCCACCATAGCCGGTGGTCTCTCATCTACTTTTCTGTCCATATAAAATGGGTAGAAAATTCCATATAAGAATTTAAAATGAAGTTTGTTTTCTCAAGAGATGACCAATTGAACTTGGTTAAAATAAGAGTTTGAGTTCGCCGGTCCACAGGCACTTAATTTATTTCGGCAGCCAGAACAAGGCCTTTTTGTCCAAAATGAAATTTAGATAAAGATTAAGAAGCAAAGAAAAGAGAAACTAAAAAAAAATTAAAACTTTAAACTAGAGGAGAAAAGTGAAATGGAGATGGTCAGGGCATCGCCACGGACTTTGCCGGCGAGCTTGTGAACCTCAGAAAACCCCGTCCAACGGACCTCAGAAAACCTCTAGATCTCGCCCTATTTTGGCTTCTGCACTGGCAACGCCTCTGGATTCTTGGTTTGCGACAATGACGGCCGGGTTCTTGTTGCTCCTGCTATCCTGCCTCGCCGTTGAAGCGACGGCCATAGTCACTTTCTCCTCGTTTAATTTTTTTTTGGTTTAATCTTTATTCATATTTTATTTTGAACAAAAGTGTGCCCTATTTCAATCTCCGGAAAAATCAAGTGCTCGTTGGCCCGACAAGCACACTCTCTTATTTGAGATTGAGCCGACTTTTTTAAGTTTTTATTTGAAATAAGTTTCATTTTAGATTTTTCTTTTTAAAAAATGATTTCACTTTAGATGTTTATTTAGAATTTTTTCTAAAATAAGTCTCATTTTCCCTTTTAACTAGATGTTTAATTTAAAACTACCTTATTGAAAGTATTTCTCTTGAGAAAAGTGAAACCATTCTTTCTAAATAAGACCGACAAAAAAGTATTGGAGTTTTGAGATTTAGAGAGAGAGAGAGATTTGCGGTCGACAAATGGTATGAAATCTAACACTAAATGCCATCCTATTTTCCGCCCTAATAGTAGACGTTGTCCTATCGTGTTTTGGTCCCCCAGCTAAGCAAATTCTGTTAGATGATCTAAAAAGAGAGCAACGCCTTCTCCACGCACTTCCCTTCTGTACACGTACTTATCATTTCTTATTTATTATTTTTTTATTTGTTTATTTGGTTATGTATAAATTTTTTTGTTCTTTTCCTATTAATTTCTATTTCTACAAAAAGATAAATGTATGATTGGCTTGTCGGCAAAAATACTTCCCATTAGTAAGGTGTAAAATGAAATCTCTTATCATCTTTCCAAAGAAAGTAGGGGCAATTTGATCTTCAAAGCAATGAAAATTAACTAAGAAATAGCATTCCCTTAATTAAAGATAAAAAGAGCAGAGTTATTTTCTTAATAAGATAATTGACATATTATGACATAATCACATAGCAACATCTGCAGCATATCCCATGGGACACCAAACCCCACCCCAAAAACACAAGAACACGCAAAATTCCAAAAGAACAAATTTAAGTGGGAAAACGTGCTTCTTTTCTTATTTTATAGTGAGACACGAATGCGAAGCGTTTAATATTGGCTCATGCAGATTTGCATGTCCATGCGGCTGCTCTCGAGCAACGCTGGGTCGAGCTTCTCGAAGTGGCAGGTGGTGTATATGAAGATCCTCTCGCTCCCGCAGCACAACCACAGGCCGTCGGGGAAATTAAGCAGCTCCCAGAAGGTGATGATGTTGTTCCCGTCCTCAAGGCTGCGCACGGAGTCAGACGCGCCGCGCTCGTAGTAGCTCTGAGGTGTGACAGCTTGGGGCATCTTGGACCGTTTCGACGGATTGACTAAGCGGTCAATGTCCTCGATGACGATGATGGACTTAGAGCTGGTCTTCATGAGGAGGTTTAGGAGCTCGGACTTGGAGCGCACCTGGGTCAGCTCGAGGACGTAGATGTCATAGTAGAGGAAATTGGCCATCGCGGCGATCGTGCTCGATTTCCCTGTCCCGGGCAGTCCGTAGAGAAGGTAGCGCCGGTTCCAGGCCCCACCCGTCTGCTCGTAGAGGGCCTGGCCGGCGGTGAAGTTGCTGAGGTCCTCCATGATGTTCCTCTTCATGTCTGGGTCCATGGCTAACGTGTCGAAGGTGCTCGGGTCCTTGAACGGCGCCGAGTCCCAAGGTTGGCCTCGGGAATCGAGCGACCTGCCGAGAGAATTAGTATAAATGAGGCGTTGTTGGTTCTTGCGGCGGATGTCGTTGGCCTTATCCATGATGTAGTCCAGGTAGGAGTCGAGGATGAGGTCCTTGTCGCGCTTCCGGATCCGGAGCGTGAAGCTGCGCTTCTCGTCAGGGAGGGGCCGCCCCGATAAGGTGTGGGGCTGGCGCAGGGTCACTACGTGCTCCCACTGGACGGCAACGCCGTCAAAGACGTCGTTGATGTAGCCGTCGTTCCAGAGGCCGAAGGTGGTGGCGCTGGAGTTGATGGTGCGGGTGAGGGAGAGGTGGCTGCTGGACGCGGAGACGAAGGAGCTGAGGTAGAGCTGGACGGCATTATAGAGCTCGTTGGTGTTGACGCCGTTGATCTCGATGACATCGCAGTAGCAGTAGGAGGAGAAGTAGTTGAGGGCCCGGTTCAGGAACTTGAAGGTGGCGAACCGGAGCGCCGGCGGGAACACCACCTGCAGGCTGCTCATCAGGTATGCCAGGACGCCCAGGAGGGAGGCCAAAGATATCCAGAACTCCTTCATTTCCGTCTCTGGGTGTGGAACAAGAGGAGACGATGGAGCAGCAGAGCGGGGGGAAGGGAGGAGGGTGAGGGAGAAATGGGGATTTGGGTTTTCCGGGGAAGGACGAAAGCGTTGGGCTTATAGAGGAGGAGGAGGAGGAGGCTCGTGTGCCGCGTGCGTTGATTTTTCGTGGAAGGGAGGTAGAAATTGGAAAATTTGTCGAGAGAAAGCTTAAAGTTCCTTTAAAGACCGAGGGACAGCTGGGAAGAAATCGACAGAAGTGTTTATAGATTCCGAGAAAGAAGACTTTTTAAGTGATGTACGAAGTGGGAAATCTGCATTACCTTCTGGGGAGGTCGTTTGATATCCAAAAACTGCTCTTTTTCGGATCATGTAGACCCTACACATCTGGTAAATAGATGGGATGAAAACGACAGAAGAGTTTATAAACTCCGAGAAAGAATACTTTTTAAGTGATGTAAGAAGTGGGTTTTTCGGTTCATGTAGACCCTACACATCTGTTAAATGGATGAAAACGACAGAAGTGTTTATAGATTCCGAGAGAGAAGACTTTTTAAGTGATGTACGAGGTGGGTTTTTCTACACATGTTAAAAGGGATGGATAAGGTTGGATCCACCTATTTATCATAATATAAAATTTTTTATCCATATTCGACTTGATCGATATACGCGATTCATACCCGCTTCATTTAACTAAATTTAAAAAAACTTATTTCTTGTTATTTTTTTTTTTAAATGGTATTGCTAAAATACTTTTTTATGCAATACAAATTTAACGGACAATTTTTATAATTTTTAGAAATTTATTTTTTAAAAATCGAATTTAATTATTTTTTATTTAAAAAAATCAAAATTTTAATTATTTGTATTTTTATTTTTTAAGAATATAATTTTTCTTTTCTCTTTTTCTTCTTCTTTAATCGGCCACACCGCCACAAGTGAGCCTCCAACCCGCCGAGCTTGCTCGACGCCAATGAGGCCTTTGCCTCACCAGATCGATGAGCTCAAGCTCGCCTAACACCGGCGAAGCTTGAGCTTCGCCGCATCAAGCGAGCTTGAGCCTCACCGAATTCAAATGGCTCGAGCTTGCCCAATCTTTGGCGAGCTCGAGCTCTGTCCTTAGCTAGAAGAGGCGGAAGAAGAAAAAAAAAAAAAAAAAAATGAAATATAAAAATAATTATATTTTCGATTTATATATATATATATATATATATATATATATATTTTTTTTTTTTTATGAAGTTAAAGAGGGAAGAGAGAGATTGTGAGACTTCAGTTGAAAATGAGTTCTAAATTCAACCCATTTAAGATCAATTTATCTTAAACCTTCAATTTTTAAACTTATTTAACTAGTTGTTTAAAAAATAAGCAACCCATCTATACTCATTTATAATTTAAATTGGTCATATATAGATTTAAGACCCATTTTGTCACCTCTAGTGATGATACAAACACCAACAAACGAGATTGAGGAAAAGGTAAAGGGGCCGTGACATTCGTGACGGGACGTTAACTTGCCCTCAACTCCTTTAATTGGTTTGAAAGGGACACGCAAGCGTGCTGATCAATCAGAACACGAAGCTCTTCGAAATAACAGAATGGTCCCAACACTCTCTTGCAACGCACCTCCGTTTTTGTCCCCAGCTCGACCGATATGTATCTAGTTAAGATCTTCAACCTTTTGCTTCGCCATGTTCCCATGCTTGTTCGCTTTCATCTTTGCAATCGCTCGCTCAAGCACTCCCTCGCTCAACCACTCGTTCGCTTGCTTCTCTCCGCAGCTTCCTCTCTCTCATTCTCTGGTGGATCTGCTTTCAATTACTTAGATCTATGCTCTTCGTAGTCTCTCATTTTTTTCTGGAGTGTGCTTTAGTCGTCAGTCGTGTCAGCATTTGTCCTCATTCACCCATTTCCACGCGGTGGACATCGATGTGAAGACCAAAACCCCCTTTTTGAAGTCAAGCATGAGCAAATTTGTACCGATATCGACGTGGAGTTCAAAGCCCCCTTTTTGGCCTCAAGCATGAGCAAATTTCCACATCGATAGCCATGTGGTGTTGCCGATTTCCTTGACTTCCTGCTCTGGTATATTAAAAAACGTTTCCGATTTTTTTAGTTGAGAAGTTGGTACTTTGAATAAACCCTATTTTGCATTGTGATGTTTGAGCTGAGAAGTTGGTACTTTGGGGGCAAATGCTATAAAGCTGGAATAATTGATTAATCAATTGTCGATAACGATCGTATTTTAGGCCCTTTAGGCTAAAAGCCTTTGTATTTGGCCAAAGTTGTTTGAAAGGAAGAAAGAAACACGGACGGGCGATCGACGTATTTTTGGGGGAATATTGTAATCTGATTTTTCATTGTATCATTCCTATACATGTAACATTTATAATACAAAAAACAAGAATAAAGGAAAGAATAAATATGATTATAATACGACTACAATTTCCTACTTTATCTCTGAGCATCCTTGACTGAATCAATTAAGATCAAGGTCAATTGTAACTTTCTTCAACACTTCCCCTTAAACCAGTGGCTTATACAAGTCAAAGATGCCCAACTTGTTCAATAAACAAGTATGTTGTCTTTGGCATAAGGGCTTGGTGAAAAGGTCCGTCGATTGCTCTATTGTTCCAATTCCTCGAGTTGTCATAATCCTTCTTGAATTTTTTTTCTTGAGTGAAGTGACAATCAACTTCTATATGTTTTGTCCTCTCATGAAAGATAGGATTTGTTGCTAATTTATGTGCAACATCATTATCACAAAATAACTCAATTGCCCCATCAATTTTTATTCTGAGATCTGAAAGTAGGCCCCATATCCAAATTATCTCGCAAACCATTTTTGCTATAGCTCGATATTCAAATTCAGCTTTTTAGTTTGATGCAGAAGCTTATGATAGACCTTCTAGTCATTGGGCAAGTTGCATAATCAATATCACAATAAGCCTTCATCTTCATGTTGTAATCACGGAATAATAAAGGCGCGTTTGGTAACCATTACATTCTAAATAATTTCGATCGAAATTATTATTTTTTATTCTGTTTTCGAACAATTTTTAAGCATTTTAAGTTGTTTAGTAACTATCCAAAATTTTTATTCCCAAAAAAAGAATTGCATTTGGTGCAATTCTGAAAATTTCTAATCGAAATCATTTTTTTTTAATTTTTTAATAATTTTATTACTTTTTTTCTTCTTTCTTTTTTTTCTTTCTTTTCTTTCTTTATTCTTCTTCAAGGTTTGCCGGTCCCAACCTTGGGATGATTGGCAACCGGCCGATGAGGGCCGGTGACTTCGCCGGAGTGTCGCCGGTCCTCAACAAGGCCGTGCCTCGTCGACCGAGCCTCGTCGGTGGTTGGGCGAGGCTCACCCAACCATTCACGAGGCTCGGCCTCGCCGGCCTCCGGCGAGCTCGTCGGACCTCGCCCAACCGGTCGTCGGCAACCGGCGGCGACAGACGGCGGGGCGGCGACGACGACGGTTGAAGAAGAAGAGAGAGGGAAGAAGAACAAGAAGAAAGAAGAGAAAAATAAGGTTGGCTTAATTCTAGAATTGTTCCTGAGAACAAAGAATCAACTTTTTTTTACTTTTCGATTTTGTTCCAAATCTACTTCCGGGAACAAAAAATAGAAATCTGTTCATAGAGACAAAAATTTCACCAAACGGATTTCTATTTCAAATCTATTCCTAGGAACAAAATAATAGAAATTTTCATTGTTTGGTCAATTGCCAAACGCGCCCCAAGATTCCAAGTCCTGGGCAGCCCTTTAGGTACTTCACAACCTTCAGTGCTGCATTTATGTGGGACTGTTGTGAGCTATCCATGAATTGACTAAGTATTTGCATCACATAGCATACATCCGGTCTTGTCATTGTGAGATAAATCAACTTCCCAACAAGCTATTGATAACCTGATAGATCTTGAAGTAATGGATTTCTATTGGATGATGACGTAGTCTTGTCATATTCAAATATCATATGTTGACACCTCAATTTTTGTCCAAAAATTATTTCCGAAAAAAATGGAAACTTGTTTTTCCACGAAAATATTTTATGTCAAATTCTTGCATATAGATTATCCAGGTGTTTAGTATAGTTTTTTTTTAAAATGGAATATGTTTTTCCTTCAAAAAAATTAAATTAAATATATAAAAAAAGATTAAAAAAAAGATAAAAAGAAAAAAAAAGTTGGGGCTAATGATCTAAATATGACTAGCCAAGCCCGGAGGTCAGATTGGAATTAAAATGGCAAATTGGGGCCAAAATGCAATTTCCAAAAGTTGAGGGACCAATTCGCAAATTTTGCAAAATTTTGCCCGAACCCTTAAATCATCATCTTGGTCACCAATTAGTTGAAATTGAACTTGGGCCAACTCGAATCAATCAAATCGAACGAAAAGGACCAAATTTGCATTGAAATGGGTATTTTCGGATAAGAAAATGGCCAACTTTGAGGGACTTTCTTGCAAAATTGAGTGAATACAATTGCGAAAAATGGCCAAGATCTTAAACTACTATACATGAGCTTGCTAATTGATCAAAAATGCAGCCAAATTGAGGGATTAAAGCACTCAAACGAGCTACCAAAACCCAGCCCACGGTTTGGTCTCAATTCGGAGCTGCTAAGTAAGCAACTTGGTGGCCCCACCATATCCTCCTCAGCTGCCCAACCAGCCCGATCTCTGCACGTGATGGAAGACCATTATTGGCACTGCAAGTGGACAAACATTGGTCAGGGATAAGCTACTAAAGGCACGGGAAAATCGCACCAAATCCAGACACTCAACAGCTGCAAGAGTGGAAATTTGGCTAAGTCAGAAAGTTGTTGAAGTAGCCCTATTGACAGGCTTGGTAGGTGGACAAAAGACCGACCAAGACTCCTCTAATTCAGTGGATAAGATCATGGGAGCAAGCTCTTTCAGGGTACGAGAGAGAGGAGACGAGAAGGAGAGGAGAGAGCACACGGTCGTCTCCCAAAGAGGTCCTCAGAAGCAACTCCAGAAAAGTAAACCCAGAAATTCCAAATCAACCTTCGGGGGAGAAAAGTGCAATTTTCACAAACTTGCAGCCAAAATTAGCCAAAACCTTCAACTAGAGAGTGAAACGTCACTCAAATATCTTTCCAACCATAGGTCGTACGTCCCAAATGGAGATCGGGAAGGCCTCCTAAATCCCCCCGAAAAACTACCCTCCTAGCGGGCCAAAGAAAGTCTGAATTTTTCTAAGTGTTGAGCCTGGTTGGTCACGAGTGAGAGAAAGCGAGTGTTTTTGAGAAAACTGAGAGACAAATGAGGAAAAGCTTGACTTTTACCCCAAACTAGAATATATATAGTTTGGTTTGGTGTTAAGTTTTTCAACAAAAGATGTCTTGAAGTCTAATTTTAGAGGTTGCCAAAAACCTTCGTTGTCACTTTTTCTTCTGCAGATCTCACTTTCAGTTTGAAGGAACCAAATCCCACGTGCTACCCGAGGATAATTTCTCGGCTTCCTCGGCCAAGAGCCACTTGAAAAGAAACTAGGAAGCAAGGTAAGCATCCTAGATGTATTTTGGTTTAATTTTGAATATGTTTTGATCACGAAAATCAAGAGGAAAACTAGTCCGGAGGACTGATTTTCGATTTGTGTTGGAATCTCTTCAAGAGTTTTGCATGTGTGTTTCTTGGAGATGTCGTTTTTTATATGTTCGGTTGTCATTCTCTGTGATGTTTGTTGCATTTGAAAGCTCATGTTACCTACTTTCACTTGGATCAAGTAATGTTTCCTTTAGATCTTGTATGTGATGAGTGTTGGGGCTTGAATATGGGCATGCAACCTGTTTGCTTGACTTGGGTTCAAACCCAGATTTCAAAATCAGCTCAACCCACATATTTGAGGCCGATTTTAGCTTGGTTCTTGTGTGTTGTAGGCTATGATTTCTATCTAATATTGCTCCTTGCTCCTTTCACTTGGATCAAGTAATGTTTCATTTAGATCTCGTATGTGATGAGTGTTGGGGCTTGAATATGGGCATGTAACCTGTTTGCTTGACTTGGGTTCAAACCCAGATTTCAAAATCGGCTCAACCCACATATTTGAGGCCGATTTTAGCTTGGTTCTTGTGTGTTGTAGACTATGATTTCTATCTAATATTGCTCCTTGCATGTGGTAGTATAATCTTGATGTTTTAATTTCACATAAGATTGCTCATGGGTCAAGATTGAAGGCCACAAACATGGCCCGAGGAAGCTTGTTTGAGGTAGATTGATGCATGCCAAGTGTTCGAAGAAATGCGCAAACTAAGTTTCAATCTTGAAACGGTCGATTTGAGCTTGGTTCTTGTTATATTCATGTACTGGGCAATCCCATATTAGTGTAAATTGGCATATATCGATTTAGGGAATTATTTTTAATAAAAATTAAAAAAAATGAAAATTTCAAAAAAATTGTAAAAATGATGGATGGTATCAAGTTATGATAGAAATGACATCTATGCAATTTTTCTAATTTTAAAAGGTCATTTTCTTAATTTAAATGATATTTTGGTATTTTTAGAACCATTTTTGTAAATAATCTATTATGCATAGATTAGAATTAATTAGAGTAATTGCATGCATCTAGAGTAATTTCATGCATATTTAAATTCTCATTTTGCTCACGGGGGTCCTATCCCGGGGCGTTATAACAAGG